>CM062811.1:311397168-311997168 GCA_031772625.1 Pinus tabuliformis
CCTTCCACTACGCGTGGCTATTGTTATCCATAATGCTCATAGCAGGGGAGCTGTTGGAGGACAATCAATTCCCTAGTATTGACAAAGAATTACCAGAGGCCAGAAAGAACGCTTCACTCTGGGCCACAAAGAACGTGAAGCAGATACACGACACCAAAATATTTTGACTAGCCATGGAGATGAGCATCCAGATGTGGATCAATCAAAGGCCACACCTGTCGCCCACAGAATACAACAGCCTGCAGAGTTTTGCAAACTTTAAAGATGATATGCACAATATTTTTATTAAGGCGCGTAGGGATCCGATGAAGCAATGGACGAAGCTACCATTTGTAGCCAGTGAGGAAGCAATTTTTACTATCTTGGAGACATGGCCTCTGGAATGGTGCACCCTAGATCTGGTAGAACTTGAGAAGATGACAACACAAAGGAAGAAGGATGATGCCAGCTGCGCGTCACACAATTGGCCAAGAGAAGGCGGAAGGAAATAGCAGCAGCTAAGGAAAGGGCAGCATAGGAAGTGACACAGAAAGCCATCGAGCAGAAAAAGGCTATAGAATCAGCAACAACAACACAAGTAGTAGAAGAAGAAACAACGAAGGCAGATGAGGACCCAACAACGTCTTCATAGGGGTAGGAGGTAAAGGAAGCAAAAACAACAGAAGGGAATGCGGACCGAGGGACCATGTCTACACAGTTGAAGCGACCACACATGGCAGAGAGAGTAGGATCGACGAAGAAGTTCAAGGCCTCGAAGATGGCCATTGACCCGATAACCTTAACCGAAGGTGACCTCCATGACATCGGTGAGATGGTTCGCGATGTCACTAATGATGCCCTTTAGGATTTTATGCAGGAGCACCAGACTATAATGGGGGCCCTCAGGGCGTAGCTACAGGAGTTACAGGTGCGACCCCCTCAGGTGGGTACCCTTTCCACCCACCTAGTAGCAGGATCCTTGGTAGCAGAGCAGATGCTACGTGCACGGATGGAAAACACAATAGTGTTACTAGAAGGGGCCCTAGTAGAAGCAAATGAGACCCAAAGATTTGCGGTTAACATAATCAAAGGCCTTGGCCTTAATTTGGCTGTCCTTCTACGAGAGAAACTGTATCTGCTATAGGATGGTATAACGGCAGAGCTGCGCACTAGGGAGAACCGCGTGATCCACGTTCTCAGTGAAAAAAAGATAAACATGGAATAACTTAGTCAGAAACACGACGAATTGGTGTCGCAAAACCAACAGTTGGTGCAGGTGGTAGACGACGCGTGCCGGCGAGTCCCAAAGCTAGCCATCCCAGCAGATCTACCAATAGAGGTACAGATACATAGGTTGGCAACTGGAGTCCGCGAGGCTAGAGAAGAAATGACCAAGGTTCAGCTAGAGTTGAATCTTTAGATCACCGAGTTGTGGTTAAAGGCACAACCTTCCACTCCCCCAGATGTCTGAGAATAGTGCACTAGCGTTATCACAATGGGATTGGAAGAAATTGGAGGTGCAGTGCAAGACTGTACCACTTTGTTGGAGCAAGCACTTGAGGTCCTCACAACTCTGCAGGAGGACCCCAACATCCAGTGCCTGGAGACAGAGGCGCGAGAACTTCAGTAGCAATACAACAACAGTATTAGAGGAACTTTGCAGACAGTATCCCTCACTCAGCGGCTTGCGAGGATGTAACTAGCGAAAGCACTGAAGGAGCAGGTGGACACGACACGACATAAGGAGGCAGTTCTCAAAGTGTGCGTCCAGTCGTGGATCGATGAGGCTTTCACTATCACCGCAAACATCAAAGGAAAGCTCACGTACATATAGGGGATGCACAAGTTAATGAAGAGAAGTGCCCCAGACATGGAGGTCTCAGAACAAAGGATGCAACAGATTTAGCAAGCAATGGCTCAGTGCGCTACCGAGATCAGCATAGTTCGAGGATAGTTGGAGGAACTCCATGTCAAGATAGCCGCACCAACAGAGTGACCTGAGGGCGAGTCACGATGTTTGTGTTGGGGGTTGTTGGCCATGAAATCCCCCCGAAGCATGTTTTGGGGCTCAAAGCCCATGTTTTGACTGAATAATGTTGTAAAGCCCCACGAATTGCGGGCGCAGAAGTATGTTAGAGTCATAGGGTTGTTTGCCCTAGTCTTGTAAACGTAATGTCAGCCTACCCATGGTCCGCAGACCATGGGATTGTATAAATAGAGCGAGGCTCTAAGTGTAATAAATAGCGAAGTAAAGAATAGAGAACAAGTATAAGGGATTGAGTTGTAAGTGTCTAAGTGTGTCTTTTGGTCGTAGAGTACGAGAAGGCTCTACAGCTGAGTGTGCAGGGTGGATTCGAGTCTATAACCGAAGAAGAGATTAATAAAGAGAAGTTTGATCCAAATTCTGCGTATCTATCCTTGAGTTATTATATGTTTGATATCAATTACAAATATACTGTTTATTTACTGCGCGCACTTGTACGAATGATTTATATTGCTAAATATACTTTACACATGCAAGTAATCTATGTTAAATAACTAACGGTGGAATACTAGCAAGGACTTGGGTAATAAATAGCGTTCGGCCCCCGAGTAGGACTACGCGAAGGAAACATATTAGGCTGTGAGGTACGGGTAAGTGCGCGTAGCGATGTGTGCAAAGGTCGAACCGCGTACCACTTGAACTCATCAGACATCTCAAGGGTGTGGAAACTTGGTTCTAGCACCCTCCCATACTACTTTGGTTGAGACCTCAATCCGCGCTCTGCGGACTGTTGTCAAATGGGCCAGTAGTACCAGGATTTGTTTGTCTAAATCACCTTTGAACCTGGTTCAGGCCCCAACAAGACAACACTCATATTCTTTGCACAATTTGTAGTTTGTAACCATAGGTGTGCTCACTAGCTTGCAATCTTCCATTCTTAACTTCTTCATATTTTCTCAAAGGTATTTGGATTGGGAGATAAACACTCCACTTCGAGACTAAGAGATTTGCAATCCTATAAAGAAAGACATTTATATGGTCATGAACATTTCAAACTCTATCTGCATACATTTTTTGAATTGATGCACCAGTTGTTCCATGTCACTACCAAAGATTATATCATCCACATACACTAATACAGTTAGTAGATGTTCGCCTTCATTTTTTATTTATAAATTCATATCAATAGTACCCGTTTTAAAGCCTTGTTTCTGAAGATATTTATCAAGCCTTTTGTACCAAGCTCTAGGAGCTTCCTTCAATCCATATAGAGCCTTTTCCAGCTTGCACACAAACCCTTCATCTGTGGTGAGTATAAATCCTTCTGGTTGCTCAATGTACACTTCTTCTTCCAAATATCCATTAAGAAATGTAGACCTCACATCTATATCATATACCTTGATTATTTTATGACTAGAAAGGGCAAGGAAAATATGATAGGTTCCAATATTGCTATTGGTGCAAAGGTTTCCTCAAAATTTACCCCTTCTATTTGGGCATACCCTTTGCAGACAAATTGATCCTTATTCCTGATAACTTAACCATGCTCATTCACCTTGTTTTTGAAAACCCATTTGGTTCCAATCAAATTTTTCTCTTTAGGTCTTGGAACAATTCCCAAGTTTCATTCTTATCATTCTGGTCAAGTCTTCAGTCATAGCTTTCACCCTAAACTTGTCCTTACTTTCTTGGCTAAGATTGTTGGGTTCGATCTATGACAACACAACCAAATTTGCATTACTTTTTATTTCCAACAATTTTCCTCCTGGTCTGAGCACCATGTCTTTGATCTCCAAGTACCTAAATCTTAGGATGTTCTTTATGTACATACCTGGAAGGTTTATTTGGCCTTTGAGTTGTGCATGCTTCCTCACCTTCACTATCAGAATATATTTCTTCTAGATATGCGGACCTCATATCCGGATTTTCTTCACCATCTGAATTCATGTTCTTTGAGAGGAATCATGTTGTGAATCTATTTCATCTACTATCACATCAATGAAATCCTCAATCTTCTTTGTCTACTAGTTGTAACACTTATATCCTTTGCTTTGAGAAGGGTACCCAAGTAATATACCCTCATGAGCATGGGAGTCAAACTTTCCAATATTTCTATCATACCTCTTGATAAAGCATTTTCTCCTAAATATATTGAAGTGCTTAACTGATGCAAGTGTTCCCTTCCACAACTCATAGGGTGTTTTATTATTATTAGGCTTGAGTTGATTTCTATTTGATATGTATAATGTTGCTTGTGTTGCTTCTCCCTAGAAGATGTGGGATAACTATTCTTCATCCAACATAGCTTTGGCCATTTCCTGGATTGTTCTGTTCTTTTTCTCAACTACTCCATTTTGTTGTGGAGTTCTAGCCACTGAATACTTCCTTTTAATGCCATGTTCTTCAAAAAATTCTTCAAACTTTCTTGAAGTGTACTCTCCTACTTTGTATGATCTTAAGCATTTTATATTTAAGTCTTTCTTATTTTCTACTTGAACTTTAAAGTTTTTAAAATTCTTAAATTCTTCTCACTTTTCTTTTAAGAGAACAATCTAAGTGGCTCTAGTAAAATCATCACACAACAACATGAAATACCTTTCTCCTTTTGGGGTTTTTTCTCTAGTTGGGCCACAAATATTTGTGTGAATGAGATACAATGGTCTAGATGAGGAGAACTCCTTTGACTTGAAATGAGCCCTAGTCTACTTTCCAAAATGGCATCACTTGTAGATTGAGTCATCTGGCCTTGATATTCTTGTTAATCCTCTCACAGCTCCCAACTTGCTAACTTTTATCAAATTACCAAAGTTCATATGGCCAAACCTCTTGTGCCACAACCTTGCTAAAAAAAAAATTTATGTTGGCATTATGATGCATGTGTTGTACTTGATGGCAAACAACTCATAGAAGATCAACTCACTTATATATATCTAGATGAATCTACGGAAGAGATATCAGATGACAATTCTTAGTATGACAAGTCCAAAGGGGGAGATTGTTGGCATTATGAGACAAGTGTTGTCCTTGATGGCAAATCACACAGATGATAAATTATAGTGCAGCAAATTTATTTGATAAATTATAGTGCAACAAAGTTTCCTTCATGTAGAGAAAAGTTCACGCACTTTTATGCAGAGAAAATTTTATTCCATGTAGAGAAAAGTTCACGCACTTTTATGCAGAGAAAAGTTTATTCCATGTAGAGAAAAGTTCACGCACTTTTATGCAAAGAAAATTTTATTCCATGTAGAGAAAAGTTCACGCACTTTTATGCAGGGAGACGTTTATTTCATGTAGAGAAAATTTCACGCACTTTTATGCAGAGAAGAGTTTATTTCATGTAGAGAAATGTTCACACACTTTTATGCAGAGAAAAGTTTATTTCATATAGAGAAAAGTTTACGCACTTTCATGCAGAGAAAAGTTCCCTTCATGCAAGAGAAAAGTTCACGTACTTTCATGGTTGGTTCATGGTATTAGTTCGACAGTTTTTGATCCTATGGTTTTGGCCCGTGGTATTGCATCCAAAAGTATTGATCTCACACACTTTCATGGTTGGTTCATGGTATTAGTCCGATAATTTTTGATCCTATGGTTTTGGTCCGTGGTATTGCATCCAAAAGTGTTGATCTCACGCACTTTCATGGTTGGTTCATGGTATTAGTCCAACAATTTTTTGATCCTATGGTTTTGGACCGTGGTATTGAGAAAGGACTAAGGCTATAAAAGAGGAAGGAGATCATTTGGCAAAGCATCATCTCAATTATTGAATATCTAGATCTGGAATACTGTCATTGGGTTATGGTGCAGATATAGATCTGAGCTAAAGAGGAATCTCATCGGTTGATGGAGAACAAGATCTAAGGATAGATCGGGATCAAATGGTTTGAAATGAACTATCTCTATATAGTTGATTATGCTTATTCTAGATCTGTATACTGACGCTTGTAATGATCTGAATTGGGTATAACTTAAGTTTGAAATCGCTGCAAGTCACGATTGAATATTTATAGATCTGTACGCGGGTTGGCTTTGGTGAAAGCACGTATGTACGCAGGTAATATATACCATTTGAGCTATGATGTTTAATGTTACAGGTGGTTCGGGTTGTTGATGTGTTCTGATGACTGTTTAATGGTGTCAGTATTCTACATATTCAGTTTGATTGATTGTGTTGATGGATGAGATCTAGTAATGGATCTAATGGACTAGATTGGGTTGCTAACACTCATATTATCCTTGTATATGTATTGATCTGGTGATTGGGTGATTCAAAATATTGATTGATTATGTGCTTCAATGATATTTATGGGTCCAGTATGAAAATTGGATGAAACGTGGCCTTTCAAATTATGTGTTGTGCTTGAGGTGTATCTAGTCTGAAAATGTATGAAACGTAGTACCCGGAGGAGAGAAGATTGTAGGCCGACGCCTACGTACTAGTATCTTAACTAGTACAAGAGCTACGGGGGTGGTAGCTCCCTTCCAGTAGCAGTTGAAATATTTGGAGCATTGTAGCAGGTAGCAGCCTGCGTACTAGTAAATGGATCAGCTAGTACAAGAACTATGGGGGTTGTAGCTCTCTGCAGGTAGAAGCCTGTGTACTGGTATAAGACTGCACCAGTACAGAAATATTGTAAAAGGATTTTCTTATTAAGAAGAAGATTGAGATGACTTGCAGCAGGTGGTTTTCTCCCACATTGGGTTTCCACCTTATATCATGGTGTTCATGTGTGTGGCTTATGTGTGATGATTTGTTCTATTTTACTGCACCTGTTTACTGTTAATATGGTTGATAATGTTCTAATGCACTCATTAAGGATCAACTAACTGAATCATAAGAAGTTGTGGAAGTAGCATATATGAATCTGAATATGGAAATGAAAAAGTTTTATTGATGTGATAATACTGATTCACCCCCCCCTCTCAGTATTATTTCCAACAATTGGTATCAGAGCCAGGTCCTTTGGTAGAAGCTTGATCGCTTGAAGGAGATCCGTGGAACAATGGGAAAGAAGCTTAAGAAGAAAGCTCATAAGAAGAAGAAGACATCTCAGAAGAACTATGACAGTGGGAGAATCGATTGGGGATTAGGTATAAGAAGCTCTTCAGATTCAGATTCAGATTCGGAATCATTTCAGAATGAAGATGAACTATCAGGTATGAATTTTCTATCCTCTGATGTTCCAACTATCTATCCATTTGGAAAAGATGAAAGTGATAGCGAAACAACTGAATTTGCTTTTATGGGTGAGCAAGAAAGATATCAAATAGAGGCAGCGATTAAAAGGCTTACAGACAAAATTAGAGATCAACAAGATCTATTGAACAAAAGGGAATGTGTCTTCAAAGAAGAAGCTGCCAAACTAAAAGCTCAACTAGAGGAAGGAAACAAGGTAAGGAAGTTACTCAAGGACAAATATCAAAAGTTGCAGGTTGAAGGAACATCTCTAAGAAATGAAGTCAATGAAAAGAACACAACCATCAAGAAACTCAAAGATAGATCCAGTTACTATGAAAGTCTTGAAGCCATTATCCGCTCTCTAAAGGAAGATCTTGAAGAATCAAAGAATCAGAATAAAGATCTAGTCCAAGATATTGAAAAACAGGGAAACGAAGTTAGCAGCTTAAAATCTCAGCTAGATGTGCCTTCAGAATTCGTCAAATGCAACAGGATCTGAATGAAGAACAAGAAAAGGATATTCTCAAGCTAAAGCATCAGTTGGAAGAAGAAAGGAAAGCTGAAGAAGACATGAAAAAGAAATATCTAGAAAAAGAAGAACAACTTCAGGTTGAGGTAAATATCTTGAAAAGTAAATTAGAAGAAAAGGATAAGCTCTTACATTTTCAAGATAGTACTAAAGTCTTGGATGATATTCTTAATAGTCAAAGATCTCCTGCTATCGAAACTGGTCTTGGCTTTCATGAATCTATTCAAGGTGAATCTAGTTCACAAGGTGAGGCAAGGAACTCTAAAGAGAAATCTAAAATGATCAACAAGGAGATAAGAGAGATGAAAGGTCAATCTCATCATCAACCAAGAAAAGAAATTCTTCAAAGAAAATCTTTTACTCCTCCTATGAATAATGTTGAATGTTATGTATGTCATAACCTTGGACATGTTCAAGATCATCAAACAAACAGATCATCTCAGTCAAGGTACTTTAATGGATATTGCTTTGCTTGCAATATGTTTGGTCACAAAGCTGCTGATTGCTACAAAAGGAATATGAAACATGTAAGATGTTATGCATGTAACAAGCTTGGACATATAGCAAAGGAATGCAGGAACAAAGCACAGACATCACACCAAAAGGAGAAAACATCATCACACTTGAAGATATGGAAGAGAAAGGAAGTTCAGTCAGAAAGTGGTGGCACAACACATTATACAGAGGGAGCCAGAAGTGTAAAACTTCAATCTCCTACGCAAGTTTGATAAAGGGAAGTTGCATATATACGCGAATTTGTTACTGCACAGTCGCGTATATGATTGTTTGAAGAAAGGCAGTAGGGACAAATTCAAGAAAAGGATCAGTTTTGCTCTAATTGAGAATGGTTGCATTTTGCTAATGATGTGTGGATATGATGGTTAGAAGTATTTTGGTTCTAACTTGATATTGCTGATGTCTTGATACTTCTTATTGATATGCATGATCAGATCTGACAGATGGCACATGTTTAGGGGGAGCATATCCTCTTAATGCATTGTTGGCATTATGGTTAATAGTCCTTGGTGATGATGCTTATATGGATAAATGATTCATCTTGCTATGATATGGTTATGAGTTGTTCAGATGATTCTTGGGGTTACATAGTTGATATTTAGATCAGATTTGTGGTTGATTCTCTAATGGTGCTTACATGGTGATCTTCATAAGGATAAGGAGAAGTACATAGCTTGAATTCACATCTTCTTTACTTGAGGATGAGTCACTCATATGCTGTTGTCATCATATGCATAAAGATCATATATTACAGTTATGATGCAGGATTCCTATTGTTCTTGGCACATATATGGATGAGGATTGTTGGCTGGATACATGGATGATTATTCAATGTTGCATTGTTGGAGACATGATGATGATGAGTTCTTACCTATATGATGATAGGTTGTTATATTCCCAATTGATGATACTTGGTTCATGCAGATCTGGATGGCTATGGTGTTTCTCTCATATGATAGAATGTGAATGTTTCTATATATACAGAATTATGTTAGCTGATATAGGCATACCTTGATGATTCATGCACTAATACAAGTTGCTGGTCTAGTTGCTGTTGACAGATACTATGGAGCAGATCATACAGTGTCGTTGCTGATGTTTATCATGATCTTATTTAGGTGTTTGGTCTCTATATAAATGTCATGTATATCATTCGATGTAAAGGTCATATCAAGACTCATGATGTAATAGTGTGTCTCTATATTTTGTAGTCATTTGATGAGATCTCTTCAGGTCATGTAACAGCCTATGTTGGTTTCCCCACTATGCCTGGGATGAATGATGTTATTCTCTTATGTTATCTGTAAACTTTTGGTATATCACCATTGTGATGGGAGATAGATGTATGTATGAGTCTTTGGTGATAGGAAGGTCATTTATGATGTATAGAGTCATGTACTTCTTGTATAACATCTTTTTGCAGACCTTGCTTAACAGTCAGGGGGAGCATGAACAAGCATATTTCAGCAGAGCAAAGATTTCTGCATGTTCTCAGAAAAAGCATGGACAGATTGGTGCACCATGGCATATACAAAGGGGGAGCTCATTCAGAGATTTCAACAGGTACTCAGGGGGAGTATGAACAGCGGAATGCCTTTCTAGGAAAGAGAATATGTTGGTTCGCCCTTTGCCCTTGATGTCAAAGGGGGAGAGTGATTTGGTATTGTTGCCATCAAGTCCAAAGGGGGAGATTGTTGGCATTATGATGCATGTGTTGTACTTGATGGAAAACAACTCATAGAAGATCAACTCACTTATATATATCTAGATGAATCTATGGAAGAGATATCAGATGACAATTCTCAGTATGACAAGTCGAAAGGGGGAGATTGTTCGCATTATGAGACAAGTGTTGTCCTTGATGGCAAATCACACAAATGATAAATTATAGTGCAGCAAAATTATTTGATAAATTATAGTGCAACAAAGTTTCCTTCATGTAGAGAAAAGTTCACGCACTTTTATGCAGAGAAAAGTTTATTCCATGTAGAGAAACATTCACGCACTTTTATGCAGAGAAAAGTTTATTCCATGTAGAGAAAAGTTCACGCACTTTTATGTAGAGAAAAGTTTATTCCATGTAGAGAAAAGTTCACACACTTTTATGCAGGGAAAAGTTTATTTCATGTAGAGAAAAGTTCACGCACTTTTATGCAGAGAAGAGTTTATTTCATGTAGAGAAATGTTCATGCACTTTTATGCAGAGAAAAGTTTATTTCATATAGAGAAAAGTTTACGCACTTTCATGCAAAGAAAAGTTCCCTTCATGCAAGAGAAAAGTTCACGCACTTTCATGGTTGGTTCATGGTATTAGTTCGACAGTTTTTGATCCTATGGTTTTGGCCCGTGGTATTGCATCCAAAAGTATTGATCTCACGCACTTTCATGGTTGGTTCATGGTATTAGTCCGACAGTTTTTGATCCTATGGTTTTGGTTCGTGGTATTGCATCCAAAAGTGTTGATCTCACGCACTTTCATGGTTGGTTCATGGTATTAGTCCAACTGTTTTTTGATCCTATGGTTTTGGACCGTGGTATTGAGAAAGGACTAAGGCTATAAAAGAGGAAGGAGATCATTTGGCAAAGAATCATCTGAATTATTGAATATCTAGATCTGGAATACTATGATTGGGTTATGGTGCAGATCTGGATCTGAGCTAAAAAGGAATCTCACCGGTTGATGGAGAACAATATCTAAGGATAGATCGGGATCAAATGGTTTGAAATGAACTATCTCTATATAGTTGATTATGCTTATTCTATATCTGTATACTGACGCTTGTAATGATCTGAACTGGGTATAACTTAAGTTTGAAATCACTGGAAGTCATGATTGAATATTTATAGATCTGTACGCGGGTTGGCTTTGGTGAAAGCACATATGTACGTAGGTTTGGTTCATTGTAGTAGCATATACCATTTGAGCTATGATGTTTAATGTTACAGGTGGTTCAGGTTGTTGATGTGTTCTGATGACTGTTTAATGGTGTCAGTATTCTACATATTCAGTTTGATTGATTGTGTTGATGGATGAGATCTAGTAATGGATCTAATGGACTAGATCAGGTTGCTAACGCTCATATTATCCTTTTATATGTATTGATCTGGTGATTGGGTGATTCAGAAGATTGATTGATTATGTGCTTCAATGATATTTATGGGTCCAGTATGAAAATTGGATGAAACATGGCCTTTCAGATTATGTCTTGTGCTTCAGGTGTATCCAGTCTGAAAATGTATGAAACGTGGTACCCAGAGGAGAGAATATTGTAGGCCGGCGGCTACGTACTAGTATCTTAGCTAGTACAAGAGCTACGGGGGTGGTAGCTCCCTTCCAGTAGTAGTTGAAAAATTTGGAGCATTGTAGCAGGTAGCAGCCTGCGTACTAGTAAATGGATCGGCTAGTACAAGAACTATGGGGGTTGTAGCTCTCTACAGGTAGAAGCCTGCGTACTGGTATAAGACTGCACCAGTACAGAAATATTGTAAAAGGATTTTATTATTAAGAAGAAGATTGAGATGACTTGCAACAAGTGGTTTTCTCCCACATTGGGTTTCCACCTTATATCATGGTGTTCATGTGTGTGGCTTATGTGTGATGATTTGTTCTATTTTACTACACCTGTTTACTGTTAATATGGTTGATAATGTTCTAATGCACTCATTAAGGATCAACTAACTGAATCATAAGAAGTTGTGGAAGTAGCATATATGAATCTGAATATGGAAATGAAAAAGTTTTATTGATGTGATAATACTGATTCACCCCCCACTCTCAGTATTATTTCCAACATTTTCTTAAATAACAGTTAACTCTGGAATCATCAAACACATATACATTATTATGGGTTTTGATTGATTTTCCCATCAGCTTTCCATTCTCCATGTTGCGTATCTCACAGTCTTTGGATCGAAAGGTAACATCATAGCAATTATCAAACATTTGGCTAACACTAAGAATATTTTTCTTGAGACCTTCCACATACAACACATTTTGTTCTTTTGTCTTTTGATCAAGACTAACTATGCCTTTACCCTTAATTCTTGTTGGAGCATTGTTACCGAAAGTGACATTGTTCCATCTGTCCTTTTCTTTTAGCAACATAAAATTTCTTTTTCCCCAGTCATATGCTTGGAACAAGAACTATCCACATATCATCTTCTTTCTTGATTATGTGTTGATAAAGCAAGTCCACACTGCAAGATATTTTCAATTTTTCATTTCCAATTCTCCTTTTCCTTTTGGATAGCTAAATCTCGAATATTTTGGAACTTAGATAGGTATTCAAACCTTCTTCTACACTCATTTTCCTTATGCCCAAAATTATTACATTTGAAACACTCAACATCACTTAACAAGGGAGAGAAGACATTTCGATCTCTGAGGGGAGATTTTTGAGATCTAAAATTCTGATACTTATTATATCTAGTATTTTCATCTCTTTCAACTTTGATCCTTCTACAATCAACAACCTTATGTCCAAAAATATGAGACTTATAACAATGAGCATAAAATAAATAGGAATACCTATTTTTGGAAGTCTTATGAGTTTGTGCATGAATGTATCTTGCTGTTTGGCTAATTGATTCATTCTCCATTGATTATCTCCTCTTTTCCCTACTTCTCTTTTGTCTTCATTGATTCTTTCTTGATGCTTCTTTGTCTAGCTCTGTGGTTATTCAAATTCAGTGGACCTAAAGTTTATATTCCCCATAGAAGATTCTTGTGTATTTTAGTATCCCATACCTATTTTGATTCTTGAGGGAATTTGGCTATTTAGAATCTAATCTAGTTTCCTTGTACCTTCTACAAATTTCTCATTCAAACCTTTCTTAGTCTTTATTCCCTCAATATCAGTTTTTAGAAAGAAAACTTCTGCCTCAAGACTCTAAGGGTTCTCTTCCCATTCATGGATCAAATCTTGAAGAACCTCTTCCTTTCATTTATCTTCTTTTGGTTTAAATTTCAAGGGAATAATTTCATCTTTTCATGTTTTTCAAATCATTTCCTTCCTTATCTTGAGAAACTTATGTTTGAATTGTTTGTTCTCTTCTTCTAGTTTTACACATGTTACTTGTTTTTCTTCTAGTAGAAGGACTAAACTATCTTTTCTCTTAATATCATATTTAAGTGTTTTTTTTTTTTTTTCATAAATAAACTCCTCATTATCAAATTTATACGTGACTTATTCAGCACATTGTAGTTGTTCCTTCAGCTGCCTATTCATTTTCCTTGCTTTATTTAACTCATCAAGAGCACTGATGAGTTCCCCTTCAAGGTACACTACTCCTTCTTCTTCTTCCTCTTCAGAGTCAATAATAACTTCTTTCTTGGAGTCTATTCCAAATTCCATAAGTAAATACTTATCTGAATCATCCTCAGGAGAGTTTTCTTTGTCTGATTCTAGTGTTGAGCTATCCAATTTTGAGTAGAAACCCTTTTTCTTATAGAAATTTTTCTTCTAATGTTTATGAGATTTGTTTCCAAGTTTCTGATCATGTTCCTTTTTAGCTCTTTCTTTGTAAGGCCATTTGGTTGAAAAATGTCCAAATATTCCAAAGTTAAAACATTTTAACGGAAACTTCCCTTTATATTTTCTTGAGTGACACTTCAGTTTCCTGGCTAATTGAGCAAACTCCTGATGAGATTCACAGCTGGAGAAGTCTTGATGATCTTTGTGCTCCTTTGCCTTTTTGACTACTTTGAATGCTTCCTCCTTAGGTTCAGACTTCTCTCTTCCTATTCGCATCTCATAGGCTATGAGAGTACCAAGAGATGGTCCATCTTGAGATACTTTAAATTCACTATTTCTTCAATAGTTGAGACTTTGGCATTAAATCTCATGGGAAACAATCTTAATATTTTCTTAACAATCATCTCTTCCTTGACCTCTTCACTGAGTCCTCTAGTCATATTGTTTACTTCATAAAGTTTCAAGAATTATTCTACTATGCTTTCATATTCACTCATTCTCAAGCTCTGGAAACTCATTCTGAAGGTTTGAAGTTTCACCTACTTGACTTTGTCATTTGCTTCATGACTCTGATTAAGATTTACCCATACATCCTTATCAAACTTACAGTGCATAACCTTTAGAATTTATGATTGACTAAGATCAAAGAGAATGGAATTCTTGGCTTTATCATTATTTCCATACATTTTTTACCTTTTGCGTCAGTGGAAGGAATATCAAATACATTTTAGTCTACTAGCACTGAAGTCCAAACATATACTCCCAGGGACATAAGATATGCTTCCATCCTTACTTTCCAAAATACATAGTTTGTCCCATCAAATACTGGTATTCTTCTTGAGTAAGCCTCTTGGCTCTCTTGCCTAGACATAATTCCTTATAGATCTACCTTCCAGTGGTTAGACTGTTCCTGAAGGAACTTGACTTTGATACCAATTGTGGAATAAGGAATTACTCGGGGGCGGGGGTTGTGAATCAATAATAATGAGATTGTTAAATATTTTTGTTGAATATGCTTTTAGTTCTTTCCTTTATTGTTTGTTACTTATGAGAGCATTCATTCATAAAGAAAGTGAGATGGTTTATCATGTGATTTTCGCCAAAAAATCTCTCGCAAACTTGTTATGGATCACAGAAGCCTAAACTCTACAAAAGATTAGGAATTCATATGTTCATAAAATCTATCACATTAGCAGCACACACATATTGACACCAGTATTTTCATGTGGAAACCCAAAGGGAAAAAAACCACCATTTTGTTGTTGTTTATGATGTAAATTAAGCACCTACTTAATTACATCATTTTGTTTGTGAGCACCCACTCACAGGTGGCACCGACCCGCTTAGGATAAAAGGAACCTACTTTCCAAGAGGCAACAAACTTTTCTAAATGTAGGCTACAACCTGCTCTTTGCATTGTTCTACCTTTCATACAATTTTCAAACTGAAAAAATAATGCATATACAATTATAAAAAATACCAATCTGGTTGGTTGCAGAAACAACTTCTTCTCTCAACCCTTTATTTTTCTACGAGCTCCCTTGATCTCATACAACAACACTCTATCCTCTCCTCAAATCCACATATCCCCAGCTTTCTGCCTTCTCTCACACAAACTCTCTACTACACTTCTTTCAGTTCTTCTCTTGCACTCATTTTACAACCCTCTCACTTCTGTCATTGCGTAGCACTTCTACAATGTAGACTTCCCACTTTGCTCGATGGAAAATGATAGTTTTGATCTTCTATAGCACACTGCACAATGTTGTCTCTGTTGCCTATTTCCACACTGCCTCAATGTACCTCACTATGGCTCCTCCTGCTATAGTTGCATTTGATGGTTGAATTTTGTCATGACAATAATCACAAGAATGGGTTGTCGATTTCTTCACTGACTCCATGCATAATCCTCCACACTAGAAATTTAATCTTAGTCAGCCTACACACTTTACCGTGACTTCCCATGCTTATTCATTTCTCCAAAGTGATTGAAAGTACTCAATAATGTAAACTCTATTCCTTATTTAAATCTATAATATCTGCACGGGAAGTAAGAGATAACTTTCTTCATCTCATCAGTTCCTCTTTGTGGACCATTTTCCTCGTTGCCTTGTCTAAGTGATTTCTACTAATCCCACTGACTCCATAAACCAACTCTGATTTTCATTTAATCTCTAGTTTCCAAACCATTCATACTTTTATTTCACTTTATTGGTACAACAGAGCCACAACATATCGTAACTCATATAAAAGGAACGTTATGATATCACACAATTCTGATACCTTCATCCCCTTGGTGCTTAGACCTTAGTTCCTCTACTATCCACATGACCATGTGCTAGTTAATATCGGAGCCCCCACATATCATAACTTTTATTGAACATTCCCTACAAAATTTCAAAATCCAGATTGTGTTTAGCTCCCTCTACTTCGCAATTTATCGTATTTTTATCATAGGATCGGTTGTCATGACCAGGGGTAGTCACTTAAGTGCTAAGCTTCATCTACACCCTTGGTTCTCTGAACTCCATGACGAAGTGCTAATCTTACATCAGAGCCCATTTTAGCGTAACCTTTTTCAAAATCCGTTTGCATAGGATTTACCATGTCCTCAGCCTCCAATATGCTGACCTCCGAGATGACATCATGCTTTTGTAATCTCTCTCCACATGGCACCTCTTTATTGGTGACACACGTCACTCTAATTTTTCCCATTGGGCCACTAAAAGTGCCAAAACAAGTTGTCACATGTCCACCATACTATCACATCATACTGAATTCATTTTCCACCTCAATTGTGAAGGACCAATTGGTTGTGACCATTTGGTTATTATGAGGAAAGAGAAAGAGACTCCTTGGTCCCTAGTCCTGCATCGAAAGCCTTTGTATTTCTTTTCCTTTGTGAACCTCGGAGCGTCCAAGAAATTAGAATCTGTAAAACTTACAAGGTTCTAATATTCCAATGCCCTCGTCCTCTGAAATAGCCTACTCTGAGGTTTCGATATCCTCAGACCTATGATATAGATTGCTACGAGGTTTTGATATGCTCCGACCTCGATTATAGCCTACTCTAAGGTTATGATATTCTCTGAACTATGATATGGCCTACTCCGAGGTTCTAATATGCACTGAACTCTCATATAACCTACTTCAATGCTCTGATATAGCCCCCTCCAATGCTTTGATATAGCCTGCTCGAATGCTTTGATATGCTTCAGTTAGTCCTTTGCTCCAACGTTCCAATATTTGGTCTCCTCTTGAGGACTTCAAGCTCGTTACTTCGGTGATCAAGAACTTTTGATTCCAAAGGCCATTTCCGGATTTCCAAATACTATTGGAAATCTTATTCATAACACTTTCTGGTGGAGATGTTCCAATGTAGTCTTTGAGCCCATTTGCAACCTGAAAGATGATGTGAAGAACGTGGACCCAATATTCACCACAACCATCATTTTATGGATTTTCAATAAGCCTACTACTGTGATGATTCTCTACCAGAAGCCTATAGCTATCGTAGGATTCCTCCTAAGGCTAGACTTCCAATCATTCGAGTTATCATTTTATGGCTTCTCTAGTAACCCTGCTACTATGAAGATTCATCTGATTTGGAAAAGTGTTGATTCATAATACACCTTTTTTTTAGCATGTTTTTGACACTTTAAATTTTCTTATGTATCAAGGATGAACATTTTTTTTAAAAGTTAGTCATTTTCATGCTAATTTTGAAAACTGTTGATGCAACATCAAGCCATTTTTTATAGGGCTTATTTTTGACACTTTAAATTTTCTGATGTATTAAGTGTGGATCATTTTTTTAAAATGTTAGTGATTTTCATGAAAATTTTGAAAAAATCAATATTTTTTTCTAAGGCATATGCTTAACACTTTAAATTTTCTTATGAATCAAATATGAACATTTTTTTTTAAATGTTAGTGATTTTCATGCTAATTTTAAGAGGCCTTATCTTTTACGCTTTAAATTTTCTAATGTATTAAGCGTGGATAATTGTTTTTTAAATGTTGATGATTTTCATGCAGATTATCAAAAGTATCAACATTTTTTAAGGCATATTTTTTACACTTTAATGTTTTATGTCCTAAGTATACACATTTTTTTTTTAATGTTGATTATTTAACCATTTTTAAGTTAGGAAAATCAATACTTCAATACACATAAACTAATTTTCACTAAAAATAATAATTTTAAAAACTTGACACGAAATACACATTTTGCATATAGATATAATTAAAAAAATACATGTCTAGTCCCACTAGCACAATTGGTTGATGATGGGTCTGGTCAGCAATGCGAGTGAAGATAAAACCTCACAAGGGGTGGTTATGCGATGTGCTAAGGGGAGGAGATATGCTAAAAAATCTAGTCAACTAGGGGTTGCTGTGGCCAAGGCCGGCTATGATCCCCGAGTGAATTTGACGACTTAGATGCCCTTGGGTCGCGGCTCCTCAAGCCACAGGTCAAGCCTGAAGAATCATAGACAACTTGACCAAAAAAAAGTACTTATTTTGAAACTTTTTCACTAAAAAAAACATATTAAATATAATCTTTCTGTGGAAAAATTGAATAACAAAAGTTGGAAAAATAACAAATTTTATGAAATTTTTATGAATTTTATGTCAAAATATGATTGCATTTGGAAAAAAAAAAAATCCAAAAAATATAATTCAAATAAAAATTTAAGTAATAATAACAAAAAAAATAGAAATTAAAACGTAAAATTAAAAAAGGAAAAGAAAAGTGATAAACATAAAAAATTTAAAAATTTAAAATAAAAATTAAATAAAAATAAAAAACTAAAAAGCTAAAAACATAAAACTAAAAGAATAATAAAGAAAAGAAATTAAAATGAATTAAAATAAAAAAATTAAAATTAAAAACATTAAAAAAATAAATTTTAAAAATAAAAAGCATTAAAAAAATAGAAAACTTTTTTTTAGAGAAAAAAAAGAAAGAAAAAAAACATTAAAAAAAATTTAAAAACTAAGAAATAAAAAACGTAAAAAAATAAAAACAATTATAAAATGTAAAAAAAAACAATTAAGAAAAAAAATGTCGTCGATCAAGCCCCTCGGCGGGCCTTGCCCAACTTCGGTAATTGGGCAAGTCCCACCCGACAGGCCTCAGGCTAGGGCGAGGGGGTCGCATGTGCCCCCCTTGTCCAGGTCCAAGACCCCTCGAACCCTTGTGCGGGCCTTGCCCGATTCCCAGAATTGGCAAGGCCCCGCTTAGGGGTCTGAGGGCCTCGGGCCTGGGTTGAGGGTGTTGCACGCTAAGCCAAAGAGAGAGGCAAATATAACAAAAGTACGATTAGAAGCTTAAGAAGTTCTTGCACCTTAATAAGAACCTTAGGATGTTATTGAAATGCAAATAAAAGGAAGAAAGAAAAGATAATAGATCCCATGATCTACAAGGAAGAAGGGCATTCTTTGGAAGAAGAAGTAGATGCATTAACCATATGTCCCTCTAGAAGAGAATTTTCTACTGACTTGGGGCCCACTAGATTGGCATTAGATTCAATCGTCCACTATTGTTAGGCCTAAAAGAACCTCAACATTAGGAAGATGAGGCAATGGACTCGAAAGAAATTGAAGAACATGTAAGCTTCCATTGAGTAGTGGTTGCTACATCCACATCAACATGGGTTGTCAGAAAAGTCATGACAGACATACATGAAGAACCATAGGGCAAAGAAGACGAGTAGGTTTCTTAGAGCATGGGCAACAATTTTAGTAAGGGGTAAGATAGACCTCCAAATTACATACAAATTAAGGCCCATCCAACCTTTCATAGCCACATTTAACTTCTCCTTCTCCACTTAATAATGTATTTTTTTAGCTTTAATATGTTCTTAGGAAGGTGTTATCACAAAAATTTCATCATCTAGCTATAATTTACTAGATGGATCGAAGTACACCATGTAAGGTCAATTTTACCATAGTAAAATTTCTTTCACTATGAAAAATTACTTAATAAACCACATTTGTTAAGCAATTTATAATTAAACCCATGAAGAATAATTACATCAATCACTATTTGTTTAATTATATTCTAGGAATAATTAATTAAACAAATTTTTAACTAATATTCCGTGTCACATTTGATCCAATTATGAGAAATAAATAGATAAATCATTAATTATCTTATTTTTCTCTAGGAATAATTAATTAACCACTAATTAGTTATTATTCCTTGTCAAGTTTGACCAAATCCCTTAGGAATAATTAAATAAACCATTATTTGTCTATTATTCCTTAACCATATTTCTTGAGATGATAAATAAATCATTTATTTATTTATTACTTCTAAATAAAAGTTTAAATAATTTTTCCCTCTAACCAAATATAATAAAATATTCCAAATGGTTATTTCTAGAATGGTGTTAATAATATTTTATTATTGCTCATTATTCGAGGATAACATAATATTTTGTTATAAATAGAAGGGTATTCCATTCAATTAACTTTTGATTATTTTCATTGTTGCACTCACTGTTGTAACTCTGATTATTATCACTGTTGCACACCATTTTTCTTTTCCATTTGAGTTCTCACTAAGATCAAACATTTTATTTGCTGGATTTACACATTATAGAGGAGAGAGACTCTACACAAGCTGAAGACATTTGAGGCTAGCCAATAACCCATCCCATAGAGGGGGATTGGTAACATTATTTGTTCCCTTCACAAGTTTTGTTAAATAAAATATATTATTTATATATCTAGTTTCCATGGGATTATTGGAGTTACTTGCACTTATTTTACTATTCCATTTTGTTGTTTAACTATGATTATGATATAGATCAGGGCTTTGGCAGTTTTTGTTTTTATTATTTGTTGTAGATCTACAATGTTTAGCAACCATTTTCATTGTTAGGGTTGTTTTTCATCCATAGCTTTAAGTGGTTTCTTTCCGTACACATTCGAGAAGAAAACACAATAACAAAATTGGCGACTCCACTGGGGAATTTCTGATTGTCGCTAACAAATTGGCGACTCCACTGCATTTTTAATTTTGATCCGAAAACCTAGGTGACCTTCAGTTTTCAGCTTAGGGTTTTTCATTTTCAAGTCTCTTAATCTTGTTTACTAGTTTTTTAACCCTATATCAGTCAAATTTCTAACTTCTGTAAGTTTTCTGGTCTTTTCCACAGGTCATAGGAACAAACTGCGACAAACACGACAAATTTTTCTGATACTTGCTGACTGAGAATCAAGGAGTATAAATTATACTTTTTTAACCCAAAAGTGTGATCTAGAGGTCCAGAGTGCACTTTCTGTCCCAAAATATGCGATATCCTAGGAATCAGGTCAGTACCTATGATTTTAGGTTTTTTGGTATTTTTTCCAATTTGTTTCTAGGTTTTGCCGAGAGCTATCTGTTGGGTTGGTTGAACACTATCTCACCTTGATTAGGCCTTGATCTACTTTGATTTACTCATCGAAGTGGAATTTATCCCCTTAGGTCTTCTAGTATGCTTCCACCTTTATAGGAGGAGTTTAGCTGAGTAAGAAGTCTGAGATTTTGCAGAGCTTTCAGCCATATTTTCTAGATCTATACCTTTTTGCTTCAGATCTTCAAAGATAGGTTGTTTCCATCCAAAGTTTCATCTTAAACCTTGTTTGGTCATTTTCCTTAGGTTTCCATTAGTTGCCCTAGGTTTCACATCCATCTCCCTATGTTTTTGCAACGATCTTCCTCTCTTGTTTTTGTTGTTGCTGCACCACTTTCCAGCAACATAGTGTCGTTTGACCCCAATCACAATGACGCTTAGATCTCTTGACTTTTTTCGCGTGTTTTCATTTGATTTTGCCACCAACAAGCATAGCGTTTGCAAACCCAGTTTGGGTGGGGTATAGAAAGTTGATTCACTGTTTATTTTTTGTTTTTAATTTCAATTAATTTCATAAATCTTTTTTCTTTTTCCAAACACGATCTGGGCTTAATTAATAAGCACACTTGCACACACAAGCACACCTTAAGCGAAGGGCGCTTGGTTTACGCCGCCAAGACAAGACTTAAATTAATTAACTTATCTCCCCACACAGAGACAAAAACATCTTATTGATCTCCCTTCACCATTTCTATGTCACTTATGTCTTACAACCATTGCGCCCCCAAGGATTTTTCCACGCCGACTCTTAGGCCTTCATCCCTAGTTTTCACTTGGGCATATTACTCCCCCCCATAGGGTTCGAGTTCATAGTCCCTTGAGTCCCCATACCAACTCCTCTTCTAGTTCATTTGGTTCCTCATTTGATTCCAAGCCTCCTTCACCACATACTATCATCATGTCAGGACCCACTACAAGTGCAGGAACCCAACCTGGTGTTGGCTCCACTTCTACCGTGGTAGTCACATCTAGTGGAACTATCTAAGGAACTATTCCGGCAACTCCCATGCTACCTTTCATGTCTCAGTCAAGCCTCCTGTCTTTTTTCTAGTTGATTAATGAGCCTATACACCACGATGTTGGTTGGCTAGCTATGTCGATTAAGATCCTGTTCGATGTACCCGAGTTTGAGGGTAATCATGGAGAGAACCCTACCAATCACATCAGCTCCTTCCATATGTGGTGTTCACCCAATTCCAACACCGATGATTCCATTCGTCTTTGGTTGTTACAACGCATACTCACTGGAGATGCTGTGAAGTGGTATGTCGACTAGCCCATTGCCTCTCATTCCATTATCATGACACTTGTTAAAGCGTTCCTTTGATGCTTTCAATTACCTCTTTGATACGACACTGGTATGGAGCTGTTGATACATTCCGTCAGTCCTTTGCCACCTGTCTTTCCAATCATGTCCAGGAATGGTGTAGAAGGAGGAGCATTTTCCATTCTCCACCCTTCGAAGACCGTGTCTAGCTCAATTCATTTCTTAGGAATCTTTTAGCGCCTATTTCCAAAAATGTCACGTCTCATTTTCCTCAGATAGAGGAAGAGGCTTTCTAGACTCCTTTGAGATATGACTTGATTTATGCTCAATTTGGTGATGTCTATACCGTTATACTAGACCTCCCTCGTCCTGGTGGTGCCAATACACTAAGGGTGTCTCACACCGTCAACGGTATCGTTGGAGCTATTTCACATCCTTCACCATATACTCATCAGGGTTATGGCTATCCGTAGGGGGCCACTAGTTCCTCCAACACTTATGCCCCACCTGCCATCAATGTGTATTCAGGACAAAGCACCTCTTATGAGTTTACCCAACCACATCAGCAGTTGTCAGGGACAACTATGCACCATCTAGCACTCTAGCCCCTCAAGAATTAGCCCTAGTAGCCAATGTCCCCTCAAGGTCAAGTGTTTGCAAGCTTGGGTATATAGTTGGCCTTTAGCACAACTTATCATCTGCAGATAGATGGTCAGATAGAGAGTGTCAGTAGGATCTTGGAAGATATGTTGAGGATGTATGTGATGCACCAGCAGAGGAAATGGGAAGAGTATCTACTACTGTTTGAGTTTGCATACAACAATGGTTATTAGGAGTCCTTGAGGATGAGTCCTTCAGAACATTGTATGGACAAAGTTGTAACACTCCCATTAGTTGGAGTGATCCAGTAAATAGGGTACTTATTGGACCGGACATGTTGGCAGACATGGAGAAGGAGATGTAGATTATAAAGAAGAATGTAAAGGCAACACATGATAGACATAAGAGTTATGCATATTAGCACAGGGTGTTCAAAGAGTTTTAGGTTGGGGATAATGTGTATTTGCACATCAAGCCCAAGAAAATCTCTTTGAGGATTTATTCATGTGCTGAGATGGCCACCACGGTATTGCGATCCTTTTTAGATCCTTGAGAGGATTGAAGCAATGGCATATCGACTTGCAATGCATCCAACAGTGAAAGTCCATGATGTTTTCCATATTTCATTGCTTAAGAAATATATAAAGGATGTTGATCATGTTATTGATTGGTCTGTATTGCAGGTGGAGCAAGAAGGAGAGTTCCAACTAGAGCTTCAGTGAATATTGCAGCGGAAACATCTCATGCTCACGAAAGGATCCATACAGTAAGTTAAATTTCAGTGGAAGCACTTTGGGCCTGAAGAAGCTACACAAGAGATGGCGGATCAGACGTGGGCCTTATATCCTTCATTGTTTTCCAGTTGAGGCAAAGCAGTTTTGGTTTGATGTTACATTTTATGTTTGGCATATGTTTTGCTAATGTTTTGATATTTGTATATGTATATGGATGTAAATATTTCCATGAGCTAAGTTATAAAGCTCCAATAAACGGTATGGTTGTTAACTTGTCATGTTGTCATGGTGTTTTTCTTTTGAGTAGGTTCTTCATTGCAAATATTGCAACAAGCTAAGTTATAAAGCTCCATAGGCAGTATGTTTTCCTTTCAGTGGTTTTGCTGAGGTCTTGGTGTGGTTTAACACTGAGGATGGTTTTCCCCAAGGGGGAGGGTTCTGTAACAGCCCTGGTGAAAAGTTCATGTAATAAAATTTAATAAAGGAAAAATAAGACCATGGTTAAGGGACACTTATTCCAAGTTGAATGTTAGGCAAATATATATCCTGGTGGGCATCACTGGATGTGCGTTTTTGGCTAAGGAAATTGGCAAAGGCTAAGGTAAAGGAATTAAAAGGAAAAAAGGCATTTTGGCACATTATTTACAAAAATAAAGGAAATAAGGAGAAAATTAAGGTGAAAAGACACAGGTTACATGTGGGGAGGAAATTGAAGGAAAATAATGGAAAATAAAAAATTAGAGGCCTCATGCATAAAAAGGGTTCTGAGGATCAGTTCATGGCTTTTTTAGTTCAAGTTTGGAGCTTTCTCGTTATTCTCTCTTTCTCACTCTCTTGGTCACTTAGAGTTTTCTTGGAGCACTCTAGTTTGGAGCAAAGGAAAAGGAAGGCAAGGAAAGGAAACAAAAAAAAAGCAAGGAACAACGAAAGGAAATCATGATCAAGCAATTTCAACAGGAATACTTGAAATTAACCTTTTGCATGTGTGATTTCCTAGTTGGTTTGGACATGCATGGATTTGCATGTTGGTGTATGGTTCTATTATTTTCGGTGGCATGGTCTTGTCAGGTTATGAAAATGGTTTTTAGCCTAGCCTAGCCTTTTTCGGGATGCCATGGCATGTTGGGATGTTTATTTCGATTTTGAGATTTGTATTTCCAGATGGATTTCAGAATCTGGGGCGAAGGTGGTCTCAAGGTTCATTCTCAAAGGCCTAGGAATCCCTTGACCGGTTTTGGTGGGATACACGGTAAATCCCGAGGGAGCAGTCTCAGTTTAGGGCCTACTGATCTAGGTTTTGATTGTGGTAAAGCCTGAGAGACAAGGAGATGGAAAATTCCTCAAGGATAATGATGGATTCTGGATGGCATTCCAAGTTCTATTCGGTTGTGATCGGAACACTGGTTTTGGTGTTATCCCAGTTGGATGAGGGTGGAGGTGGTTTAACCTCTGGATTCCCTTGGTTGTTCTATGAGATCCCACATTCATGCTTGTAATATGTCACGGGGGTGACTGGCTAAAAGAGATATTTGGTTCAGCCATATCTATGGTGAGGTGGTACGTGGAAGTCTTGAACTTGGTCGGATTTTCCTATGATTAATAAAAGATAAGTTCTCTTACTTTTGCATTGATTTATATGTGGATTTAATGGTTGTCATATCTATGATATTTATATGGTTTATGTTGCTTATAAGTATGGTTTAATGATTGGTTGATGTCATGGTTATTTCATATATCTACTTGTAACTATTAAATGGATGGATGCAAGACCTAATTGATGATGTAGTAGTTCAGTGGAGAAGGAGGTGATCCTTCTCGCTATGTTTCATAAGTTGTTTCAACCATTTATGCTCTGTCTTCTATCCTAGACCTGTAGGTTGCAATGATGCCAAGTGTTTTACAGAATGTCAGTCCCAGTTGGGGATGCTCAGGCCTAGTACTGAGGGTGATTCTTGATTGATCAACTTGGTTATCATGTTTTTAATGATTTTTGAAAGTTAGAACAAGTTCTGGGTAGAGGCTAATATTCTGGGCTAGAAAAGTGGCTCAAATCTCGAAGTCGTTGGCACAGAACTAGAAATTCTGGACAACATTCGTTGGTGGGCAGGCTTGTGAGAGCGACTTTAGGTTTTTGGTCGCTCCCTTGCCCATAGCATGAGAGAGACTAAGGCCTAAGAGCTACAGAATAACAGTGGGATCCAAGGACAGGCTGTGTGAGTGGCTGACTTGTCTCTTGAGGGATCTGTTGATGATGTTGGATGACTGTATGTGATGTTCCATCGATTCCACTCCTTAAGGTGACATAGGAGGTCGAATATGATTATAGTAGCATCTCCCTCATTTTTACCCCATTTGGCATGGTTACTTTGGGTAGACCTAGGAGGGGGTGTTACAAGAAGCCTTTTTTGGAAACAAGGATTGTGCTTTTGGTGGTAGGTCCATCATTCTTGTGGTTGACCTTGCCCAACTGCCTCCTATTAGAGATAAACCCTTGTATGTAGGTAGAATAGCAGGAAACATTTTGTGGGAAATATTTAACATTGTTGTCACTATGGAAAAAAATTATAGGCAACAAGGAGATGATCTGAGACAAGTGTCTTTTCACAATATTTTAACCAATATTAGAAATGCAGAGCCTTTTCTTGCCTTTTCATATGACACATGTTAATAATTGCTTGGATCGATAGGAAAGGGCCTTATTTGATTCTTCTGTTCACTTATTTGCCATACTCTTGTCAAATTGCACAATCGAAAAATGCTTAAATTGTTAAATTCTCCTATTGCGAAATGTGTTGTAGAATGTAATAGAAGAACATAAATAAGTGATAGTAATGATGATGTGTTGGAGTGTGAAGTATTGTTATGTCATGGAGAGCGTGTGATGTTAACGTGTAATTTGTGGGTTGAAGATGGTCTGGTTAATGGTGCACCTGGATATATTGAAAATATTTTCTTTGCGCCTGGTTCGAAGGCGCCACAACTTCCAAAAATTGTTGCATTTATTTTTGAAAAGTATTGTGGTGTTCCATTTGATAGGGATTGCCCAATGCTTGTATCACTTCTGCCTATTGTTAGGGGGAATATAAGCCAGATGCCTTTGAAAATGGCATGGATGTTGACAATACACAAATAATAGGGAATGACTTTGCAACAAGCCATTATAGATATTGGAGACAAAGAGATGCAGGGTGTGACATTTACAACGATAGTTGGTTCATTTGCCCAAGTGACAATTTTTTTACGAGAGAAAAGCCATTGATACCATACAAACTGATTTGGTTCCAAATATAAAGCTGCAATACGTACCTTTTGTGTGTTTTGCACATTATGGAGATCGAAAAATTGCTCCATCTATAATATCCATGTTGCGGGATCCTTGCCATCAAACTTCCTCATATCGATTTTTGGAATATGGTGGGTCTTCAATCCAAAATTAGAGTCTATGAAATCATGATTAACATTTCTTTTGTTCTCATCATGAGTTTCCTTTACTACCCTTTCACCATTAGTGACCATTTCTTGTAGCAACTTATTCAAATTTATCTTGAATTCTTCTGCCTTATCGTCCATGCCATTCATCTTAGCATCCATGCCATTCCTCTTAGCTTCCATCTTAGCATCCATGCCATTCATCTTATCTTCCATGCCATTCATCTTAGCTTCCACGCCATTCATCTTGGCTTCATTTACCTTTAATGAGAGTGAAATTTGTTGTACTTGGTCTTGTAATTTTGATATATCATGTTGCATTTCTTCCTCTTCTTCACGAGTCATGGTAGAGCTTTCAAGTTGCTTATTAGGTGTTTCCATTTTATTTCTTCGGGACATTAATTAATGCTAATAATTCTTCACTATTCCCTTTCGAATCCTATTACATTTATGTTTGAATAAGAAAGAACCAAAATCATGAATCAACAGTTTCATTTTTGTTTATTTGTTTTGTTTGAATGTATTCATTTTAATTGTATCTTTTTGTCAATGGTTCGCAGGTATGGAGAACAATGATGGTTTGTATAACATCAAAGCGATTAAATCTATTGCGAAAACCATTAATTTTGTTACCCTTATTCGCGCAAGGTTTGATAAAAGACATGGCTTCCATCTTGATTTTGTCGATGAGCATATTCGTGTTTTGAATGGAATGAGATCAGATGTTGAAACTTTATATCATTTGCACCAAAGAGAATCAGGGAGGAAAACGAGAAGGGACTAGCTTGAAAGCATGAAGTATCGTGATCTTTATCATGTTGATTTGAATTGGTGTTGCTTTTGCCACCATTCTGAGTGTGTTTTGGAAGAGACTCGCATCAAATAATTGTGTTATGGTCGAGCGTTGAAAGTTGGATTTTGTTGTGCAATGTTTTGTTATTGTTAGAAATAAAATATACCTCATTAAAAATATGTTTTTTTATTTCTTTCAATGTTAGTAAATTTCGTTCTTGTCATTGGTCCTGTAATGTTTAAAATTTGTTTTTTTTTGTTTGCTTTTGTTTGTTTGTTTGTTTTTTTTTTTTTTTCGCATTACCACAGAGATTGTCAGTATCGTCCTTTTTTAACCATTGTCAACGATTGTTAGCAGTTCACAATGGTTATTGATCATGCAAAAATTTATGTTCTCTTCAATGCCTTTACTTTTTCCTATGATTATACTTATTAATATTTTTAATTAACATTATTATTATATTTCTATGATGAATAATGTTATATACTTAGGTTATTAATTTTTATTAATATTTTATTAATTGATTTTGTTAATATAATGATTGTTTATTTTATTATTTTTAAATAATTTTATTTACTTTTTATTATTTTTTAAATAATTAATAATTTAAATTATTAATTAAATCGTGTTCAATTATTTTTATAATATTTGCTTTGTGGAATTATTTATTTATGAAATTATTTTAAATTGTTATCCATTAATTTATATTTATTTCTTATTATATAATATTATTAATATGTAATATTAATAATATTATTAGTAATAATATTATTAATATCAATATTAATAATATGATATTATTAATATCAATATTAATAATATTGGTAGTGGTTGATATAGGCCTATGGGTGTTTATCAACTACATTTATATTAATATAAATGTAGTTGTGTTAGTATCTTATCAATTATCTAATATATAATACTTACTTTCTATGTAAAGTTCATAGCTTTACAAATAATGGTCAAAGTCACATGTGTATCATTTTACTAAGGGGCATGCACAAACTACTATGTAACACTTGTTTAATAACTATATATATGACTTAATTAATAGTCCTTCACTTGTAATCAAGTAAATAAGACTTTCCACAAAATGAGCCATTTTATTTTTAATTAATATGATTTAATTAATAAAAACTAAATATGAAAGTAGAGATAATGCACATAGTGACATAATTTATGCAGTTGTAATGTTTTAACTGTAATTTATGTCGTTGTGATGTTTTAAATGTTTTTAAGATGTTAAATTCATTTATATATTTAAAAAAAATAACAAAAATTAAAAATTAAAAAAAAAAAATTATTAATTTTTGATTAATTTTTTTAAATAATAAATTTATTTATATATTAAAAAAACATTTTAAATAACAAAAATTCAAGACATCCCATAAAAATTTATCATTACTTTTTTTTTTTTGCTTTGTTAAGCTTGGTAGGTCCTTCATTTTCTATTTATAAACAACAAATTTACACCAATTATGTGAGATAGGTGGCCTCACATCCTCAGCCCTAGTAGCCAATGTCCCCTCAAGGTCAAGTGTTTGCACAATACAGTGCGACCAATCCCCAAAATTTGAAGAAAAAAATAAGGGGAAAGGTAACAAGGGTAACCAAGGTAATCAACCTAATGAACCCCAGGGGAACCAGCCTAACACTAACAACCACCAACAGGGAAACCAACCCAAGAAAAACAAGGCTATTTGTACAAACAAGCCTTGTGCATATTGTGGTGTACATGCCCATTATACTCATGGTGTCCCATCTTACCCAAGATGCATGAAATGTGGGAAGCCCAAGCAGCTTCTAGAGGTCAACTGATCATGCAACAACCACCTCAAAATCTTGCACCATCTCAACCGGCCATGCTCAGAAATCCTTTCCCTCAGAAAAGATTTGTTGCTACTCAACCTCAGCAAGGTCAAGTAGGCCACCCTCCCCAACCTTCTGGTCCTAGTGACGACCAAATCCTCATGATGAATTTTGATGAGGTCATACCTCTGATATCAACTTGCAAACTCGGTCGCATCCATATGATAGGCCATCGACTTCATCTGCCATTGAGTCCGAAACCAAAGCACCTACTAAGCCTCTTACAACATCAAATGGTCCACTAGAGTCCCCTGAACCTAAATTTGAGTCAATTCCTAAGATCCGCAACAGACCATTACACTGTAATGCAACTTCTAACCACGTTGTCCATACATATAGTATACTAGATGACTTGTCGCAATCACCTACTGCCATGTCGACGCTAGAGGTTCGCCAGTAGTGCCCATCTCAAAGGAAATCTCTACTAACTTCTTTGGGTGGATTAGATCCTTCAAATGATCATTTGATTTTTTTTCCTGTTGATACATCAAAACATCCTCCATTACCTCCATCCATTTCTTTTGAGATACTAGTTAGAGTCGGTAATGCCATCATCTCCTGATGCATTATTGATGAAGGTGCATCCATCTGCCTGATGTTCACTATCTCTTGGAAGAAACTTAAGTCACCTGAACTACCCCCATCCACCATCACTTTGCGTGCTCAGGACGGTCACTCCTCCCAGCCCCTCGGCATGTATCGCAATTGTCTAGTGACTCTTGCAAGCAAGATTGTTCATGTAGAAATCAAGGTTATTGATGCCCCTCTAGATTACAACATTCTTTTGGGTCGTAGTTACACTTATGCCATGTTAGTTATTGTGTCTGTGGTTTTCTGCAAGATGTACTTCCCCAATGAAGGGAAGATGATCCCCATTGATCATTTGACACACTACAAGCCAACATCCTAGACCTCCCCTGAGTCCATTATCTCATTGATGTCCCACAAGAAGTCTTCTACTCCCCTCATCGGTGTTTCACCTAGAGTCTACAAAGATTCATAATTATTAAGTTCTTTCCTGGTCCTCCCCCTTCTATCTCTGAGCCTATCTCTTTGAGTTTTTGCATGTTACAAGCATCACGGGCTGCTCACAAGTAGTCTGGTACATCTGATCATCATCGAGATCCTCAACACCCTGTTACCATTTCATTCGAGCCATCCTGATCGACCCTCCCGAGAACCTCCTCTATTTGTGGGTGCCTCTCCTTTGTTCCCACCATGAAATGTTCCTCCAAGTCTTAACCATCCAGGAGTTATTCCACTCGGACATTTCCTTACAGGATAGATACCTTTCTTGTTTCCTCCTTCGAGAATATTTTTTTCCCTATCATGGCTTCGTTAGTCATCCCTAATATGACTTTGGGGATCTGATGGTGGTACATTGGTCCCCCTTCGAACAATCTACTTGGTTAGCTAAGACTGTATCATGGTTTGACCCCAGTTCAACCGGTCACTATGACCCCTGTCACTGCTCCAGTTCTATCGCCACCTCAACGGCAACCGACTCCTATTTTGAAAGCATCTAGACGGGGGGGAAATCCAAGAATAAGGACAAGGCTCCCCGAGCACCTCCAGATCCCAAAGCTCCAAATCTGACACCTCCGTGTGCTGCATGTGTGGTTGTTGGGTATGCCACCAATAATTGTCCTGAGCTTCCTCATCTCAAACATTTGGTCCAAGAAGTGTTCCCTAAGTCAAATATCCCTAAGTTCCAAGTTATCTTACTGGGACGATTGAAGAAACTCAAAATGTTGGGCACAAATCACCCTTGTGCCTTATGTGATCATTATTGTCACTATTCCCATTGTTTCCCTTGTCTCAATGATTTTCGTGATTTCCTTCAAGTGCTTTGTGAATACAAGGCCACTCGTAGTGGATCATCTACTCCTCTACATGGATATTCTTGTACCCCTGATGCACCAGAACATGGGGACGCTAGTCCCACCATTGTGATCCCTTCCCTCGATGTTGAGATGACAGACTCAATGGTCTATATCATTTACCTATCTTCATCCTTGAGTTCCTCGCAGGAAAACCTTTCTGAGGTTTCTGCATGTGCCTCGATCGAACCTCCTTTGTTGGAAGCCCTAGTCTCAACATCGGATGATTTTCCATCTACTATCGCGTCGTCTACCATTCCAGATGATGCGTATGTGAACCTTCTTTCTTAGGATGATGCACTAGGTATGGCCGCCACATCATGTAGTCAATATTCCTCCCATCCCCCCATCTTCCATTCTGATGAGGACATCATGGAAGCCATGAATACCCCTTATTATCCTTGGGACAATATGCATAATCGTGTGTACTTCCTTCCATATTTAGAGTCCACCACGCTAAGTACATCTAGTATGACCATAGCATAATGGGGGGCACATAGGCCCCTACATCTACTTATCATCTATTGGAGGATCTCATGCTAAGTTGGGCCGAGATTCTTGAATCCCTTTTACGAGTACTTAGAACACAATGATGCTCCGCAAACTCCTCCTGCTAGGGGGAATCATTCCCACCTTTGCATACCAGATCAGTCCCCTCCATCACATATGATTGCAAGTAGTATCCCATGCTTGGGGGCATGATGGTTTTCCCCTGGCCATCTTCTCAATTGACTAACATAAGTCTCGGCCTAGATCCCACCAGATCTAGGTATGGTTGATTATCCTCCCTTTCCTTGGATAGTTTGTCCTACCGACCTCTCCTACGAGCCATGTTCATATCCCATATCGTAGACGTTTGGTACCATAACTTCAAATATTATACTCTGTGTCCTACCACGTAGTCTACAAGTTTGACTTAGTGGGAAAGGATGATTCTAGACCTCCTCTGGTAGTTCATTCTCGTTTTCCTCTTCCCTTAATTCTTCACTAGGAACCATCATTATGAGAAGCATTAAGGCCATATTTAGACAAGTAAGGCCACTTTCTTGAAAGTCATAGATCTCTATTTTGATCTTCGTTTTGTCTGCTACGATCTCCACAAGATTTCTAAGGGCCTTCTCCTCCTCTGAAATTGGAGGGAAAACACCCTTTTATAAGAAAATCCATAGTTTTTCTGTCACGCATTGTGACCAAACCGCTTATTTTGATGAAGCATCAGCACCATTGGAAATCTCTCATCGAGTACTATAATGGGTCTTTCTCAGTTTTGATGAATTAACACTTCACCAGGAAGCTATTTTTCCAAGAAGTGTCCCTTCATCGCCTCTCAAAATGGAATTTCTTAATATATGTCACACTTCTAGCTTAGCGACCACCTTCCCTTAATGCTTGTTATCTCACGTGTTGATTTTCGTCATGATCAACCGTCATTTTTGCATGTTTTAATGGTACCCACAAGGCCTATTCTGTGTGGCAGCGTCATCGAGTCACACTTGTTCAAAGCATCCATGATGAGTCACCTTTGCATCCAAGGACTCTATATCACGTCCCGTTGTATATTGTCATAGTATTTCATCCATTTTGCATACCATTCATCCCACATTACCCATTTTGGGCTTCATTCATACTGTCCACCATCCCCTCCGGAGTCGAGCCAGTCGCTGCCTAGTCAAACTTGCACTTTATGCTCTCACAAGGGAAGCCATTTGTTTCTCCCTTGGTCCCATTTTCTCCATTTTCCCTGGTGTCAATTCATCAGTCACATTAGTATTTTCCCTCGTGCATTAGTTGAGGATCCTCATTGCCTCACCTATGTACGACCCTATTTTGTGAACATCAACACATCTATTCCAGAAGAACGACCTAGAGGGTGGTGTATCTTGTTTCTAGCTTCCATTCTTGTTCGGTGCCTCAGATAAAGCAAATGAAATCACCATTTCCCTTTGACTTGATTGTTTCATGCTTGTGATACATACACTTGATGGTCCAATGATGCAACAGATTGTACTAGTGATTCCTCGGTGTGTGTGAGATGTTTCAGACCTCATGAGGGGGTGGCCTTTTAGGTAGCCCCCCACATGCTCTGATGCCTTCCTATTATACTAAAGCCTCAGATGTAGTTCCGTAGATTTGAAGGGTTTTGTTTGTGCTACTTGCAACATTCATAGCATGCATATCTTCTTCTCATGATCCATTCAGTTTTGTAGAGCCCTTCCCTATTCAGCAGGGCTTCTTCAATTGTTCTACCCTACCTCCCACCCATTTCTTGAGGGAAGGGCCATTATATCTCATGTACTCAAACGTCATTGCATTCAGTCCTAGCTCAGGTTTCTTTTAGGCGCATTATGTATATGGGACACATTGCATTAGTTTATGGCTCAGTTATGCGAGCTTGTCATGTACCATTCAACATTTATTTTATTGCTCAGTTTCATGTTTCTAAGTGCATCATTATTTTGTACCAATTTATCTCGGCAGGTATAGGTATGCCTCCCCCGCCTCACTGAGATTCAATACCACAACAAAAAGGAGACTCGCATTAGTCTCACCCCCTCTATCACTATCCCCTTTCACTTCAACTCTATTGGTCTCTCTCTCTCTCTCTCTCTCTCTCTCTCTGACTCCACTTTGTTTTCTAGTGATTGTGTCCTTTCAACATACTTCAGTCATACATTTATCTCCTAACACTCATACGTTTGGGACGAATCTGATATCACAAAAATTTGATCATCTAGCTATAATTTACTAGATGGATTGAAGTACACCATGTAAGGCCAATTTTACCATAGTAAAATTTCTTTCACTGTGAGAAATTACTTAATAAACCACATTTGTTAATAAATTTATAATTAAACCCATGAAGAATAATTAAATAAATCACTATTTGTTTAATTATCTTCTAGGGATAATTAATTAAACCATTATTTAACTAATATTCCTTGTCACATTTGACTCAATTATGAGAAATAAATAGATAAATAATTAATTATCTTATTTTTCTCTAGGAATAATTAATTAATCACTAACTAGTTATTATTCCTTGTCAAATTTGACCAAATCCCTTAGGAATAATTAAATAAATCATTATTTGTTTATTATTCCACCATATTTCTTGAGATGATAAATAAATCATTTATTTATTGATTATTTCTAAATAAAAGTTTAAATACTTTTTCCCTCTAACCAAATATAATAAAATATTTCAAATGGTTATTTCTAGAATGGGGTTAATAATATTTTATTATTGCTCATTATTCGAGGATAAATTAATATTTTGTTATAAATAGAATGGTTTTCTAGTCATTATTCACTTTCGATTATTTTCATTGTTTCACTGAGTGCTGTAACTCTGATTATTATCATTGTTGCACACCATTTTTCTTTTCCATTTGAGTTCTCACTCACCTCAAACATTTTATTTGTTGGATGTACACATTATAGAGGAGCGAGACTCTACACAAGCTTAAGACATTTGAGGATATCCAAGAACCCATCCCATAGAGGGGGACTGGTAACATTATTTGTTCCCTTCACACATCTTGTTTAATAAAATATATTCTTTATGTATCTAGTTTCCATTGAATTATTAGGGTTACTTGCGCTTATTTTACTATTCCATTTTTCTCTTTAACTATGATTCTCGCATAGATCAGGGCTCTGGCAGGTTTTGTTTCTATCATTTGCTGTAAATATACAATCTTTAACATCCATTTTCATCGTTAGGGCTATTTGTCATCCACAACATTAAGTGGTTTCTTTTCATACACATTCGAGAAGAAAACACAATAACAAAAGGTTTAGAGGTGATTAATATATCTTGGGTGCTTAATGCATTTATTGTGTAGGATATTGAGAATATTTGATCCGGATCACAGTCAATCTAGTCAAGGGAAGAAATAGGGACCTGCTCCAAAACTCTGCTTGCTTATAGCAATCATTACTTTTGATTGTACTCGTGAGGTCACAGGGAACTAGATCCTATTTTCTAGGACTTTGGGAGGGAAGTAGTCCTCTCTTCATGGACGGTTCCCCTTAGCTATTTTTGTATAAATAAGAGGCTTGAGTAGCCCATTAGAAAGATAATTTTTAGAGGTTAGTGTCACCATTAGTTAGTGAAGGATTTTGCCTAACATTTCAGTTTTGTAATTTCTTATGTATGAACACATTTCTTCATTAATGAGAATCATTTGTCGTTCCTAGATTATTCTTTCTTTAGGGACTTGGGTCTACTTGGGTTAGGACCCAATCTAGGTGCTCAGACCCCCTTTTTATGCTTTTACTTTACATGCATTGTTTCAGCTAGTCATTTCTATGATTTCACTCATAAATATTGTTTCCTGTAGGTTGATAAAATAGTTTGTTTATGAGTTCTCTTATGCGTCTTGTCTTAGAGAATTTAGCCATAGTTCTTTTATGGAATTTATTTCTCTTTCTTATGCACTAACAAGCTTAGATTGTTGTTCTTTACTTCTTCTTCATATATTTTTGCATTCTGTTAGTAAATAAATTTCTATTTCGCACACCCACAAGAACTTCCATATTTATTCTTTTTATGAATAGATTGATTCATCATAGGCATAAGGACCTTGGAAGGCCATCTTGACCTCTCCTTAGCCCTCATTCACCTTATTCATTTCTCAAACTATAAGTAGAATTCATAAAACTACTCTCAACTATTTCCTATACCAAGGGATTCTTGTGTGTGTCCTCACATTGCATCAAATTACCTCCACATTTGCACCTAACGTTTCTTTATCATTCCTTAGCACATTACAATGGTCATTAGACAGTGGAGATAGAGTTTAGAGGTTCAGAGACCCCTTAGAAAATTTAGTCTAGTAGTTGTAGCAAAACATTGTTTTCATTATGTAATTAGGGTTTACTATTTGAATATCTTCTTTGGGTTGTAAGTTGATTTATCATGCACCATAGAAAAGGCTTGATTTTTCTCCAACATTCTTAAAATTTGATATTTCGTTTTCCTACAATTAACATAGGTTTACTTTCTATAGTTTATTTTGCTATGAAACTAAGTAGGTTTATTTTTTTCATTTACTTTTCAACAAGTAGAGTAGGGTTACTTTATGTTATTTACTTTCCTATAAACTAGAGTAGGTCCATTTACTTTCTTGTAGTTTCTGAGCATTTCTCATAGGGATAACATAAGTGGCCTCTATACAACTTAATTTCTCTTCAATTGCTAACCCCACTTAAGTTTGTTCTAACTCTGAGTTCATAATTAAAATTGTGATCGTCTAGAGTTTTGACATTCTTGTTATAATACTCGGGGCTTTCTATTACATCGTACTCTATCTATTCCCATTTAATATTTGCTACTTGGGCAATAGTTCATATATTCTAGCATAAGATGGTGCCTCTTGATTTGAAGTCATCATTGCTTTTGGACAACAATAAATGTAGTGTGGTATAGGATGAAGGAAAATATTAAGTACCATGCACTAAGACAATCATTGATTCATTGCCTTTCCATCGTGTCTCTTAGATGAAAATAAAGTGATATTCAATGGATAGGAGAAATCATTGACTTCTTGCATGACGCTTAATATTTTCCTATGAGAAAGACATGGCTTAGGAGACATGTGCTAACCTCTCTCTAGGCCTTTCATTCATGCAAATTCAAAATCATTTTAAGATTTGTATTAATTATTTCTTTTTCTATATTTATTTTAGAATAACATTTCTAAAAATTTAATTTAATTATTAATAATTATTAAGTGGATGGTAGAGATTTAACCTCCACAAAATATTATAGGATATTCACAATAGTATACACAAATAAATAGTTGATATATATACTCATTTTGTATTTTTAATTAATTAAGTTGATTAATAAAAAAGAAAAAAATTAATTGAAATGATATTCATTGATCATAAAATATTTACAAGTCATGGCATTTGGCCAGTGTCATGTAGCTATTTTCAAAGTGCTTTGATGATTTGAGTGATCCATATCAACCCTTACCCATCATTTATCTTATATAATTATGCTAATAAATATCCTAGAAAACCTATACAAACACCCTAACAATATATAATTAATAACAGATGTAGAGGTAAAATTTGAAAAATAAATTGTTTATTAACATTCACTTTGTTGATTAAATAATAATGCAAAATATATGATAAAGTTATCAATAATATGAAAATAGTGGACCCAACTATAAAATTTCTAGATAAATTGCTTCTCGAAATTCAATTTTCTCATTTCCCCATACTGTACTGTGAATTTTTTTACAAATCTGTCAATTTCCTTAATTGAAACTGTCTGAACGCTCACCGGGTTTATAATAACCATCAAATTTGACAGAAATTTGATTATGAAATTTGCATCCATCGATTGGAGCAAATCGTGTGTTGTATTCGGAGGCAGGTATTGAGCGGTCCACCAATCATTAATTCACAACACGCTCACAGTTAACATTCACAAAAACATCATGTACCTCAGTCCTGATATTTCTCTTTTTTTTCTTACTGTAATTGCAGTGATTGCAAACCGTCAGAGAGTAATTCTCACTGTTTTTTCTTACTGTATTTTGTAGGCTGTAATATGGCCAAGCCCCACTTTTTCCTATCTTTTTATTATTCGGTTTTACATTTGTAATTTCTGTACTTCTTTCACAATCTATTAATAATATGTTTTATTCATCTAGAAGAATGGGAGTTAATTTTACTGTCAATAGCCAATGTGTACACGTACTTTCCTGGGACTCTTAAAAAAGCTTGTACATGGCCACAAGTTATATTACAATAATCATGGAGTTATCAATCTCAATAATCATAAATTTACCTCTTCTGAACATAAATTTGACAATGATTATCACGCCTCCCTTTCAATCAACTTCCTAAAAACAGATAGGACAATTTTATATGTAATCATTGACATTTTTATAACATTGGATTCCATGATTTCTTTCCATTTAAATTTCAGGAAAAATATAAGAGTAAAACAATACTTGAATTTAGATAATGACTTTACACGAGAAATATTTTGAGAAAGACTCAATGATTGTTCTTTCGTCGGAACATGCATAACTATCCATACCTAGTTAGTAATGAGAACTAATAACTTTTATCCAAGTTTATATGGTAATTTTAATATATTAATTAAAGTAGGTGTTAAACATTATGCAATGTAATAAGAAAGTGTAACAGGCAATTTGTTAGAAATGAAGATGTTTTAATCTTAGTTGATCATGATAAGAAAGTATAAGTATGGGACAAGGATAAAAAGTAATTTTACACAAATAAGATTTATGTATATTATGGAGTGAGATTTATGTACATCATTGGAGTTTAGACAGTTAGCCAAGTAATAGGGTTATTAAACATTATAGATTTTGAAAGTTAAATAGAGTATTAGTGTCACAACAACTTTTTGATATTGAGTGTTAGTGTCACTTATGTGATGAATTATTATACCATTTTATGAGGCAAATAAAGATTAATTTCAATAAAAGATCACTAAAATGATGAAAAGGATCACTCAAACAACCAGACGAAGAGAACTAAGGTTATTACTGATGAGAGATGTTAGATAGATGATTTAAACATCATAAGAGGGTAAGTTAAATTATTAATGATATTATTAAAAAAATAGGGACTTACTATTAATAGAAGATTAAATAGATTATTTGAGTACAAGAAGGGGAAATTGGCTACAAATGAAGATATATTTAATGGAAGTTGATTGATGTTTACATTTTGCGAATTTAGTATATCTATATATCTATATCTATATATATATATATATATATATATATATATATAGAATATAGAATATCTAAGATGTGGTTGTACAATTATTTTGCATTACAAATATTTAATCCAAAACATTATATTGCATTCATTTTTATAATTAACCAAATTTGATTTGTACTAAGTGATTAAAAACATTTCATACCATGAAATGTGGTTGGTTTATTTAGAAAAGTGACTAGTCTACATGGATTTTCTATGAATGTTGGATGTTCATTCGTCCTATTTTGGGTTATGAATTATTTAACTATTGAGACTAATAAATTCAAATGATGAGAGAGGTTAGGATAGTCTGTATAATGTTTTTTTATTAAAATCAACTAAAGCCAGTAGGAAATTGGAATACTCCTCGTGGAGCATAGCTTGGGAGTTTATAGTTGACTTGTAAACTCATTTAGATATTCCACTAGAATATTTCATCACAACAAATATTATAATATTCTAAAATGTTATATTATGCAATTTATTTTCTTAGATCCGTACTAAATATTGCTTGAGTTCATCAAATAATTAAACTAAAAATTAAAGAAATGAGATAAGAGCACACCATCCACACTAAAAAACAAAAGATGTATCCCAGAAAACCAAATATGGGAGAAAACATAGCTAGAAGGTGAGGCCCATGCTCTATTGTCTCTTTTTCAATTATCGAAATGAAAATACAAAGAAAGAGTCTCTCGGTATTGAGTTACCTTTGACACATTCTTTTCCCCCTTTGATATATTTTCAAATCCTACCCATATATTTTGTATTTAACTGTGGAATGAATACAATGTTAAAGAATGGAAACCCTTCTTCTCCTATTAACCTAATATTTAACATATGCTAATTGTCATCTATGGTTAGGATTTTTTCATCCTCAATCATTAATTAGTGATAAGGTTTTGGACCTTCTAGAATCTTCTTAAAATCCATAGGTAGATAGCCCCACTAAGAAAAATTTTAGTGGGTAATATTCGTAGGTGGGCTAATGGTTCACCCAAATTTTATAGTACACCATTATTTTACCTTAAAAATTGCCAAAATATTATATCGACTAATATAAAATCATTGGAAATCTAAATATTTCTATAAAAATATCCCCAAAAAGTTTACAATTTGCATATTAGGGACTAGTAAGATTCAACAAGGTTTCTAAACTTTAAGATAAACTCCCATCCTTAAAAATTTCCCTGAGCCCCAAGCATATGAGTAATGAGGATTTACATGGAATCCTAGCATACTATGGTGGTCAACAATGTAGATCAACTTATGGAAGGCACAACTTCCACATATAAGCTACATTTGAGGTGATTCTAACCTCATTGAAAAGGACATAGTGCATAGAAAAGTGGAAGGGGTTGGAGTTATGACAATAAATTTTTGACCCTAAAATGTTCCATTTGATGCCTCAAAATGACTGGAGAAGGTTAGAGGCTCTAAATTTCCAAACTAGGGCATGTCACTAAAATGCGCCACATAAGCTACCTGCTTTACTTTTTTCACCTAAAAAGCACCAATATAGATGAAAAATCATATATACTCCATTTCAAATTATTAAAAGTAAAAGAAACTTTAAGCAACTTGTTTCTCTTACATAATTGAATTGTAACTTAATACATGATTATTGAAGTTTGACTTTTAAAATTCTTGTTTGAATCATATTCATAGTAATTACGAATTCATGTTGAAATTATGACCAATAAGCCATATAGAATTGTATTTATCACTATATGATAAGTTTTGTATCAATTATTGTTTCCGGGAAAACTAGTCTCTATTCAATCTGCTAGTCCCACTAAGACGGGTAGCTATCTTAGAAACAAACAATCAAAGCAATTCGAGATTTCCTTTAAATGTAATAGATAAGAGGGAAGAAAAGAGGACCAACCCAGATCTTCTGCTTGGATCTGTACTTGATTTCTCTCTCCCTTGATAGAATTTTCCACTCCTCTCCTACTTGTCCCACTTTAAAGAGTACCTATAGAATCAAAGTAACAGAAAACCATCAAAGCATCTCTATCTAAAACATCATAAACAAATGCAGAATCAGAAACACATTGACCATATAATTGCATTCATAAACAATAAGATTCACAAACACACGATTATATTGAGGAAAACTCAAAGAACTTTATTAATAGTAGAAGAGAGGATTACAACCCAGCTGTCTGATCCAGCATCATCCTCTCAGCATAGAAGCCCTCTTCACCTCATGAAAAGCAAGATCACCCAACAATACAATGTCTCTTCTCACAGATAAACCAACAACACTTCCTTACAAATTACAAAATTCCAGCCTCTGGGTCTCTCAGATGAGGGATCCATTTATAGATGTCTTGCAAGGGTGTGAGTCAGCTTTGGATTTTTTATTAGTGTCATTCCACTGATAGTTCTTGGTTCCACTTGGAGATTTCATTGATCTCTTACTCATCCCTGGGCGAATTCAGAGAAGCAAGTGGCATGGGAGAAGTTTCTAGAAGATTCCATGAGTTTCCACTTAGAAAACTGTCTTTGCCATTTGTCCCTTCTCACTCATCACACCCTACAGAAGACCATTTTAGTATGCATCGCACCCCTCGTGTGTACAAGGTGAGATGCATCACACCTTGACCGTGGAGCAGTCAATATGGTCCAGTTTCGGCCAGTTCTGAGTGGTTTTCAGGTGGAACTTCTGGGAAATGATGTAATCAGTTGACCATGATCCTTTAGGGTATGAAACAACACTTTTAGGGACTAAAGAGCCCTTGGTTTATTGACATATAAGATTGGGGTTGCAGTGCCCAAATATGTCTATAACAGTTGCCCCCTAAAGCATGGAGTCATAAATCTTTAGATGTTGGGTGAAATTCTTTATCATGAGGATCAGAGGTATTCGAATTGGAAGGTGACCTGTATAAGATACAATACAATACATCATCATCATATTATTTTCATGATCTGGCTGAGGCAGGCATTCCCATGCTCAGCTTTATAAATTCATTTTCATGTACATAGGAAAGACAATCATCTATTATTGCAGACTGGTGATTCTTCATATAAAGAGTCATCTTCTTTGGCTTATATGACTATCTGTGTACATTTGATGTCTTTATGTTCCTCAATATATCGTAGTCGGGATGGATGAAACTAGATCCGAAGTCTTCAAACTCATTCAATCTTCGCCCGATGTACAAGTCAATCCATGTGAAAAGATGTTCTGAAGTTGAACATGGAAAGACATCACCTGATTACCAGCCAATAATGTAAGTTGTTAACAGGCACGAGAGGAATCACTGATACTGATAATAACCCTTAAGGTATTACAATACAATTCATGTGGTGTGAATATATGAGCCGATGTCGAACACCATGCAAAATCTTTCGGTCAAAGTACATTGATGTTCACTTGTCACCGGAAGTGAGAAACTTGCCATTAAGGCATGCAAGCTTCAAAGTACAGAAAGGGTTGTTTCTAAGTCAACTTCTTAGAGAATGAGCTGATGTCGACAAGAAGTGACCCGTCGTAGGAGGGCCTTGATGTATCCCACATCTACGATAGGAAATGAAGCAAATGATTTTCTTGGAGGTGAAAACGATTTGATGATACAAGGTTCAAGAATGGCGGTCATGAAAAAATGAAGGGTGAAATTATTGCAGTGGATGAGGCATTAGCTGGATGGTAAATTCTCTGAATGACTTCCCTTGAACATGTCGGTGACACTGAGATGGATTGGTAGCGTTAACCCCAAAAGATGGATGGTACGGTGGACCAATGGTGATATGACTGATGAACGGAATAACCCAACCCAACTCAATCATGGTGATGGAGTGAAAGTGTCATGTTCAAGAGCGACCTGCTAACATATGCTTGGTCTATAATTTGCTCTTTGTCAAGCTTGAGGAGGATAACATATGATTGGTCTATAATTTGCTCTTTGGGCAAACCTGTCGCTATGTTTTAGCGAGCCTAGTGATAGTGAAACCCGTTCTTGTCTGGATGGACAAGTTTGTCGCTATTCTTTTAACAAGCTTAATGACAAAGATAGCTCAGTCCTTTTCATGTTTAGAGAGTTTGAAAATGGATGAAAGGAGACTCGAGTTGTCCTTTTTCGTAGCATAATCCCTTAATTCTGAAAAAGTATAAAATAATATGAAAGGGATGACTTTTCGATCGTTCTAGCAAGCCAAAAAAGACAAGTTCTCGATATTTTTGTTTGATAATCCCTTAGGGCCAAAAAGATTAAAATGTATAGGAGGGATGGTGTTTCCCCTTACTTTAACAAGCCAGAAAGGCCAATATCTCGACAATCTTTTTATATTTAACGAGTCTAAAAAGAGTTTAAAAGAGACTCATTTTTTAGGAACTAGTGGTGTTTTCGGGTAGCAACTGGTTCTAGGTAAGTTTGGAACTTCTCAAAACATGGCAGTGTGAAGAGGGTGGCAATCAGAATCACTTGTCGTAGATATTCCTCAAAAGGGTAAACAATTAAGTGGAAGCGTATGATCAGCCGAAAGAATGGAGGTGGCGGTAGGAACACAACCAAGGTTCAAAAGGTTGATAGCAGGGCAATCACAAAGGTCATTTACCGAGGGTGGATTCATTTTTAATGAGCTTGAACCAGGAGAAACTATGCTCATAGGCGGGTTTATTTTTTAACAAGCTTGAACCTTGAGGAAACATTGCTCACTTTCCTTTTTATGTAAGCTAGGAATGACCAAACTATAAAGCTAAAAAGCTAAAAAATGCAATTGGTCATTTTGGCTTGTATAAAAAGGTTTGCATGCCCCCAGGATAAAAAAAGTCTTCAGTAACCATATGGAAACTTATTTTGGTTAAGCAGGATGATTTTCTATCAATACTTAGACAAAACACTTCCTGCACTTTGTCTGCCAAATACACAAAGGTGAAAGGTCACTCGAACCAATCACATAACTTACAGGGAAACTTATCTCTACAGCTGGGTTTGTCCGCAAAATAGACAAGGGTGCATGACCCCCAAGCTTCATTACATTCACTAGACTACTCGCTATAATTAGGTGGATGGAATGAAGGTTCCTTTATGAGATCAAGTGAAAGACTCGACTTGGAACTTTGCTCAGCCTTGTTTCATTTTTTAACAAGCTTGACACAAGACAAGGAATTCTACTCAGATCCTTGGTTTCATTTTTTAATGAGGTTGACACCAGTCAACGAACTATCCTCTGGTGACCTTTGATCACAACTCATAAGGGGTCATGAAGGAAAGATCTAGTTCCAATGCCCCCAGTACATAATGTACAACATCACTTAATTGAGTCATGTCAGTCGGACATTCAACTATGAAAACCTCGCTGTGATTGACACTATCAAAATGGTTAGAGTCCTTCTTAATCTTTGATGATGTAGAAGATATCATATGATAGCTTTCCACTGTGGCCACTTCTGCCAGATTACTTGGAGGCGGGAGGGCAAAAGTACCCATTAAGGATGATCCTTTTAGGAGACCTACTCCGACATGTTGAAGTGATTGAGAACTTCCATGGATCAATGGAATGCTTCCAGTAGCTTGTGAACTGTTGGGGAAAAAGGTTAGTTGCTCAATGATTGTAATTCCTCCTTGGAAGGGAAATGTAATCTTTATAAAATATGTTGACACAATGGCTCCCATAGCATGAATCCAGGGCCTCCCTAGCAAGATGTTGTAGTCAAGGTTACTATCAATGACCTCAACTTCAATTTCTATTGTCTTGCTCCCCAGTTCAACTTGCAAGTTACTTAATATCCCATACGGTGTGTTTGTTCTTCCATTGAAAGCTTTTAATGTCGTTGATGATCATGACAAGGGTGGTGAGCCTAAATTTTTCCAGCAACTCATTGACATAATACACGTAGATTCCCCCTCATCAATGATTGTTTGATGAACAGTTTTGTTGAGAACTTTTATCTGTATAAGGAAGGCGAGCTGGGCTGGTAACTGAGGTTCGTATCCTTTATGATTAAAGGCTACCAGATTTGAATCCACTAGATCAATCCCACCTATCGCTGATAACAAAGCTTGCTTTTGGGAGGGGCAATTCTACAGTACATGAAGCGTCAACATAGCAGATGGTGATTGGGCCAGATCCTCCACTATATTATAATTTTGTGCTGCTGGAGCATGAGGATTAAAAGTCGATTTATGTACTACTCCCTTTGGCAGTTTTATAGCTAATTCATGAATGATGGGTGGAACAACTTCTAGTAAATTCGTTGTTGAATTACTAGGTTGATCTGTAGCCTTGTTGTTCGACGACTATGGATTCCCATAATATTTATTCCTTGTTGATATCAAAGCATCATTTTTTTGTTTCGAGATGGATAGCATAAGCACTTAGGATGGGGAAGCATGACAGATAGAAACCAGGTTTGTTTTTGGGCTCACAAATCGATTAGTGAACACCGTTGGGGTAGTTGAAGTTTCTAAAAATTTCATGACCTCAACTTTATGTGGACAATCTTTCATGAAATGCTCGTCGTCGCATATGTAACATGGATAACGAGGTTTCTTTTGCCCATCAGGGTTTTCAGAAGATTTTTCAGGAGGTGAATTTTCCTATTTCTTCTTATTATTTTTCCCTTTCTTCTTGTGCCTTGGTTGCTTTGGATTTTTGCCCTTGTCAGATGACATGACATTAATCTCTGAGGCAAGAGGTTCTTCATTTGGTTTTTGACTAGAAACTGTAAGGGATTTTTTAGATGGAGCCTTCACAGTTTGCATACTTGAGGTACCAATCACACCATCACCGGCATGAGAGTCCCTATTTGATTTAGGAGGGGGAGGAATGGACAATTCTAGTCTAGGAGTGTTAGGAATTTTGTCATAGAGTGTACTAGACTAAGTATAGATCAAGTCTAGATATTGTGCATGAGCAATGACTTTCTCTTCAGTGACAACTCCTCCCTTGGCCACATCTTCTATAATAGGAGGCAATAATGACTTAATAAACCACTCAGCTAGAAACTGATCAAGAACATATGTCTTTACCATTCGACAACGACATCGCCACTCATGAATATGATCAGATATGTGAGTGGCTGTTGTCTGTTTAAAATTGGTAAGGAGTTCTGTTCCCGTTTCATACCTTATGGGTAATTGAAAATGGGTTAAAAAGGTAGTGGCAAGGGTGTTGAAGTTATCGAACGAAGCTCTAGGCAATTCAATATACCATTTTGTTGCTGGACTAGTTAGCATTCATTAGAAAGGGTGAAGCCTGATCGAATCATCATTCAGGGTGTTAGATGAGCACCATAAATGGAAGGTCATTACATGATTCGATGGATCTTCACCTGGATTTCCATTGAATTTAGGAATATCAGAGGGAAGTTTATGAGGAATCGCTGGCCACCAAGGGGCGTAAACAATTGGATCATTCGTCAGTCAGTTCAGATCTGGTAATTCTAGAGTTGCTACAAAAGGCAACTGTTGATTCATGTTTGGTGAAGCATACCTAGGATAAGATGGGATCGCCTGAGTAGTAGGTCTTTGTATACCAGCATAATGGATCTGATGTTGATAACTTTGATAAGGTTGATGGGCATAACCATTATAGTATGGTTATTGATAACCATTTTGAAAATATGGTTGCCCATTACCTACAAAGCCTTGTTGCTTAGGTCCTCGGTATGTTTGTTGGAATTGCGGTTGTTGATATTGCACCAGCCATGGTTGTTGGACCATTTTTTGTTGCCCAATATTGGATGATTGACCAAGATGCGGAGTGATAGTACCTATTTGAGCCTGAGTTTTTCTAGATAAGGAGGCACTAATCTGAGGTTGTGATTGAGCCGCAGAGACAAGGTGCTATTGTATTGCAACTTGAGAGATTTGGGGTTGACACACAATAGGTAGTTCTTGTACTTGTGATACAGTCACAATAGCAGGTGTACTGGGAATATTTGACACAGGTTGGACCAGTTGCATTGAATATAAAACCCTTGGTTGTTGAGGCAGTATTGGTACCCAACTGCTGGATGTAATTCCAGTTTGACCTAAATTTTGTTGTAAAATCTCATATGGTTGCTCTCTATGAGGGAACAATGAAAAGGCATACTGCCCCCCATATGGCAGCAATCCAGTGGTTAAAATATAGATCAGTCTTTGAAGACTGGACTGCCCAAATTGATACTGACATACAAGATCAATTTTTTGAGTTTCAACATAAGAAATACCAAATGAGACTCCGTATGAAGAAATAGGAACAGACCATGTTGTCGAAATAGTCCCTGAGTGGACTCCAGCTGGTGGTTGATAACTAGCCAGGACATATGGTATACCAACAAACATTGTAGGAATGGTAGCAGTAAGCTCTTCCGTAGCTGTGTCAGCTGTCACAGTCCTAGATGTTGATGGTTGTTTAGACATATTTAGTCTATCCAAAAGATTTCCTAGCGATTCAACAGGAACTTGCGATGAAGGATCATTAAAAGAACTAACTTCTGTAGCAGAAGGATATAGGTGGATCCGAGTTCCAAAATGCAATGGGGTACTGGATGGAAGATCCTCTTCAATATCTTCTATGGCAATCAATCTAGGTGGAAGAGGTAGACCGTCAGGTCCGTAAAATATTTCTAGAGCCAAAGAAGGTACAGATTCTGCAGTGACAGATACTGGAGGGGTGACACCTTCTAAATTCTAGAACTCAACTTCCAGATGTTCAGGTAAGTGAACTTCAGTTTCTGGATCAGCCCTAGATGGAGCTGTTTCAGGAATAGAAGTCTCTACTATTACACTAGGATCAGTTTTAATGTCCTCTTGTAACTACGGAACTTCTTCTGTAAAGGTATATGTACCAGAAATGATTGGAGTAACTGGATTCTCTGATGATGTTGAAACACAAGTTTCAAATAAACCAAGACAATTCGACTCAGTTAAATGAGACCATTTTGCCTGGAATAGTTTTGTCTCTAAAGTCAAATATGGTTGACTCACTAGTCTCTACAAACGATGGGGTTTTTATTGACTTTCTTCCACGATTGCGGATTACTTAATGAACTCAAAATTAAAGGGAAAACTTTATTCCTAATTAAATAAATTTTATGACGCTTTGACACAACTTTTCTTTTTCAATTTTTAAGAGTCAAGAAAAAGCTAAAGGTGACTCTAGTCGACTTTGATTTTTAATGAGCCTAAAGTGATAAGTTCTTAGATGGACCTTTTCTTTTAAGGAGTCGAAAAGGAATGAAAGTGACTACTCTAGAAATCTAGATAGAGGGATTACCAAACCAATCGCAAAACTGCAATATACACCTTGGTGGTAAATTAAAGAGAAATTACCAAGGACTTTACGTACGGTAGTCAATCTTCCTGAATGTTGTGTTCAGTGCATTGCGATCGATAGGGTGGCAAACACAGCTTCCTAAGGATAAAGGATATCATCCTATTGTGGTCTCCCAATATATAATTGATGGTATGGGGAGCACAAGTCCGTACTGTCACTCGTCGTATCAAAGAGGAGGAATCACCGAACCTTCAATGAAAACAATAGTTACTAGGTTTTACGACACTAGAACACGTCTCTAGCCTAGACTTATAGATGTGTTGCGTTAGGTTCCAAAGCGTTTTTTTGTTCATTTGAGATTTATTTTAGAGCTGATATTGCTTAGAATTTTGTCTTTCAAGGTTCACCGCGTGATGTAGATATAAAATTCCTAAATATGCAATCTAAAATGATAAACAGTCGTTTATTTTGTTTTAGCAATGAAAATGCTAGCTACTAAGGAAAGAAGATTACGATTCTTTCAACCGAGAGCAAAGAGCACACACTAAATGCACTTTTCCTAAATCATTTTCGCACATAGTCTAAATGCAAATGCAAATGCATGTATTTGTTTTTTTTTTCCTTAATGTGAGAATTCTCAAAAAGAAAACTAAGTATAGATCTAAACTATTTTCTTCAAAGTAATCTTTCGACAATTTCTTTTCAACACGAAAAGGAATACTAAAACGACACTTTCGATTTCCAATGAAAAACTACTTTCGACACTTGAAAAATTAACAATTCAAATCAAATACAATGACAAAATTACAATCAACTATCTAGAGGAGGAAGACTTTACGAAGCTCTTCTTTTTGACTCAAAATGACAGTTACGACACTTTTTGCATAAAAAATGACAATTTGATTAAGCTACTTTCGACAAAGGAGGACAGTAAAGGATGGACAAATACATGAGAACATTTACAAATCCTAATTAATGGAGGCTGAATAATGTAAGGGAAGGAGGCTTCAACAATGTGATACTGATTATGAACAACAAAACTACTGAATAAAGCTGAAAATCAAGAGAAAAAACCAACTTTTAAAGAGGGAAACAGTATCACTCAATCATCGCACCTGTTCTCAAGGGAAACAGGGATGCATCTTACTTGCAACACACAGGAGCTGTGATGCATACAGGCTGACTAGTTACAAATAGTGCGATGGACCAGGGAGAAAAACTGAGTTTGGTTTTTGCTCAAAATTTTGCAGCTAAGTTCAATGATTTAGGCTGAGTTATGACAGACAATAAAAACAAAGTATAGGGGTATGATCTTATGAGGTTATGAGCTACCACAAGGGTGTTTAGAATGCTTGTAGGTTAGATGTTCAATTCATAAACCAACCTGGAGATTGACTGAAGCAACATTCATCTACTTCGCAATTGCATAGCAAAGGTGGTTCGAAGGCTAGTTGGCTAACTTCAGGCTCCGTCTGTAGTTTATAAAGCAAACAACAGTAACAAACAATCAAACTATTTGCTCCCCAGTATGGTTGCCATTTTGTTTCCAGGAGAACTAGTGTCTATTCGATCTGCTAGTCTCACTAAGAGGGGTAGCTATCTTAGAAACAAACAATCAAAGAAATTCGAGATTTCCTTTAAGTGTAATAGATAAGGGGGAAGAAAAGAGGACCAACCTAGATCTTCCGCTTGGATCCTTGCTTGATTTCTCTGTCCCTTGATAGAATTTTCCACTCCTCTCCTACTTGTCCCACTTTAAAGAGTACCTGTAGAATCAAACTTATAGAAAACCATCAAAGCATCTCTATCTAAAACATCATAAACAAATGCAGAATCAGAAACACATTGACCATACAATTGCATTAATAAACAATAAGATTCACAAACACACGATTATATGGAGGAAACCTCAAAGAACTTTATTTATAGTAGAAGAGAGGATTACAACCTAGCTATCTGATCCAGCATCATCCTCCCAGCATAGAAGCCCTCTTCACCTCATGAAAAGCAAGATCACCCAACAATACAATGTCTCTTCTCACAGATAAACCAATAGCACTTCCTTACAAATTACAAAATTCCAGCCTCTAGATCTCTCAGATGAGGGATCCATTTATAGATGTCTTGCAAGGGTGTGAGTCAGCTCTAGTTTTTTTATTAGTGTCATTCCACTGATAGTTCATGGTTCCACTTGGATATTTCATTGATCTCTTACTCATCCTTGGGCAAATTCAGAGAAGCAAGTGGCATGGGAGAAGTTTCTAGAAGATTCCATGAATTTCCACATAGCAAACTGTCTCTACCATTTGTCCCTTCTTGGTCATGGCACCCTACAGAAGGCCTTTTCAGTATGCAACACACCCCCCATGTGTACAAGGTGAGATGCATCACACTCTGACCATGGAGCAGATAGTATGGTCCATTTTTGGCCAGTTCTAAGTGGTTTTTCAAGTGGAACTTCTGGGAAATGATGTAATTAGTTGACCATGATCCTTTAGCGTATGAAACAACACGTTTAGGGACTAAAGAGTCTTTGGTTTATTGACATATAAGATTGGGGTTGCAGTGCCCAAATATGTCTATAACAATTATGTCTCAAATTTTTATGGATAATTAGTTGTTATACTCGTATTTTCCATCACATGACTTAGAAGAAAGTTATTATATGTTAATAGTATGAAATTACACAGTTGAGTAATTGTCATGATCATTTCAGTAGTTGTTATTGTAAGCCCTGAGGTGCAGCGCCGTTATTTTGAAGGCTAAAGGAAGGAAATGGTTTATTTTGTTGTCACGGAAAGGTTCCCACATGGTCCATCACCCCACTTTCCTCACTTTTCCACTCTCATTCACGTCCATTCATGTCCTAACTCAACCCTAACATCATAACGAAACCCACTTTCACCTTGGCCCTATGTGAATTAACCCATTTTTGCCCCAAAAACCTTACCTTTCTGCCCATATGCGCCCTTTGCACGTTTCTCGAGGTCATCCAGTACCTTCGTGTCTCCCATCGTCAATCTTCCCACTGATCGGACGGTCTGCACTTCACCTAACTGATGTTACATGCTCGATCAATCTTCATCGTTAGATCACTCCCGCCAGATCTAACGACTATCGAGCATATCACTCGGGCAACAAGCGAGAGGGATACCCGCTTGATAAAGGTGGTTTCCTCTCTCTCCTCTGCTTCTACATGGAACCTGTTGAATGGAATCGGGCGAGCTCTAACCTTTACCACTTACCATGCGATTGACCGCCCGATAGAGACCATTTCCGCTAAAATGAAACCGTTCTCAGGTGTTATCTTTTGAGCACCTCCTCCGCCCGATAGCCGTTCAATCTACCCATCCAAGATCTGACAGCTTGGACTTATTTCGCTCCCACCACGACCTCAAGCCTCCGGCAATTGATCTCCTCCATCCATCTCTCCCGATCCAATGGCCTTCCTTCATGATCACCTTAGTTCGTCCTCCACTACCTGACCAACATCCTGACCATTGATCCATCCCATCCAATGACCCATATGCCCCTGTACCCCACTTCCCATCAGTGACCCAGGGAGGAAAGTTATTGGCTATGTCAGTGTTTGTGATAGTCAGATAGTTGAAATAAAATAACAGAATACATGGCCGGAAGGAGAAATAACAACAACACGATGCAGCCGAACTAACAGAAATGATCATGGAACATCATAGCACGTGCAAGCCACCTGAAAGCACGGTGAAATTACTAGAATTTGATGATCGTGTTTGTTAGAAATAGAGCCCCTGTCCTCATGTCTATCTAGTTATGGCATTAAGTAGTTAGAGGCTAGAGGGGATAGATTAAGACATCTCGAGCCCTAGAGAGCCCGAGAGCATTGTTAAAAGCCTATAAATGGTTGAAAGTTGGAGGAAACAAGGGTTCAACTTTTGGAGACCGTGGATACTCTGTTCCTCCCAGCGTCTCATCTTCATTCCAGTAATACAAGCTTCTTTTGCTGTTACATGTTCAATTGCCATTTTCTCCTTTGTTCTAAGCTTGCACTTGAATAGGTTATTCATGTTTTCTTCTGTGTCTAATGCTAGATAACTGTCATCTTATCTCTGTGTTGATAAATTAGATTTGCAAGTTTCATTTACTTTCTGTAGCTAGCCATTCATATGTGTTTATGTATGTATCTGTTGGTATAGTCAGGATTCTCCACCTATTCACCGAATCTATAAACTATTGAGCATTAGCAGTCTAAAGCCTTGTCAATCTGAGGGTGTTCATGCATGTCTGGAGTGAAAACAGAGTTGAAACAGTCATTTGACTTGATCCAAACCCTAATCCATTCCAATAGTTTATAGAACGATCTTGAAGATTTATATGTTACCAGGAATCTCCGAGTTACAACCTAGGAGAGTTTCCTAGAGTGATAACATAATTGGCACCACTACCGAGGAGAGGAGACTGAAGCTCAACTTCCTTGGGGGATGACACAGATCCAACTTTGATGATAGGCAAATTCTTGACACTATTTGGGTTGTAATCATCTATCTGGTAGATCTATTGGAGGACGAACCTCTTGGCGACTCCACTCCATAATTCTGGCTCAGTTTGGGAGGCATACTCAAAGAAATCCTCAAAAGCCACAAGCTGACCCAGTACCTGACCGTGAAAGAATCATCAAAGAAAGAAAGGCGTTGCAGAAAGGAGCATCAGGTTTGGGTAGTTCTAAACAATATTTTATATCTCTCCAAGGAAATCCTGTAATAGAACAAATACATGTTGAGAGTATAGCATGTAATACTAGCAGCGAAGAAAAAATCTCAGAGTCATAAAGCTCCTTATTCTTTAGGTTCTTATTTTGTTGTAAGCCCAAAGGAAACCTCTCCTCCTATCCATCATACTCCTTTAGTCCCATCGTGACTCCTCAACCTTCTATCATTCGGACTTCCAGTACCCTCATAGCCATCACAGCTATGGCAGCACCTACCAAAATGGAAATAATAATAGCTCTTAGGTATGGACCTCTAGTACTACTCACTCCTTTGAATGCCATGCCTACTGGAGAATATCAAAAGTATATGCCTAAGTTCACTGGGACTGAAGGTGTTATAGCTAAGGAACACCTTGAATCATTCTACAACTATGCTGATAACTTGTACACTAGTGAAGATGATGTGTGGATGAGAGTCTTTGTCGAGAGTCTAAATGGAGAGGCTAGAAAATGGTTCCGAGAATTGACCCCAAGGTCTATAGAAAATATTGAGGCTTTAGATGATGCATTCCTAAAGCATTGGGGGGGTAAGAATGATCTACTCTACTAGCACACTGATTTTGGGAACTTAAAGAGGGAAAATGGTGAGTTGTTGTCTGATTTTAATAAGAGGTTTAACCGCATGTACAACAAGGTACCAGCTGAAGTAAAACCCACAACTACCTCTGTTAAACTCATCTATGCCAGTGCTTTTGATTTTGACTTCTGTTTGCTGTTAAGGGAGAGATGATGTGCTACCTTGGCTGATATGTAGGATGCAGCCTTGGAAGTAGAATCAAACATCATGGCTACAGAGAAGCTCAAGGGGAATGTTGATAGAAGGAGATAGATGGGCGAATCTTCATCATATTCAGATCCAAAGATAGATAAAATAACCAAGATGATAGAGTCATTAGCCTTTGAAATCTTCAAATTAAAGGTTGAGAAACACTCTGGGAAAGGAAGAGTTCCTAATACATTTGCTCCTAGAAATCCAAATCCATATAGAATAGCTAATGCGCAGTTGTAGATTCTGCAAAGAAGCAAAGATGTCAATGAAGACCAAAGGGTGAAGACCCATTTCTAGAATGTAGTCATGGAAGAAGAGCAGTTTGAAGAAGATGATGAGATCCATTGTCTGGAAGACAAAGGAAGTGCCTCCTTTTTTACCTTAGCTACCTATGAAAAGTAATTATTCAATGACCAGTTCAGCCAAGAGTGGGATGGTGGAGTTGTTCTGCAAACTGATGATCAACACAGATATGATCTAAGGTCGAAAATGAATAATGCCAAGGAAAATCCTATTCAGAGAGCCATTGTCCCTGCAATACAACAAGATAATAAGTATAAATGACTGGCAGTTGATCCCATCATCCTCAAAGCTCCACCTCGTGAGGTAAGAGGCCTTAACAAGTCTTCTTCTCCTTTCAGTTTTCAATCAGAAATTCAGAAGCTAAGAATACCTATACCTCTGATTGAACTAGTGAAGAATGAGTCCTTCAAGAGATCTATCCTCGAGGCCCTTGAGCCTAAAGCCATCCAAGCCTCCACTGACTATGTAAATCTGCAAGATGACAAACTAGCTATTGTTCTTAGCCCAATGATTGAAAATTATGATGAAAACTCCCCATCATTCTATGTCTCTTTCACTATTTATGAAAAAATCCTTCACAACTTCCTTCTGGACACAGGAGCTAGCCATAATATAATGCCTAAGGCTTTCATGGATGAATTGGGTCTTCACATCACCAAGCCTTATCATGACCTGTTTTCTTTTGACTCTAGAAAGGTGAAATGTTTGGGATTAATCAAGGACCTAGCCATCACCTTGTCTCAACTACCCATGAAGAGAATGATGATAGATATTTTGGTAGCAGATGTACCCCCCAACTTTGGCATGTCTCTTTCTAGAGGTTGGATCAAGAGATTAGGTGGAACATTGCAAAATGATCTGTCCTATGCTACCATCCTAGTTCTTGGAGGTGAGAGTAGGAGATTATACAGAGAAGCTCAGTTGGCTTATATCATCAGTGATGAACAGAATCCCACTAATCATCCCATCTATGTTGTCAACACTAATTTTGGAGCCTGTATTCTTCAGATTGAAGAATCCCAGTTGGCCTCCATGCAACTTAGGAAACTGGTTTTCTAGATCACAGAGGAAGAAGGCCCACAAATTTGGGACATGTTCTTTGATGGAGCTTGCTCTAAGGAAGTTGCAGGGGCAGGTGTAGTCCTTGTGTCCCCCACAGAAGAACGCATTCATTTATCTTTCAAGTTAGATTTTCAAGTCACAAATAACATAGCAGAGTACAAAGCCTTGATATTGGGCTTAAATGCTGCTAAAGAAATGGGCATCAAAGGTCTGAAGGTGTTTGGAGATGCAGACCTTATCATTCAGCAAGTGAACAAAACTTTCCAAGAAAAGCATCCAAGGCTGAAAGCATACAGAGATGAGGTATGGAAGCTCAAGGATTCTTTTAATAATTTCAGCATTTCTTACATCCCTAGAATGAAGAACCAACTTGCTAATTCCCTTGCCGTGTCTGCTAGCACATTTATCCCTCCTTTGCCTCCTAAATTGACTTATGAAGTTTAGGTGAAATATAGATCATCTCTGCCTGACAATGTCAAATACTGGAAATTTTTTGAAGATGATGATGAAATTAATAGGTTTTTATAAGTCATTGGTGAATTTTCTGAAATGCACATTGACCAAGAAAACGAAGCCATTGAAGAATGCAACCAGTCCAAGCTAAAGGATAAAATTGGTCAGAATAACATTGTTCAGTTGCCTAGTAACCGTATACCCAAAGGATTGGTGCCTCTAGAGAAGTTTTTTGATCATAATGATGTACCTTATAAGCCTGCCAAAAAATAAAATGAGACTATAGTTCATAGACATAATGTAGGGAGTCCAGACCATCCAAAGTACATAAATCTGTCCACCCACTTGTCTTTTGCCCAAAGTTCAGAGTATTGCACCATGATGGAACAATTTGGTGATGTTTTTGCTTGGGAGTACAATGATCTTAAGACCTATGACACAAACATCATTCAACATAAGATTCCACTAGAGAAGAACACCATCCCTTTTAAGCACAAATTAAGACCTATCGGCCCTCTCTTATTGCCTTTAATTGAAAAGGAAATAAAGAAGCTGTTGGATGACAAGATCATAGTTCCCCTAAGGTATTCAAAGTGAACAGCTAACCTTGTGGTAGTGAGAAAGAAGAATAGAGAAATCAGGCTCTGTGTTGACTTCAGGAATCTGAACAAATGCTCTTAAAAAAACAACTACCCCCTACGTAAGATGGAACATTTGTTGCAAAAAGTTTCATGGGCTAGAGTCATGTCTTTCTTATATGGATTTTAAGGTTACAATCAGATTGCTATACATCTAGAAGATCAGGAAAAGACTGCCTTCACTACCCCTTGGGGCACTTTTATGTACTCCAAGATGCCTTTGGACTGATGAATGCTGGGGCTACTTTTCAAAGGGCCATGGACATAGCCTTTGTGGGAGAGAAGGACAAGTTTGTCCTTATTTTCGTTGATGACATAACAGTCTTTTCCAGCAGTCAAAAGGACCATTTTCAGCGTCTAGAGAAGGTGTTTCTAAAGCGCAGATGGTTTCGAATTTTTGTGAACCCAAAGAAGTCACATTTTGCTCTAGAAGAAGGCAAACTTATGGGACATATTATTTCTGCTGAAGGGGTGAAGATTGATCCAGTAAGGGTTCAAGCAATTCAAACATTTTCCATCCCAAGGTCAAAAAGGGACATTGAATCTTTCCTAGGTAAGATTAACTTTGTCAGGAGATTTATTCCAAACTTTGCAGAGCTGGTGAAGCACATCACTTCCATGCTAAAGAAAGGATAAAAAATAAAATGGAAAGATGTTGCAAGAATCTCTTTTGAAGCCTTCAAACAAGCTATCATGGAAGCTCCCACTCTAATCAGTCTAGATTACACCAAGGAGCTTTATATCTTCTCTTTTTCCTCTTATGACACACTTGCAGCAGTTCTATTGTAGAAAAATGATGACGGTGCAGAGAACCTTGTGGCCTTTTTCAGCAAAACTCTGAGGGATGCTGAACTAAGGTATGGCCTTATTGAAAAACAAGCTTATGCTCTCATAAAATATTTAAAGGCATTCAGAATTTATATTCTGAATTCCAAAGTGGTTGCGTATGTACCTTCAGCCTCAGTAAAAGATGTCCTAACTCAGCCAAATATTGATGGAAAGAGAGCTAAATGGATTGAAAAATTCATAGATTTTAACATAGAGGTGAAGCCCACCAAGCTTGTCAAATGCCAGGGCTTGGCTAAGCTTATGGCTGAGGAAAATTGCAGTTTGCTAGACATAAATTGCATGGGTTCAAATTCAAGTGGTGAGCAGAGAGAGGAAGCAGAAGAAGAGCAAGAGCAGAATCAATATTTGGTTGAAATTCTAGCCACCTGTGAATGGTATTCTAGTGCAGTTCATTTTTTACAGAAGCTAGAAGTCCCTCCAGGGCTTAGCTCAAGTCAAGCCTGGGCCATTAAGCTCAGATCAGCCAAATTCTGCATTAATAAAAACCTGCTTTATTGGAGAGACCCATCAGGGATCCTCTTGAGATGTATAGATAAAGGACAATCTATGGAAGTCATGCACCAATTCCATTCTAGCATCTGTGGAGGGCATCATTATTGGAAAACCACAACCCACAAGATCCTGAGAGCTAGGTATTATTGGCCTACTCTGTTCTTTGATATATTTTCTTTTGTGAGGTCTTGTGACAAAAGTCAGAGGTTTGCAGGAAGACAACATCTAAAATCTCTACCCTTGAAGCCAGTACACACCAATGGTCCCTTCCAGTAGTGGGGCTTGGATTTTATAGGTGAGATCAATCCACATTCCAGTGGCTAGCACAAATGGATCTTGGTAGCCACTGATTATTTCACCAAATGGATTGAGGCTATACCCACTAAGAATTCTAATCATCAGGTTGTCATGAAATTCTTGAATGAGAATATTTTCACTAGATTTGGTTTCCCAACCAAACTAATCACTGATAATGCAGCAGATTTCAGGGCACAAGAATTGGTGGACATGTGTAAATCCATGGGCATTCAATTAGTGCATTCTACCTCATATAATCCTCAAGGCAATGGCCTGGCAGAATCATCTAACAAGAGTCTTGTAAGGATAATCAAAAAACTATTGGAGGACAACAAAAAGAGCTGGGATTCCAAGTTGAAGTTTGCACTGTGGGTTGACAGGGTTACCAACAAGAAGTCCATCGAAAATTCTCCATTTAAACTAGTTTATGGCGCTGATGTTGTTTTTCCTATCTAGCTGATTCTCCCTGTGTCCAAATTCTTTCAAGAAGAATAGGATGAAGAGAATGACAAGGTGAGGAGAATGAGTAACTTGGTTGAATTATAGCAGATCAGAGAACAACTGGTTGAGAATTCAAGAATTCATCAGAGGAAGGTCAAAGAAACCTTCGATAGAAAAGCGAAGGTGAATAGTTTTCAAGTTGGTGATTGGGTTCTCAAATGGGATGCATTGAAGGAAAAGAAGGGCAACCATGGTAAATTTGATGTCTTATGGACCGGACCGTTTGTCATTGATTAAGTTCAGATGAAGAATACTTTCATTCTACACAATCTAGAGGGGGAAGGTGTTTTTGATGGCCCAGTCAATGGGTGGTTTTTGAAACTGTACTTCATATGAGGCTTTAAGGCCTTAATATTGTAATAGGTTTTTTCGTTTTATTTCTATCCAAATAAACTCCATGCCCAATCGAACACTAAGAGATCAATTTTTTTTTGTTGTTAGTGGAAAGGCAGTAGTCTGTAGTTCTTGAAACCTCACAGTGAGGCTTTCATCCCCAGAAGGAGCCAATGTTAGCCCTGAGGTGCAACGCTGCTATTTTGAAGGCTAAAGGAAGGAAATCATATATTTTTCTATCATGGAAAGGTTCCCACATGGTCCACCACCCCACTTTCCTCACTTTTCCACTCCCATTCACATCCATTCATGTCCTAACTCGACCCTCACATCATAACGAAACCCACTTTTACCTTGGCGCTACGTGAATTAACTCAATTTTTCCTCGTAAACCTTACCTTTCAACCCATATGCACTCTTTGCATGTTTCTCGAGGTCATCCCATACCTTTGCATCGCCCGCCATCAATCTTCCCACTGATCGGACAATCCGCACTTCACTTGACTGATGTTACGTGCTCGATCAATCTTCACCATTAGATCACTTCCGCCAGATCTAATGGCTATCACGCATATCGCTTGGAGAACAAGCGAGAGGGATACCCACCCGATAAAGGCGGTTTCCTCTCTCTCCTCTACTGCTACGTGGTGCCCGATGAATGGAATCGAGTGGGTTGTGACTTTTACAGCTTACCGCCCGATTGACCACCTGATAGAAACCATTTATGCTCAAATGAAACCGCCCCTGGGTGTTATCTTTCGAGCACCTCCTCCACCTGATAGCCATTCGATCTACCATCCAAGATCTGACGGCTCGGACTTATTCCACTCCCACCACAACTTTAGGCCTCCAACGATTGATTTCCTCTGTCCATCTCTCCCAATCCAATAGCCTTCGTTCATGATCACCTCAGTTCATCCTCCACCACCCGACCAACATCTTGACTGTTGATCCATCCTATCCAATGGCCCATATGCCCCCACACCCCACTTCCCATCAGTCACCTGGGGAGGAAGGTTGTTGGCTATGTCAGTGTTTGTGACAGTCGGAGAGTTGAACTGAAATAATGGAATACATGGCCGAAAGGGGAAAAAAAAATAGCATGATGCAGCCAAACTAACAGAAATGATCATGGAACATCACAATGCGTGTGAGCCACCTGACAACGTGGCGAAATTACCAGAATTTGATTACCGTGTTTGTTAGAAACAGAGCCCCTGTGCTCATGTCTGTCTAGTTATGGCATTAAGTAGTTAGAAGCCAAAGGGGATAGATTAAGACATCTCGAGCCCTAGAGAGCTCGAGAGCATTGTAAAAAGCCTATAAATGGCTAAAAGTTAGAAGAAACAAGGGTTCAACTTCTCGAGACTTCGGATACTCTGTTCCTCCTAGTGTCTCATCTTCAATCCAGTAATACAAGCTTCTTTTGCTATTACATGTTCAATTGCCATTTTTTCCTTTGTTCTAAGCTTGCACTTGAATAGGTTATTCATGTTTTCTTCGGTGTCTAATGCTAGATAACTATCATCTTATCTCTGCGTTGATAAATTAGATTTGCAAGTTTCATTTACTTTCTGTAGCTAGCCATTCATATTTTTTTATGTATGTATCTTCTAGTATAGTCAGGATTCTCCACCTATTCACTGAATCTATAAACTATTGAGCATTAGTGGTCTAAATCCTTGTCAAGATGAGGGTGTTCATGCATGTCTAGAGTGAAAATAGAGTTGAAATAGTCATCTGACTTGATCCAAACCCTAATCCATTCCAATAGTTCAGAGAACGATATTGAAGATTTATATGTTACCAGGCATCTCCGATTTACAACCTAGGAGAGTTTCCTGGAGTGATAACAGTTATTTTTGCACAACTTCATATTTATGAAATAATAGTTACTTCATAATTGAGTGTGGAACTTGAGAAAAAAAATATTATAGGTTGAAGGAAAACTAACAATTGAGAATGAAACTTGGGCATGACTTGTAATTACTTGCTTCACATTCCATCATGTCTATCCATGAATTATATCCACCTAATTAACATGTCATCAAACCTATCTCCAAGATCCTCTAAATTCCTATAAGAAGAGGACAAATTTGAGGGGATAGAGATAGTAATTAAGTAAGGAAAAGTTAGTGGAATATTTAGGATAATCTTTTTGCATGTTGTAGGAAGATTTTATACTAACCAAGGAAGGGTCAAGATTAATGTGCTGGAATGAGACACTCTCATACATGGTATAAAATTGTAAGCAATACATTTTTTTCTATGTCAATTTCAATTCATTTCCCCAGATTCTTATATGTATTTGATTTCATTTGATTGGATTTGGATATACATGTAAATATGACATTAGATCTAGCACGTATTGTATGTTTTGGTAGAAGATATAGGTTCTTTGTCTATGATGCGCTCAGGATGCAAGTGTGAGAAACAAAAATAAGGTCTCTAGGGATAAGATTCCAAGTAGCTTTATCAGTTGAGATATACACCAACCAACAAGGGTAGAGGTATACATTTTTCTCCTCATTTTTCTTTACTTATCAATGTAAAAAAGTATATATGTGGGATTTTCCTCGAATGATTCACCTTATATCTTTATAGATATAAAATAGGTTTATAAATTATCATACTCTTACCAAACATTTGGGAAAAATTAAGTTAATAAAAACAACCATACTAGTGAAGAATCCTCTGTATTTGTACTTAACTTCTTGTTAGATCTTTGTTCCTTTTATTCCTTGAGACTTTATTAGTGATTTATATTTGTTTTAATATTTTTATGAAATAGATCCACACTTAATCCATCAAATTTAGCCCTGGCTTAAAATTGTTTTAAAGGAAAAATTTTAGAAAAGGGAGAGGAAAAAATGGATTGAGGTTTTTAGGTCATATTATGCAACTTTTTGTACATAATTTGAATTAAAAAACTTCACATATGAATTGTTTTCAAAACTTAATGCTAGTTTAAAAAAGGAAAAATATCATCTGAAACAATTTTTCAATTTTTCCATGATGGTTGCCTAATTTATTTATTTTATATCTTTTGATAGGAACCTTTGATTCCTATGACACAATAACCATTGGCTAGGGAATTTTATTAGATTTTTCTTAATATGACATATTTATGAGAAGGAGATAGTGATCTTATGCCGTAATGTTTATAATCTCAATTTTTTAAAATAAAAAATAAACTTACATTTCCTCATCAACAAAAAGTTTAATTATTTATTCTGAGTGCTTCTACTTTGCATGTTATAGTGGTTCTCTTGGATGGAATGAGTAAATTTAGTGATCACTTTCATTTTGAAATTTTTGATGTTTTAATTAGCCATTGAGAGAATGTGAGGCTAATTTCATTTGTGGGAAAGGAACATGATCTCCCTTACCCTTCCTTAAATAGTGTTCATTGAATTGAAAGAGGTGCAATTAGCATAAAGTGTTCCTTCTTGGGATTGGTCAAGAATTGTTTTAAAACACCATAAAATTTTCACCATGTAATTTTGAGTAGAAATAGTTTCTAAAAATAAATTTTGATACAACATATCTAGAATTTTTCTGTTAATAGCAAAGCAACATAGACTAGGGTGTAAGATCGGGTAATATGATTGGAGAATCAACTCTCCAAGACCACTTAAATTGAAATTAGAGATTACTAGAAAGTGACAAAACTGAGGATCACATAGATTGCTTGCTAGGAAGATCCTCTAACATAGAATTCTAGCACGACGTTGCATCACGCGCATGTGGAGGGTTTATTCACCAAGTGATTTCCTAATAATTTATGTAATTTCCTCTTGATATTTTCATTGGTAAAATATTCCCAAAGTTATATCCATTTTATAGGATTTATACCACAAATCTTATTTAAACTATTTGTAATTTAATGTTTGCAATTTTGTAAATTACTCGTTTCTTGGAATAAGAATTCATGAAATAAATTTTGTGAGAATAAATTCCCCTAATATTGTTAAATACCGAGAGATATTACAATGGTATCAAAGCTATGAATCTTGCAAACCTGAAATAGTTACCATAGTGGATGAGTATAAGAGATCAAAGGTATATAACTTATAGGAAGAATAAGGAAAAGGTGAATCCCTACCCAAAACAAGAGGAAGAAAAAGGAAGAATGGGGGACCTCAAGGATCAACCTTGGGAAATATTTAGACACATCTTGAATGATTTATCCAAAGTAAAGCATGCGATAGTCCAAGAGATATCCAAAGGATGACATGAGATAACTTAGGAGATAGACAATGGAAAAAGAAAGGTGGCCTAGATGATAAATGAACGATAAAATGGGGTGCACAACTAACAACCAGAGGAAAACATGAGATGGTTGAGGCCTTGAAATACGTTTCTCTATCTATGGCCATCCTTCATGTGAGTCAGCCCAATAATGGAACATAATTTCACACAAGAATGTTACCTTATTTGGAGGAGATGATAATCACTAGGTTGAAGCTAGTAATTCCTCCAATCCATTTCCCCTACAATCAAAATAGCTACATCATGGAGACCAATACTTAAATTCTTAATGGAACCAACAAATAATTAGCAGAGGTGATGAAAAATTCTAGGACTATATCAGGTGGTACTAGGAAATGGGAGCAAATTTCTAGGCATAAATGTCACTGCAGGATTACTACACCATCAAACATTGGAGTAAAACAAGAGATAAAAATAAGTGGTGGATAAATAATGATGTGTCAAAGAAGGAAAGGAAAATATATATACCAACTTTCAGTGGGACATCTCGTGGCATAGATAGAGCATGGGTACAAAAGTTGGATACATATTTCCATATTAACTCCATGAGGGAGTTAGAAGAAATCAAATATGCTACACTAACTTGGACAGTGAAGCACATGAATGGTGGTATCACATGTTGTCTACACTTGAGCACACGAACATTACCTCGTACTTCAATTTTACTGATATATTAATCAAGGGATTTGATAAGAAAAATCCACAACTAAATTTTAGAGAACCAGTAACTTAAACAGATAGAGAGCTAAGTTAGTTACATTATGAAGTTTTTAAGATTAGAAATGACGATGATAGATGTATCCCAGGATTAGCTAGAGATATTATTCTTGGAGGAGCTAAGTGATCCATTGCATCGCTAGGTGAATGATTTTACACCTAGCACACTTCAATATTTTATTACCAGAACCACACATATGGAAGATGCATTATTCTAAACATAAAATTGAAAATGATTAGTGTTGGGCACAACCAAACTTGGCCAGATTTTGGGCAAAGAAGTCGAATTTTGGCGATAAAGCACAGAGTACAAAGTGAAAACTGGACCATGCAGTAGAGCAGTGGAGCACACAAGGACTGCACAACAAACTCACCTTACAATATGGGGGATTTGTGGCGAAGCCCCTTCCTTTTCATAAAAAATTTGAATGGTTTTGGACCATAGTCCCTTGTATTTTGGAAATCATGGTATTGGGTTCTTGGTAATGTAGCGATGTAATCCCTCATGTAATAGTATATATAGGGATGAATAATAAAGAAGGAGGATAATTATTGATCGAAATCTATGTCTATTGTTGTATTTTGTTCATTTGTACTTCAAATAAAGGGAAAAGGCTTTGTATCTAAGTGTACAGAGGCCTAGGTCTACAACTGAGTATGCGCATCATTTGTAGCTTAGTGCACAGAAACCCTGCACTTGTGCGCGTAGGCAAGAAGAATTTGTTGTACAAATTCTATATTATAAGCAATAGTTCTTGTCGACATAGTCCCATATTGGGATGAACCATGGTAAAATATATGTCTCGTGTGTTGATTTTCTTATTATCTGCACTTTATTTGAGTACTATAAAGTTTATAAATGTTTATGATATGTTTAATTAATAAATGTAATTATGTGAAGTAAAGTATAAGTGCGAAGTATTTTGTGAATGTGAAACAGTAAGTGTTAAATCATAATAAAATACAATAGTGCCGCAACGCAAAATCTCTCAGGCTTTAGAAACGTGTTTTCGCAACCTCCCATAATCACTTTGGGTGAGATAATGATCTACTTGCAAGTTGTTGCCAAGAGGGCCAGTGGTTGAGGGTTTTGTTGGTGCACAATAAACTTTGAACCTAGGTCAGCGCACCATAATCCAACAAGTGGTTCCATTGTCAGGACCGGGATCTGTTTGAGGGATATTGATGTGGAATTTGTCGAAGAAAGAGAGTCAAGATTGGGTAGAATAGAAGGAACAATAATTTTCATAACAAGAGAATAGAAACCCTCATTTTTCAACTAGGAGGTGGTTGGAGAAGTATATTTTTGAATATCAATATGAGATCCTATTTGGCTCATTCCATGTGAATCTATACAAGTGGATATCAAGGTTGATTGAGAGAAAAGGTTGTTTCAAAGGAGACGAACCTAAGGAGTTGACTCCTAATCTAATACATTGACTCAAGAACACTAACAACAAGATCTCAAGAGTTGTTGACTTCTTGATTGACAACATCCAGAGAGGGTTCATTACTATGTTCATGGTATACTTGATTGTGTCTTATAGTAAAGAAAAACAAAAAAAATTCAAAGGACCACGAGGTAAGTTCTTGAAATCTCTAAAACTTTGCATTAGGATGCTTTTGTGTGAAAATGAAATTTTATGAATGCAGTCAGATTATTAGTCACTTATGTTTAGAAGATCCGAAGAAGATATTGGGACAACGTGAAGTAAAAATATATATAGGATAGACACTAGAAATAGATCCATGGCCAAGATCCAAAGACTGTTACAGAAGCTAACTATAGCCCTCTATGAATTGAGCCTGAAAGTGAAGAAAATAGCTCTGAGAACCCTAAAGGAACTCTGCAGTATTCACCCTTCCAACGTGAAAGCTTTCCAAAGCCAAAATCAAGTAATAATCAATGTATTTTTTGTTTTCCCTGTCGCCATACCCCTCCTATTACAAATCCCCCTCCCCCACTGCGAAAAATATGGTCGATGATATTAAATTTCCTATTTTTAAAGGAATTGGATTAGAGGATACAAAGAAATTCTAGTTCTTATGTCAATTAGTATGGACAACGAAGAATTTCCATGATGAAAATATGAAGAAAGTGCAGCTTGTTACAACATTCCAGGATAGAGAATTGACCTGGTACAAGAAGTATTTTAGCAATCAATATAAACCATTTGCAGACATTAAAACAACTATGGCAAAAGAATTCAAGAAGCTGAAGTCTGAGTCCTAGTGAATCACAAAGCTAAAAGAAATCAAGAAAAAGTCTACAAAGTCTATTTTGGAATTTGATAAAAGATTCAAGATACTATTAGATCAAGTGAGCTTCGAAATATCTCTGCAACAACATAAAGAGTGGTTTATAGTAGCGTTACTTCGACATATAAGATTTCCTTTGTCACAAAAGAAGATAGAAACTCAATTTGAAGCCTTATAACTTGTGATGAAGTTAGAAGCTTCTCTGATAGGGGATACCAATGTAGCTATGCAGCAGATCTAGAGTCAGCTGGAAAATTTTACTCTGCATATATAAGATATGAATAAAAGTAAAGAACTTCGAGAATATGTATGGTGTACATAGTGTAAAAGAGAAGGTCATTCTAGGGAACAGTGTCTTGATCCTCTCTTCATAAATTACATGGCTAGTGGAGCACTGAATCCTTTGAATCCTGGATCCAGCTTATGGTGTGGGATATGTAAAAATATGGGTGAACATCATGCTAAAGACTGTTATCTATTGCAAAAGTATGTGCGTACTCCAAGGAACCTGTATGGAAAGTTCAACAAATCAGTGGGACATGATGAAAACAATTTTTGAACTTATGAACTAATGATGGATCAAAGTGCTGATGCATATAGGATGCAAGCTAAAGAACATGGACATGAGGAACATGGGAAACACAATTGTCATTTTGGTTATCAAGGTCGAGCCAAAGTACTAGTCGAGGTGGTGGAGCTGATTGAGGACGAGGAAATATTATCTACTATAACTGTGGCCAAGGACACTTCGTGAGAGACTGTCATAATCATACCACAACATGTAAGTATTACAAGCCTTTTGATCATGTAGTTGAAGACTGTCTGGTACTTATGGAAAAAATGCAAGGAGAGAGGAACCAACAACCGACACAAAACATCTAAATGATGATTGTAGAACTAAGGACCGATGAACCTTGTATAAATATTGTAACAAGAAGTGGATTTGTGACTGGGGATGGTAAAGAAGATGGGAAAAAGGAAGTTGAAACTACATAGGTAAGAAATACTACTAAAAAAACCCTTGTGTTTGGTATTCAAAAGGAAAAAGTAGTCTTTATGGAAGTGAAGCGAAGCTTTATGGATGCAGGAGCTTCAACATCTAGCGTACAACAGAATCAGAAGAATAACTGTGATCTATCATCTTCGACAAAAGGCCAATATCTAACAATATAGGAACAAGATGCAACATATCAGGTAGATACTCTAAAATCTTTTCTTAAAACTTGTATGAAATTGTTGCGAGATAAAAGAGTTGTAGAAGGATTTCAGGAATTGATAAATTCCTGTGCATCTAAAGAAGTACCTTGGATGAGATGTGTGAAGTTAACAATTTACATAGACAAAAGAGAACTGGAAAAGAAACGAGGCTTAGTGCAAAAATAGGAGAATATGACATGGACAAAGTTATTTTAGATCTGGGATCTGAAGCTAATGCCCTGAAGAAGCAAACATGGGAATTAATGGGTAAATCGAAGTTTCAATGGTCACCTATTCAGCTAAGAATGGTGAACCAATAAAAGATTTTTCCTCTAGGAATATTATTAGGCATTATAGTAAACATTGAAGGGGTGCGTACTACTATTGATTTTGAGGTGACAGAAATTATGGATGACAATAACCCATATCATTCACTACTCGGGCTAGATTCTACATTTTCTAACATGGCTATAATCAACTTAAAGAAGAGGAAAATGATATTTTAAAGCAAAAATATGAGAGTGATTGTTCCAATAGATCCATCAAAAGGGGCAAGGTATACTAAACCAATTAAAGAAGAGTACATCGTAGCAGACATAAACAACATTTATCAGATAACAACCAAAGAAGAAGAATGGATCAATATTACTGCGGATGGAAAATTGGGCTAGGAACAAGGTAGCTCCCACACTTCACATTTAGAATAAGAATTGGAAAATTGGCAAAATAGGTTACATGAAGTGTCTACAAGGCGATGTGAAAAACATATTAAAGTAGTTCGTTGTATGACACCTGAGGTTTGTGACTTACCTTTTTATGATTGTTTGGGTAATATAAATACTTTTCTTGAAGAATGTGAAGAACAGGTACCAGAGCGTTATATATTGTTAGCTCTGGATCTAGCATTAAGAGCTACTCCTGCTAGATGGTGGGGTACACATAAGAAGAATATAGGAAGTTGGGAGGAATTTCAAAGGTTGATATGGATAAGGTTTTATCATGTAGAAATAGAATTGGAAGATAAATATCATGGTCAAACTAACCCTACAGAGCACATCCAGATTTGTATGATAGCATGGAAGGAGATTCCACAAGAAGAGTGGGTGCATGGGTTCATCCATACATTGGAGACAATTCCTCAAAATGGGTACTTGGAAACAAAACTTCGACATGGTACTGTGAGCTAGAAAGAGATGGTTGATGGGTTGATATTGACATTTAGCTTCGAAGATGATTTTCCATCTATAGATTCAGCCTTTCAGATAGTTGAAAAGAATATTTTTGAGAACGAAATTGCACTCACCTGGAAACCTGATTGGGTTGCGCAGCTACATAATGTACTAGAATGATACAACATCACCACAGAATAAGATGAAGACCCTCACAATATTGACATAGAAGAATCTAAAGGCTACCGCGAAGTGAATGGATGTGAATTAGAAATTCTTGATATAACAGAGCATTAAAGGCAAGGAAGGTGAATATAGGGTCGAAAGATGAGCCAAATTTTGCAATGATAGGTGATTACTGGGATGAAGAAACAGTTAGAAAAGTGGCAAATATTTTGCATGAATACTAGGAGTTATTTCCCACTTCATTCTTAGATATGAAAGGCATAGTAGGATACTTGGGAGTTATAAAGATCCCTTTAAAGCCTGATGTGAAGCCTGTCAAGCAAAGAACCTATAGATTGAATCCAAAATATAAGGAGAAATTAAAACAAGAGTTAGATAAAATGATAGCAGCATGGATCATTAAAACTGTGGAGGAATCAAAGTAGGTAAGTCCCATGGTGGTCTAGGAAAGGAAGGCTAAATGAGAAATCTTGATTTCCGTCGATCTAAGGAAATTAAATGATGCATGTGTGCATGATCCCTTCCCTACACACTTTACAGAGGAAGTATTGGATAATGTAGGTGGAAATGAGGCCTACTCTTTCACCAATGCATTTTCAGGATACCATCAGATCGAAATTGCACCAGAAGATCAACATAAGACTACCTTCTCTATAGAATGGCGATCATATCAATATACAGTGATGCCTTCTGGACTTAAAAATGCCCCTGCCATATTTGCAAGAGTGGTGATTGCAACTTTCAAAGAATATATTCACAAGTTCTTAGAAGTATACTTCGGCGATTGGAGAATATTTGGGTTATTGAAGAAACATGTTGCAAGCTTAAGACTGATGCTCAACACATGAAAACAATATCAAATTTCTTTGAATATTAAGAAGTTCATATTCTATGTACCTTTTGGTATATTACTGGGAAATATTGTTTGCATGCAAGGATTGATGGTGGATCCTACAAAGATTGCTATCATTGTGAATTTACCTCCACCAAAAATAGTGAGACAACTTCACACCACTTTGGGACATACAGGATATTACAAAAAAATTATCAAAGGATATGCATGGATTATTGTACCTATGGAAAAACTACTGAAGGAAAATGTTACTTTCCTATGGAATGAAGAATGTCAAAAGATCCTCGACCACTAAAATAAAATATGGTAACTACTCCTATATTGGTATTTCCAAATTGGAATAAGGAATTTCATGTTCATGTGGATGCTTCATGCATAGCTTTAGGAGTGGTGTTGGCATAGCTTGGTGCAGGAGAAATCGATCACCCTATACATTTTGCAAGTAGGAAACTGTCTAAAAAAGAAAAGAACTATACAACTACATAAAGAGAATGAGTAGCTATGGTATATTCTTTGTAGAAATTCAAACATTATTTGCTGAGATCACATTTTAAGATGTTCACAGACTACTCTACACTAAATTACCCACTCAATAAGCCTATTTTAGGAGGAAAAAAGTGTAGATGACTATTATTATTTCAAGAGTATCATTTTGAAGTTGTTTTTAAGCCAGGAAAACTAAATGCTGGACCTTATCATTTGTTAAGGTTGGAAATAGGAGAAGAACCAACGAATATCGAGGATAATCTTCTTGATGCACAACTGTTTGCAATCAGGATAGTAGACGATCACTTCAATGATATTATTGAGTTCTTAACCATAGGGATGACTCCTTCACAATACACTACATAGTAGAAGAAACAATTTGTGGTTAAGGAAACAAATCTTTCACTGATAGCAAGACATTTATAAAATGGGACCAGACAAAATAATGCGCAGGTATGTTCCTGAGAACGAAAATGGATAATTGTAATAAAAGCTCATAGTGGCATAGCTGGTGGAAATTATGCAGGGAAAGTTACTACGTAGAAATTTTTAAGAGAAGGACTATCGTGGCATACACTACATAGATATGAAAAGTAGTATTGTCGAGCTTGTGATATCTACCAAAGAACAAGAAACCTTCAAGGAGAGATGAAATGCCACTAGTGCCACAAGTAACTTTGTAGGATTTTGACAAATGGGCTATTGATTTTGTTGGATCTATCAATCCACTAGGGAAAAGGACTAGTGCAAGGTAAATAATTACTGCAACTAATTATTTGACAAGGTGGGCTAAAGCACAACTAGTGAAGGATTACAGTCAAGAAACTACTACAAAGTTCATGTTTGAATACATACTGTCCAGATTTGGGTGCCCAAAGGTATTGATGAGTGACCAAGGGTCACATTTCTTGAATAATACCATTGAAGAATTAATTGACGAATTTCAATATTACCACCAAAAGAGCACTCCTTATCATCCTCATGAAAATGGAATTGTGGAGGCATTCCATAAAATTCTGGAGAATGCATTAAGCAAGGTATGTAATGTGAGTAGGGATGAATGGGATCTTAGAATTCTAGCACTATTATGGGCTTATAGGACTACATGCAAAAAATTGACAAGTCATACACCCTTTAGGTTGGTTTATGGGCAAGAAGTTGTGATGCCCATGTAATACATTGTCCCTAGCCTAAGAATTGCAACTTTTACAAATATGCAGACCCCGACATTATGGAAGAAAGAATGTTGCAGTTACTGGCTCTTGAAGAAGACAAATTTTTAGCAGGATTTAATCAACAAGTACAGAAAGAAAGAGAAAAGGCTTGGCATGATATTCACATTAAGCAAAATAAGTTTCAGGTAGGAGACCTTGTTCTCCTTTATAATAGTAAGTTTGTGAAATTTCTAGGGAAATTCAAAACACAATGATTAGGCCCATATGTTATTAAGTATATTACCCATGGAGGCACAACACAATTACCAAAGTTAAATGGAGAATTAATTCAAGGAAAAGTGAATGGCAGTAGATTGAAGTTGTACAGGGACAACCCTATCCCTACAACTTCACCCTAAAGAAGAAAGAAGGAAAGTCTTAGTGTGACATGCAATTGAAAGTGGACACTAGAATATAAAATATGTTGCAGAGAGAGCTTGGATGAAGAAAGTACTTTGCTAAAATCAAGAATATCTTGAAGTTCAAGGGAACCCAGGACGTAAGATAGAGGTGTGCTACAATAGGGAACATGTTGAAGCCCACTGGAAAAGTAGAAATATGATTGTTAAAAGGGAAAAGACACGTGTAATGTCACATTTAAGACAACAAATTTGTAGAATTTATGGATATATAGACATTTAATGATGAAATCTGAACAGAATCAGGAAAAATCAAATTTAATGATGATGTTTGAAGGCCGAAATTGTTATAAATAGCTTAATCCCGCATTGATTAAGAACTTTTCGAAATCGAGAGTTTGAGAGAGTAATATTGTGAAGTATTTGAAGAGATTTCTTACATGAATATATTATCGACTGAATAATTAGTGCAAATATTTAACGAGATATTTTTAGAAGGATTTATGGAAGAACTAATACAAAGAAGGACAAGCAGCCTACCAAACTTGTGAAGCCTCAAAAGAAACCTCAACAGGTCGACGCTGAAGAAGAAGTGGGGGAATTTCAGGTAGAGGAAAGTGGTGTGGCATTCATGTCACCTCTACCCTCATATAATCCAATGAGGAAGTCGAACGATAAGCCTATAAAGGATGCCAAAGATTCGAAGTATAATACATCCTCACCACTATTGCAGGAGGATATGTTGTTCGAAGGAGAACTTTTAGGAAAGATTATGCAGCTAAACTTTACAAAAAATTATTTTAATTATTGAAAGAAGTACACACAATTCACGTCTCATTGTTACTTGTAGCAGGTTCACTACCCAGACAATGGGGTGACGAGGTTGGAACCACAAAGGTGGGAAAACGGGTTTGTGCAGTCAAGGCTACTCAACATGTTGAATGCTGTGTACTTTGGCAAGAGTTCAATGAGCACAACATGTGTCCACAAATTATTGGTGTCAATTCATGACAGACACCTATCGATGGGGGAAAAATTTCCCATAGACCTAATGATGATTTGGAGGATCACAAAGCTACCATACCAAGGGCAGAACCCCGTGGAGGAGTTCGTCAGGAAGGACCAGGACTGTGCCTTAGAAGAAAGCATGAATCAGAAGTATGGGTTAGCCATAGGAAATAGGGGATATTACATAAAATCTATCAACGACAAAGAATTCCATGTCGCAACACATATTCTGGCTGGAAAAATTATGAGAAAGTGTCGCGCAAATGAAGTCCCTACGCCAATGGTGGATTTAACCATGCAATGTGCAAATGAAGTCTAGTATAACTGGGCTACATACTTATGCAAAGAATTCCTGGATGACTGTCATGAGGTACTGGAAAATGGTACCCTTTTTCACTATACCTGGTTGATTTTAATTATCGTTCTATTAGGATGGAGGGAGACAAATGATACATCGTTCCCTTCGGTCCCTATAGATGTTTGTGAGGCTTCAAGGTATGCTTCATTGTGGCATACTACTCAACCATCAAGAGCCCAGTAAAACATAATCTTCTTCATGTTATACCAGATGGATTTGCACATGCTCGTAAACCAATATCTGCACCTCTCACCAAGTTTATACAAACAGTACAGCCCTGTGGCGAGGTTCCAAATGAATTTCTATAAAGTGAAAATTCAGGAACGCAGAGACACGAAGAATAAATAGCATGAATTTCCATACATTGTTAAAGAGGAGGATCTTGAAGCATTAGTAGATAAATGGCCCACAGATTGGATGACTCCATTGGATGAAGCAAGGGGTAGTGCAACAGAAGAATAACTGGACACTTCGCACCATGGCAAAGCTAGTGGAAAGGATAAAGAGCAGAAATGAGAGGAATAAAAAGAGGAACATGAAGACGAAAATCATGAAGAACAACAACATGATGAAGAACATCATGAGGAGGAGCCTGAAGGAGGCAAAGATATAACTAAGCAAGCAGAGAGGGCAGAAATAGAGAAATATGTCGTAGAGAAAACGACGAGCCAAGGCAAAGCTTCCACCAACGCCAGAAAGAAGCATAAGGTGGATAAGTCAAAGGAGGTCACACCAATGATTCTCACTAAGGGTAAATTGGAAGAAATTGCATATAAGGTTCAAGAGGTCACAATGGAATCTTGGAACATGGTGGAAGATCATTATGGTGAGTTTTTCACAGCTCTGCAGGAAAGGATCACGGAGCTGAAGATTTTGGCATCTTCAATTAGATAGCCTGCACAAATATAGGAAAGGATTACAGAAGGAAGGTAGATCATGCCTACCCTTGTAGCGAGGCTGACATAGATACCTTCAGGGGCTCTACAATTTGAATCAGTAGAAATTCAACAATAGGCCAAGGAGTGGACACATATAAACATGAACATCACCGCAATGTCATTTCTAAGGTTACATAAGTTGCATGAAGAAATTAGAGAGGAGTTAAATCTAAGGGGGAAACACACATCGAAGCTCAAAATATAGGTGGAAAAGGAGTGGGTCACGTTGTCACAGAAGCTTGACCAAACAATACAAGAGAGAGATCATATAGAAAAACAATATTAGCAGTTAAAGGACGTAGTAGAAACAACAGGTAAATAATTCCAAACATGGAGGTCCATGAAGAGGAATCAACAAAAGAAAATGTCATGAAGCTTGGCCTTACAATCAAGGAGCAGAAGGATAAAGTTGTCGTGGTATAGTTTGAATACGAAGTCAAAATGAGTCAACTGCAATTGAAGTTGTAATCAACTATGCTGAAGGATGTAAGAGATCAGAGGGAGGATGACCTAAAGTCAGTCATGGTTAGCATCTCCGTAACATTGGTGACTGCAACATAATACTTGAAAAGAGTATGAAAATTTGGACTTCACTACAAGAAGATCCAAATGTTCAGAAACTCCAGGAGGAAATGCAGGAAAAGCAGTAGCAGTTAGAGGAAAGTCAAGCAATTTCGAAGATATTGCTTATATCCCAGAAGCTCTCAATGATCAATGAAGCGAAGATGTTGGAGAAGAGGATTGAAGAGCTAAAGAGGGAAGAGAAGACATCTATAGATATAACTCAGCCTTGTCAATATGAGGTCGTCCAACTCTCCCAGAAAGTAGATGAGAAGCTCTAGGAGCTTCAAAAAAAGGAGGAAGCATTACTACAAAAGGTTGTAGAGCATGTAACATAAGAATTATTGGATGAGGCACACATCGAGGATAAACAGTTAACCTAATTGCTCCAACAGTTCAACCAGGCGTTGTAGTGGCTACAACAACCATCCAAATTTTTTCCTTAGCTTCGTTTTGGAGCCTCCCTACCAACCTTCCACAACTGCATGTATTTCTTCATCAAGTACACAAGCTTTAGTGATTTTCTTTCAGAAATGCAACCTATCTATCAGAGCATGATGCATTCCCCTCACAGGTTGTTCCTCCGGACTTGGTCCAGCTACAGGCTGAGCAGTTCCTTCAAGAAATTGCGCAATTTTAGAGGGCAATGAGCCTTCCCCCCATAAATTGTGCAATTCAATATGGGAGCCTGCTGGACTCTAGAATTGTGCAAGTCTGCCAGTCAGGCTTCATCCAGAAAATTGCACAATTCTTCCCAGTAGGGCTTCTCAACCTAGAAATTGTGCAATCATGGGCAGCAGTCAACTGCTCCGGCCAGAAATTGTGCAAATCTCATGGGCAGCTAGCCCAACTCCCATCTAGAAATGCGCATTTTCTCCCAGCAGTTGAGAAGCCTCTTGCATGTGCAGTTGGGTTGACCAGTTCCACTCGGTACCGAGGAAATTTGACTTGCATGCATGCCATTTTTTTCCCGGAATAACATAAGGAAACATGCAAAAAACATCCCTTGATTTAGGGGGCTATTTTTAGGAGCTAGAGGTTATATGCAAAGATCGTTTTAGAATATTTCCTCCAAGTGTCTCTTTTTACTAGATCTGTGGCATGTAGGTCATGAGACAAAACTTATTTATTCAGCACATCGCAGCTCATTCTTTCACATCAATATTGGAGCTCTGACATACCATAGCACATCCAAGATTCTTCGACACATCAGGCTCCACTATTCAAGGGTAAGTAGTCTCGACTTGTCTTTTTCAGCATTTCTATCACTTTTTGTGTTTTCACTTGGGTGAGTGTTGTTTACTTGATTTCTTTGAACACTTGCTGTCGTTTACATGCATACCAACTTGTGCTAGCACCCTTTTAGTTTCATTTCTATCTCACTCTTATCGCATGTATGAAACTATTTTTTATGAACGGTCGCTGATTCGGTGACTCGCTTCACCCACATGCATGTTGTTCTATTTTCTGAATATTTCATTCAATGTTTGCATGCATGATCATTTGATTATGCTTACAATCAGTATCGCCATACATTCACTTTAGCATTTGAATTCAGTTGCCCGTCGGCGGGTCTGGGCAACCTTGGCCCAAACTCTGCCTCACCAAGACAACATTGCGCAATCCTGAGAGGGAAGGCTTTCCTTTCCTCTCCAGAAATGTGCATATTTTCCTAGAATCTATTCCCCATGCTTGCTTTGTGCAATTCTAAGGAACAATGGTTGTTGGCCCAGAAAATTGTGCATTGTAGTCACTAAGCCTATAGTCATTTCCAGCTGGAATTTCTCATTGCACAACCCAACATTCATCAATCAGTCTGGATTGCACATTGCGTAAATCTAGTAGCTAATCGGCCTACCCAGACAACCAAGAATTCTTTTTTACAGTTCTGGCAACCAGTCACCCAGCTTCCCAAAATAAATTGTGCAATCTTTTCCTATCAATCCCCACGTATGCGTTATGTTGTTCCCGAATGTGCTTTGGTTTTCACTGACAAATTTCTTTCCATGAATGTTTCTTTGTATCCAGATATTTCAGGTGTTCATTCGCATCTTAGTGGTACAGGATCAATGGCCTCCAAGAGTTCAAGATCAAAGGACACTGACGAAAGTGTAACTGGAGCAACGTTTGAATGAGTGTCCCCAAGTCTACTCATCTATGAGGATACCAAGTTGTTTCTAGGCAAGGACATCAAGTTGAAATGGCAAGAGATCAATGATGCATTTCAAGACACATTTGGTGAAGACCTTGAAGGTCGCCAGGTATACATGAAAACTCACAAGTATGGCTTGTATCAGATTGCATGCCGATACCCCGTGCTCCCATGCACGGACATGATACACTAGATCGTCTCACAGACTGATCCCGAGATGAAGGCCTTGAGCAGTATTAGTGGGACGAATATTTCAACCTTCAGGGAAGAGGATTATGATGACATGTATTAGATGTCAGAACCCGTGACTATCATCGATACTTCCTTTAGCTTACCGAGCAACAATTCCAATTCTAGAGACATTATAAAGAACTGGCTAAAGGAGCTGCTAGATTCAAGATGACACATAACCATATGTACAAGGCAAAGATATTGTGGAAGGCATATCAATACTTGGTCATATTTTCATGTCAACTTTATGGCCAAGAAAGCACAGAAGCCTTCCCACAGAGTTGGGTGATCATGCTAGATCAACTGGCTAGAGAAGGAAAACCATGTAACTGGTCCGACATGTTGGCTCATCAGTTGAAAGAACAGGTAACGAGGGCTGGATAGTCGCCCGAAGGTATGCAAGAAAAATCTACATGTCTACCTACATCTTGGATGCAGTCTGTGCCCGACAGGAGTTCTTGGGCTTGAAGTGGGTATGGTCACCAATGGAGACTATTGTGAACACTTATTGTAAGATGTTGCCTAAATGCAACTTCAGAGGAGTTATCACACGGATGTTCGATCATTTTGTCACCGTGGTTTACAATATGCTACTTGAATAGGATCCACCCTACATGTCGAAGGAAACAATGGAGGGAATGATGGACATAGCTGATTGGTATGCCTCACCTTTCGACACCTTCATATGAATGTACAGTGTGGAGAAGCCTTTGCATGTTCTACCGAAGTTTTCCTTGGTTGTGCTCATCATGCAGGAATTAGCATATCATATCTCAGCAGGATTAACAGCTAGGCTGCACCGGAAGAAGAAGGCACCTTAGCTCACTCATATGTTGCGCATTAGGTTATATGAAATCTGAAGTTTCAAGCATGCAGATGTCGAAGCAGAGAAGATGAAGAAGTATCCATTCGACCTCCGAAGTTACAATCCATATGACCCACATTGTCTTGTGAAAGATCATTGCATGAGAGTACAATTCAACTAGATCCACGGGGAATTTCATTGGGCGGAGGAGGACCCATGGAGATATTGCTGCAGTTTCTCTAGACCCAATGAATGGGTCAGCTTCACTGTGGATTGGTTAGTGAAGCAACTTGAAGCAACATCCCAAAGAGAAACAGAAGCAGCAACAACAGTAGAGGTGAACATACCAGTGCGCAACAAGGGAAAGAGGAATATTGTTGACCGCATGGAGGAAGAGAAAAGCTGTAAGTTCGGAGCAGATCCACTTATAGAGAAGGCAACTTTGGCCATAGATGTGAAGAGGAAACAACGCGATAAGCGAATCGTGCGAAGGAAGAGGGAGAAACAGAGAATGGAGGAAACATAGAAGGAGTTGCATGATTTGAAGGAGAAACTCCAAAAGGAACAAGAGTTGCGCAAACATGAGAGGGAAGCACAACAACAACAGGTATAGCAAGGGGTGCAACATGTGTAGATGGATGAAGTAGCACCCGTATAGGTAGTAGATTCATTAGAATAGCTAGCATCAGGCACACAGGGTGGACCATCACAGGAGCAAGACTTCACTCGTGAGATAGAGCAAGAACTTCAACAGTTGGATACAGATATGAAGCAACGGGAAATGGAACAAGACATTGACCTCATGCTTCATCACCAAGAGGTCAACTTACTTACTTCACTGCATCCAAAAGAAGAGAAAGTCTCAAGCAACCAAGGAGGCACTAAGATCCTTTAAGATCAGCCAGAAGGAGAGATGCACAACATCTCATTTGATGAGTCTCAATATAGAGTTTTGCAGTCTCGCAGAGTGTCATCTCTAGATGACCATACATCTCCAACTCAAGTTGAGGAACAAGTGATCGTGTCTAATGTGTGCAAACATCAAATAGCCTTGGCTGACACTACCAAAGTGTATTCTGAAGCCAATAGCTCAAGTGTTCACTTTCTGATAGCTGAGAATGAGCGAATGGCTAAGGAAATATAGACAACCAAGAAAGGAGGAGTGTTGGTGACAACATCCACCCAAGATGAACTGAAGAAGGCAATACTAGATGAATTATTGTCCCTTGAAATAGTTATGCGAGTGTTCTATTCCAAGTTTGGTACCATGCATAAGGTAGTCATCCATGTCAACAGATGGTAGCACTGATGTGCTAGAAGAGAACGTATCTTGGCGAACTTGCATGTTGTTGTTGATTACATGAAAACATGGGTGATGAGATACAAGGGAGCCCCAATTCACTTGCCTAAGATGATGAAGCCTAGAGCAGTTGAGTTGAAGGCACATATCTAGAGTTAGATATGGATTTACGAAGAGCTCCTACAGCTCATCACTAACATACAGGCTTCACATGCATGTGTATTCAAGAGTATGGATGTTGTGGTGCACACACATGCGATCCAATCTATTGGGAATCTCACCCAGGGGAAGACAAAGGCACAAGTATGACTAGAGCTTGACTCATATTTTGATGAGTTGATGCACATTACCATCAGCCCATAATTTTCCATCAGTGTAGGTATCATGCACAAGTATGTTGCTGGTCCGACCACATTGAAGACAATGATGCGCATGCTTTCAGATGAGTTGGATAGAGGAGCCTGAGCAGTGTAGGTGATGATATGGAGGCAAGAGTCAAGTTCCAGAAAGATGTCATCTTGGAGAACATGGACACCATTGTGGACTACTATTCTTAGCATCAATATGCTACTATCAACCACAATGAAGATGTCAAAGAGTTGGTCTTCCAATAGTTTTCTGAGTCGTAGTGATGTCTAGCATGGCTTGCTCAAGCCATTTTGTCTCACATGGGTACATGTGCATTGTAATGTAAAGTCTTGTCAAGTGTAAGATCAAGTGTTGATAGTTGGATGTAACAATCATAGAGTAGATGAAGAGTCATGAGGGTAGATGAACTGTCACAAAGGGGAATGTCAAGGGTCACCCCACCCTTTGCTATAAATAGTCCCTCATAACTCATTGTAAAGGCTTTTGGTTAGCCAAGCTTCTAATAATACTATCTTGGAGAGAGCTTGGATTGTATTGTAACGAGTCTTGGCTTCTCCACTACGTAGAGCTATTACATCTCTTTGGAGGAGCAAGAAATTGTGGTTGTAATGTTCCATTGTCAGAACTAGTGGTTGGACATGGATGTATTGTATGAATGGAACTTACACTTCTCAATATAACAAGAGCCAACAAATTTCGTGCATATGTTGTATTGTATTTCACCTATCTATTTACTCTAAATGATATATGTATTTGTTTACTTACGCATGCGTGCATAGCTATTTATGTGTATGTATGTATGAATCTTTTTGAAATGTGTTGCTGGTTTAACTATCACTTTGGATTGCTATCTAAATTTCCTTCCATCTTGTGATGCATCTTTGCTCATGTGTTGCCTTCTTAACTTCATGCTATCACAGGTTTCCAAGGCGTGCACTCATCTCAACCCCCTTGTGTTAGAACCTCTCATCCACCTTCCTTGCCTCATTGTATATGTCACACCCTTGCTACCAATAGGGTTATGTTACTTGCCTCTGTGTGAAATCATGGTCAAGGCATTACAATATGACCCACTGCTAGGACTCCTACACCAAACGGTCTGAGGTCTAATTGGGACTTCTTACTGGGGAGATCCCTTGACATGTTGGCGGGTCCAGCACCACCAACAACAGGCCTATAATAACATTGTAGAAAATATCAAAGGCACATTAGCCAAGTGAATAGGGACGAGTCACAGGTGAGTGTAGGGGGCTTGCTAGGCGTAACCCAACTTGGCCAGATTTTCCGCAAGGAAGCTGAATTTTGGGGATAAAGCATGAAGTAAAAAGTGAAAAATGGACCGTGTAGCAGAGAAGCAGAGGACACATGGACCACACAACAAACTCACCACGCAGTATGGGGGCTTCGCAGCGAAGCCCCTTCCTTTTTGTAAAAAAATATAATGTTGTATAAGTTGAAGGGTTTTGGACCATAATCCCTTGTATTTTGGAAACCATGGTATCGGGTCCATGGTAATGTAGCGTTGTAATCCCTCATGTAATAGTATATATAGTGATGAATAATAAAGAAGGACGACAAGTTTTTATTGAAATCTATGTTTATGGTTGTATTCTATTGATCTGTACTTCAAAGAAAGGGAAAAGGCTCCATAGTGAGTTCGTGGAGGCCTGGGTCTACAGATGTGTGCATAGGGAAGAACTATTTGTTGTAGAAATTCTATATTATAAGCAACAGTTCGTGCGGATGTAGTCCCACATTGCGATGAACAATGATAAAATTTGTGCCTCATGTGTTGATTTTCGTATTATTTTCACTTTATTGTAGTACTGTAAAGTTTATAAATGTTTATGATATGTTTAATTGATAAATGTAATTTTGTGAAGTAAAATATAAGTGATAAGTATTTTGTGAATGCAAAGTAGAAAGAAAGTGTTAAAGCACAAGAAAATACAAGAGTACCATAATGCAGTATCACTCAAGCCGCTGAAACCTGGTTCTACAACCTCCCATAATCACTTCGGCTGAGGCTGCGATCTACTTGCAAGTTGTTTTCGAGAGGGCCAATGGTTGAGGGTTTTGTTGGTGCACATTAAACTTTGAACCTGGGTCAGCCCACCATAAGTCAATAATTAGCATGCCTCACTTTCAGTAAACTTCCCAAACATAGATAAGATAATTTTATATGTAGTCAATGGCATGTTTATACCATCGGATCCCATGATTTATTTCCATATAAATTCTTAGAAAAATGGAAGAGCACAACAATACTTAAATTCAATTCAGATAATTACTTTTACACAAGAAATATTGTAAGGAATAAAACTCTCTCACAAGGGGTAATAGACAAGATTGCAAGAATCTTGAGAAAGAAAGACATAATCACGCAGTTCTCGGCACCCGGAACAATTATACAAAGTATGATGTCTGTTAAAGATAATATTGATACACACCAGCTTAAAGGAGTTTATAAAATAGATTGTTCATGTGGGAAAAGTTACATTAGTGAAACAAGTCGTTCTTTGCAAACCAAATTGAAAGAACATGTAGCAGATATTAAGAATGATAGGTCTCATACTTTGGCCCTTGCAGAGCATTCCTCTAAAACTAGTCACCATCTCTGTGTGGAAAACACCTCAATTGTCGCAAGAGAAGAACATCATCATAGGCGGAAAATTAGAGAGGCTCTTGAGATTATGAAACATCCACATAATCTCAACAGGGACAATGGCATCGAGATCAGTAGTAGCTGGGTTTCCCTTAATTAAAGAAATCAAGACCTCCAATGCTTCCTAGGTTTGCCCTATTTTTTCTACTAAAATCAATCTTAAGACATTAATAATTAATATTTAGATAAAAATATATATGTATATGTATATCTATAGATATATATATATATAAATTAATCCTTAATATCATTAATAATAATTAAGTAGTAAATAAAATTATAATATGTATTATTATTACTAATTATCAATGATGACTATTAAGTGTTAGTGTTATCATATTAGAATTAACATTTATTATTATTATTATAAGTAACTATTAATAAAAATTAATTAATAATTTTATATTATAAGATTTATTACTAAGTATTAATTATTATCATTATAAATTATTTCTTATTATTATTAATAAAATTATTATAAGTTATCACTAATTATTATTATAGATTATTATAAACTATTAGTATTTCCATTGGTTCATAAATTAAAGAATTAACCCCTATAATAATATTCAAATTAATAAATAATATCATTAATATTAGTAAATTATCTCATTAATATTCAGTTTAATAAAAACTGATATCTATTATAATATTAATATTTATGAATTATTATTATTATTAATATTTATTTTGATAACTATAAATAATAATAATTTATTACAATTATAATACTTATTATTTATTAATATTATTGTTAGTAGTCTTATTAGTTATCATAAATTATTATTATCAATTATTTCAGATTATATATATATATATATATATATATATATATATATATATATATATAATATGATAATAATTATTATTATTATTATTTATTATGAAAAAATTATTATTATTAAGGAAAAAAAAAATAATATATATATATATATATATATATTTATTACTAAGAAATTTCACCTTTACTTTTTATTATAAGTATTAATCCATCATCAAAAATAAATATTATATGATTAAAAATTAAAATTAAAGTAAACCTAATTTATTAATTAAAAAATCTTATATATTTGGATAATATTAATTATTAAGCAGCCGACCTTCATTTTTTCCTTTAATCAAATCAGCCGACCTTCTTTTCCTTCAATCAAAACAGCGTACCTCATTACTATTTATATCTCACTTTTGAGCTCTTCTACTATCATCATTCAATAATAGTCCTGATGATGGATCCCTATTGGGATTTGAAACGTTGACAGAAAATGGTTTTTACTGTGCATTCTCCGGTTTCTAAGTTAGAAAACTCTCTCACAATTAGCTTCTAAAACATTCCTCATCTAGAGACGATTATTTTATTGTCGGAACATGCATAAGTATCCATATCTAGTTAGTAATGAGAACTAATCATGTTTATCCATGTATGTGTTCCATTGGAATTATGTGGTAATTTTAATACTTTAATTAAAGCATGTTTTCAACATTATGCTACATCATAAGAAAGTGTAATAGAAAATTTTCTATAAATGAAGATGCTTTAATATTAGTTGATTATGATAAGAATCTATAAGTAGGATATAAGGATAAAAGTTATTTGTACAAAAATTAGAATTATGTATCTAGTGAAATTTAGAGAATGGTGTAGATAATGTGGCTATTAAGCATTACATATTTTGAAAGTTTATTAGAGCTTCAATGTCATAGCTTCTTATGTTAATTATATTCACCTATGTGATGAGTTACCATACCATCCCATGAGGCAAATAAAAACTATTATCAATAGAAGGATCAATTAAGTGGTGTGAATGATCACAAAAATAACCAGAGAGAATGGATTAGGGTTATGACTGATGAGAGGTTAGATAAAAAAACTAGGCAAATGATTGATGATAGGTGTTGTAATGGCTACAAATACCCTCCAAAATTTTTCCTTCACTTCGTTTTGGAGCCTCCCTACCAACATTTCGCAGTAGCATGTCTTGCCTTGTCAAGTACACAAGCTTCAATGATTTTCTAGTAGAATCACATCCTATTCATGAGAGCTTGTTGCATCCTCCTCACAGGCTGTTTCTCCAGACTTGGTCCAGCTACAGGATGAGTAGATGCCTCAATAAATTGTCAAATTCTACAGCGGAACCATACTTCCCTCCAGAAATTGTGCAATCTTGTCTGGCAGCCTATTGGGCTCCAGAATTGTGCAAATCTGTCTGTCATTGTTGACAGGAAAATTGTACAATTCCTCCTAGCAGGACTACTCAGCCTAGAAATTGTGCAATTCTAGGTGGCAGTTAGTTGCTCTATTAAGAAATTGCGTAATCCCTCTGGGAAGCCAACCCAACCCCCTCCAAGAAATGCACATTTTTTACCCTCAGCTGAGCAGACTGTTGCATATGTAGTTGGGTTGACAGGTTCCCTCCGGGATTGAGAAAAAAGGATTTGCATGCATGGATTGCTTCTCCCAAGGCAGCATGCAAATGAATCCCTTGATTTTGGGATCTATTTTTAGTCTCTGGAGGTTACATGCAAGGATCATTTCAAAAACCGCCCGCCAAGTGTCGCTTTTCCTAAATTTGTGGCATGTGTTTCACAACCTCGATTTTATCGAAAGTCATCAACCGGACGTTGTAGAGCTCGTTCCTCACATCGACCTTGTAGCTCCAACATCTCGTATTGCATCTAGGAGTCATCGGCACATTTAGCTCAGATGTCTTTGGGTAAGCCCACCTTTCATGTCTTGTGTTGCATTTCTGTCACTTTTTGTGTTTCACTTTGTGTGAGTGTTGTCTGCTTGATCTCAGTGAGCGCTCGCTATCGTTTTGATGTATGTTAGCTTGTATAAGCACCATTTGAGTTTTTGTTTGCATCTCACTGTTGTCATATGCATGAGAATATTTTTGCACGAATGGTTTTTGTTGCGGCAACTCGCTTCACACATATGCATGCTTTCCCATTTTTTGAATGCTGCATTTGTTGTTTGCATGTATTATCATTCACTCTTGTTTGCACTCATCTCATCATGCATTCAAACTTCTCATGTTTTCAGCCACTCATCTCCAGTCTTAGAAACCTTTGCGAGGACCGTGCCTTGCCAGGCTAGCATTGGGCATTTTCGAAAGTGAAGGCTCCGCCTCCCTCTAGAAATTGTTCAAGCTTGGCCCAACACTAACCTCTAGGCTTGCATTGTGCAATTCTTGGAGTCAGTGTCCCACTGGCCCCAGAAACTATGAAATGCAATTTGTTGGTTGCATGTCACTGCTGAACAAAATTGCGCATTGAGCAGTTCCAGTCCTGAGCAGGCCAGGCTGGACTGTGCCTTACGCAGTTCCAAAAGTTACTCAGCCTCCTGACAGCCCACTGTGCCTTACGCATTTTTAGGAGTCAGTCTCCTGACCTCCTGGCAGAAATTGCGCAACCTTCACGATCAATCACACAGGTATGTTGCAAGTCATTCCTCAAGTTTGTTTTGGTTTTCGATTGACAGATTTCTTGCCATGAATGTTGCTATGTCTCCAGGCATCACAGGTGTTTTTCTTCCTCTCAGCAGCGCAAGTACAATGGCCTCCAAGAGAGCATAGTCAAATGACATTGTTGATCACATGCAAGGAAATTCAATAGCATGCATGTCATTGTGCGCACACATGCGATCCCATCCATTTGGAACACTCACTGAGGTGAAGACAAGAAGCACGTCCATCTAGATCTGAACATGTATTTTGACAAGTTAATGTGCATGGCCACCAACACATTCTTGGAGAGCATCATAGAGACTATGCATCAACATGTTGTTGGTCCGGTCGCACCCAGGATGACCATGTGCATGCTATCAGCCGAGTTGGATGGAGGAGATATATCAGTTCACCCAGATGCAACGAAGGGAAGAGTTCACTTCAGCAAGATGTCACCATTGAGCACACAGTCACCATCACAGATGACCAAGCTTGGCATCAATTCACCACTTTCGACCATCACAAGGATGTCAAAGATTTTGTCTCACCACAATGGTCTGAGGGTCAGTGATGTCTTGCCCGGCTTGCTCAGGCCATTTTTTCTCAAATGGGCACATGTGCATTGAAATGTAATATCTTGTCAAGTAGAAGTTCAAGTGTCGATAGTTGAATAGAACAATCATAGAATAGTTGACGAGTCATGATGATAGATGAACGGTCTCAAAGGGGAATGTCAAGGGTCACCCCAACCTTTTCTATAAATAGTACCTCATAACTCATTGTACATGCTTTTGGTCACCCAAGCTTCGATAAGAGTATCTTAGAGAAATCTTGGATAGTATTGTAACACGCCTTGGCTTCTCCACTACGTAGCGCTAGTATATCTCTTTGGAGGAGTAGGCAGTTGGGGCTATAATGTTCCACTATTCGAACTAGTGGGTGTACATGGATGTATTGTATGACTAGAACTTACACTTCTTAATATAACAGATCCAACACGTTTTCATGCATATGTTTTTATTGTAGTTGGACTATTCTAGTTGCTATACCAATGTATGTTATTTAACATACACATTTGTGTATGAACTATTTTGTATGTAATTGTATGAATCTTGTTGCAGATGTGTTGTTGGTTTGAACATTGCTTTGAATTTCTTGCTAACTTGCTTTACAGCTGGTGATGCATCTTTGCTCGTGTGCTCCCTTCTAAGCTGAGTACTATTACAGGTTTCCAAGGGGCATGTTATCCTCTACAATGTCCCAGGCTGAGGAGGAGATTGAAAGAGGTAACGTTGAACCACTTTCAGTTCAGTAGCTAGCCCTACTAAACCAGAGAAACATCTCTCTAAGGATTTCTCAATAAGTAACTCCAGAAGAAATGGATTTTAGGCTAGATGTATAAGTTTTGTTTGAATGTTTGGAAATTTAGGGTTATTAGTTTACTGGACCAGGGAATGAGAGCAGGTAATTAGATCAAGGTATTAAAGTTTGCAGTAGCAGGCATAAAGAGGAGCGAGATAACAATGTTTTGTGGTGAAATTAAGATTTGGTCAATGTAGTATAGGTCTAAAAGCTTAAGAAATCATAATGTGCATGTATTAGCATGAATTCACTAATCTAGAAGAAGATACACATAAACATGATTTTCCACATAAACTGAGCTTTGAATCTAAGAATTATGCCTATATGATTGTAAGGAAAACCATATGAAGAAAAAAAAGCATGTTAAGAGAGATGAATTCATCAATAAGAAACTGATCTGGATTTAAAGAGAAATGCAACAAATTACAAAGATAATCATAAACAAAGAGATGTAGCAGAAATAATACTTAATTTCATTAATGTAAAATACTGAAATATGCTTACAAATAGAAATGGAAATAAACCAGCTAGGGAGATGGTAGTTTATCTCTGAGAAGAGATGTGGGAGCTACATGCCTCTAAACTATGTTACAATGAGGCTCGAAGGCCTATTTATTGTTGAGAAACAATGGAATACCCTAAATATCCAAAAAAATAACCCTAGAAGATGAAATGCCAAGTTGTGGGCCCCGTTTGGGTAAATTGGTACATCAACTTCCCGGGGTCGTAACTTCGACATACGATCTTCGTTTGACGCACACAATATCTCGTTCGAAATATCTATCCAAGAACTGCAACTTTGGGAAGAGCAACGTTAGTCCATGGACCCATGTTGCTCCTAGGTTTCCCAAAAAGCATCGTTTAGGGCTTTAAAATGGCTTCGAAAGTTCACGACCCGAAAAAATGCTAAAAATAGTAAATTGTGCTACAATTAAGGAAACTGAAATGTTGAAAGAAAAAATGGTGGGGGTGCAAGTGGACTTGGTGGGTAGCCACCAATATGCACCTGGATCATTCCTCACCCTTTTGGAAGCAATGGTCACCATTCCATTGAGTTCCTCCATGAGATGAGGAAACTTTTGCTAAACTTGGTCCCTAGTGAGCCACTTGCCCTGGTGAAGGAGTTGGCTTGCTTTGACAACTCGATACAGTTGGATATTCTGTTGGCGAGTGTGCTTGATCTATGTGTCCATGATCCGATCAGTTGCAGTTTGTTCCATGCAATCTAGATTTAACTTTGTGGATGTGAGTTGTTCTGCAATGTCGGATGTGCATTGTAATGGTGGAAAGTATGGCCGAAGGCAGTCCACATTGAACACTGGGTGCAGGCCAAGGAATGGGGGAATGTTGAGCTCAAATTCATTATCTCCCACAACCTTGGTAATGGTGTAAGGACCATATCAGAGTGGTCTGAGTTTCGATAGGCTCCAATAAGGCATTCCTTTTGCAAATGCAACCAGACTTTGTCGCCCACCTAAAACTTGTGTGGCACCCGATGTTGATCATGTCGCTTCTTGTACTTGGCATTTGATTTCTCTAGAATGTCATGGACTTGCTGGCAAATATGTTGGATGTGCTCAATGAAGCTATTTTCCTTATCTATTTCAGACTAGACATGAGCGGAATCTGCGTGAGTCACTGCAAATGGCATGGCCACATCAATGGGACATAGTGGCTGGAATCCCAAGCCCACCTGAAAAGGGTTGTGGCTAGTGGAGATGTGGAGGGGCTGGTTGTAGCTGTGTTGAACATAAGGGAGGTTCCCGTCCCATGTTCGTGGATGATTTGAGTTGTACATGTGCAGAGTATGTACGATCATCTGGTTGACAACCTTTGTCTGGCCATTAATTTGAGGATGGAAGGCTGTCGACATAGTGAGTTTGGTGTCCAGCATCAACCAGAGACTAGACCAAAATGTACTGAGGAACCTGATGTCCCGATCTAAGATGATATACTGTGGGATCCTAAAGTTTACCCACACTCGTTCAAAGAAGAGTTTAGCAGTGGCTTTTGCTGTGATATTCTTCTTGCAGGCCGCCATAATGGCCATCTTTGAGAACCTGTCGATGACCACAAAAATGCAGTCATTTCCATGCTTAGTGGAAGGAAGGCCTGACATGTAACCTATGGAGATGGATTCCAAAGGTCGACTAGGGTAGGCAATGGGGTATAGAGGCCTTGCTTCTTGATGGTCGGTTTGGCAATGGTGTAGGCAATGAATGATCTGATGTACTTCCCGACATCTTGTCGAAGATTCAGCAAATAGAAATACTTATGCAGTACTGCCACCATTTTCTCAACCCTGAAATGCCCAGCAACCTGACTGTAGTGTGCTTCACAAATTATTTTCGCACGCTTGCTTAAAGGAACACAAAGGTGACCCAGGTGGCATAACAGGGAATCTTGGAGGTGAAAATCTGTAACATGTTGACCCGCCAAGAGTGTCTGGTATGTGTGGCCAAATTCTTGGTTGCTTTTGTAGAGAAGTGGCCAATCAAAAGTCTCGTGCCCACAAGAGTTGAGCACGGTGGTTAACGCCATCATTGGTGGTCGACTGAGGCAATCTGAAACATTATTGGTGCTTCCCTTCTTATACTTGACATTCAAATGGAAGTGTTGTAGGTATGTGGACCACTTTTGATGCTGATCATTCTACAATTTCCCTTGGGTCTATATGAACTGCAGGGATCAGTGGTCTGTGTGGATGACCATTTCCTTCCCCAAAATTTAATGCTTCCATTTTCGACAGGCTTGCACAATGGAATACATCTCTTTGTCATAAGTGGGATACTTCTGGACTGTTTCTAAAAGTGTCTCACTATGATATGCCACTAGATGCCTGTGTTGAGTAAGTACTGCCCCAATAGCATAGTCAGAGGCATATGTCTCGACCTCAAATGGTTGTTGGAAGTCTGGTAATGCGAGCAATGGTGCCGAGCAGAAGCAATCTTTCAACTTTGTGAATGCCTTATGTTGAGATTCAAACCAAAATAATTTTTCTTTTGCTCCTCCCTTGGTGACTTGACTCAACAGCCAAGTGATATGAGAAAATCCCAACACAAACCTGTGGAGCTCTATCAGAGTTGTTGGAGATGGCCAATCCCGAATGACTTGGATCTTGGTTAGATCCACATGCACCCCCTGTTCATCAATAATGTATCCCAGATACTGAACCTGGGTCATGCCAAAAGTGCATTTCTCCAAATTGGCACATAACTTGTGTTGCCGCAGTGTTTGGAGAACCTGTCAGATGTGGTGGAGGTGCTCTTCCCGACTCTCGCTGAAGATGAGGAAGTCATCCAAGGAGCAGTACTACCCTATCGGAAGCTATGAGGATCAATACATAAACTAGACGACATTGTGGTAGGGAAGGGATGAAGACGTGCCAGAGTTTACCAATATTTTCCATACCCTTCACACAAAGTTGGGTATCAAGGATTCAATGTAGCATTTGGTACTCAAATATTGCCACTGCCTACACAAGTACATCTAGGAAGAAATATAATTCCTGAACATCTCCTCGCTCAGTAGGACATACCAATATGCCGTCAACGTCAGGAAAAAGTTTAAACAGAAACACAACAAATTACAAAGATAGCCATACACACAAAGATGCAGTGGAAATAATACTTAATTTCATTAATGTAAAAGACTAAAATATGCTTACAAACAAGAATGGAAATAAACCAGCTAGGGCGATGGTAGCTTATCTCTAAGAAGAGATGTGGTGGCTACATGCCCCTGAACTGTGTTACAATGAGGCTTGAAGGCCTATTTGTTGTTGAGAAATAATGGAAAACCCTAAACATCCAAAAACCTAACCCTAGAAGATGAAATGCCAAACTGTGGGCCCCATTTGGGTAAATTGGTACATCAACTTCCCGGGGTCGTAACTTTGTCATACGATCTCCGTTTGACGTGCACAATATCCTGTTAGAAATATATATCCGAGAAATACAACTTTGGGAAGAGAAACGTTAGTCCATGTTCCCATGTTGCTCCCAATTTTGCCAAAAAACATCGTTTAGGGCCTCAAAATAGCTTCGAAAGTTCATGACCCAAAAAACTGCTAAAAATAGTAAATTCTGCTACAATTAAGGAAACTGAAAAGTTGAAAGAAACAATGGTGGGGATTCAAAGTGGACCTGGCGGGTGGCCACCAATATCCACCTGGATCAAAAACTAATATGAAAGGAAAACAACCCCACAAACTCACTAAACAAGTATTCTTGAAAAATACCTGCAACTCCTCCTTGATTAACTGTATGAAAACATAAGGTACAAGTCTCTCCCAAAAAGTTCAACCATTCTCTCTAAATGAGAAATGATACATATAGACTCAATCAAACATCTTCCCCACCTTTAGGAGTCAAATTCCTAAGTGGTGGAACTGTTTCCAAGATTCTCTCAACCAACAAGTGAGAGTGAGAAGGTCAAACACAAATCCTTCTCTTAGACTTTGTTTTGGGTTTGGCTTCCTTTATGAGGCCTAGTTAACCATAAAACAACCTATCATGCCTATTTATTCATTATTACATCATCTAAACCTTTAACTACTAAATTTACATCATGAGATTAACTTTGACCAAGTCAAATTAAAAACTTGAGAAATTGCATAGTGAAATTTTTAAATAAACACTCAGAAATTTGCAGAAGCACAACGCCAACTTTTTGGCCACTTTTAGGTTCCTTCCTAAGGTCAAATTTGAGATATGAGAGAATGGTCAAATAGCCTTTCTTGTTTAGTTTCCATAAAACCTTTAATTTTTGAAAATTACCCATTGGAAGGCCTTCAAAACTTGATTCTCCCAAGGTGTCTCCAAAAGCGCAGTGCCTGTCAAAAAGAGTGGTAGAATGATGATTTTTGACCCCTTTTTCTCCCTTTTCTCCAAATCTGAACCTTGTATGAGAAATATTATGAAATTGGTTTTGAGAGGAGGTCATAATATTTCTAAAAATGTAAGCCACTTGTCATTTGGAGCCCTAAGGAAAAAGCATAGTGCCTGTGACTAACTCAATTTCTAAAATTTGCACCAAAATTCTCACAAAACTAAAAACGCTTAGAAAACCTCCAAAATTGGTCATGAAGTGAAAAATGAGGTGTGTCATGCTCTCATGGATGCTTCAGAAATCATATCAAATTTATCCCTCTCATTTTTGTCCTTTAGGGTTTCCTTTAGCTTGTTTTTCAATTGTTTGAGCTTCATGTTGCAAATCATGTTTCTGGTATGATAATGATGGGCCAGGTGCCTCAATAGATGGTTTTCCTTGTTGGCTTTGTCAAGAAGTTGTTCCAAGTGTCCATTGGCCTTAATTAGCCAATACTCTCTATCTTCATTGATCTCCAAGGAAATTCTATCTTCCATGTCTAAATTTTCATCTAGCAGGTTATGTTCTTTCTCTTCCTTCAATGCCCTTTTGAGTCCCTTGGTTCTTGGCTTCTTCTTTCCTACTTTTTTTTAAATTTCATCATGTTCACCATGTTCCAACACTAATTTACCTTTGCCTCCTTGCTGCAGCACCTTATATTTCTCTTTTTCCATGATGAGTTGTTTGGCCTTAAGCTGACTATTTTCTTGCTCAAGGAAGGAAATTACGAATCTTGCGCTTGCCATATTGTCCATGAGTTATTTGATTTGAGAATCCTTATTTTTGATAATCTGTTGTAGGTTTGAAGGTTCATCTGCTGCCTCTAATTTCACTAATTCAAAATCATTCTCAATTTGCTCTTCATCTTGTACATGTGATTGTTGTTTTGTTGATGTAGAAGGCTTGAACCTTTTCTCAACTTGAGAAGTAAACACAAGCCTTTTTCCTCTTTGATATATTTTGGTCGCATCAGGATTAGGTGCCTTTGGAACCTCCACTAACTTTCTTGATGATCCTATCTCCACGTGTTGTGTTGATGTATCTAGATGATGACCCGATGAAGTAGTTTCATGCCACTGCAAAGCTGTTTCTATGAAAGAATCCCATGCCATGTTCCTTTCTGCCAACTGATGGAGAGCTATAATATTTATTAAGATGTGATGAAAAAGACTAGGGTGATTCTCTTTGCCTTTCGTTTGTACCTTCTCAGACATTTTGACTAGGCTTCTACATAAATAATTACACATGTTGAGAGGTTTTAGAGCTGTGAAATGCATTAGCAGTCTAATGTCGTACCCATACTGTGATGTAGGAAAGTGTTCCCTCTACAGACAAAGGCAACCCCTCTAGCCCTAAAGTGGGTCTAGTCACAAACAAAGACCAATCAACAACAATTTTCCTTAAATAGTTCAAGTTGGAGGTCTACCTCCACCAGTGGTTGATGGAGTTCCGTTGCGCTGGTCCAGCTTTCACTTCCTTCTCCTAATGAGTGATCAACTTGAAACAATGCAAAGGAAATACAACAAAGCATGTAACTGGATACAACAAATGATCTATTTACCCACAAAGTCAAGAAGTCATGATCTATCTAGTACATTGCATACAAGACATAGGAAAACATCATTGATTGCAATAAATATGAAATAGAGTAAGCTTACAACCAAGGTCTTCACGTTACAAGCCTTCTCAGAAGGGTCTAGCCAGCATGTTCCTCAAACATTCACTCTTGAAGATGGATCTCCCAATACACAAGTCTCTCTCACTCACAAGTTTTACACAAGATCAAAGGCACTTCATAAACCTTCCTCAAGCTATCAGCAAATCCACACTTGTCACACTCACACCAGCTATCTAGCAAACTCACAATACTATCAGCAACACTCCAAAGACTAATAATTCCAAACTATCCAAAAACTAGCAGCACATAGCAATGGTGAGAGTTTAAATAGGAGAAGGAGTGTCCATGAAAGGTGGGAGGATGAGCTTATCTCCAAGGAAGGTAGCACAAATGATGGAACAACCATGCTAGAGAAAGGCAAGTGACATAAACAAGGCCAACAACCAGGTCTGGGGTCATCTGGAAGGCCGACTGTTGGAACAAATTCACCCAATCTGGATCATCGCGGGCACATAACTAGTCTACTGCGCTGACATCACTATTAAATAACGTAGCTAGTCATGTCATCGCGGGAAACTACAAGTGACAGTTTCGCTGGCACATGAAATCCGACCATTGCAGGAATCGCGTGTACTTCCGTGATGGCAACGCTTCTGGACTGTTTTAGAGCACCCATCAGCGCGTTTATTTGGTAAACAGATGCGATGATGTAGAAACCTTTGGAAAAGTGGGTCATTTGACAATCAGAGAGCATGATCATATATGACTTGGACACATGACACAGTAGGAAGACTGGAGTGAAGACAGTGAAAAGTTACTGTGTAATAGATGCCCCCTAAAGTATGAACTCGAGAGAGAGGGACGGGTGAAATGCTTTATGAAACCGACTGAGATGGAACACCATTTGGAAGAACCTGCACGCGAGCACAACTGATATCTCTGATAATGAATTACATGTAGTCTAGGCATGGGCGTAGCCATCCAAAAGACATACGAAATAGGTCTGTGGTATGGACACAGCCATCCAGCTAATGAGACCATGATAATGATAAAGGTATTGTCGTAGCCATCCATGAAGACTCAGGTATGGTTGCAACCATCCATCAATGAGTCATGTAATCATAAAACCAATCCACGCAGCCTGAACATGTGTAATCTGAGTTCGGGGTCTTGAACCCATCCAATCATAGTACAAATCCTAACATGCGAATAGACATGCTGAGGTCGAGCATGATAGAACATCGCTTGATTACCAGTCAATGATGAAAACCGTTAACAAGTGTGAGAGAAACCACCAATAATGCCAATGTTTTTCAAGGTACTGGCTAGCATAATCCATGAAGTGTGAAAAGGAGATGAAGTCGAACACTCGTGGAATCACCCAATCGACGACCAATGATGAAAGTTGACCATCAGGTGCGAAGAACTTGCCATTGAGGCATGCAAGCTCTAAGCTACCAAAAGGGATCTCTAGGTCAATCTCCTGGATAATGAGCTGATGTCGACAGGAGATGACCCATTGCAGGAGGGCCATAATGTTTCCCCATCAACAACATGAGATAAGGAACAAGTGGCAAATGGTGAAACAGAGAATCAGAGGAAAAGGCGAGGGTGTAAACTGCAGAAGGATTATACTCTTGAACATGTCGGCGACATGACTCCGGAAGGGGGGTGGCAGCATTCAGGCACCAAGGGATCAGAGGCTTGAAGGAGACGGCATGAATCGAATGGAATGAGGCTAGAATGATAACCCAAACCCGCGGAAGGCCAAATGATGATGTATGGATGTCCCAACCTGACAAGAAGCAAAAGTGTCGATGTTTAAGAGTGACTAGCTGCCATAGACAATCAATGATAAACCTGTTGTTGAGTCCAACCTAGTAACAGTTTAACGAGCCCTAGGAATGAGAAGCTTGAGTCTCATCATGGTGACAAGTCCAATGTCGTCAATGTTTAACGAGTCCAACATAGGTAAAACTCGGAGGCCTTTTCATGTTTAGAGAGTTTGAAAGAGACACAGAAAGGAAAACTCCAGGGGGGTCCTTTTTCATAGAGTTGTGTCTCTCAAGCCCGAAAAAGTATAAAACAGTACTCGAAAGAACTGCCTGACCATTACGATCGAGGAGTACTTTTCATAAGTAGTAACTTCGATCCAAAAAAGTAAAAAAGTGGTTAGAAGCACGTCGTTTCGCAACCAATAACGAGCCTGAAACGACAAAAGCCCGTGGATATTTTTGTGTTTAAACAGTCTAAAAAGAGCTTAAATGTGACCGCCTCTTCTTTCGTTTAACGAGTCAAGAGGAACGACTCGGCTATCTTTTCATCTTTAAACAGTGGGAAAAGAGCTAAAAGTGGACCTCCATTTTTATTCTCTTTAACGAGTCAAAAAGGGGAAAATACTCGATAATCTTTTCATATTTTACGAGTCAGAAAAGAGCTTAAAGGAGACTCATCCTAGAGGAACGAGTGGTATAAAGGGTAGCAACTGGTTCCGACAATGGTGGAACTGCTCAAAACATGTAATGGTCAAGAGGCTGGCTAATAAAACCACTCATCGCTGTGGTCCCTTAGGAAAGGAAAAACAACCAAGTGAAAGCATATGATCGACCAAAGGGATGGTGGTGATGGAATGAAACAACCAAGGCTCATCTAGAAAAATTTAGCGGATAAATGGCAATCATGAGATGTAAGTCGAGTATGGGCTCATTTTTACACAAGCTTGAACCATGGAGAACTCTGCTTGGATTCGGTTTCATGTTTACACAAGCTTGAAATGAAAAACTATGCTTGTTATAAGTTCACATGCCCCCAGCATAATAATTCAAATCGAGGTACATGCCCCCCAAACTTCATTGCATTCAACGAGGTGGATGGAATGAAGGTTCACATTCGAGATATTGGAAAGACTCGACTTGGATTTTACGAGATCTTAATCAAAGACTCGATTTGGAAGGGGGAGTTGTTTCATTTTTTAATGAGGTTGACACGATAAAAGAACTATCCTCATAACCCTTGTTTCATGGTTTAACGAGCTCGACACAAGATCAAGAACTATGCTCATACGCTTGTTCATGGGCCATCCGAGAACGTGGCTCCCAAGAGGTCTTCACGGGATGGAAGAAACACATTCTGGGAGGAACACATGTCAGGATGCACCAATGACAGGTCGGGTTCCAATGCCCCCAGTACATCTTGTACCAAACCAGCTGCATGGTCATCAGTAGAGGCGGAGATGGAATGCGTAGCCACATAATTGACCTGTGGCAAGGAAGGTACTAATTGAGAGCAAGGACCGAGAGGGGATGATTGTTGTGCAGGAGGCACCACGGGACTAAAGAACGGTAACTGATCGATAGTCACTATTCTTCCTTTTGTGTGGAAAACAAACCATGTGGAAAAGGGAAGAAACGAGGGCCCCCATGGCATAAATGTAGTCATGGCCAAGGAGAAGACTAAAATTCACACCTTGGACAACCATGATGTCAATACAGACGGTTTTTCCCCCCAAAGTAACAGGAAACTTTGGGAGGATACCGAGAGGTTGATAGGGCCAACAAATTCTGTGTGACCAGCACAAGCTGTGGGGAACCCAAAGCTTGCCATGTAGTGGAGGGCATAAGACTGACAGACGCACCTTCATCCAGGACAGTGCCAGGTACTGCCTTATCATAGGCATGTACTGTAATCTCGAAAGGCACATAGAATGGATCGTGGAAAGCGGTCAAATGGCTCTAGTCAAAAGTGACGGCCAAACTACTTGTTGGAGGAATTGTATGATTGCCCCCCTGCCCCCTAGGAAATGAAGAAGGACTCTCTAGATTAGCTAGGATAAGAGAGTCATTTTGGGATGCTGGAGAATCTGAGGAGACGAGAAGAACATGAGCATGACGCTCTTTTGAGATAGAGCGATCAATAGGTGGTGAACCCAAGTTGACACTCTTTCCGACCAATGGTTGGTCTGGAACAGGCTGGACACAGCCAGGATCGGAAGAAGGAGGATGGACAAGAGAAGAATCTAAGTCAATCTCTTTGTTGACGGGGAGATGTTCTAGAGAAAGCCACTGATAACCAATGGGGAGTTGGGGTGAATAAGCTATAAGACTGTCCAAAATGGCAGAAGCCTTATCCATGAGCGGATAAAGGTGAAGGGGATGATTTCCTTCACACAGTCTATAGGGGAATCGAATCTTCCCTTCCTTCCTTCTTATCGTTGCCAGTGGATAGGATAGCATCGCCTTGAGCTTCAGAGGACGATGAGGGATGAACCGTATCGTGAGACCATACTTCTAGGATCCTTGGAATGCCAGGACAATCACGAAGAAGATGGTCCTCCTTGCATAATTTACAAGGAAACTTAACCTTCTGCAGAGTAGCAAAAGGTGGTTTGACATGGGATGGACTCGGAGCGGTAATTGTACAGGTGGCCTTGGATTTATCGGACTTCTTCTTCTTCTTCTTAGGCTCCTGGTTACTTAATGTGAGACTTTCAATAGGCGAAGGAGGAGAGGAGGAGGAAGAAACAGCGGAAGAAGGTGCAGGCTTCACCTTGGAATTACCATGTCTTAGTTCGGATGAAGGAGACTGTGAGACTGTGGGACCACCGAGGTTGAGAACAACCATACGGTCAAACCGATGGATATCCCAGGCAAAGACAAGGTTGCCATATAGGGAGCACCGACATTTCCAAAAGAGGGAAATGAACCAGGATTTCCATCTGAGGGAAAACCTTGGTCGGTAGACTCAGGGAATGTTGCCATCGAAAATGAGAAAGAACCCTACTCAAGCTAACGCAAACAAGATCTAACCGGGTAAATATGAATCGTGCCCAAATAAATTTTAAGACACAGGAACAAAACTTGACCTTTGCATCTTTAAAGAGTCGAGAAAAGGACAAAAGATTACTCTAGTCACCTTCGAATATTTAATGAGCCTGAAGTGACAAGTGCACAGATGGACCTTTTCTTTTAGAGAGTCCAAAAAGGAAGGAAAGTGACTACTCTGGAGAACTAGGCAAAAATTTTTACCAGACACATCTGTAAAACTGTATATACACCTTGGCAGTCATATGAAAACCAAGGACTTTCTGTACGGCAGTCAATCTTCCTGAATGTTGTGTTCGGTGCATTACGGCTTGTAAGGCGGCAAACATGGCTTCCTATGGATAAAGGATGATAACCTAGTGGGGTCTCCCCATATACTCGACGGTACATGGGAGCACAATTCCGTACTAGACCAGTATTGAGTCACAAAAGGAGGAATCGCCCAACCTTAAGTGGAAACAAAAGTGACTATGTTTAACAACGTCGGAGCACGTCTCTAGCCTAGACCTCTAAATGTGTGCATTATGTTCCAATGCGTTGTTAGATTTATTCAATTCATTTTAAAGTTGATCTTGGATTATGTTTCAGTTTTCAGACCTTACCGTATGTATATAACAAAACCTAGGATGCAGCTAGAATGAATGAAATATCATTTTTCTTCGATGAACACCTACCTATGGGAGGGTAGAGAGATCATTTCCAAACCAAGAAAACCAAGGCAACAAAACAGTCACTCAATGCAAGTAGACATCAATTCTTAAAGTGCAGGGATACTACTAATGAGAGATCTAATCATTCACTTTTCAATATGTAACTTGAAATGCAAATTTACTTTCACTTTCGCATGCCAAATGAAATGCAATCTTTTCAATTTTGATGCCTCTAATCTAAAAAAAAAAACAATAAGCAACAAAAAAATACCAATAAGCAACAAATGGTTGATCCAAGCAATTTTAATCTATGCTCGGGTAGTGAAAAGGAATCGAAACAATACCAATATTGGTCCAATAACAATCACTAAACAATCAACCGCAAGCAAGCAAAGGGGAAGGTTCAATCAAACCGACAGCAAGCAGCAAATGAATCTTTGCAAACAGGAAACCAAGTGAAATTGATCCAAGAGACTTGAAACAATGAAACTAGGTCACAAAGCAAAAAGACAAGATCCACTCAACAAAGCTCGCAAGGGAGTGCTTCAATCTTTAAACAGTGAAAAACAAGTCATCAAACAAGTGAGAACAGCAGGGGACTAGCAAGACTGATGGATTCAGGAGGCAGAATTGAAAAAATTCAATTCTACAGCAATCATCGCGGGCAATGCACTGGCAATAAAGCGCTGATAAAGAACAACATGTAACAACAAAGCAACGTCAACGCGGAAGTACACACCTTTCATGCGATGGTCCGATTTAAAGAACCATCATGACTGTTAGGTGTAATAATGCGATGGACAGGATATTACAAAAAGCATGATGCGATGACAGTGCGACTGTTAAATTAAAAAATGCGATGATGTTCAAAACAGCAACAGGCGAGCCAAAAACTCCCGAATCAAAAGCAATCAATATTTAATCAAATAAGCACATTTCCAATATCATGCCAGGAAACTTAGAAAACAGGTAACTAATCCCCAAAATCTCAAGGGAGACAAAAACAAAAATTTAAGGCAAGAGTAAAGAAGAAAAGAACAAAGGCTAACTACCCAGTGGAGATGCCAATTTGTGATGCAGGAAAGTGTTCCCTCTACGGACAGAGGCAACCCCTCTAGCCCTAGAGTGGGTCTAGTCACAAACAAAGAAAAAGCAACAACACTTTTCCTTAAATAGTTCAAGTTGGAGGCCTACCTCAACCGGTGGTCGATGGAGTTCCGTTGCACTGCTCCAGCTTCCGCTTCCTTCTCCTAATGAGTGATCAACTTGAAGCAATGCAAAGGAAATACAACAAAGCACGTAACCAGATACAACAAATGATCTATTTACCCACAAAGTCAAGAAGTCATGAGCTATCTATTACATTGCATACAAGACATAGGAAAACATCATTGACTGCATTAAATATGAAATAGAGTAAGCTTACGACCAAGGTTTTGACGTTACAAGCCTTCTCAGAAGGGTCCAGCCAGCATGTTCCTCAAGCATTCACTCTTGAAGATGGATCTCCCAATACACAAGTCTCTCTCACTCACAAGTTTTACACAAGATCAAAGGCACTTCATAAACCTTCCTCAAGCTATCAGCAAATCCACACTTGTCACACTCACACCAGCTATCTAGCAAACTCACAATACTATCAGCAACACTCCAAAGACTAAGAATTCCAAACTATCCAAAAACTAGCAACACATAGCAATGGTGAGAGTTTAAATAGGAGAAGGAGTCTCCATGAAAGGAGGGATGATGAGCTTATCTCCAAGGAAGGTAGCACAAATGATGGAACAACCATGCTAGAGAAAGGCGAGCGACATAAACAAGGCCAACAACCAGGTCTGGAGTCATCTGGAAGGCCGACTGTTGGAAGAAATTCACCCAATCTGGATAATCGCAGGCACATAACTAGTCTGCCATGCTGACATTGCTATTTAATAATATAGCTAGTCATGTCATCGTGGGAAACTACAAGCGACAGTTTTGCTAGCACATGAAATTCGACCATCGTGGGAATCACGTGTACTTCCACGATGGCAGTGCTTCTGGACTATTTTAGAGCGCCCATCAGCGCATTTATTTGGCAAACAGACACGATGATGCAGAAACCTTTGGAAAAGTGGGTCTTTTGACAACATCAGAGAGCATGAGCATGTATGACTTGGACACATGACACAGTAGGAAGACTGGAGTGAAGACAGTGACAAATTACTGAGTAACACATACAATATGGAAAATCTTCCCTCGCATGTGAAAATTTCATTCTAACCTTCCTCAATGGCGCATACTTTTCGAATGGGTACCTAAATGGGATGATGTGTGAATTGGCCTCTTTGTAGGGTGATTGTAAGAAAGTTCGATAGTGTTCAAGGTCTAAGCTCATGCCTTTGAACCAATGCTCCCCATGATCAGGTACCCCTATGGCAAGAGAGATGCTAGCTAATAAAAAAGTGAATTCAATCCCTACTATGATGGCCCTTTCCCCTTTCAGATTATTGGAAATCCAATCAATTAACTTCTCATGGAAACCCACTTCACCCACCTTTTGACAAAACCCTATACATCTGACATCTTCAAAGCACTGCTTGATGAATGGTGAGGAGTTGATTTCATTGCAGTTGGTAGGCTCATATCTCAAGATTCTCCCTCATTTATGATGTATTCTCCTTTCTCATGGTAAAGAATCTCCCTCCATTTTTATAATAACCCTTGATTACACGAAAATGGAAAAACAATGAGAATGAGTGAAATGATGAAATGAGGGAGTTACGTAAGGGAAATGATGATAGGGGAATTTTGGGAGATGGATAGCAGTTGTAGGAAACTTAGGAAGTTCGAATGGAGTGAAATGAGAGATAGAGATAAGTAGGATAATTTAAAAATATTCTTTCTACGAAATTGTCCAAAATGATAGATATGAGCTAAGGTTTGGGAAAATGTGAGGTAAATTGTAGGTAAACAAGTTAATTAGTAAATGATAGGGTGATTTATACATCTACAGAGATATGAGATGACAAATTTAAAAGTTTGAAATGTCATAAATAAAAAAACCCATCATTTGTACTAGCCTTCCAGCATGAAATTTCACATAATCCCTAGATGAAGAAAACTCACTTTGGCACTTACTTTGCCAAAGGAAAAAGGTGAGTTAGATGATGATACTTACTTTTTTATCAGCGTAGAGGAACAAAAAGTAGGAATGCAAGCTTAAATTTCAAGTTGGGGTAAGTTTTGGAAATTTTTGGGCTACTCTGTCACAAGCACAACACTGTTGGCAGAAGTGCAATGTTGTTCATTGAAGTGTAGCACCACCTCTAGAAGCGCAACGCAGTTCATAGAAGCACAACACCGGGAGATTTTTGTTAATTTTAGCTAGAAAACTTGTCTTTTTTCACCAAAGGTGGGGTGAAATCGATGAACAGAGGAGGTAAGGATGCAATTGAAACATGTTTGGGACTTTTTGGCTTTTATAGGAACAATAAGATCTTCTTTTGAATAAAAATTGGCCCCACATACCTTTTCAAAACATGACTTTCACCTTTTTAAACTTGGTCACTTTGGAGACTTTAAATCTAAGCTTCTCTTTATCTTTTTGAATAGCGAAACTTCTTCCTTTTGGAAACTTGAGATTGTGACGATGAAACACTTATGAAATTTCATAAAAACTTGTTGCAAAGAGTTGCTTATCACAACTCATCCTATGTCGGATTTTTTATGCATGAAATGAAAATGGATCTTGAAACCCTAATGACCTAATGAAGACATCAGACTAAGTGAAATGTTAATGATGATGAGTGATATGATGAAGACATTCTCTTTATTACGATTCGCTCATCTGAGTGATGTAAGTGACCAGTATGTGAGACTTTATAAGAAAATAGAGACATTCCTAGATAACTAACGAGTGACCAAATTTAATTTGAAAACCTAGTGACATGATAAAACTTATTATTGAGACCCATAACAAACTTGGTAAAAGCATATTTGATCACTGGTGATAAGCAGACAAGACTAACACTAACACTGGCTCCAGCTAGGGATGGTAGCTCCTTGGAGGTTTCAAGAACACCGTAGACCAGGTAGCCTTATTCATTGGGAAATGGAGTCAAAATGTAGAAGACTAAACTGAAACTGAAAATTGACTAACTATTTGACATCACAAGACTGTAAAAGTAAAATAAAAGCAAAAACTAATCAAGGAAGCCTTATGGCCTTCTCCTCGGGATTCAAACTCCTATTATAGGCACTTGGACACTTGAACATAAAAGGTAAACTGGTATATACAATGGAGGTGAGAATTTGCAGAAATTTCTTCAACAATGGTAGTGCTTGAGAAGCCTACCATTGATCGCTCCTCCTGAACAATATTCTCCATGCAATTCCTCCAATAGAGAAGCGTTCTTTCCTCTAAAAGCTGAAATTCTATATGGTCCTTTCCATAAATTTTCAAACTTGCCATGTTTTTCTTTTTCTTCATTCCTCGCATCTCAATGAAGAACCACATCCCCTAGGTTGAAATTGTCTTCTTTTGTCATATGATTATAAATCCTTTTGATTCTTTCCTGAAGTTTAGAAGTGTTTTGAAAAACATCCTCTCTAGTTGGTTGTAAATGGATCATCTGATTTATCCTTCGCTGCATATCATTTGTTTCACTGTCCATTTCCTGTAGAATTTTCAAGACCGCGACAACAAGAGATGAAGGAAAAACTGTGTCAACCCCATACACCAACTGAAAATGAGACATACCTATGGATTTCTTGGTACTCTCTATCGGCCCATAAAGCATTAATGAGATTTTTGTGCCAGATCTTCTTATTGACTTCTAAAACTTTCTTGATGATGTTGATCAAATATTTGTTGGATGATTCATCCAGACCATTCCCTTGTGGATGATAAGAAGTGGAATGCCCCAATGCGATAGGATACTTTGCACAAAACTCCACCATCTTCTTTGACTTGAAAGCGACAACATTATTAGTGATTATTTTTCGCAGGCAACCAAATCTAGACAAGATATTATATTCAATAAACTGAATGATAAAAGAATCAGTAGCTTGCTTGGTTCAGATTGCTTCAATCCATTTTGTAAAATAGTATGTGGCTGTCAAGATCCATTTAAGTTGTGCTGATGATGAAGGATGGATTTCACCAATGAAATCAAGACCCGATTGCTAGAAAGGAGATGTGATTGAAATGGGCTATATGGGTAATGGCAAAAGTTTTCTTTTTACTTGGAAAATCTGACATTCATGACAGTTCATCATTGTATTATACACATCAGAAAAAAGGTAGGCCAATAGAAAATGACTCTCAAAATTTGTTTGTTGTAGTCTTCCAGAAGTGATGGACACCACAGCCTCCTTTATGAAAATCTGTCATTACATCCTTTGCTTCATTTTCTACCAAACAGTTCAGCAACACAACACTAGGGTCTTTCCAAAATAAAACACCATCAAGAATACAATATTTTGAAGCTTTCAACTTTAAAGATCTAATTTTACCTTTGGGCGCTTCTGGTGGATGATTTAAATGCTGTAACGCATAAACAATGTTGAAATACGATGGAGATGAAATGAACATGTCGGACACTTGTAACTGTGAGTCTTCTTCTTCTTCAAAAAGTGCAGCAATCAAATTGATATCTAATGCATGCAAATTAGATTCAGCCATGAGCTTAGCCAAACCTTGTCCTTTGATGAGCTTTGTGGGCTTTATCTCCAAATCATAGTCTAGCATTGTTGTGATCCATTTTCCCCACCTACCTTCTGCATTTGTTTGCATAAGAATTTCTTTTACAACTATTGTGGGAACATAAGAAATGGTATGAGAATGCAGAATATAAAATCAAAAATATTTGAAAGCTTTCACCAATTCAAAAGCCTACTTCTCAATTATGTTGTATTTTAGTGTTGCATCCCTTATTGTTCGACTAAAATATGCTATTAATAGGTTGTTCATTTTTCTGATCTTTCTTTTGCATTAGGACCATTGATAATGTATGCTCAGAGGCGAATGAAAATATTATGAAATTTGAAGTATAATCTGGACTAATCAGAGTAGTAGTAGATAATGCAAATTTGACTGCATGGAAATATTTATTGGCATATAAAGACCATTTTACCTCACTGTCCTTTTTCAGCATGTCCTTCATCTCTTTTAGATGTTCACCGAGCTTGGGGACGAATCTTCTGAAAATAATGATTTTCCCATTAAAGGACTAAATTTATTTTTTGTTTCTTGGGAAATATAATTGCTGAATGGCTTGAAATCTTGCGAGTTCAGTGTGAATGTTGTCCTTGGAGATAATATGTCCCAAAAGTTTAACTTCTTCCATGGCGAATAAGCTCTTCTTTGGATTAAGTTATATACTAAATTTTCTACATTTCTGGAAGACAATTCTTAAATGATGTAAGTCGTCTTCATCAAATTTAGAAAAAAATTGTGATATCATCTACATAAATAACCGGAAATACATCCTTTTCATTGGTGAAGGTTATGTCCATAGCCTGTTGACAAGTCGCTCCTGCATTGTTTAATCCAAATGGCATCTTGGCATACATGAATGTACCCCATAGTGTTGTGAAGGCTGTTTTTAGCTGATCACCCTTATGTACCAAAATATGATTGTACCCGGAATATCCATCAAGCAATGACATCCTGGAAGACCCAACTACCCTCTAAAGAATATGAGCCATCTTTGGCAGGGGATAATTTTCCTTCAAGGATACTTTATTTAAATTTCTAAAATCAATGCAAACACGAATCTCCTCGATCTTCTTTCTTACCAGCACTAGATTTGACATCTATTCACAAAATCGAATAGGAACTATGATACTAGACTTATAAAGCCCATTTACCTCTTTTTCAATTGATGGCAGCAATTTACGATTAATCCTCCTTAGTTTCTAGCGAAATGGTTTTTTATCAGGCTTGACCGAAATAGTGTGCTAAATGATATTCTTGTCATAGAACTTCAAATATGAATATTCCCAAGAAAATACATCAGAAAATTCTATCATTAAAGCTATGTACTTAATTTTCATCTAAGGAGATAAGGACTTTGACAATTTGACCATCTTAGGCTTGTCAGTTGCACCAATGTTCACATCCTCGACACCTTTCTCCATGGGAACCATGGTCGGATTTTTGGCAACATCATCTTGATGAAACAACTCTTCCAGAGGTACAAGACCTCTTCGAATGTTATTGTCCTTCAGTTGCAATATTTCAATCTCAGTTTCTCCCATTTTTGGATCATTCACATTAGATGCATCATCAATGCGGGAATTCTGGAATTCACTTTCCATCTGCAAAAAATTGTTGATTTGTTTGTCATCCCAAAACACCTGCCAAAATCTCATATTATAAGGAACAGTTGGGCAATGTTTAACATGAATAAAATACTTCTGATTGGAGTGCATGGGAATCTTCACCATACTAGCTACAGTAGCAAGAGAATCAGCTATAACATTATGAGTTCTAGGAATAGGAGACAAAGTATATTCTGAAAACGTTTTGAGGATGTCAAGGACAGCGTTGTGGTAAGCTCTCATTCTTGGATGCTTGGGCTGGTATTTCCCTTTCACTTTTTTAATTACCAACTTGAAGTGGCCATAAACAAAAAATTTCTTTGCTCCCAACTTTTTCAAAATTTTTAGGCTAGCAATCAGTGCTTCATATTCCACCTCATTGTTTTAGCAATCAAAAGGTAACTTATAACAACTTATTCTTACATTGTGTGGAATTTTACATGAATGATGCAATGGACCATGAATCTAGACACCAATACTACCTCCTTCTTTTCCCAATGCACCATCAAACTCCATGGTCCAAAGACCATTTTCTTCATCTGGAAATAGAAATTTTGAAGGCTAAACTATTTGATCTTTTGGAGGATGACTCGTTGTCTAAACACACTCTTTTTTCTGCACTAACTCAATAATCCTTTCAAAAGAATTTTTAGGTTGAAAAAATTCTTCATTCTTATCTTTTCCTTCAACAATCACAACTTTCTGCACACTACTTATAACATCTAAAACTTCTAAAATTTCTACAAGCTCACTATCATCGTCTACTAAATTCATATCACTATACAAAATAAAAGAATCTAGACTAGTATGTAAAGCATGTATGGGGTGATTTATCGATTTTTCTTTGCTACTGATCATGATTTTCATCTTCTTTTCCTGATAGAGTTTTCTATGCTGCCCAAATACTGGAATAGTAGCATATGAAAAGTCAATTTGTCAGGTTCATTTCAGCTTTTCCCCCCAAGACTGTGAAAGCAACATACCAAATTGAGGAGGGATATCAGCGACCACTACATCCATCAAAACATTCTTGGACGTAATTTGGTTGAGAGACAATACTAAATATTTAATAAGGCTAAGACATTTCACTCTTCCTGAATCAAATGAGTAGAGGTCATGATACGGTTGGGTGATACTCAGTCCTAGTTTGTCCATAATGACTTTTAGCATAATATTATGTAAGGCACCAGAGTCTAGCATGGCGTTATGGAGGATGAAATCATGAAGTTTGAGACAAAGATAAAAATGTGAGATTTCACTATCTTCAAGACTTCCCTCTAAGGCTAGACCAAACAGAATTGCGGGTTCATCATCGAAAACATTTACTGTGTCTAAAATTTGGTCTACCTTTAGAGTTTTAGCAATCTGAAACTTGTACTTATCATTCTTCACTAATTCAGTTAAAGGAATTGAAAATTTCAACTTAGAAATTTCATTCTCTAAAATAAATAGATTAGATTGCTTTTCTACCTCTTTTTTAGTGATGTCCTTCTTTTCAATCTGCCCTTTAACTTGAGACTCCTTCTTAGGCTTTTGCCTTGAACCTCCTTATTGTTTCTCACATTGCTTGTAGAGGCTTCATTGGTTTATCCCAAATCAGTATGGCAATCTCCTTTTCTTTATTTTGATTTGGAGGCACTGCTTCTTTGCTTTGTGTATATTTCTATGCATTCTACCTCTTTTGATTCAATGTAACAGGTACATTTATGTTCCTTAAGTTGTACTGCTTTTGCAAATGACTAAGATCATTTTGATATCCTCTTTGGTATTCTTGAGTTTGCACTGCCCATAGATCATCACTTCCAAGTACAAGATGATGATCGTTTGATATAAAAGACTCTTCAGAAAACTAATCTTTCTCCATCAGAAAGGTGGGTAGCTCATCTTCTTCAAATAAATGATTTTCTTATACAATTTCCTCTTCATCTTCTTCTTGCACTTTGGTGTACTTCTGTTGAAATGGAGCTCTTACTTGTGCCTGAGGATCTTGATTTCGCTTTAATTTCTGTCTATTTTTGAACTATTGTTATTGTTGGCCTCGAAAATTTGGATTCCTCACTGAAGGCTCCACTTGTCGATATGTTATAGACATTCCTTCCATCATTCTTTCCATGGTTTTGATCAAATTGTCAAGCTTTACATCTGATGATGATGATCGCTCTTCTTTAAAAACTAATTTCCTCTCAGATCTCTTAGGCTCTGATTTAGATTTCTTGACGAGAAGATTATCTTCGACACTTACTACATTTTGCTGCATTTCTTCAAGAGTTGCAGGGTCTCTCTCCCTAAGTTGATATGAAATGTGTAGGTTGAAGGCATCAGGATAGTGGAGAAGTGCTAAACCAGGAGGAGGTCTCATATCGTTAGGGATGGAATTATACACCATATTAAACCTTGTTGTGAATTCTTGGATTGTCTCACTTTGATTTCTTTTCATAGAATTGTACTCAGCGAAAACATGTAGTGGATTTTTCTTTCTTGCCGTCGTGCTAAGAACAACTCTATCAACCTATGAGAGTTATTAATAGAATTAATAGTCAAATTGTGAAACCATTTCTTCACATCTCCAGAAAAACTCTCAGCCATGATTCTCATATTAGCATCTTCTTCATCAATCCCTTCAAGATCAATAAAATCTATCAATTTGTTGACATGATGTTGGGCTGTAATTTCCGAACTTCCATGAAACAGAGGGAGTCTTTGACCATAGTTTTGAGGTAGAGCAACAAGTTGAGTAGGTAATATAAGAGGTGTGAGTCGTGCCATGACTGTTGGAGGATGTAATAGAGGTACTACAATGGGTTATGTAAGTAAATATGATGACACTAATGGAGGTGGTGGAAGAAGGGATGAAGTAGATGATGTATTTGGAGATGTAGTGGAGGATGAAACAATAGTTAGGTATTCAAGTTGATATTGGATGTAGGCCTTTTCATTAGTGATTTGGAGCTAGTCAGCAAGACTTTCGAGTTTATTAAAGTTCAACCACAACTCATGATCAACTTTAGAAAATAGGGATTCAGAAGAATGGAGATGAGAATCAAATTGAAAAGGTTCAAATATCACTTCAGGAAGGCAAGACTTAGATTTTGACCTTGAAAGAGACAGTTCTAACTGAATATCAAAAAGAAGATGCTCAAAAGTGAATTTTTTTTAGGAAAAGAAGTTGTCCTTTTTATTTTTTGAACTGCACTTTTAGAGATAGGTAACTTGAGTTTTATGAGTAAATTTTCAGGGTCATCAACAATAAAAGGTGGATTTGGGTCAGGATTTGACCTAATATGTCTTTTAGGAACCAACATTTTCACACCTTAAACTTGATGAAATTTCTAAAATGAGCTTATCTTTAGATACTGGAAGCTATCACCTACAGAACCAGTCTTCTTGAAAGCTCTAATATAACGAATCCCAGGAATGATTTATCATTGATTTCCCTGGCAACGATGCTAAAATGTTATCCTCTACAATGTCCTAGGCTAAGGAGGAGATTGAAAGGGGTAACCTCAAACCACTTTCAGTTCAGTAGCTAGCCCTACTAAACCAAAGAGGGATATCTCTAAGGATTTCTCAATGAGTAACTGGAAAAGAAATGGATTTTAGGCTAGATGTACAAGTTCCGTTTGAATGTTTGGAAATTTATGGTTTTTAGTTTGCTCAACCAGGGAATGAGAGCAAGTAATTAGGTCAAGGTATTAAATTTTGCAGTAGCAGGCATAAAGAGGGGCAAGATAACAATGTTTTGTGGTGAAACTAAGATTTGGTCAATGTAGTATAGGTCTTAAATCTTAAGAAATCATAATGAGCATGTAGTAGCATGAAATTCATTAATTTAGAAGAAGAGATACATAAACATGACTTTCCACATAAAAAGATATTTGAATCTAAGAATTCTTCCTATATGACTGTAAGGAAAACCATATGAATAAAGAAAAACATGTTAATATAGATGAATTCATCAATAAGAAAATGATATGAAAGGAGAACAACACCACAAACTCACTAAACAAGTGTTCCTGAAAAATAGCTGCAACTGCTCCTTGATTAACTGTATGGAAGCATAAGGTACAATTCTCTCCACAAAAGTCCAACCATTCTCTCTGAATGAGAAATGATACATATAGACTCAATCAAAAATCTTCCCCACCTTCAAGAGTCATATTCCTAAGTGGTGGAACTATTTCCAAGATTCTCTCAACCAACAAGTGAGACTGAGAAGGTCAAAGACAAACTCTTCTCTTAGACTTTGTGTTGGCTTGAGGGGGCCTGACCCAGGTTTAGCATTAGTTATCCAAACAAATCCCTACACTACTGGCCCTTTCGACATTAGCCTGTGGAGTGCAGACTGATGTCTCACACAAAGGAGTACGAGGGGATGCTGGAACCAAGTTTCCGCACCCTTGAGATGGTTGTGATGTCGGTTTATTCCGGATATACTTGTCATCATGCAGGTGGCTTTGAGCTTTGTTCTACCTTTCAGTTCCTTCAGGATCCATTACAATCAATCTTCGTGCAACCTTATCTAGGGGTTGAAGTCCTTTTGCGCTGCTAGGTCAGCGAACTGCACTATTTCCGAAACTAGGCTAAGTATCTTACTTATCTTATTGACATATATTAATTTTCTTTGCGTAAACAAATGTTCTTACATGCGTGCACTTAACCAATACAATTATACACATTCACACATCATATAAGCATTAGAAGTGAAATTCATACCCAATATAACAGATGCATAAACAGGAAATAAAGATGCAGAAAGGATAGAAACTTCTCTTTATTAATACTTCGAGATGATTACAGACTCGACTGGCCATGCACACTCAGCTGCAGGGGTCCGCGCACTCAGCTGTAGACTACTAGGCCTCTGCACACTCAACTGCAGGGCCTCTACCTATGCTATGACCCAAAACTTAGACTTACACTTCAGAACTATCTCGCATACATCTACATTATTTGATATTAGATGCCTTTGAGTACTTAGAGCTTCACTCTATTTATACAATTCCATGGTTCGCAGACTATGGGTAGATCTTCTACAACAGACATTACTTCATCAAAATAAGGGCAGACAACCTTGTGACTTTTTAATAACTATGTGCTCCGCGCCCATGAAATGCAGAGTCTTTACATTGGAATTACAAAATTGGACCAAAATCTGGGCTCTAAGCCCCAAAACTGCGCTTAGGGGATCCCATGCCCAACAGGTCCCCAACACAAACATCGTGACTTGCCTTTGAGTCACTATACAGGTGCAAAGATCTTAGCGCGAAGACCTCCCAGCTCAGTTTGGATTCCTGCAAGTTCGACAACGCACTGAGCAGTTGCCTACTGGACTTCCTCCACATGGTGTTCGGTGACCGCTGCTGTTGAACTGTTGCCCTGAATCCTCTCCTGAGTTGCTTGCAGTTGCGTGAGATTTTCTTGAATGGAGGCTGTAATTGTATGCGCCTCATCAATCCATGGATATAGGCACACTTTTAAGACTGCTTTGTTATGCCGAGCGACATCCATTTGTTTCTTGAGCGCCTTTGCCTTCTATATCCTTGCAAGCCTCTCTGTAAGGGAAACCATCTGCGTGGTCCCTTTTACCTCATCGTATCTCTGTTCCAGCTCATGTGCCTCTGTCTCTAGGCACTCTATATTTGAGTCCTCCCACAGGGTGGTTAGGACCTCGAATGACTGTTCGAACACCTTCATGCAGTCTATCACTACATTGTCAGTCGCCGCCATTCCTATTGTGACCACAGTGGTACGTTGTTCTCTAACCTTCGGCGGAGTTGAAGGCTGAGCCTTCAACTACAGTTCTATGATCTGTAGGTTCAGCTCTAGCTAAACCCTGACCATCTCTTCTCTTGCGTCACGCACCCCTGAGGCTAACTTACAGATGCGTGCCTCCACCAGATCCTCTGCTTGAATAGACAACTCTGGGGCCATTTGGCAGGCTTCCTCCACAGCTTGCATTATCTGCCTATTCTGCTCCACTGCGTCATTGTGTTTGAGGAACAAGTACTCAATGTTGATGTTCTTCTCGCTAATTACTTATATAGTGCAACTCTCCTTGGCTCGTAGTTCCACAGTGATTCCATCCCGCAAAAGCTGAGCATCTCCTGAGGGCGTGCGGCCATATTTTATCCGACCCCTTTCAAACTGCTACACATGGCCCTATCGACATCCTTCTCTGTAGTAAGTTCCCCATCTGGTAGCACTATCATGTTGGTCACCCTGGTGTGCACCATTTCCTCGGCAACTGAAGTGCCGACTGTGAGGCTGGCATGATGCTAGCCTGTGGAGTGCGAACCTGAAACTCATGTATTTATGTCCAGAGAGCCCCCAATACTAACTGTTGTTGTTCCTCAAACTATTGGAGGGCCTCCACGGTGACATCCCTCACCGTTTGGCTGCTATCATGTAAATCCCCCGTAGTGAGGGTGATTGGGTCGAACGATGTCTTTGAGGCCTTTTTTCTTTCGCGGCCCTACCTACTCTCCTGGTTGAGGATGTTTGAGTTAGGTGGCATCATCCGCAGGTCCACGCCACCTTGTTCTCTGTATGTCTCTGGCTCAGGCGAAGTTGACTTCTGTCCTTCGTGCTCTTCTTCACCTGTTTTCTGCTTCTGTTCTACCAATGTTGCAGCACCGCGCTCTACCTAGGCCTTAGCCGCGTCTTCTTCTTTCCTGTGCTTTTTTGCTAGTTGCGCCATTTGAAGTTTTGTCTCTTCCTTGTTGCAATGCACAATGGAATTCTCTGTTTCCATCATGGAGCTAGCTGGAGCACACCAATCTAGAGGCCAAGACTCAAGGACTGCAAATATCATATCGTCAGTCACGAAATATGGTAAATCATGCCATGTCTTTGTAGGGTCCTTCTGTGCCCTGATGAAGACATGGTGGAAATTTTATTTGAACTATCCAAAGCTCTGCAAACTGTTGTAGACTGTAGGCAATAAGCATGGCTTGCAATTGATCCCCATCCTGATATTCATCTCCATGAGCACCCAAAATATCCTTCTCTCTCTGATCCACTTTGTGTCCCTGGTCGCCCACAGCGAAGCGTACTTCGCTGCATCTTGAAGGTCCTACGGGACTGAAGGGAACTGGCTATCTTCGGACAACTCCCATGACACCAGTACTATCGAAAATAGGAGCCATGAATAATGAAATGTTTTGCCCTTCTCCTGTGCCTTGCGGCAATTCGCAAGGAACTCACCACATAGGTAGTTTTCCCACTTGAACTGGACTCCCTCTGCGCATTGTGCCGCTAGTGCAACCACTGGTGTGGGCACCTCATCTGCTTGGCACTTCCACATTACCTTTCCTACCAATATCTTTTTCATGACCTTAACTGCAGGGTTGTTGATGCTGGAGATGGCATACCCTCACTTCTTCTTCTTTGGCTTAAAATTTTTCTTCATTGTCTCCGCGAGGGCCAACTCACCACCTTTTCCCTCTGAGATGTTTGCTGGGTCCTCTCCTGAGCAAGGTAGCCATGTAATCCAGTGAATCAGATAGTCTGTGATGGGAATGGGCTCCTCCAGCCACAAGCACCCATCATGCACCAAGCGGAGCAGTTTCCTGATGATGAAAACGATCACTCGAGTGCGATGGTAATGCGGCACCCAGAGCAGGTTTAGCAACCCTGCTTTCTCCACACCTTTGGGCCATTTCTGTGGCTCTAATTGGATTTTTCTAGCAGTCACATCGATGATCTAGCAGGAACTTCACAGTTGCTAAATGAGGGAACTTCTCGTGGTTAGCGAGGTCCCAATCTTCAAATTTCAACAGAGGGACCTACCCCAAGTGCAGTCGCTAAAAAATAATATCGTCAGGGATCAGCGAGGTTTGTAGAGATCTCTTGCTCTCATCTATATTCTTTGGAACCTTGGATTTACCCTTTCATGGAGGAACATATTCCGACAGCCTGGTGATAGGGTCTACACCCTGAGTTTTGACTTCCATCTCTACATCCTCCTTCGCCACTAGGATTTCTTCAAACTCTTCCTTCTCATCGACCTCCAAATTAATGGCCTTCCGCTTATCCTACAATGTGAGATTGGTCCTCAGTGGATTTCTGGGTGAGACACGCATCAGGATCATGGCCTACTTATCCTTCTTAGGTCTCAGTGTGTGCGGTGATTTAGGGACCTCAACAATTATTTTGGCGCTATCTGGGGCTTCCACTTCCGCAATTTCCTGCGTGGCTGCCTCGATTGTCACTACTCCTGTGTCCATGGCTTCTTCGGGTGCTGACATAGCATGACTCCACAATTCCTTCAGTGTCTCAGGTAGTTTCTCAAACAATGAATTCGCTTTCAGAGTCTCGAATAAGCCTCGGTTCATGAATACTCGAGTGCGCAACAATTCAATTCCCAAATTGCCAAGTGTTGTTTGCTAGAAAACCATTTGTAATTTATAGCGCCTTTTGAATTTGAATTCGACCATTCCCCCCACATTCTATCCATTAATTGTAGATTAGCAGTAGATTTCCAAGAATCTAACCCATAAAGTCTGCCCTAAATGCCTGCCACCCACTCCATTTGGCCTCAAACCAACCATCAAATTGTGAATAGTGACTTTAACGGTCACTTTCCAGCAAACCTACACGCCATCGCAGCTATCTTTGCAGTGTCACAAACCCTGTAACACTTCATAACTATGTGCAGTTCTGACATCACCCAGTCCCCGAGGAGAGTAGTTTATAGTCCCGCACCCCCTTTCAACTGCCTGGAGTGCTAAGACTGTGCCACTTTCATATAGTCACATCACCAGAACCGGTGTATGGCTTCAAGCGACTATCATTCACCTTTCCTAGGAAGGGTTCTTGGTGGGCTCCAGTATTGTAGCAATAATGTTGCAACTCTTGGGACTCCCTTCTTTACTTTTGTCAACCCGGTAGTTCATAACAAACTTGGAAGCGACGATGCTATATGCACAAGTACTAGCTCTTGCTGCAGCTGTCACTGGATTAGCTGGCACAAGTCTGCTAGGAGCTTAAGCCAACTTCTATGAGCTCTGAGAAGAAGCTTTTAATGGTGATGGATGAAAGCTAACTCAAAGGGAGCTAGTCTAGTTGTAGAAAGAAGCTGAAAGTAAAAAGGAATGCAAACCCTAGCAAACCCTAGTTCAATAGACTAACCCTACAGGTGCAAGGAAAAAGATGAAAGTAGCAGAAATGGATGCCATTGACTTCTAGAAATTTAGAATGCATGTGACTAAGCTACTCTTGCGGTGAAATATGAGAAGGAATGTATTTTTGTATTTTTGAGTAATCTTTAGAATTATTATGCATGTTCTTAACTGTTTTGACTGTGCAGAGGTTGACTGATGGAAGGAAATGGTGAGGGCACTTGCAGGAGGTTGGGAAGGTGAGAAAAGGGCCTAAGGGGTCCTTAACACCATTCCAGAGAGTTTCGCAGTGATCGAATCTTGAAAAACGGCTCTCGTGATCTTCTACAGGAAGTCTGCAGGGGTTCTACAGGATGTTCTGAAAGGATATTTTGGGGGGTTGATGGTGGAAGAAAGGTAGAGAAGTGGAAATGGCGGTTTGATGAGGGTGTGAAGAGGTTTAGAACCTAGCAGGTGAAGCTGAGAAGTAATGAGGATGGTTGGATTTGTTCAAGGAGGGGTAGATCAATGTTGCACAAAAATATGGAAATTAAGTCAAAGTGAGAAAGTGTGGCAAACAAATAGCAAGAATCTAAGTTAGAGGGTGGAACAAGTTGCGTTGATGGAGGAAGGGTAAGCAGGGAGGTTTCTCAGATGTTCTGCACACTACTTCTTGAAACTGACCAAACAAAGATCATGCAAACCAAGTATCTAGCTATTCTAACCTAATTTGACCTAGGAACTAGCAATCATGATGAACATAAATCCCTTGGTAGAAAATCATGTGAAACAACTCATGAAAACCCAGCAAGAATGAACCTAAGCATGCAATCACATCTGGTATCAACTTTTGCAACTAAGAAACTAACACTAGCAATTGCATGAAGAAGCAAGAACAATGTTTTTGTGGCAGCAAGGACACCGTGCTCTCAGGTCATGGTCTCGAGGAGGGAGAGGTGAGATCCAAGGTTGCTTGATGGCCTTTTTCGAAGGTCTTTTCTGCTATCAGCCTATCACATCACTCTGAAACATGAAAGCTCTTTCAGTCATCAAAACTGACCTAGATAACCAAGCAAGATTTTAATCTACTGACAAAAACTATTTTATGAAGGCAGTAAAGAAAAACATATAACAGTACATGGAGGAGGTCCTAGCACTTAGGTTGGGCCCAACCCCAAGAGCTACAGGCTCCTAAAAGAAGCTCAGAACTGAGGCAACATAAAACTGGTTTCCATTACTCAAAAAACAACCATGTCCAAAATGTGTTATAGCAGACGCTCCCAAAATGGGCTCAAAAAATAAAGCAGAACTATAGTGTGAAATACAAATGTTCAACAGGTAACCTAAAAAGGCTAGAAGCCTTCCTACTTATGCACTGCGAGGACTTCCAGTAGTCCTACTTTATTCAAGGGGCTTGACTGCGCAAAACTGCAGTACTCAACCACTTCATAAAAGCTGCTCGGCTTCCTTTGGAAATCGACTTTGGTGGGTTGTTGAACTCCGAGTTGATGGTGGAGAACTCGAGGAAGGGGTCATTTAGTGTAGGAGACACCCTTCCTACCAATCCTCAGCCTTGTCCCATCGTATTTGGCTGTCAAATGGTCCATAAACGCTTGAACTTGGTCCAAAAGTTGTCCAAAAACCTGCAGCAAACACGTATTAGGCTTCATGGTCAAGTGACTATTCTCATTCATTCAATTAACATAAACATACTTCAAAAGCATACATAAACTATGAAGAATGGCGGATAAATGGAGAACAATAGGCAAAATGAGCCCAATAAATTACCCATTTTTGGGGCTCATCATCACACCCCTACTAAATGGGTTGCTCATCCTCTAAGCAACTAATCTAGCTCATCATCCTTGATAGCTTTGACTATCTCCCTCACATCCCAGGCCTCCAAGGTGATGTCTTCTTCCCGATCATGAAATCCTGCTTTTCTTTCCACTTCCTCCTGCTTCCTGTTTTCTTCTTCTTCCTTAACTCCTTCTAGAAATCCCAAAAGCAAGGGAGGACTGAACTTCAGGTCGATCCAATTGGCCTGCAGATTTTGCATTAACTGTTTATAGAGGGGTACCCTTGCCAAGGCCTCCCTCATCCTGGTTGGAGAGTGGTATTCTCTTATTTTCAAACTGTGGGGCAGTGTGTTCCACCTCCTTGTGCAAGCATGAATGCAGTTATCCCCGAACAGTCTTCCATGTCCTCAGAGGGAGCTATAGCTTGAGCTTGTCGTTCAATGTAGTGTGGTAAATCCTGAGGGTTGTTGGCCAGGTGCTGATGGGCATGTATTAAAGCTTATGTATCCTTTGGTTCTGCCCTGATCATAAGTGGTTCACTCAACTCCCTGTTCATAATATCCTGAATCTTTGTTGCCCTCTTTTCCTCATGATTTAACCAGGAGGCCATGGCCATAAGTTGCACATCTCCCAACGTAGCATTAGGGTCCCAAAGAGTCATGTTTGGAAGGGCCAAGTTGTGTAAATAGAATTCGGATAACTTAGCCTTATCCTCTGCTGAGCTGCTGTCACACAAGATCATGAATTGACGATAGCTTTGAAATGTAATGGTGCCCCTTTGGGCCAAGGTGTTAATCTAGAACTACAACCATCGATCTTTAAGATATAGGGAATATGACTTGGCAGGTTTCCTACACTACATGGCCTCTACTGCCCAGCTGGCCATGTAGGCTAGTTGGGCTTCCTTTTCTTGTACCTGTTTCTTTAGAGACTATATTTCCTCAGCTGCCTGTGACTCCTTCTCTTGTAGCTATTTTGTTAGTGCCTCAACCTTGGCCTGCAACCCATCCACTTTCTGCTATTCGTCAAAGGTTTCTTTGTCTGCTAGAGGATTTTCCTCCTGCTGCTGTTCTCCTAGAATGAGGGCCTGTTGTCCTTATGAATTCCCTGTAGCCGTAGCTGCTGTTTCAGCAGCTTGTTCTCTTCCTGTAGTTTGGCCCTTTGACTGCTTTCCACATGCTTCACCATGGCCAATTCTCTCCTTGAATCCCTGATTTGTTCTTCTAGGGGGCCTATGTCTTCCACACCCTTGGACTTGGCAATCCTCATCCAAGTGTGAGTCCTAATTCTTTCTTCTTCCAGTGCAAAGAATAGTGGCACCGCAAATTTCTGGGGAATTATTTTCCCGGCTTCTAACAGGTTATAGTATGAGTCCAAGCTGGGCTGAGGGCTTGGTTCCAATATTTCCTCTATCGTTTCTTCCTCCTATGATTATCTGGCCACCTTTTCCTCCAATTTCTTGGTCGCTTTTAGCTTAGCCCGAGTTTCCTGTAGAGATTTCTCAACTTCCTATAGAACTGTCATTCCCTTTTGTTTTTTTCTTCGACAGGATGTTCCTATGGTAGGAAGAACGTTTTCTTGGCAACATGGCCCAATGACCTCTCTTCTTTGCTCCAAGGGAGCCCTAATGGTAGACCAGTAACACGATTGATGAGCTCAGGGGTAATTTCTAGGGTTAAACCCCTAAAACTTTCTGTGGCATGTGTCTTTGATTGAGGTCTCAGGGACATCAAAAATTCCTTTGTTATCTCCTCATCATGACCCCGAATTTTGTCAAAAAATGTCATCCAATTGGCCTGGTTGAAAAGATCCACCACCTCAGGATGCTTGTGCAGTTTGCTGGTGTCCGAGAGTTCTTTCCTTATGAATCCACTTGGAATGGTGAGAGTGTTTTTCCTTTTTTCTTTGATCAGAAAAAGGAATGTTGCTTATGGTTTTCCCCCTTAACTCAAGAAGGGATTTCTCGGGTATCATATATTAATTAACAGTTATTCCCTAGTTTTCAAGACTGTTGTTGCCCAGAACACAATTGCCTATTTATGAAAGGGAGAATTTCGTTTCTACAGATAGAGTACAAAGCTCAAATTTTCCTTCCCAGCACATATACAGATTTTCAAATTCAAAATTTCATACACAGGCTGACCTCCACAGTTGCATATCTTTCTACAGGAGAATTTAAAAAAAAGAGGAACATGGAGGAGAAGTTGGACACAGAAACAACTGAGAAACCCAGTGCAACACACAGGAAAATGTTTTACTTCCAATCCCCAGGAAGATCTTTCTCTGGTGCCCCACTCTGATATCATTCAATTCACCACCTTTCAAATCACACCATGCATAAAGATTTTTTCGAGCCTACCTCCCTTGGAGCTCCAAATTCGATGAAGAAAAATCCCAGGCTTCGCTGCTCCGGAAGGCTGTGCAGGCTTTCCTGTAGAACCCTTCGTGTAGAAGACTCCCTAGTTCCTGTAGAATATCTCTATGCCTCTATGCGTGCCCGATACACAGGAGATTCTTGAAAATAGGTAGAAAAACCAGTGGTGGATGACTGGTTAATAGTTTCTAGAGTGGAGGATGCGTACTTCAGTCGAGGATGTTGCTAGTGCAAATGAACAGAGGTTGGTGTAGTTTCAACCGAGCATCTTTTAACTGTGGCGTAATTTGTGGTGAGGGGATGAGGTGGTTGGACCGAACCGTTGATCCAACGTCACGGCCATAATTTCTCTGTGTGTCTCTGGCCACCATCACCTCCCCTCGGCCATTAACTGCTGCCACCATTGCCAGTCCCGACGATTTCTCCCTGAGTGGACACTCCACACGGGTTGGCTGTTCGTGTCGTTAGAAATTTTAATGTAACTGAGCTTGTTCAGATCCCACGAGGCTATTTAACTGGCCGAGGGTGGCTAGTTTATTGGCCACCAATCCCATTCCATCCAACCATTTCCATAGGCATGCAACTTTTTAAAATATAGTTTATGTAATTGATGAATTAGTTTAGACACTTACCTATGTGGTCACGACCGCATTATGCAGATTTCGGGTCTCTGAACCATTTCTTCATTTGCTGCTGCTTCCTGCACGGGTTTTGGAACCCAATCCTTCAGTCGTTGACGCTACATGCACGTGTTTCGGAATTCATTCCATTGGTTGTTGTCGCTGCATGCTCAGGTGTTGCTTGGTTTTGGCTGCTGATGATGTTTCTGCATTCCAGATGAGATCTTTGCATTCCTCCTTTGCTGTTTTTCGGCTGTCCTCATCTCCAGAGTATGTCTTCCAGAGGGATCAGCTGCTACAGTATTCCTATAGGATGTCCTGTAGCTGCTTCTCCTCCTGGGATGCAAACTAAACGAGCACGGCTATACTACTGACAAGGGATTCGGCTAATGAGGGGTCCAGATGGAGATTAATAGGTAGGGAGAGCGAAACACCACTGCTAGATATGTCATTCAAAGTTCTTGCTAGCAGTGTCAGGAAAACAGGGGTTTTTAATTATAATTCTTTGTGTGACTGTGCAGGCATAAATAACAGAATGGGTGCAATAGAGGTGTGAGGAGATGAAATAGGGTGATGTGTGGCAATGGACGTAAACAGGGGTGGTTACAGGCTTAATAGGTAGATTCCAACCTTCGGATTCCCTCCCATGATCAATTTTTGCATGTCTGTAGGTTCTATAGGATCTTCCTTTATAAGATATAGAACTTCCTGTAGAAGGTGAAATCTTAGCCTAAATGTGATCAAATCATAGGAAAGGGGAGTGGTCATGGAGGAGGTGTGTGTGAGGGATGTTTGTAGTCTGGTGTTGACCACTGTCCTTGTTTTGCACCCCCCCCCCCCCAATGTCTTTTCTACAACTTGCAATTATTCAACAGAAATTAGGCCTATTTATTTATTTATTTATTTTTTTTTTTTTTTTTTATGGTGAGATAGCTGGGGTGCCTCCAGGAGGTTTTTGTCCTCACTGTCTGCCCCGGGCGCGTCTAAGAGGTTTTCACCCAATGATCTTTTTATTTTTTTCTATTTTTCTTTTTATTTTTGATGATCAAAGTGTGGATGGAGTAGAGACAAGGCCCTGCTCCACTACCAGCACTGACTTATCCAGAGTTTCAATGAACTCCTGCTTGGAAAGGGGCTTCCTGTAGATTTTCAATTAGTGCCCGTTGATGAGCAGGGGGATGGCTTCTTCATCAATGGTCTTGATAAGGACTGAACCATTGTCATTTCATTTCTCCACTACATATGGTCCCAACCACCTTGTCCTTAGCTTCCCTTTGAAATCCTTGTATCTTGAGTCATATAACAACGCCCAATCTCCTGGCTGAAATTGCTTTTTTTAAGGTGCCGGTCATGCCATATCTTTCTCTGGAGTTGAACTACTTCTGAGTGGAGGAGGGCCTGCATTCTATGTTCATATAATCCATTCAGATGTAGTAACATTTCCTGTTGCGCATGGCTAAGATCCAGGTCTAGCTGAGCTGCCAACCTTAATGTGTTGTACTCAAACTCTATGGACAGTAGAGCCTTCTTTCCGTAGACCAACTCATAAGGTGTGAAAGCTGTTGTGGTTTTCTAAGTGGTGTTGTAGGCCCAGGTGGCCTCAACCAAGTGATCTGCCCAATCCTTTCTGCTGCTGCTCATCACCTTAGTCAAAATTTCTTTTATAGCCCTATTAGTGACTTCCACCTACCCATTGGCTTGCAGATGATAAGGGGTGGAAGTTTTGTGCTTGATCTTGTGATGAGCGAGCTGGTCTTCAATAAAGTCAGAGGTGAACTAACTTCCTTGATCTGTGACTAATTCTCTTGGGTAGCCAAATTTGTAGAAGATATTTTCCCTTAAAAACTTAGCCACTTTTTCTTTTGTCGTTGGCTTGATTACCTTCGTTTCTGCCCACTTTGTCAAGTAGTCTATGCACACAATGATGTAAGACTTTTTCTTTGAAGGAGGGTTGATAGGACCCACAAAATCCATGCCCCACTTCTCAAATGGCTCGAAAGTCACTTGAGGTTGGAGGGGCATTTCATCCCTTGGAGTCGGTTTCCCCATCCTTTGACATTGGTCACATTGGCTGATGTATCTTTTGACATCTTGACGAAGAGTGGGCCAATAGTAGCCTACCTGTATAATTTTGAAGGTAGTCCTTTTTACTGCAAAGTGGCCTCCACAGGGTCCATCGTGATAGGTGAGGAGAATGTCAAAAACTTCCTCCTCCCTAACACAATGCCTCAGGATCTGATCTGGGCCGAGTTTGAACAAGTTGCCCCCAATCCAAGTAAAGGGGGTGCTTTTCCTCACAATTCTGCTCTTTTCTTTCGAGGATAGGTGTGGAGGGAACTGTGCTGAGACCAAGTAGTTTGCTATATCAACAAACCATGGAGAGTATTGAAATAGCAAACAGGTGTTCATCTGGCATCTAGTCATCAACCGTCCCTTCTTCATCTGCAGGCAAATCTAATCTAGACAGAAAATCAACAACGACATTTTCCTTCCCTTGCTTGTCAACAATGGTTAAGTCAAATTGCAACAATAAAAGTAACCATCTAATGATACGAGCATTCACATCAGGTTTATTCATCAAATACCTTATCGCAGCATGATCAGTGTGTACAAATGTTTGATAACCAGTGATGTAGTTCCTGAACTTATTTAGCGAATGGACTACAACTAGGAGCTCTTTCTCAGTCACAGTATAGTTTAATTCTACCTTGGACATGTTTTTGCTGACAAAGTATATGGCATATGGTAGCTTCTCTTCAATTTGTCCTAAGGCTGCCCCTATGGCTTAGTTCGAGGCATCGGTGTGGATGTGGAAAGGTAGGGCCCAGTTTGGACCTCTCAGGATTGGGGCAGTTAACAGTTTATCTTTTAACTCATCCAGAGCCTCTTGGCAGTTGTCAGTCCATTTAAATTCAACATCTTTCCCAAAAAGACCAAACAATGGCGAGGCTAGCTTACTAAAGTCTTTGATGAATCTTCTATAGTATCCTGCTAAGCCTAGAAAACTCTGAACATCTCTTACCTTCTTTGGATAATAGCAATTTTGTTAGGATCCACCTATAATCCTTGCTAAGAGATTGTATGGCCTAGCACGGTCCCTTCACTCATCAGGAATTCACGTTTTTCAGGACTGAGGAACAGGTTCATCTCAATACACTTGGTTAAAACTTTTCCCAGGTTAGTCAATGCTTCTTGGAAGCTAGACCCATAAGGAGTAAAGTCATCCATATAGATTTCTACTGAATCATGAACCAGCTCAGCAAATATGCTCAGTACTGCTCTCTGGAAAGTGGTAGGAGCATTGCATAGCCCAAAGGGAAGGACCTGGTAGGCAAAGGTTCCCCAAGGAAAAGTGAAGGTGGTCTTATCTTGGTCTTCTGGGATTATTTGGATCTGGTTATACCCGCTGAACCCATATAGGAAAGAAAAGAACTTCATCCCCATCAACCCATCTAGCACTTGATCTATGAAAGGCAAAGGGAAATGGTCCTTCTTGGTGGCTTTGCTAAGTTCTCGATAATCTACACAGATTCTCCACTTCCCATTTTTCTTGGGCACAAGCACCAGAGGAGAAACCCATTCGCTGTCCGAGATGGGGTAGATGAATCATGCATCCAACAACTTTTGCAATTCTTCTTTAAAAATGTCCTTAAGGGCTGGATTCATTCTCCTCTAAGGCTGCCTAACTAGTTTACAATCCTCTTTAATGTAAATGCAATGGGTACAGACTAATGGATGGACTCCTTTAATTTCCTTATAGCTCCAAGCGAAAGCCTCCAAATGGCGGTTCAATAGGCTACATAGTTCCTTCTCCTAAGAGGGAGATAAGGATGAGTTGATTTTCAAGGTTCTTTCAAGGCCAAATTCGACATTCTTAACTTTGGAGAGGTCGGATCAGCCATACAGAGGTCCACTAAAGCACGAGATTGGGTACTTTCTACCAACTTCTCTAATGGCAGCACACCGCGAGGTGGATTTTGAATCAAATTCTCAATTAGGTCGTCCTCGGTTTGAGGACCTCCCTGGGTGGCTTCCATTGTGCACACTGATGTAGAGTAGACTTCATCATCATCTTCCTCCTCCAACCAGAGAGGTAAGTCATGTTCTAGCAGAGATTGGGCAGGAGGGTATAGGACTAGTTGTTTGGACATAGGCCCATTTTTGATGGTCATGCTTCCAGCTCGACAACTGATGTAAGCATCTGGAGTAGCTAACCAAGGCCTTCCTAAAATCAGGGGGTATGCAATGAGTTTTACCTTTGGCTGAAAGACCAAAAAGTCCACAGGGTACTCCCAAGAATCAACAGAGACCAGGACATCCTCCACAATCCCTTCAGGAGTCACGGTGGAGTGATCTGCTAACTGCAGTACTGTCGAGGTCTTTCTTAAGGAACTCTGAAGGTTGAGTTTGAGCATAGTGTCCCTGGTCATCACATTGATGGCAACCCCTGGATCGATTAGGGTGTGGGGGATTATGGTGCCATTGATGTGGACATCTACTACAGGACTCCCAGGATCCAAATATTTTGGACAGATTATTTGCCCCAACATCAGATCAGACAGTTGTCCTATGACATTGATAGTCAAGGCATCTCTCTTGTGCCTGCTTGGGTGCCTGAAACACTTCTCCCTGATCAATTTGTTGTAGATTGGTACATATTTTATGGCCTGGAGAAGTGGGATTTTCACACATAACTATTTAAGTTCTCCCAGAAGTTCAGTCTCTTCTGGGTTTGGTTGTGTGGCTACTGTTAGTCTCTCAGAAAAGGGTGGAATGGCTTTGGGTTCACTTTCCTATTTCCCTTCCTCATCCTCCAGGGGAGGAGATTGGCGATCTGGAAGGACCTTTCCAGATTGTAGGTTGATCTCCTGAATCTCCACAACATAGGTAGGGCATGCTGCCTCTCCAGTGTATACCTGTTGGGCCTGTCTATTGTTAGGGTTCGGGTTCAGTTGAGCAGGCATCTAGGGTTGTCTTAGAGGAACAGGAGGTAATGGTTGTGGTTGAGCAAGAGGTGGAGGCAAAATAGTGGGATGAGAGTTGTATTAGGGCCTCCACCCCAGTTGAGGTGCATTCCTCTGAGGTTGTGGCTAAACATGAGAGTGAAACGAATGAGCAGTAGGTTGAGTATGGTATTTAGATGGGTAACACTAAGGAGGAGGTGCGGGCCAGGAAGGATGAGCATGTGGGCCCCAAGAAGGCATGTGAGTGGATTGGTTGGGGTTGTAATAGGTTTGGGATATTACTTGCATCCCCTGCTGGTAAGGTCTAGATCCATGCAGCCTCCTTTGGTTAACAAAGTAGAGTGGCTCAGTGGCCCCTTCAACCCCTTGGTACATGGCTTTAACTCCAGGTACGGTTGGGCACTGGTTTGTGGGGTGGTCTTCCTCACAAATGAAACATACCTCCACTGAGTGCAATGGACACTCATTCTTAGGATGCTTCCTTGTACATCTGGGAAAAAATATGGCCAAAGCCTTCTCAACTTCGTCTTTCTTCTGTTGGATTCTGAAGGTATCCAGTTGCATGGCAATGGTCTGTCTCATCTCACTTTTGAGGTCTTCCATCTGATTTGCAAACTCATGCTTGGAGAAGGTGGCACTAGCTGAAAGTGGATTCCCCCTACCTCTTTTCTGGGCTTCCCTAGAGTGGTTTATAAACACAGTCTTTATGTCCTCATAAGGTAGTTGGTAGATGTCTCCTCCAACTAGCAGATGGAGGGTATATAGAAGGTCTTCAGGGACTCCTTGGAGCAGGACCAGCTTCAGAGATTCGGGGTCCAGTGTGCACCTGGCCCTTCTATAACTAAGTTGGAACCTTTCTTCATAGTCTTCTAAAGACTCATCACTTCCCATGGTCATCCGAAAGATCTCTGTTTGCCGGATAAGTCGTTCTTGCGGACAAGACCGACCTCCCTAGTATCTAATGATATCTAGCGACAAGCAAACCAAACAAATTCTATCTTTCTCTAAATATGCAATTTATCAATAAAGGAAAACAAGTGTTTTAGGCCTACCTTGGGTCCAATGCAAGTTTGTGGAAGCCTCACTCCATTGATCCAAATGAGCTCCCTTGTAGAGAATTTGCAAACACAAATAAGCAGACAAATTAAATAGCACCTGAAAAGCCAATATCATAAAGCATACTTATCATGATGATCAAGGAATTCATGAAATAAATCACATAAGACAATTTGTTGAGAAAAATGAATCTGATTGTATTAACTCAAATCAAAGAATAACTTTACAACCTGTGCCTTGATGCTGTACAAGCTCCTCCCAGGGTCCAGCAAGAAGTCTCCTCTACTTTGACAAGTTTCACTCTCTTCCTAATGAAGCCAAAAGGTATGTAATCTCTCCTCTCAAGCTTAACTAGGAAGTCCCAATTCCAACAGCATTTACCCTAAAAAATGTTCAGCTTCTAACCTCCCTAGTAACTAGCCCAATGCCTTAATTTATAGTGCAATGGAGGGAAGTTACTAGGTCCACCTTCAAAGGGATAAAGCCCTCCTTCAAAGCGATAAGCTCCTCTCATCAAGGGATTAGCTCCTTCATTTTTGGGATGCATGAACCACATAGGAGCGAACCATCCACGTCAAGATTCCTTCAAGAATCATCTAGAATTAACCCAAAGTGAGTTTTTAAGAATAAACTTGAGCCTTTTTGACTTTCACAGGGGTCCGCACCCATTCCTTCAGAGACAGAGCAGGCAAGTCCATAGGTAACATGAACAAGGGGTGCGGGACTGTAGGAAACAGTGAGAGAAAGTGTGGAACCAGAGGTTTATTGATTTTTAAGGTCTTTCTCTCATTTTCAAAGCTTGACATGAAGAGATGAGGTTTGAGACTTGATTAGGAGGACAATATGAATGATGATAGGCCCATACTGACTGAAAATAGGCCCATACTGACTGAAAATAGTCATGGGGACAATATTTTTTGTAACGGATTTCCCCCTAAAGTGCGAAGTCTATAGTAGATGAGGATTTCATTTATCATCTAAGAAGAGTCAAGTACTTTATCATTTCGAGAATCATCTTGTGGAAAGCCCAGTTGGAACTTGTAAAAACATTCAATGCAAAATATATATATGAGATCATATCATCGTTGAGGTAGGCATTCCCATAATCAAATCAAAACTGACTAGAAAACTAACTATTGCTCTGATATAGGAATGATCTTGTAATACATCACAAGTATAGACACATGTAGACACAGTATGGACACAACCATCTGTTTATGAATAGTCCACTGTATAATGAATACAAAATTCCTCGCAGCCTGGATGGTGGAAACTAGATCTAGGGTCTTGATTTCTACTTCCCAAAATAGTACGATTCTATCCATGCGAATAAACGTGTCGAAGTCGAACATGGTAGAAACCACTTGATTACAAGTCAATGATGTAAACTGTTAACAATTGTGAGAGAAACCACCAGTAATGTCAATGGCTCTCAAAGTACTCAGTACAATCCATGAAATGTGAATAGATGTGTTGATGTCGAGCATGTCACTTTTATCAAAGGTCTATGATGCAACCTATCGTCGAAGGGGAGAAACCTGCCATTGAGGCATGCAGATCCCAACGTACTGACGATCTCTAGATCATATTTCTAGATAATGAGCTGAAGTCGATAGAAAGTTATCCGTCATAGGGTGGCCCACAACACGAAATCATAGATCAAGTTTGAAGAAATTTAGTTGCAAGGACTGACTCAGGGATGGTCAAGATGGGTGACAGATATTTTGCAGATGAATGGCTTATTTGCACTGACCTCTTGAACACATAACGACACAGCAGATGGTTTGGTGACAATTGACCCAAAGTTAATACCCAGAAACAGGCTAAAGACTTTCAATATGGTTTGATCAATTGTTAGGCAAATGATTTCCCAACCTAGGTGAATAAAAGTGTTGTGTTCAAAAGTGGTTACAAAGTATGACAAAGAGGCGCATCTTTCTCTCTTTTCCCCCACCATTTCTGTCAAGTACCTCTTTATTTTTGACAAGCTTGAGGAGGATAACATTTGCTTGATTATAAGTTCATCCTTCAGATGAGTCCAACTTAGTTTAAATTCAAACCCTAAGAAGGAGTGGTCTGTTCCTGTTTGTAGTTGAACAGGTCCTTTACTGTTAAATTTTAACGAGTCCAGTATAGGAGAAACTCAGCGTTTTTCAATTTTAGAGAGTCTGAAAAAACTTAAGAAGACTCCATGGTTGTTCTTTGTTGTAAATTTGTGTCTCCCAAGCTAAAAAGGTATAAAATAATACTTGAGAGAACTGCTTGATCATTACAACCAAGGAGTACTTTTCATAATTAGTGCCTCTGATCTGAAAAAGTAAAAAAGTGATCAATGACACGTCGTTTTATAACCAATATCGAATTTAAAACCACAAAAATCCAACAATCTTTTCATGTTTTTACGGTCAGAAAATGGTTGTAAGTGGACCATCTTTTTAGTTCTGTTTTAACAAGCTTTAAAAGAAAAACTCAGCAATCTTTTCATGTTTTAGGAGTCAGAAAAGAGCTTAAAGGTGACTCTAATATTTTTGTCGAAAATGACGATTTTGCCTGAAAAATCCGTTTACCTAAGGTCTTAGTTACCTTTAATAAATTTTGGAATAAATAAATATTGGTCTAATATTGATTATTTAACCTTAGGTTTAAAAGAGTAGTTATGATATTAGTTATACTATTATTAATAGACCTAGCTTTAACAACCCTAGATTATGGATTTACCTAATGTAATTAAATTCTAGGAATAATAATAGTTGAACAATTTGTTTGGTATTATTAATTATTAGTAGGTATAGATTATTTAATAAACAGATATTATTTTATATAACTTATCATTTTAATGGACCATTACATTTAAATAATAAATATGATATATTCTAAAGAACAAGTTCTAACTTACCAAGGACCATTAAATAATTATTACACAATTACCTAGTATAACTAAATTCTAAAAATAATAGTAATTGATTACCTTTACTTGTATTTTATAATTAAATATAGATTAATTAATATATATTATTAATGACCATTATAATTAAAATATTATTATTATACTATGATTTTTCTTATTATTTGGGATAATAATAATAATATACCTATTTATTTTTAATTGACATATGAATTCCTTTATTTACCTAATTTAGCTTTTTCGAGAAATATTAGTTAACTATTTTAGTGGTTTGACCAGTATCATTAGGTCAAAATTAGCCGTTAGCATTATAGCTGTTGGAGTCTCTGCACACTCTATTTAATCACGCTAAGTCGGATTGGTTCTTCAACTTGTCCTGACGATGAACCACATTGGTTGGTTCAAAACGCGTCGACAAAAGATTGGTTATGTGATTTTGCCGAAGATTATCTAAACAATTACTCATACCTGTTTAAAATAGATAAAAATGCTTCAAAAGTTTCCTCTTTAAAGTGAAAACTAAACAAATTAAAAACTCATTTACTCAAAAAAGCTTATAAAAAGGGCTTTTGTAAATTCATTTTTACCGTTTGACTTCAAAGTGAGAAAAGAGAGCTTTTGGTTAGAAACTTCCCGTGAAGATTGCGGAAAATCCGTTCGTTGGAATGGAACGCCGTCTCCTCTAGGTAATCTAAATCATCCTACTTTTTCATTTCATCCATTTCAAATTTTTTTTTAGGCTTTGATTTCATTTTTTAAGGAATTTTTAGGTTAAAAACCCGCGCGCGGAGGTCCGCAGGCATAGCACAGGTAACCTGCAGACCCCGACTTTTTCGTAAAAGGAAAAAAGTCAGGGGTCCGCACCTGCCGTGAAGGCAAAGTGCAGACCCACGCACTGTATCTAATAGAGAGGGTGCGATCCTCGTAGCAAAGGTTTTTAAACCTAAATCTTTCAAATTTCACCCAAAAATTTTGCTTTTAGATATTCTAATTCGCCTTTTTATTGAATATAGGGTATACATCATGCTTGATTGGCGAGAACGGGAGCACGAGGATGTGGATCTCACCACAATTAATCATCAACCTTCGATTGATGCATTGAAGGCATGCGGCTTATACAAATTCTGGGCCATACCTGGCATGAGGGCCTAGGTGGACTTTTTGCAGTGGCTGGTAGACAGGTGGAACATACAGGACTAGTGCCTCTTTATTGGTGGTCACCAGCTCGAAATGGAGCCGGAAGACATTTACTTTTTGACTAGTTTTCCTAAGAGAGGTGAACACTTGACTCTATTCGGGACTAGGCCAAGTGGCTAATCTGTCGATAGCCTCCAGCTAGAGTTTTGCAATGACCAGACTAGAGACAAAGGGATAGATATCAAAACCATATCCCTTCCTGAAATGAAAGTGATTGCGTTTACTGTTACCAGGCTCTGTGGAAGCGTAGCACTACATATAGCCACTAGATCCCAAATGCAGATGGCAGTAGACTGCTTTCGAGGCACCATCTTCAACTAGTGTGATGCTCTGTTGGCTAATATAAAAGGCCAACTGACTAGAGCAAAGAACAGAGAACTGAAGACCTTTGGATATGGTGCTTTAGTTGTGAGATTTGGCCTAGAGAGGGCTCCAATGTTTGTCCCACAACATCTCACTGTTGGAGCTAGACTTCCACGAGAGCCCAAATTGATGCGTTGGGTTGCAATTATGGCCCGTCATCCTGAGGAGGGGACAGAAGTCGTTCGATTCACTCCTGAGTACTTTCATTGGTTGGAGAACTAATTTTTTGCTATTTAGGACTTTCCTTACGCTGGGGTAGATTATCGTGGTGACCCAGACATGGCTCTTCCACCAGGAGAGCAATGGGATGACTCAGGTAAAATCATTTTCGACATTTTCTAATTTATTTATTTTTTTGTTTTTATTTCGTCCCAAAATTGATTGTAAAAGTTTCAAATGCAGATGCTGGTCCATGGTGACCAACCACTCTCCGACCCTATGAGAGGAAACAACCAGCTGCAGCAACACTAGCCCCACAGGACAAATCCACAGAGACCTTGGCCGAATTGGAGAGTCATCTAGAGCATTTGATAGTAGACATTCCGGAGACCAACATAGATGACATTCCTCTTAGGCTACAGCGCTATGTGATTGGGGTCCCAGGACCTTTCAGGAGGTTCCTTTGTAAGGTGGCCCGTACAGTGGTTTCTTATCATGATCATCACCAGTGATAGGATGATTGCCTGTTGTAGACACGTATGACATTTTTGCTTTCTTTACTATCATTTTTGCCGATCATAAGGTGTTTTTCAACCTATGATCGAAGAAGATGTATATTTGACACAATTCTATGCTATACTATATCACTATTACCGGCTTATCTTGTAAAACATGTTATGAAATGTTTTTAAATTTACTTGTATGATTATTGCAAATGTCTACTTAACATTCGAGAAGCAATTGCATCTGCTAATGTATTTAAATATCTTGGAATATGTTGATATTCAATATAGTCAAATTCACATTCCAAGAGATGAACTCTCAAAAATAATCTCAATAACATTGGATTTCTAATGGCATATACTCTATTAAGTTGTAATACAACGAGTTCAGAATCTAACCTCACTATCAAACTCCGAATCCCAAATGAAATAGATTCAGATAATAACTCAATCACTGCACTATACTCTGCAATGTTGTTTGTTGTTTGACCGAGGCTTACCCCATGCATAGATACCAACTCGTTAGAGGGTGAATAAATAACCCAAGCTGTGGAAGAAATGTTCTGTGTATTATGACAAGCACCATCAGCAAAACCAATGTATGTTTGGAGAGGTGTCGACATCTGCAATATCAAGAGAAAAATCAAGATAAGCAGGAATAATGACAAAACACACTCTCTAAGCTAAGAAAAATTTTTAATCTAAAACACACCAACTAAAAAGAAAACTAAATCTAACTAAAAATCTCCACACCCAGATTTAAGCATAATAGCTCTTCAGGTAAAGACCATTTCTGGGTTTACCTAAAGAGACCCCGTCAAAGTCTACCAATTCATAGGCCCCTTTTTCTAGCTTACGCTTAACAAAATAAGGACCATGCCACATGGGTACGAATTTTCCAGCGCCTAATTTATCACTTGCTTGATCGTACAATGAGACTAGGTCTCCTTCCAAAAAATTACGAGGGGTAACATTTCGATCATACTGAGCTTTAATACGTTCAGCATGAGTTTCAATTGCTAATGCAACATCACATCGATTCTCATCTAGCTGAGCCAAGTATTACAAACGTTTTTCCTCTTCAGAAGTGGCTGGAAGTAATTCGATGGCCATTTGCAATGACGGGATTTCGCATTCAATGGATAACACAGCTTCCAGACCATAAACTAGTTGGAAAGGAGTGAAACCGATTGACGTTTTTATTGAGGTTCAATACGCCCAAAGCGCTAAAAATAGCATGTTATGCCAATTCGACCTATGAATCCCAATGATTCGTTGGATCATGATGACTAGAAATTTGTTGATGGCTCCAACCAGACCATTAGCCTGTGGATAATATGGATTTGAACTGTCATGACGCAAGCCAAGTTGGTCTGTAAGTTCAGTCATCATAATGTTTCGAAAATGACGCCCATGATCAGTGATAATAACTTATGGAACACCAAACCTAGCAATTATATGATTGAACATGAAAATCGTAGCAGTTTTGCTATTTTCCTCAAATGTAGGCATCGCCTCGGCCCACTTGGTAAAATAATCTACCGCAAGGATGATATACGCATGCCCCTCGGCCGAGTGAGGGTTACATGTAATAAAATCGATACCCCATTTCGCAAAAGGACCGATGGAAATTATAGGGTGGAGAGGAGCAGGTGGAGCACGCATATTTCTATCAAAAATTTGGCAGTTGTGGCATTTTCGGACTGCGTTAATACAATCTTTAAACAAAGACGGCTAGAAATAGCCAGTGTGCAATATCTTTTGGGTTGTGGCAAACCCAGACATATGACCACCACACGCTCTAGAGTGACATTCATTTAGAACCCTTTCAGCTTCCTCATGAGTTAAACAACGTCGAAAAACAGAGTCCGCCCCACGACGATAAATTGTATCTCCAATAATTTTGAATTGTTGAGACTGGAATCGTATTTTCCAACGTTTTGATCTTGAAATTTCTGGCTGAAAGGATTGGGTTTGGAGATAAACTATGATATCTCCATACCATGGATCTAAAGTGATGATTAGAAACAAGGATTCGTCTGCAATGGGATCCTCTGCCACAGTTTCCGTGTCAACACGCGGGAAGTCACACATCAACTACACAAAAACTAAAGATTTCTTTGACTTAGACTTTTCAAATTCCAAGTCGAACTCCTGCAGGATCACAATCCATTTGGAGTACTTGGCCCCTAGCAATTGTTTGGTCAAAATATAGATCATAGGGTTACAATCGGAAATTAGTGTAGTTTTACGTAGTAAAATGTAATGACGAAAACGTTGGACATCTTGAACAACTGCCAATGCCAATTTCTCCACATGTGAGTATTTTAGCTCATTGGGATTTAAAGTTCGACTACGGTAATAGATCACATGTTCATTACCGAATTCATCTTCCTAAACAAACACCATTCCCAATGGTGGAATACGAGGCGGCAAGATATAAGAAGTAGTCCTGGTTGTAGTTGGGAGGATGCAATAATGGTGCATGGGTTAACGTGTGTTTTAGTACATTAAAAGATTTATCAGCTATCTCATCCCAAAAGAATGAAGTATTCTGTTTCAACAACCAAGTAAAACCCTTTGTGATCTCGGCGTAGTTAGGAATGAATCGACGTAAAAATTTTGCTTTCCCCTGCAAACTTTGGAGTTGGCGAAGACTCGAAGGAGGAGGCAATTTGACAATAGCTTCAACCTTCGAGGGATCAATGTGAATGTCGGCTTTCGAAACAACAAACCCCAGTAACTGACCCATTTCTATACAGAAAACACACTTATGTGGATTCAACCTAATTCGATAATGCCTACACCTCATAAAGATTGCTCGTAAATGGATGAGATGATCAGCTCGATGTAATGAATGAGCAGGTAAATCATCGAGATAGGGTTGCACAATGTGCTTGATGTCATGAAACGCATAAGACATGGCTCTTTGAAAAGTTGCCCCAGCGTTCTTGAGCCCAAAAGGTAATTTGAAATAAGAAAATGTCCCCCATGGACAAATGAAAGCCGTTTTTGGTTGATCAGCAGGTAGAATATTTATTTGATTGTATCCGGAAAAACCATCCATGAAGGAGAATATTTCACTACGGCACAATCATCAATGATTTGATCGATATAGGGAGTTGGGTAATTGTCTTTTGGATAGGCTCGATTAATATCCCTATAATCGATACATATTCTTATTGTTCCTTGCTTTTTGTTAACAAGAACAATATTCGATAACCAATCCGTTAACGGAATCAGATAAATGAAACCTGCTTTGAGTAATTTTTCAACTTCTGCTTTAATAGCAGCAGCTTTTCGCGAGTGGATCTGACGCAAACATTACCGGACGGGTTTAGCATCTGGGTAAGTTTTCATTTCATGAACAACAATTGCTGCGTCAATTCCTAGCATTTCCTCATATGACCAGGCAAACACGTCACAAAATTCTTGAAATAGGGCCTTATATGTTTGAATTTCATCTTCCGTACAAGAGGCACCTATATGAATGTTTTCAACAATTCCAGGCTTAACCGAAATATCAATAGGAATAGTTCGAGAAATGTTTCCCAAATTTAACTCAGAATCAGGATTCTTCATTGGATTCTGAGGTTCCTTGACATATTCAGCCGTAAAAATAGATGAAAAATAATTTTCAAAGCGATCAATATCAGGTAAGAACGAAGATCTATGATGAAGAACTTCCCATGGTAAATCATCAACACAGAGGATTTCACGAATTTTCTCATCAGTGTGGACAAGTTCAGAAAACTTCATTCAATGTGAGTTTGATGTTGAAAGTGATTCCTCATGGACCACGTTCATTAAGTCAATTTCGGTTGAAGAAGGGTCGGAAAACGACTGCACGGCCTGATACACAATTTCATATGGACTCAAAGGCATAACATCACCAAATGAATCTATCTCAGATTCAGAAGGCACGATCCAAGGATCATCATAAACAATAGTGTCTGACGAAATCATATGAATGGTTGTAGTAGAAGATGATGTGTTGATAGGAGGAAAAGCAAAAGTTCCTAGTAAACCAAAATCTTTAACTAGTCCTACTCCAACATCCCTATAAGGGATAGTTGTTTGGCCGACATGCTGAATACCTTCAAAAGAGGTTGGGTCAGATGAAAAGTAATTCAGTTGGTCTATAGTTATGATCTTTCCATTATGAGGGAACTTTATAAGTCGAAAGACCGAGGAAACAACAGTTGTCATAGCGTAATACCAACTACGACCCAAGAGAAGGTTGTAATCTAGAGGGGCATCAACCACCTCCACATCTAGATTAACAGTTTTGCCTTCAACCCCTATAGGTAAATCATGTAGAATACCAAAAGGATGGAACCCACGGCCATCAAAGGCCTTTAGAATCGTTGGGGATTAATTAAGCGGAGGAGAACCAAGCGATCTCCAACACTGGATCGACATAATACATGTTGAGGCTCCCTCATCAATCACAGTCCCATAACAAGGTCTGTTTTTTACTAACACTGGAATCTGGAAAGCCATTTGATGAGGCAAGCATGGTGTACTATTTTCTAGATAAAAAATTATAAGGTTCGAGTCCTGAATGTCAACAACTCCTATAGCCGACAATAGTAATTTACGCTATGCTAGACATGATTGTAGCACTTCCAAAGCCGACATTGCCGAAGGTGAAATAGCCAAATCTTCAACAATGTTATAGTTCTGAGCCGCTCTCGCATGTGGATTGAAAGTAGACTTTCGAAGTATATCATTGGTGGGCAGTTTGATTACTAAGTCTGGGTTAGGTTTCTCGATCTGTAGTGGATCGGAACCAGGAGTTGAAGTTGATGGGTTCGAATGAGAAGATTCTACTTCCTTACCATCAACAGGACTTTTAATTCCATAATCTTGCGATCGAGTCGCAATCCTAACATGGGACATCATCTTATGGGTTCTTCGAAGGCATTTGAGGAAGAACCTATCATCCTACTGTCTTGACTAGGAAAAGGATCCTTCAAAACAACAGGCGTTTGGGAACCTTTGACGATTTTCGCAACCTCAGCGCGATGAGGGCAGTCTCTTGTAAAATTCTCTTCATCACTAATGAGACAAGGATAACAAGGTTTGCGTTTCTCGTCAGTTGATTCCATTTTTTTTGGTTTCTCTTTCGAATTTTTATCTGTTTTATTTTTCTTCTTCCCTTTCTTCTTACCACCGCATTTTGATTTGGCTGTAGATGACTCTACAACATGAATATCGGTGGAAATTTCCACAGAAGAATCTCCTGTCGAGGAATATGGTAAAGTTATGATAGGAGAATAATTCTTGGAAGATTTCTTCTTACTTTTGGTATTAACCGTACCAATCATACCATCAATGGCATGAGACCCTGAAGGAGCTGCAGTTATTTGATTTTGTTTAGGAAGGTCAAGGATTTTTTCGTGTAACGTACCTGAGTGCGTATAAACTAAGTCAAGGTACTGACCTTGAGCAATTACTTGCTCTTCAGTAACGACTCCTTCCTTAGATACATCCTCAGTGATCTTCGGTAATAAAGATTTGATAAACCATTCATCTAAGATCTAATCCGGAATAAAAACTTTCACTAAACTCCATCGACGTCTCCATTCATGAATGTGATTTGAAATGTAAGTGGACGTGGACTACTTTAATGAGGTTAATAACTCTGTGCCATTGTCATATCTGACTGGCAACTGAAAATGAGTTAAAAACGAAGTAGCTAACTGACTAAATTTATAAAAAGTGGCTCGCGGTAATTAAATGTACCACTTGGCCGCAAGACCAATTAGAGTGCATTGAAAAAGCCTTAAATGGATTGAATCATCTGAAATGGAGTTAGACGCACACCAGAGGTGATAAGTCATCACATGGTTCGACGGGTCCTCTCCTGATTTGCCTTCAAACTTAGGAATATCACTAGGCAACTTATTCGGCATTGGAGGCCAAAACAGAAGATAGTTAATTGGATCATTCGTGAGGTGTGGCAAGTCAGGCAAGTCCAAAGTTGCAATGAACGGTAACTGACAATTAGGGTCCCTGAAACCCTATGTCATGAGACCGGTCCCAGGATGAGGATATCTAGGATAACTAGGAATTGGAATTGCATTTGGGTTATTATATCCTCCCGGAAAACCAGGATTAACTGAACCGTACTGGGGTTGTTGAGGTTGCTGATATGTATATCCCAGGTATGGTTGATACTGATAGACTAGCTACTGCACAGCAGGACCGAATTGGTATTGTCCCTGGTACGGTTGATAAGTAAATTGAGGTTGACTTGTGACAACCGTACTTGGACCAGGTTGTCCTACAGGCATTTGAACTGAAGTTTGAATTGTGGATCTAGACTGAGGTAAAGATGTCTGAGGAGTTGATACAGGAACAGTAGAAACCAGAGCTGTCGATACTCCAGAAGTAGGTGGGGTAGATTGAATAGATGTTGCAGCAGTTGTAGCAGTCGTTTGAGGCGGAGTACGAGGTTTACTAGGCCCAGGATAAGAAACTACAAAAGGTGCAGAAGTTTTAATAGTAGACTAGACAGGTTGCTGGGGTGAACTAGAAACCAAGGGTTGTCCAGATTGAGATGAAAATTGCACATTCGATTGCAAGATATGTTGAGATTGAGATGGATCCAACACTAAGTTCATTCCGGGGTACGGACCCATAGCAGGTTGAGAATATTGAGGACCATAACTGGGTTGAGGGTAGGTTTGATAATTCAAAGGTACATTTCTAGCTCCTTGGACAAATGATTGACCGGAAGGTGGTTGGAAACCTTGGGTTGGGTACTGACGTTGAGGTTGATAACCTTGGAGCATGTACTGATACTGGGGTTGACCTTGAGGTACATATTGATACTGGGGTTGACCTTGAGGTACATACTGAGTTTGGGGTTGACCTTGAGGAATGTATTGTCCCGTAGGTATGCACTGTCCTTGAGGTTGCCCCCCGGCGGAAATTGGGTACCTTGAGGTTGCCCTCCATATGATAATTGAGGACTTTGAGGCTGCCCCCCAGGCAATAACTGGCCACCTTGAGGTTGCGGATTAGGAATAGTACCTGACATCATAATAATATCTTCTACACTCAACGACTTAGTTCCGTTATTACCAGTTAATAACCCTTGTTCAATAGGTTGAGGAGATGCTCCCGAAAAAGTACCAATAAGTGACTGATACCCAGAGGGAACAGAAGGACCACCGTATAAAAAGGTTTCTGGAGATTGAGAAAAAATGGAAGACTGTCTTGACATATTTAACAAAGGATAATAACCCCTAGGTGTTGGGTGAAAAGGAATGCGAGGTGGTGAAAAACTTAGTCCCGGGTTTTCCAAAAAATTGGTCAATGCAAGATACCAAGCGTTGCTCCTAGGTGGACTGTAAAATATTGATTCACAATCCCTAAGTTCTATAGCTGGTTGATTTTCAGGGATAGGGATACCTTCTTACGGAGTAGCAAGTTCTTCAATAGCTATAAGTCCAGAAGGAAGATTTTTCGTAATGACTCTTTCTACCCTGGGTGAACCAGGACCACTGGAAGTTGGAGAGGCAAATCCTGATGTTGGAGTAGCAGCAAATTCAGTTTCCTCAACTAAATCACTAGTAGATGAAAAACTACCAGTAATTTCGGAAAATTGAAATAGATTGCAGATTATAATCTGTTACTAGAGCTTGATAATCAGGATGTACAACCAATGAAGACTCTCCTTCTTCAGGTGACCCAACTCTACTGTATCTAGGAGTTACAAGGGCTCGTAACCCTTCAGGTTGGCTCGGTGAAAAATCAGGAGGTTGGCCCCGAAGTCTACGGGACTTCCTCAGTAATTCAGCCACGATTAAATATTTTAACTACTTCACACGCAAACAAAGAAAAATCTCAATGAAAACCACCTAAAGCCTCTAAAGAACCAAACAATTTTGAATCACCCGCCTAAAGAATCTAAGAGATCAAACCACACACAAACAGTAACTTTCTGTACTGAAAACACTAGTTGGTGATGAAATCCAATGTCGCAAAGTTCAATACAGAAATGGCATTTGGAACAGTTACCTCGACAACCTGCTTAATGAATAGACTAGCACAAGTTTCTCCACTAAATCGTCTCGAGTGAAGAGAACCCCCCAAAAAATCCAAGTGAGTCTAGCCGACGTCTGCTCCAGGTACATTGCGATCTTCCCTCCACCATCACCTTAGGAAAGAATCCTATACAATATGGTCACTATGGTTACCAATGGAAACAAATATACCTGGGGGAATAGTCTACGATCCGATACGCACGCAAGGGCAGAGTAACAAGCTCAATCCCCTTGAAGTCTCCTTGACATAATCCAAGTTTTACCAACAAGTGACCCTAGGCTCCTCGACAATGGTTAATCTGAGGTTTACTGTTTTTAATACGTGAATATCTTCTATCGTTCCCAATGAGGAAGGATTGATTCCCACACTAGTTCAGATATGATCTCGTGCTTCTCCTTTAAGAGGAGCTTTCCCAGAGCATAGATGTAACAATTGGATTTTATCTCCTACAACAAGATACAGCTACTTGTTTGTTTTACTATCTTGGAGAGTCAATTACTCCCTACTCCAAGATACTAGCCTAAGCTATGTTGGTGATAAAGAGCCCTAGAAATAAAAATATTACTATATATATTTTAGTTTAAGCATTATTTTTATTGGTTTTTTCTTAAGTCAAAAGGTGCGAAGATGAAACTTATGGTGTGAAAACTCGACTCAAAATCACTAAAAAATGCACTTAAGATGATAAGCAATCTTTTCCCTTCAATCTAGCTAGGAAAGAGTTGAGAATGAAAATGCTTGTAAAAACAAATCAAAAGAAGAGCTTTTTGTCTTTTCCAATACACTCAAAAACAAGACAACTAGTTATGCTCACGAAAATTTCCCTTTCTTTTCAAACACTCAAATACTACTAAAACAAACTTTTTCAAAAGAGATTTTTTTATTTTTATAAAACACCCAAAACTATGGAAAAATGTAATCTTGAGATATTATAAATTCTAAAAAATATTTGAAGTAAAAGCTTACAAGATTTCTTTTCAAGGATGTTTTACTTAGCTATAAGCAAACTAAGGACTAGTTTGTCCAGAATCACAAATCAGTCAAAAAACAACCAACTTTTGTTTTCTTTTCTAAAAATGAAATCCAAAACTTTTAACACAAGTCCTTTCAAAGTTTCGCAAAGAGAAACACAATATTGATTCATCAAACAAAGACAGATTTTGCAAATGGCCAGACTCATAAGAAGGTCAGTAAAAACCAAGGTGATCTGAGGCTTCTAAGTCTTCTAAGCACTGAGCTACTACAAGACCAAAATGAAAATCAAGTCCGGCAACAAAAACTTCTAGGAATTTCACCTAAAACCCTAATGCCAATGGAATTAACCTAAGAAAAGTTCCTGACAAGTCACGTGTAGATCTGGGCAGAAGCTAAAAACACCTAAACAAATCCTGCTGACTGAAAGAGAAAAATCTTAAGCTTTTCAAAATTTTGACAGGGTCCGTAGGCCCGCAGTTCACACAGGTGCGGGACCGCTCTGTGTGTAAAGCAAAAGTGAGGATAGGTCCGCACTGTGTTACAAGCAGAGGGTGCGGTCCTCTCCCAAAAGTATGAAAAACAAAAAATAATTCAAGATCTACTAAAACTACCCAATCCCACAAACATCAAGCCAAAAATAGAAACAAAAACACAGTTTCTCAAGTCAAAGTAAAAGCAAATAAAAAATTCAAGTCCCTAGTGGAGTCGCCATTTTGTCTGCCGGATAAGTCGTTCTTGCGGACAAGACCGACCTCCCTAGTATCTAATGATATCTAGTGACAAGCAAACCAAACAAATTCTATCTTTCTCTAAATATGCAATTTATCAATAAACGCAAACAAGTGTTTTAGGCCTACCTTGGGTCCAATGCAAGTTTGTGGAAGCCTCACTCCATTGTTCCAAATGAGCTCCCTTGTAGAGAATATGCAAACACAAAGAAGCACACAAATTAAATAGCACCTGAAAAGCCAATATCATAAAGCATACTTATCATGATGATCAAGGAATTCATGAAACAAATCACATAAGACAATTTGTTGAGAAAAATGAATCTGATTGTATTAACTCAAATCAAAGAAGAACTTTACAACCTGTGCCTTGATGCTGTACAAGCTCCTCCCAGGGTCCAACAAGAAGTCTCCTCTACTTTGACAAGTTTCACTCTCTTCCCAATGAAGCCAAAAGGTATGTAATCTCTCCTCTCAAGCTTAACTAGGAAGTCCCAATTCCAACAGCATTTACCCTAAAAAATGTTCAGCTTCTAACCTCCCTAGCAACTAGCCCATTGCCTTAATTTATAGTGCAATGGAGGGAAGTTACTAGGTCCACCTTCAAAGGGATAAAGCCCTCCTTCAAAGGGATAAGCTCCTCTCATCAAGGGATTAGCTCCTTCAGTTTTGGGATGCATGAACCACCTAGGAGCAAACCATCCAAGTCAAGATTCCTTCTAGAAACATCAAGAATTAACCCAAAGTGAGTTTTTAAGAATAAACTTGCACCTTTTTGACTTTCACAGGGGTCCACACCCATTCCTTTAGAGACAGAGCAGGCAGATCCGCAGGTAACATGAACAAGGGGTGCGGGACCGTAGGCAACAGTGAGAGAAAGTGTGGAACCAGAGGTTTATTGATTTTTAAGGTCTTTCTATCATTTTCAAAGCTTGACATGAAGAGACAAGGTTTGAGACTTGCTTAGGAGGACAGTATGAATGATGATAGACCCATACTGACCGCAAATAGTCATGGTGACAATATTTTGTGTAACAATCTCTCCCTTCATTTCCTTTGACCTATAGTAGTCTCGGTATTTGTTGTTAAAGGCTTGCTGCATCTGAGCCCAAGTTGTGTTACTGTTTCCAGGTAATCCCATGAACCAGCGTAGTGTTGCATCCTTGAGGGTAGAGGGAAAGAGTTTCAACTTTTGCTCGTCTTCTGCATAGTCATAAGTTCGACAAAGGACAACAAAATCAAATAGGATGGTATCAAGGTCTTCAATGGTCAATCCATGGAAATGAGGTAAGGCTGAGGGACTTATGTTTTTCATTTTCATGTCCCCATTGGTCTCTCAGATGGGAAAGGCACCTTCTATTCTCTCCTCATCTTCTCTACTGTTTCTGTTTTTAGCCATGGTCTCAAGAGGAATGTTTTCTTTCTCTTCTTCTGTTATAGGATCTTTGTATATCTCTGGAGGTTCACCTATAGGTTCTTCTAGATCATTGCCACTGAAGAAGAGAGAAGGGTGACTCAGTGATGTGTTGGGGGTGTTGGGTAAGAATTTCCCTGTATTGTCTCTATTCCTACGAGGCATGAAATGGAATATTTTTGGTGGAGTTTTAACATTCTTTCTACTTGTACCTGCAAAACTAAAAGTGATTGAATTGCAACTAACTAAAATCTATCTTGCTGAAATGAAAATGTAGAATTCAAATGAAAGCAGGAAAGGACTAATCTATTTTTCTGAAATGAAATTGCAGGAATGAATTGCTAGGATACGCTTGCAGAACTGAAATTGTGGAATTGAAATGCTAATCTACGCTTGCAGAATTGAAATTGCGGAATTGAAATGCTAATCTATGAAAGTGGGAAATATCTAATCTATGCTTGCTGAAATGAAATGAAAGCAGGAAATGTCTAATCTACTTTTGCAGAAATGAAATTGCAAAATCTAAATGAAATAAACTACTTAGCAGAAGGTTGTAGTAGAAAATAAAAGAAAGGAAAAAATCACAAATACTCTAATGCTTCCCCAGCAACAGCGCAAAAAATATGGTGGGCTCTAGTATTGCAGCAATAATGCTACAACTCCTGGGACTCCATTCTTTACTTTTATCAACCCGGTAGTTCGTAAAAAACTTGGAAGCAACGGTGCTACATGCACAAGTACTAGCTCTTGCTGCAACTGTCACTGGATTAGTTGGCACAAGTATGCTAGGAGCTTAAGCCAACTTCTATGAGCTTTGAGAAGAAGCTTTTAATGGTGATGGATGAAAGCTAACTCAAAGGGAGCTAGTCTACTTGCAGAAAGAAGCTGAAAGTGAAAAAGTAATGCAAACCCTAGCAAACCCTAGCAAACCCTAGTTCTACAGACTAACCCTACCGGTGCAAGGAAAAAGATGAAAGCAGCGGAAATGGATGCCATTGACTTCTAGAAATGTAGAATGCATGTGACTAAGCTACTCTTGTAGTGAAATCTGAGAAGGAATGCATTTTTGTATTTTTGAGTAATCTTGTAGAATTATTATGCATGTGCTTAACTGTTTTGATTGTGCAGAGGTTGACAGATGGAAGGAAATGGTGAGGGCACTTGCAGGAGGTTGGGAAGGTGAGAAGAGGGCCTAAGGGGTCCTTAACACCCTTCCAGAGAGTTTCATAGTGATCGGATCTCAAAAAACGACTCTTGTGATCTTCTACAGGATGTTTCGAAAGGAGATTTTGTGGGGTTCATGGTGGAAGAAAGGTAGAGAAGTGGAAATGGAGGTTGGATGAGGGTGTGAAGAGGTTTAGAACCTGGCAGGTGAAGCTGAGAAGTGACGAGGATGGTTGGATTTGTTCAAGGAGGGGTAGAGCAATGTTGTACAAAAATATGGAAATTAGGTCAAAGTGAGAAAGTGTGGCAAACGAATAGCAAGAATCTGAGTTAGAGGGTGGAAAAGGTTGCACTGATGGAGGAAGGGTAAGTAGGGAGGTTTCTTAGGTGTTCTGTACACTACCCTTGAAACTGACCAAACAAAGATCATGCAAACCAAGTATCTAGCTATTCTAACCTAATTTGACGTAGGAACTAGCAATCATGATGAACAAAAATCCCTTGTTAGAAAATCATGTGAAAAAACTCATGAAAACCCAACAAGAATGAACCTAAGCATGCAATCACATCTAGTATCAACTTTTGCAACTGAGAATCTAACACTAGCAATTGCATGAAGAAGCAAGAACAGTGTTTTTGTGGCAGCAAAGACACTGTGGTCTCAGCTCATGGTCCCGAGGAGGGAGAGGTGAGATCCAAGGTTGCTTGATGGCCTTTTTTGAAGGTCTTTTCTGCTATCAACCTATCACATCACTCTGAAACATGAAATCTCTTTCAATCATCAAAACTAACCTAGATAACCAAGCAAGATTTTAATCTACTGACAGAAACTATTTTATGAAGACAGTAAAGAAAAACATATAACAGTACATGGAGGAGGTCCTGGCACTTGAGTTGGGCCCAACCCCAAGAGCTAAAGGCTCCTAAAAGAAGCTCAGAACTGAAGCAACATAAAACAGGTTTCCATTACTCAAAAAACAACCATGTCCAAAATGTGTTACAGCAGAAGCTCCTAAAATGGGCTCAGAAAGTAAAGCAGCACCATAGTGAAAAATAAAAATGTTCAGTAGGTAACCTACGAAGGCTTGAAACCTTCCTACTTATGCACTACGAGGACCTCCAATAGTCCTCCTTAATTCAAGGGGCTTGGCTGCTCAAAACTGCAGTACTCAACCACTTCATAAAAGCTGCTCGGCTGCCTTTGGAAATCGACTTTGGTGGGCTGCTGAACTCCGAGTTGATGGTGGAGAACTCGAGGAAGGGGTCATTTAGTGCAGGAGACACCCTTCCTATGAATCCTCAGCCTTGTCCCCTCATATTTGGCTATCAAATGGTCCATAAATGCTTGACCTTGGTCCAAAAGTTGTCCAAAAATCTGTAGCAAACACTTATTAGCCTTCATGGTCAAGTGACTATTCTCATTCATTCAATTAACATAAACATACTTCAAAAGCATACATAAACTATGAATAATGGTGGATAAATGGAGAACAATAGGCAAAATGAGCCCAATAAGTTACCCATTTTTGGGGCTCATCAGTTCTCCATTTGACATGACCAACTATACCGCACCTCCATCAGTAATTTCCTTAATATTATACGGACCTAACCAGTGCATACTGAACTTTCTTGGGAATTTATCAAACTTACTATCATACAACAACACCAGATCATTTACCTTGAATGCGCGCAGCTTGATGTCTCGGTTGTGCCATGCCTTTTCACGTTGCTTTTGGACCTACTGGTGAAATCTAGCCAAAAATCGTTCTTCTTCAAGCTCATCCAACTATGCAAGCCTCTCCTCGAGGGCTCCACGATCCATTATACCTAAGTGCTGCTACGCGCAAACTTAGCATGATGTATTCCATAGGCATTACGACCTCCACTCCATAGACAAGCCTAAAAGGTGTCTGGCTCATTAGTTTCTTTCATGTTGTATGATAAGCCCATAACACTGCAGGTATACGTAGGTCCCAATCACTTCGTTGCACATTGCATACCTTGGTTAATGCATTTTCAAGCACTTTTTTGAATGCCTCCACTGTCCCGTTAGCCTGTGGGTGATAAGGTGTGCTCTTCTGGTGATACATCTGAAAGTCCTCTATTAGTGTGTTGATCGTCTCATTCAGGAAGTGTGTACTGTGATCGCTCATCAAGATCTTCAGACATCCAAATCACGTCAGTACGTTTTCAAATAAAAACTTTGCAGCAGTCGCGCCCGTGCAATCCTTCACTAGCTACACTTCTTCCCAACGAGTCAGATACTTCGTCGCAATGATAATATACTTCATGCCTGTCTTTCCTTGAGGTTTAATAGGTCCTAAAAAATCTATTTCCCACTTTTTGAAAGGTTGCAACATCATTTGTGGCTTCAAAGGCATTTCATCCCTTTGCGATGGCCTTCCTATCCATTGACATACATCACATGCCTTGTAATATGCTTTTGAATCTTGATGAAGGGTTGGCCACCACAACCCAACACATAGAATATCTTGTGCAGTTTCTCTTCCCTCATAATGTCCTCCCACGATGCCCCCATGTGCGTCCGTGAGGATTCTGCTAAATTCAAATTCAAGTACATAACTTCGCAATATTTCATCATTCCTCATCTCGTACAGATGCCCAACAGTGACAAAGAAATCTAACGCGCGCACCACTAATTCCTTCTTCTGCTAGACATATTATCCTTTCGGCATAGTTCCATTTTTTAGAAAGTGTATTATATCTTTAAAATGTCCATCCGCTATGCGCACAGTAAAGAGCTATGTGTCATGTAATCCTTCCTCCAAACTAGTTGGTTCCTTCCATGTCTCAATCCATGACAGGTGATTTGGTCTCACGTTCAATCGTTCAGGCTTCACAACAACTTCAAAATCATATTCTTGGAACAATAAAAGCCATTTGCAAATGCACCCCCCCAACACAGGCTTATTGACTAGGTACTTTAGCACAGAGTGATTTGTATACATCTTAAAGTGGCCTCCTAGCAAGTAGTGTCGATACTTCTGGAGCACATATACCATAGCTAGTCCCTGGCGCTCAGTGGTGGAATAGTTTGTGAGAGATTTTTCGGTGAAAATCACATGGAATACCATTTGTCCATGCGTTTCGAACCAACTAGTGGAATAGTTCTTCTTTGCTTTGGATAATCTACGACTTGCGAACGCGATAGGGTGATCCAAGCCTTCTCCACCATCCTGCATCAATACTTCCCCCAGTGCTATACATGACGCGTCGACATGTACATGGAACTCTTTCTTCTAGTTCAGGAAGACTAGAATCGACATAGTAACCATCTTTTCTTTCAATATATCCAAAATTTTCTTATAGTCATCATTCAAGAAGAACGTTACATCCTTCTTTGACAATTTTTCCATCGGTGCAGTGATTTGGGTATAACCTTTGATAAACTTTCTGTAATATCCCGTATGTCCCCGAGTGGCATGCAACTATTTCACACTTCTCAATGCTTCCAAGTTTAGAATCACTGTGATCTTTGTGGGGTCTACCATTAGCCCTTGTCTGCAAACCACATGCCCCAATAGGTTCCCAAAAGGAATGAGGAATAGACACTTATTGAGGTTGAGTGCAATTTGGTATCTTCGACAGGTATCCAGCATCAAGCGCAAGCTTGCTACATGGCACTTAACCAGCCCAAATACAGTATAGTCATCAAAATAGACCTCCAAGAAATTATGAATATATTCCTTGAATACCGCAATAACCACACACAAAAACATAGGAAGGGCATTCTTCAATCCAATCGACATGACAATATATTGAAAGCAACCCCACTCAGTCACGAAGGTTGTCTTTCTCCTATCGTCTGACGAGATTTTAATCTGGTGGTACCTCAGGAACCCATCAGTGAAAGAATATGCTTCCTGAACTCCTACATTTTCCAACACTTCATCTGTGAATAGAGTTTGGAATGGATCATGCACACAAGCGTCATTCAATTTTCTGAGATCCATACATATCATTATCTGATCCTTCTGCTTCTTCTCTTGTACCACCATTGGGCTTACCCAATTGGATTCTTCCATAGGCTCAATGATGTCCGTGACGAGCACTTTGTCTAGTTCTACGCGGACCTTCTCCTTGTATTTCGGATTTAAGCAGTAAGGCCTCTGCTTAACTGGTTTCACATTGGGTTTTAACGTGATCTTCATCACTCCTAGATCTCCTATTACTCCTTTCAAATAAGTAAACTTGGTCGGGAATAAGTCCTGATATTCATGGAGTAATTCAATGACCTTATCCACCGTCACGTCGTCCCAATAGTCTCCGATCTTCGTGAATTTGGGTTCTGCCTCCATACCAATGTTTTCCTACTTAATTTTCACCTGTGTAGTTATATCAAGGTTCTCAATCTGTCGTCCATGAACCTCATGGTGGCCTTCTATTTCTGGAATGTTGATATTTCGCAGATCCTCATCCTCCTCTTCAACAGTTACATTATAACATTCCTCCGTGTGACTCAACTAAGTAGCCCATTCAGGCTGAATCAAGTCTACCGGCTCCTGTGGTATCCTAAAGATGGCTGCTTTTACCTCTTGTAGCGCTTCATCAATACTGTCCCACCCATCCTCAAAACTGAAGGTCATCATGAACCCTTCGCATAGGATATCCCATTCACCAGTCCCATGGCAAAGTTCTGTTTCTATATACTAGTTCATTAGTATAACATCTAGGGTATGAATGAATAGGTGCACCCACTCAAGTTGTGGCTTTTCTCCATAGGCCTGCGTCCACTTGGCCAGATACGTCCATGGATCATCTTCCCATCATACTTTCTTTCAATACTCGCATCATTTTCCTACATTCATGTCAATCATCAAAGCTTCCTTTGTGTGTACCCCACCATCTTGTGGGCATAGAGCACAGTACCTAGTCCAAGGCCTGGAAGCGTTGCTCTTCTGGTACCTCCCTTTCAAATGCTTCCAAGAAGGTATGTACCTCATTTAGACCATCATAAGTAGGCAAATCTCTTACTTCTATTGACACGCAGGGCAGCGACTGGGTCATCATGTTACAATTCAACGTAGTTACTTCGTGTAACTGATTCTGCCATCGTTCTACTTCTTCGTCAGAATCCAAAGTGTAGGAACTCTCACGCTACCATGTAATCCATCCATCTATAGTGGGATTCACCAAGTCTTGGTCTCACGTTGTCATCTAGTAGATGCAATATCATCATCACTCTCATAGTCATGGACTGGTTCCGTATAGAGAGATCCTTAGCAGCATCCAGGGGTATTATTACGTGTAGTGACTTCTTCTCAAAGATCATATTCTGCTTCTTCAGATTAATTACCCCATTCATATCAGTGGCCCAATCAATTCCCGAGAGCGCGGGGTAGGGAATTTTGTCATCAACAATCTCTATTACTTCAAAATCTACCAGCACGCTTTCTCCCTCAATATCCAAAGTTATTCCCTACAATCACCCCATGGGTATGATTTTCTGTTGGTTTGCCATTCTCAGCTGAATCGGAGACTATTGCAGTGCATGTCTCCCAATTCGCTCCCATGTTTGTTTCGATAAAACGTTCATGTCTAATCCCAAATCGAGAATGACTTGGTCCATCTCGTATTCTCCAATCTACGTAGTTAGTCTCATTTCACACCCTGACCTTGTCTTATGCTTTCCGATCTTGCGGACTACGTGTGGTTTTCCTGGCGCGGTCCTAAAACATCTGTTGATGAGTTCTTGTAACCCCTTTATAGCCTTACTGTCACGCAATAGCTTTATACTGGTTTACAAGAAAGTTGTGAGCATGGAGGGATCCATTTCTTACTTAGGCTAATCTTTGCTCCCTGACATCGAGGCCTCAGCAAAGCTCTTCTTATCTTTGATGAAGGTTTCCTGAGCATGCTCCAAATCAAGCTCAGCTTCTTTCATCGGGGCTTTGCAAACCCAGGTACTTTCTTTCAGTTGTTTCCCCTGGTCATCTCCCATCGCGATTCCACTTCAGTGCACAATATTTACATTCGGATCTTTCTCACGTGGCTCAGACGTCATCATCTACAAGTTCTGAGTCGGGGGAGGGGATAGCACTCCTTTCTCACGAATCCTAGCTATCAGTGTAGCACAGTCTTTTGTCTCATTATCAAACAACAAGCAACACTTGTAGGACAGGTGTGTTGGATTAGTGCAATCATAGGCATAGTGCCCTGGCCCTTCAAAATTGTAACAAATCAACTATCTGCAACCTATACCAGGTCCTCCTTTGCCTCGGTTTCTTCCATGCCCCTGAAATCTTTTCCGCACCATTCCTGCATTTTGGTCAAGGGGCCACGTTTTGGCCTAAACTTTGTAGATGGGAATCCTATCCATCATCAATTCATAGCTCCTACAAGTACACTTGTCATGTCCCACCAACCTACAAAAGTTATAGAACAATTGTTGTAGAGTTTGTGTATACCTTTGTAACTAGTGGTAGTTATACATGGCATGCTTTCCGGTTACTTGATAGATAGCCACCACAAAGAAGTGTCGTGCTAGGTCTTGCTTGAGCTTCTGGCCTTAGAGGCATTAATCCTCCTCCTGCAAGGTAATTTGTTAAGACTGGGCAGTGGTCTTTGTCATGACCCTGACTCTTACATTTCACGCACCATACTTCTTCGTGCACTTCTGCTCGAACCGTCCTATCCTGCTTCAAGCTCTACATCTCAAGGCATAGATCTTGAGCTACACGTGAATCTGCTAAACTCCTAGATTAGGATCTTGCATCGGGGTCTCACATAGTCTCATGGAAATCTCTAGGGCCTCTGCCTAAGTTGTTATCTTCTGCTACGACATCGCACTCCTTAGATGTGGTAGTAGCGAAGATACAAACCAGTCGCGATGTTGTCCATCTGTCAGATTCATATTTGCTTCACGAATCGTACATTTTAGCCTCTGATCTGGTTCCCAAGGTGTCTCACCTGGTAGCATCGTGATTTCTTTGAATCCAATAATCGACTATGCTTCAAAATTAGGCCTGCTAAATTACCTATTTAGTGTTGCTTCAATGTCCGCTACTCTCACATTCGGGTTATCATTGGAGTACTTAATATACTAGGTCAGCGCGCGATCTTGCAAGGTGCTAACCAATGTTGTTTTTTTATATGTTCATGTGTGACACCTTGAGCTTCCCATACAGCCTTCACTACGAACCAGAATTGGTTCGGGTCCTAATTTCCCAAGCCTTTGAACAAAGGAAACTTCACTGTGCTCGCTATACTGAAACGTGGTGGTGGTGGAGGTGGTATGAGGGAAGATGGAGGTGATGGAGGTGAAGCCAGTGATGGTGTGGGTGGAGGTGGGATTCGTGAATTTCTTTGTCTTATAAAATGAATAGCACTTCGCAGAGGGACCTTTGCGAGCTCTTCCTTGTCCCCTCGTGGAGGTGAAATCAAGGGGCTATTTTCTGGACCCTTATTTCCTTTGTTCCTGTAAACCTTTCCACTTCACATAGCCCTGAACATCAAGGTAATTACATAACCTACTTTTCACACAACAACATTTTAATCCAAGTATTCAAAGACTTTACGTACTTACCTTGCGGTCCTTTGAGAAAGCATCGCTTTGCCTCACTGTAGCTAACTGAGTTGTCAACCGCGAACTCAGTAACAAATCCTCCTATAATATGACCGAGCCAATGATCGACAATGCGCACGATCTTATCCTCTGATGCTTCCAACCTTCGCACTAGCTCTACGGTCCACACAATAGGAGTGTCAAGTTTCCACCTTCCTTGGCTATCTACTAGCTTTGCTATCCACTCATATAGCTCAGTAGGGAAGGATGCGAAAAGTATTTCGTGGATATCCATATACAAGTAGTTGTCCAACCACTATTCTTTTGATAGTCGCAGGTTACTGTTTTACTGCACCATGAACTCATGAATTCTTCTATCCAACCATCCTTTGATTTATTTCTTAGTTGGATTCTAATGATACGACATCACACATCTCTATGAAAATTCCGGTCCCGGCAATGGAACCATTTTTTGGCTTGAGGGGGCTTGACCCAGGTTCAGCGTTAGTTAGACAAATAAATCCCTACACTACTGGCCCTTTCGGAATCAACCTGCAGAGAGTGGACTGAAGTCTCACCCGAAGTAGTATGCAAGATGCTAGAACCATGTTTTTGCACCCTTCAAATGGTTATGATGTTAGTTTATTCCAACTATACCTGTCATTGCATAGGTGGCTTTGAGCTCTGTTCTACCCTTCAGTACCTTTGCGATCTGTTACAATCGACCTTCATGTAGCCTTATCTAGGGGCTGAAGTCCTTTCGCGCTACTAGCGTAGCGAACTACACTAATTCCGAAACTAGGCTAAGTATCTAACTTATCTTATTGATATATCTTAATTATCTTCGCATAAACAAATGTTCTTACTTGCGTTCACTTAACCAATATAGTTATACACATTCGCACATCATATAAGAATTAGTAGTGAAATTCATACCCAATATAACAGATGCATAAATAGGAAATAAAGGTGCAAAAAGGATAGAAACTTCTCTTGATTAATTCTTCTAGATGATTATAGACTCGACTTCCCCTGCGCACTCAGCTGCAGGGGTCCACGCACTCAGCTACAGACTACTAGGTCTCTACGCACTCAGCTGCAGAGCCTCTACCTATGCTATGACCCAAAAATTAGACTTACACCTCAGAACTATCTTGCATACATCTGCATTATTTGATCTTAGATGCCTTTGACTACTTAGAGCTTCACTCTATTTATACAATTCAATGGTCCGAAGACCACAGGTAAATCTTCCACAACCGACATTACATTATCAAAATAAGGGCGAAAAACCCTATGACTCTATAACAACTGTTGGAGAGGTAAATCCCCTCTACGAATAGAGGCGATCCCTACTAGCCCAGAATGGGTCTAGCAACAATCAATCAATGCTACTGTGCAAGTTCCTAATTTCATTTAAAAGAAAGGCAATGAACACCTACTTGGATTCCAACGCTATTGTTTGATGAAGAGATGCCGCTCTCGCTCCTTCGCTCTGGCCGGTCACGATCCTCCACGATCTCCATGAATAGATACCTCCACACACAAAGAGAAAGACAAACACAAGCGTGAAATCTAATAAAAGCAATTATACATCAGTCAAAAAGGATGTAATTCACATTAACTGTTATAAAGACAAATGAGAATGGAACCATAACAGTAGTCATCTATTATTAAATCAATAACAGAGAAAGGTACAACCAAAGTTCTGACGCTGAGTCCTTCTCTAGAGGGTCCAGCCAGCAAGTCTCTTAAGCATTCACCCTTGGAGGTAGATTCTCCCAACACAAAAGCTCTCTCTCACACAAGCAATACTCAGAACCTTCCTTAAGCTTCCTCTAGGAAAACCACACTTGTCACACCAACTACCTACTAACAGTAGCAGTCTAAGCACTATGAATTCCACACTATCCAAACTAGCTGCTTATGGCAATGGTGGAGGTTTAAATAGGAGAAGGAGTCTCCATGAATGGTGGGAGGACAAGCTTATCTTCAAGGAAGGTGGTTCCAAATGACAAACAGACATGCCATAGAAGGGAGGGCGATACTCACAGGGCTAACAGCTAGGTCTGGAGTTATCTGGAAGGCTGGCTGTTAGACAAAATTTGCCCAAACTGGATCAACGCGGGTGTAACACTGAACTGGAGCACTGACAGCGCATCACAATAACAGAGCAGGCTGTGTCAGCGCGGCTTAATACCTTCATAGGATGCGCTAGCTCATGAAATTCGACCAGCGCGGAAAACTCGTGTGCTTTCGCGCTGGCAGCACATCAGTTACACTATCAGCTGCCAGTCAGCGCAGTAATTTTAATAACAGTCGCGCTGATGAAATAAACTTAGGCAAAGTGGGTCATTTGGCTAGTTTAGAGAGCATGAACATGGTGAATTTGATTTCATGGCATAGTAGGGAGACTGATAAGGAGACAGTGACAATTTACTGCGTAACAGATGCCCCCTAAAGCATGAAGCCCGAGAGAGTGGGAGGGGTGAAATGCTTTACAAAACTGCTGAACTGGAACACCACTAGGAAGGACCTGCACGCATATACAACTGATATCTCAATTACATGTAGTCTAGGCATGGGCGCAGCCATCCAAAAGACATATAAAGAAGGTCTGTGGTATGGACGCAGCCACCCAGCTGAAGAGACCATGATGATAAGAAGGTATGGTCGCAGCCATCCAAAAGACTCAGGTATGGGCGCAGCCATCCATCAATAAGTCATGTAATAACAATCCACAAAATCGCAGCCTGGTTCACAACAGACAAAAACTAGGGTCTTGCGCTCCATCCCAACCCGAACAAAGTACAAGTTCAAGCATGTGAATACATGAGCTGAAGTCGAACATGCATGAACATCGTCTGATTACCAGTCAATGATGAAAACTGTTAACAGATGCGAGAGGTACCACCAATGATGACAATGGTCCTCAAGGTACTTATAGGTACAATCCGCAGCGTGTGAATCAATGAGCTGGTGTCGAACACCCGCAGAATCATCCGATCGGAGGCCAATGATGAAAACCTCACGTTGAACACGAAGAACCTGCCATTGAGGCACGCAAGCTCTAAGGCACCTGAAGGGAGTCTCTAGGTCACTTTCCTGGATAATGAGCTGAAGTCGACAGGAAGTAACCTTGATCGAAGGTGGGCCATAATGTTTCCCACATCATCGACACGAGACGGAGAAGAATAAAATATTTTGTGTGAGACATCAGAAGGAGGTGGTAATCTTGTAGAGGCCAACTTCTCTTGAACATATCGGCGGCACAATAGCGGATTTGGCAGTATCTGACATCAAATGAGCAGAGGTCATGGTGACAAGGCAAATGAGCAGATGAGAGGTCAAATAGGATAACCCAAACCCATGGAGGCTAGTGTAAAACAATATGAGAAATCCCCACCCAGACACGAATGCAGACGAGTGCCATGTTTCAAGAGCGACATACTGCCGACACGACCATTATTACAGTTTCATTTTCCCCACCATTTCTGGCAGGTACCCCGGTTATTTTTGGATGACAAGCTTGACGGGGATAGCATATGCTTGGAAAGCGTCATTTTGACGATATCCGATGTCATTGAGTTTTAACGAGCCTGACAAAGGAAGAACTCGGCGTCTTTTCCTGTTTAGGGAGTCTGAAAAGACAGCGGAAAAGGAAACTCCAGGGGGGTCCTTTTTCGTAAAGTTGTGTCTCTTGAGCCCGAAAAAGTATAAAACAATGCTCGAAAGAACCGCCCAAACAGTATGATCGAGGAGTACTTTTAGTGAATAGTAACTTCGACCCGAAAAAGTAAAAAAGCGGTCGGAAGCATGTCATTTTAGAGCCAATAACGAGCGTGAAACGACAAACACCCGACAATCTTTTTAAGTTAACCGGTCGGAAAAAGAGCTTAAAAATGACTGCCTCTCATTCCTTTTAACGAGCCGAAAGGAAGCTCGGCCATCTTTTCTTGGTTTATGTCTGAAAAGAGCTTAAAGACGACGTTTTTTGGGACCAAGTGTACGAAGAATCGTTATGACCACGCCGGTTACTAGAACCTGCACAAGAACACCACCTGCATAACCCTGTTCGATATGTGTAAAAACATAGTAAAGCATGCATAAAAGCATAAATATAGCGACATTAGTGCTAAATCCATGGCAAAAATATGACAAAAACCCACATTGATAAGAAATTATAGCTAATTAGGAATTTTTTACCATAAATAGGGGGGTAAAAGTTATTTTTTACCATTGTTACCATTTTGAGTCGTGAAGAAAATTGTGGAGCTGCAAGGTTGAGGGAGCGATTTCCAGCCCGTGCGGACACCATTCATCTGGCAGCTTGTTCTAGGTAGGTTCTCCTCCCCCTGCGATTTAATTTGAGTCTTTTTGAGAGCAATTCCACGGTGGGAAGTGGCCCTTTGGGCGAATTTTTGAGCGTTGGTGCGCTCTCGGTCAGCGCGGATTTCCCGCTCGGGACCGCGCTGATCGATTTGAATTTACACACACCACCTCTCGGGTCAGTGCGAAAAACACGTGTTCTTCCGCGCTGACCCAAGGAAAAAACAACGGGGCGCCATGATCGGCGCGACTGTTTTAAAAATAGCCGCGCTGACGCCGTAAAAATTTGTTTTTAAGAAAATTAACGTCCAAATTTCAACGATTAGCGCTCTAATGTTTTTTCATGGTCTTGCAGGGCAAAATGTCTTTTGTTTGGTAAGAGAGAGCTCACGATGATGAGGATATAGCCACTTATGCCATTGTCGAATGCCGAAATGCAATGCGGGCATGCGGGTTCTTGAAATTCTTCCTCACTCCGCGCCTGAGGGCGCAACCTGATCTGCTTGAGCTCTTAATCAGAGCTTGGAATCCAATTGATGGAAAATTCACGATCCATGGCCGGGACATTGAGTTTGATTCCACGGATATCTATTTTTTGACTGGATTATCACGCCGGGGCCAGATGCCCATCCTGGAGGGGCAACGACCCAGCGGTGAGACTCTTGACCAGCTGATGGCTCGAGTGTGTCCAGGGGCTGTTAAAACACGGAGCGGGAAGGTTGGTATTCCGACGGTGAACAACATGGTTCTTTGCACCATACTCTTTATGGTGACACGGGCAGCGGGCTCTTTGGCCAATCATGAGGCCTCAAAGACCCAACTACTACTGACTCTTGAGTGCTTACAGCCCACCATTTTCAACTGGGCAGCAGCTGTGACGACTAGCATGAAGAGGCAACTGAGCAACTGTCGACGCGGAGAGTCGAAGCAGTTTTCTTATGGGTTGCTCTTACTTCCACTCATGCTGGAGCAGGTGCCAGCGCTACAGCTACAGACCATGGCTGTGGATCCACCCAGAGGTCCCTGGGAGACGAGGGCCAGTCGATGGGGCCGTGTCATGCCGCGCGAAGGTGGCCGCCGCCCAGTGGCTTGGGGGGTGTATTTTCGAGAGTGGCTGTATCGGCAGGCCATTCTTGTAGAGGACTGTCCATATTCTGGTATGGACTTTCGCAACGATCCCGACATCCCACTGCCCGCGGGAGAGCATTGGGATGATGGAGGTATGACACTTGATCTCTTTTTAATATTTTTTAATGTTTTTGATTTTACATGTACATGTCTTGATAAATGTCCTGGTGTGCAGATGTGGGACCTGTGAGACCCATTGGCCTAGCACCAGAGGCACGGAGAGAGGGGCAAGGAGCTGGAGCCCTGGCCCTAGTTCCTCCAGGAGTTGACACGACGGAGACTATAGCTCGCAACCTTGAGGGTTTACTGGAGGGGGTGCCAGATTACGAGGGGGTCGAGGAGGTCCCCATAGCTCACCAGTTCCACACAGTGGGGGTGGCACCCAGGATGCACCGCCTTTTGAGGCGGGTGGCACGGGCAGCTGTATGCTATAGAGAGCATAACCCAGATCAGTAGTTATCTAGGTCTTTTCCACTAATGTTTTTGAGAGACACATGTCTCGGATGTACCGAGAACACCGGCTTTTCTTCAGACATATACACTTATTTTTGAGCGCCTTAGTGCGCCACACGATATATATATATATATTGTTTTTGGATGGATCTTTTTCACATGTGATGATGTTTTTTATATGCTATGCAAATGTCTAATACAAATGTGATCTAATGTATCAGTTTGCACAACACATGACCCATGTATTTTCATTTTTTATGCAAGCTTGAAAGCACACATGCAGGCACACATGCAAACTATGCTTGGAAAAGAAATTATTTACACATGCTGATTCTATGGTCTTATTATGTTTTCTATGTCTTTCTTATATGATGTTTATCTATTACGCAAATGTCTATCCAACACATGGTTTTCCAATGCATCAGTTAACGTATTTAATCGTCTCGGAATGTGTTGATATGTGATATAATCAAAATTCCGTTCTAACAATCTCACACGTAAATACAACCTTAGAATGCGTTGGTCTCTGACGGAATATCACCCGTTGAGTTGATGGACGACAAGTTGAGAGTCCAGGTTTACCACCAATGCACGGATGCCAAGATCAACTGCTTCGGCTAGTAATTCAATTACAGCACTGTATTCGGCAACATTGTTGGTGGTACGGCCCAAGCACACGCCTTGAAGATCTAGCAACTCGCCGTGAGGATCGTAGATCGCCCACGCCGCAGAAGACAAATTGCAAGTACTACGGCAGGCACCATCGGCGAAGCCAACATAAGGTGTACTAGACATCTGCACAAGAAGCAGAAAACAAAATAAGAGGGAAACACGCCTTTACACCAGAGCAAAACAAGAAATCATGCACACATAACACACTTGCTAAGAACACGCGTATGTACAAACTAGGTGCACGAAATCATGCATAGTATTTTTTCAAATAGAGCCCGTTGCAGGGCTTGTCGAGAGGATTTCCTTCGTAATCGATCAGCTCGTATGCCCCCTTTTGCAAAACTCTCTTCACGATATAGGGGCCTAGCCACATGGATTCGAGTTTACCTGCCCCCAGCTTATCCTTAGCTTGAGCATAGAGCAGTACTAGATCTCCCTCAACAAAGGAACGAGGTTGAATAGTATTGTCGAAGTGAGCCTTAACCCTCTTCTTCTGCGCTTCGATAGCTAGAGAAGCTAAGTGACAGGTCTCGTCTAGCCGTTCTAAATAAAGAAGCCGTTCCTCTACTGGAGTGGTGTTGGGAAGCAACTCGACAGCTAACTTTAACGAAGGAATCTCACACTCAACAGGAAGGGTGGCCTCCAGTCCATAAACAAGCTGAAAAGGAGTGAAACCGGTGGCGTCCTTCACAGAGGTCCGGTAAGCCCACAAGGTGGGGAACAACATCAGATGCCAGTTAGACTTGTGCGTATTCACGGTACATTGGAGCATTGTGATCAAAACTTTGTTCACAGCTTCAACTTGGCCGTTGGATTGAGGGTAATACGGCATCGAGCTATCTTGACGCAAGCCTAGCTGGGTCGTTAGTTCCGTCATCATGTGATTACGGAAATGTTTTCCGTGATCTGTGACAATAGCCTGGGGGACTCCGAACCGAGTAATGACATGATTAAACAAAAACTGCACCGCCATGTAACCGTCTTCGTTCAATGTAGGCATCGCTTCGGCCCATTTGGTGAAATAATCGACGGCAACGATGATATACCCGTGCCCCCCGTCCGAACGAGGGTTACAAGACGTATAATCGATGCCCCATTTGGCAAATGGACCTACGGTAACAACAGGGTGCAGTGGTGCAGGAGGTGCACGCATCTTCCGGTGGTAGACCTGACATTCATGACATGCACGGACGGCAAGAATGCAATCCTTGAAGATAGAAGGCCAGAAATAACCAGCACGGAGGATTTTTTGAGCGGTGGCATATCCGGACATATGGCCGCCACAAGCACCGGAGTCGCAGTCATTCAATACCCGCTCAGCCTCCTCGAGAGTCAAGCATCGGCGGAGAACAGAATCAACGCCGAGGCGGTACAGGGTATCGCCAATAATGCGATAGGGTTGAGATTGGTGACGAATCCTTCGTCGAGCGTCTTTCGATACATTAGGATGGAAGGAAGACGTCTGCAAATATACTATGATGTCCCCATACCAAGGGTCGAGGGTGCTGATTAGAAACAATGTTTCATTCGGGATATGCTCTTCCGAACGGGATGGTACAGAAGGGGATGGCAAAGAACAGAGCAATTCTGCAAAGACAAGAGATTTCTTAGACTTGGCAGCAGTAAATTCCAAGTCAAACTCTTGTAGGATGACAATCCATTTCGAGTACTTGCCCCCCAGCAGCTGACACGACAAGATGTAGTTCATAGGGTTGCAGTCGGAAATCACGGTCGTAGTGTGCAACAAGATATAGTGTCGGAACCGTTGGACGGCGCAGACAGCTGCCAATGCCAACTTCTCGACATAAGCGTAACGAGTTTCCGTATCTAAGAGATTGCGACTAAGGTAATAGATAACGTGCTCATTGCCATCATCATCATCCTGCACCAGAACCATGCCGATGGTGGTGTCAGCGACAGCTAGATAGAGAGAATAATCACGGTGATAGTCCGGAGGTCTTAAGAGTGGGGCCGAGACAAGGAGGTCCTTGAGTCGCTCGAAAGACTCCTGGGCGATGGCATCCCAACGAAAGGGTGTGTCTCGCTTTAATAACCGTGTGAAACCCTTAGCCACCTCAGCATAATTCGGAATGAATCGTCTAAGGAAATTCGCTTTGCCCTGCAAGCTCTGCAATTGCTGCAAAGAGGCAGGGGGAGGAAGATTCAAGATGGCCTCAACTTTGAGGGGATCCAGACGGATGCCTTCTCGGGAGACGATGAACCCGAGCAGTCGGCCTGATTCTACGCAGAAGACACACTTATGAGGATTAAGCCTTATGCGGTAGTGTCGACAGCGGAGAAAAATCTCGCGAAGATGAGAGGGATGGTCCTGACGCTTAGCTAAATGAGCCGGAAGGTCATCCAGGTAAGGTTGTACAATGTGACGAATATCATGAAAGGCATAAGACATTGCACATTGAAATGTAGCGCCGACGTTCTTTAGACCGAAAGGAAGCTTCTTATAGGCGAAGGTGCCCCAAGGACAAATAAAAGCTGTCTTGTGCTGGTCCGTGGGTGCAATGTTGATCTGGTTATAGCCAGAGAAGCCGTCCATAAACGAGTAAATCTCACTTCCTGTGCACTCATCAATAAGCTGATCGATGAAGGGCGTAGGGAAGTTATCCTTCGGACAGGCACGATTGATATCACGATAGTCAACACAGACCCGGATAGTACCCTGCTTTTTATTCACAGGGACTATATTAGACACCCAATCCGTCAGGGGAATGGGGTAAATGAAACCAACTTTAAGAAGTTTTTCAACTTCGGCCTTGATGGCTGCAGCCTTTCGGGGGTGCACAGGGCGTAAGCGCTGACGAACAGGCTTAGCACCTGGATATGTAGGTATTTCATGCACCACTATACTAGGATCGATGCCGGGCATTTCCTCATAGGACCATGCGAAGACATCATGAAATTCACGAAATAAAGCAGTATAGAGTTGAACTTCCTCTGGAGTGCAAGTGACTCCGATATGAATGTGCTCAATGATCCCTGGTTTGACAGAGATTTCGATCGGTTGGGTTTGCGTGATATTTCCCATATTGCCCTCTGAAGAAACTTGATAAAGCTGAATGGGTGTTTGGAGGGGCGGGAATGGGACACATGAAGCAAACCGCTCGAGACATGCAGTCATTTCCGGATGGGGAGGGAGAAACGAAGAGCGATGGTGGTGATCTGACCAAGGCAGCTCTTTGAGAGACATGGTCTCTATGATGGCTTCATCGGAAGGAAATATTTCCTTCAATGGATCCGAAGTAGCCTCATCTCCTAGCCAAGGGAAATGATCATATGAATCGGGAACACTGCTCGGGAGAGCAGGTTCATCAGGGGGAGCCGATGCAGTGACAATCTCGATGTAGTTGAGTTCGGTAGGATTCAACGGCATCATATCACCCCAAGAGTCTTCTTGATTAGCAGGAGGAAGAACCCACGGATCTGAGCGTACAGAGATCATGTTGATAGGGGCGAGATTCGGAGGTGGGAGGGGAAAGACTCCCATTAAGGTGGGATCTTTGAAAAGTCCAGCACCCACGTTCATGAGTGACTTAGAGGTATGCTCCACGAATGGCACATTACCTTCAGAAGAAGAGGCGAAGAAGGAGAGCTGGTCCACCGTGACAATCTTCCCCTGGTGAGGGAAACGAATGACACGAAACAGGGAGGAAGCCATGGCTTGCATGGTGTATGTCCAGCTTCGTCCGAGGAGGAGGTTGTAAGTGAGATTGGCGTCAACAACTTCGACCTCTACTTCTATGGTCTTTCCTTCCAAAGAGATGGGTAAGCATTGGAGGATACCATAAGGACGGGACTCTCTTCCATCGAAAGCTTCTAACGTCATAGGGGACTGACTCAAAGCAGGGGAACCAATCGCCTTCCAGCAAGCAACGGACATGATGCAGGTTGAGGCACCTTCATCAATAACCGTACGATGAATCGTTCTGCTATTTATGATGACCTGTATAAGGAAAGCGACTTGGTGAGGCAGTCTCTGTGTAAAACCCTCGAGATCGAAAGAAATCAAATCTGAATCTGCCGGGTCGATGCCACCAATCGCTGATAGCAGGGACTTCCTCTGGGAGGGGCAGCTCTGGAGGACTTCTAGAGCGGACATAGCAGACGGAGCCTGAGCTAAGTCCTCAACAATGCTATAGTGCTGAGCAGCACGAGCATTAGGGTTGTAAGATGACTTCCTGAGTACACCTTTTGGAGGGGGTCGGGGGATCGTCTCAGTGCTGGGCCTTTCGATGTGGAGAGGACCAGAACTGGACGGAGGAGCGCTGGAGGGAACCTTCGGCTCTTTCCTGGAACGAGATGGATAATCTTTCGCTCGAGTTGAAACATGGATGGGAATCGTTCCAGCCATGAACACTTAAGAACCGAACGAGGAAGAGGGTTGAGACGGGTCTGCCACCATTTGGGTCTGCTGGGAAGGGAAAGGCTCTTTAAGCACGACAAGAGTCCCAGGAGTACCTTTCAATAACCGACTAACTTCGGACCGCCTTGGGCAGTCCTTAGTGTAGTGATCCTCATCACAGATGAGACAAGGATACTTAGGTTTTCATTTAGCTCCTTCCTCGGGTGGAGGCTTAGGGGCATCCTGCTTGGGCTGTCCAGATTTATCTTTAGCTTTCCCTTTCTTTTTCCCTTTGGAGGATTTATCCACCGCGGTGGACTGGACGACGTTTACCTCAGAGGTACTTCCAGGATTAGATTGGCCCTGAGAAGCATTTTCATTAGAAGCATTTTGTTTTTGCTTCCCAGGGTTCGCGGCCGATTTCTTTGATGACAAATTAACAGAGCCAATGACTCCATCAACAGATGGTTTGGGTGGAGCCTTGGTCTGTCCAGGCCTCGGGGCGTCTGGCAAATAATCATATAGAGTACCTGACTAAGAGTATACCAAGTCTAGGTACTGAGCTCGCGCGATCGCTTGCTCTTCAGTTACACAAGCTCCCATGGCGATGTCTTTTGCAATTTTAGGGACAAAGGAAGTCGTGAACCAATCGGTCAGGAGTTGATCAGGAATCCAGAATTTGATCAAGCGACGACGCCTTCTCCATTCATGTATATGATCAGATATGTGCGTAGCCGTGTCCTGTTTGAGAGACGTGAGGAGATTTGTCCCTGTCTCATACTGAATGGGTAACTGAAAATGAGTTAAGAATGCCATAGCCAGCGAGTTGAAATCTTGAAACATGCCGCGATTCAGCTCAATATACCATTTAGCGGCTGAACCAGTGAGGGTTCTCTGAAAGAGGCGGAGCCGGATAGAGTCATCAAGCCATGAGTTCGATGAACACCAAAGGTGATAGGTCATAACATGGGCTTGAGGGTCTTCACCAGCTTTGCCATCAAATTTTGGACAATCACTGGTATTTTACTTGGAACTGGTGGCCAATACGGATTATGCAAAATAGGATCATTTGTTAACTTGGACACATCCGGGAGTTCCAACGTCACTAAGAATGTCAACTGAGGGTTAGAGGACATTTGTGGCTGTGGATTTGAGGCAGTATTAGGGTTCCAACCAGGTGGTGGTTGCCCCCATGGACTCTGTCCAGATGGACCTGGCCCAAAAGGGCCTCGCGCATAGGGACCTTGTCCAGATGGACCTGGCCCAAAAGGGCTTGGCGCATAGGGACCTTGTCCGTGGGGGTTCTGCCCATACGGATTTTGTCCATATGCAGATAGTTGTCCCTGGGTCTGCCCCCCAACACCCCATGTATTAGCAACTTGACCCGCAGGTGCAGCATACTGATAATTTTGGTAAGGCGTGACCTGCATCTGTTGATAATTTTGATAAGGGGTAAACTGAGTTTGCCCCTGGGGTTGCTGGTAGCCATACATTTGCTGGGCTCCATACTGAGCCTGATAAGCAGGCTGCGCTTGGTAGGAAGGTTGGGGCTGTGGCCCGCCTTGCATTTGATAACCTACTTGAGTTTGAGGCCCAGAATAATGTCCTTGAACTGGCTGGGCTTGGATCATCTGGCCGGAAGGTTGGCCTGGTTGATTTTGGGATGGACCTTCTTGCCCAGAAGGACGTGCTTGCTGGGTGCCAGGTTGTCCTTGAGCAACCAAGGGTTGTCCTTGCGGAACAAATGGCCGAGCTGGCTGGATGGCTGGTTGACCTTGCGGTTGGCTAGCCTGTCTAGATGGATGAGTAGGGTGGACAGTGGGTTGGCCTTGTTGCACAGAGGGCTGGCCCGTTTGTCCGGAGGGTTGTACTGGCTGAGCAGTGGGTTGGCCCTGTTGTACGTGGGGTTGCCCCCCTTGCCCAGAAGGTTGTATGGGCTGAGCAATGGGTTGGGCCTGCTATACGTAGGGTTGTCCCCCTTGCCCAGAAAGATGACTAGACTGGACAGCGGTTTGGCCCTGCTGCACGTAGGGTTGCCCCCCCTGCATAGAGGGATACCCCTGTTGGACTGCTGGTTGACCTTGAGGAGTATAATTTTGCCCAGCTTGTCCAGCGGGATAACCCTGCTGGAAACCAGGTTGGCCTTGTTGGATGTAAGGCTGTCCTGGCTGACCAGACGGATAACCTTGCTGGGTACCAGGTTACCCTGGATAACCAGAAGGTTTACTCTGATAGGAAAAAGATGGACCACCCATGGCTGAAGGTTGTCCCGGGTAGGGTTGTCCTTGTGGGCCCCCAGATTGTCCTAGGTAAGACTGGCCATAAAGTGGTTGCCCTTGGGGGGCTTGCACATAAGGTGGCTGGCCTAGATTAGGTGGTCCTTGAGGCTGTCCAGGAATTGCCTGGCCCCCATGAAAAGAATGAGTACCGGGATCATAAACAATGTTTAATGGTACCGAGACTTCAACGAAAGGTTGAAGAGGCGCAGATTGAGCGAACTGGAGGTACTGACCGGTAGAATCATAATAAAAGAGTGGACCTTGGTAATTCGGGTCCACTATGGGTTGCCCATGGGCATCATACGGCCCCCCTCCTGGAACGGGACCAGAAGAGGGCTGTGCACTTTGTACAGGATCGATGACTCCAGACGAAAGCCTTGGTTGGCCACTGCTCACTTGACTGTGAGAGGGACCAGCCCCAGGGTTTGTGGATGAAGATGCTGTCACAGCACTGACGACCGGAGTTGAGTATGCTACACAAACAGTTGGATTTGTGGGAACTGAGGTAACGGGTGTATTAGGGGGTTGCGAAAGAAAGGGTTCCGTGGTGGCAATGAGACTAGGATCCCATATAGTTGTAGAAGGCATTCTGGCAGCTATTCTATCCCTCATTGACTGATACCGTGGAGGGAGTGGAGAAGTAGCTGGAATGGGAGTTTCAACATTTGACACCACGGGTGTCTCGCCTGCGCTGGGAGATGTCTCATCCATGTGGGAAGTGGACATCGGAGACGACATACCGGGAGGGGTAACAGGAATATCGTCTTCGTCAGGCTCCCAGATAAGGTTCCAATCTTCTTCGTAATCCTCGTCGCCCGGGGCATGTACGTTGATAGGCTGGATACTCGGGATAATCGAAAGAGTATCGCTTACAACTGGTACCTTAGGAGCAACAGAAGATGGAGGACCTTGATCACTTGGACCGGGAGTTGACGGGTTAGCTAGGATGACAAACCCCACACAAAACCCTAAAGGAAACTAATGACAAAGACCCTACTCAAACTAACGCATACAAAATCTAACCAGGTGATGTTATCGCGGCCGAATAAATTTTTAAGCCACAGGAACTGAACTTGACCTTTTCATGTTTCAAGAGTCGAGAAAAGGACAAAAAGATGACTCTAGTCTCCTTCGAATGCTTAATGAGCACGAAGTGACAAGAAGCTCACTGGCACCTTTTCATTTAGGGAGTCCGAAAAGGATCAAAAGTGACTGCTCTGGAGATTCTAGGCAAAGGGTTTACCAAGCAATCCGTAAAACTGCTTATACACCTTGGCAATCATATGAGAACCAAGGACTTTCCGTACTGCAGTCAATCTTCCCGAATGCTGTGTTCGGTGCGTTACGGTTCGCAGGGCAGCAGACTCGGCTTCCTATGGATCAAGGATAAAAGCCTAGTGGGGTCTCCCTATATACGCGACGGTACGTGGGAGCACAATCCGTGTTAGACCACTATCGAGTCACAGAAGGAGGAATCACCCAACCGTAATGTGAAACAACAGTGACTATGTTTAAAGACGCCGGAACACGTCTCTAACCTAGACCTCTAGATGTTTGCGTTAAGTTCCAATGTGTTTTTAGGTTTATTCGGTTTATTTTATGGTTGATCTTGAATTAAGTTTCGGTTTCAGGCCTTATCGTGTGATCTCTCACAATTACCTAGATGCAAACTACATGCCAAAGAATACCATTTCGTTCGATGAATTCTAACTATGAGAGGGTTAAGAGTTTTCAATCAAACAAAACGAACTCAAACAATCAAACAATCTAATGCAGCTAATGACAAAGAAATGAAATTTTTCTTTTGAGAACACAAATCAATGAAATGCTCTTCTTTTCATTAACTATTGAATGTAAAAGATGCTAGTTTGATTTCTTTTTCAATGGCACTATGCACTTTAAAATGAATTTTGAGAGACAGCAACACCGAGCGAAAAGAAGTAAAATCACTCAATGAAAAGCACAACAAGCGTGAAAAGAGCTGATTGAACCCTAGCAACTGTGATCTATGTCTGGGTAGTGAAACAATCCGAGGATCGGTTCAACAACAATCACCTCAAGAAAACAAGCAAAGAAAGCAAAAAGAGGAAGGTTTCCGCAATAGCAAAGGCAGGTAGGAACGAACTTTGTGAACAAGTGATCAAGTGAATACAACAAGGTCAATCCAGTGAAAGCTGGGTGATGGCACTAGGTCAGAGACACAAAAACGAAATTCGTTCGACAGGACTTCGCAAGCAAGTGTTTCACAATTCAAACAATAAATATCAAGTCATAAACCAAATAGAAAGAGCTGGAGATAGTCAAACCAACAGGCTCAGGAGGCAAAATTGAAACAATTTCAATTTTACAGGATCAGCGCGGGTAGCGCTCAGCAACAATGCGCTGACAAAAGGTCACGCGTAGCAACTAGGCGCTGTCAGCGCGGAAGGACACGACTTAAGCGCGCTGGTTCAATCTCAGAACCGTCGCGCCTGTTTTACGTACAAGCGCGATGACAACAGGGTTAAAGAAACAGCTATGCGCTGTCAGCGCAACTGTTTTGATATAAACCGCGCTAAGGCTGAAAAGAGGCAGAATCTAGCCCAAAAACTCCCAAACCAAGGCCAGAACTCTTTAAACAATTTATACACCTCCTAGACTGACCCAAAAGTCTAAAAGCAGAGAACTAATCTCCAATTTTGAAAAGAGAGGACAATCAAACTCAAACACAAAAATGAAAAAAAAGAGACAAAGGCCAGCTCCCCAGTGGAGTCGCCAAATTGTTGGAGAGGTAAATCCCCTCTACGGATAGAGGCGATCCCTACTAGTCCAGAATGGGTCTAGCAACAATCAATCAATGCTACTGTGCAAGTTCCTAATTGCATTTAAAAGAAAGGCAATGAACACCTACTTGGATTCCAACGCTATTGTTTGATGAAGAGATGCCGCTCTCGCTCCTTCGCTCTGGTCGGTCACGATCCTCCACGATCTCTGTGAATAGATACCTGCACACATGAAGAGAAAGACAAACACAAGCGTGAAATCTAATAAAAGCAATTATACATCAGTCAGAAAGGATGTAATTCACATTAACCGTTATAAAGACAAATGAGAATGGAACCATAACAGTAGTCATCTATTATTAAATCAATAACAGAGAAAGGTACAACCAAAGTTCTGACGCTGAGTCCTTCTCTAGAGGGTCCAGCCAGCAAGTCTCTTAAGCATTCACCCTTGGAGGTAGATTCTCCCAACACAAAAGCTCTCTCTCACACAAGCAATACTCACAACCTTCCTTAAGCTTCCTCTAGGAAAACCACACTTGTCACACCAACTACCTACTAACACCAGCAGTCTAAGCACTATGAATTCCACACTATCCAAACTAGTTGCTCATGGAAATGGTGGAGGTTTAAATAGGAGAAGGAGTCTCCATGAATGGTGGGAGGACAAGCTTATCTTCAAGGAAGGTGGTTCCAAATGACAAACAGACATGCCATAGAAGGGAGGGCGATACTCACAAGGCTAACAACCAGGTCTGGAGTTATCTGGAAGGCTGGCTGTTAGAACAAATTCGCCCAAACTGGATCAACGCGGGTGTAACACTGAACTGGAGCGCTGACAGCGCATCACAATAACAGAGCAGGCTGTGTCAGCGTGGCTTAATACCTTCATAGGATGCGCTGGCTCATGAAATTCGACCAGCGCAGAAAACCCGTGTGCTTCCGCGCTGGTAGCGCATCAGTTACACTATCAGCCGCCAGTCAGCGCAGTAATTTTAATAACAGTCGCGCTGATGAAATAAACTTAGGCAAAGAGGGTCATTTGGCCAGTTTAGAGAGCATGAACATGGTGCATTTGATTTCATGACACAGTAGGGAGACTGACAAGGAGACAGTGACAATTTACTGCGTAACAAAAACTACACACTTCAAACCCACAAAATGCGGAGTCTTTACATTGGAATTACAAAATTGGGCCAAAATCTGGGCTCTAAGCCCCAAAACTGCCCTTGGGGATCCCGCGCCCAACACTTAGTTTTGAATTTTGCTTCCTTTCTGAGGCCTAATTAACCATAAAAACAACCTATCATTCCTATTTATTCATGATTACATCATCTAAACCTCAAACTACTAAATTTAAATCGTGATTTTAAAATTGACCAAGTCAAACTAAAAACGTGAGAAATTACACAGTGAAATTTTTATGTAAAAACTCATAAATTTGCAAAACCGCATCGCCAACTTTGAGGCCATTGTTAGGTGGCTTCGTGAGGTCGAATTTGTGATCTGAGAGAATGGTCAACTATAATTTACTATCTAGTTACCATAGAAACTTGACTATTTTATAGTTACCCAAGGGAAGGCCTTCAAAATTGATTCTCCCAAGGTGTCTCCAAAAGCCCAACGCCTATCAAATAGAGTGGCAAAATGATGATTTTTTGACCCCCTTTTCTCCCTTTTCTCAAAATCTGAGCCTTGTTTGAGAAATATGATGAAATCGTTTTTGAGAGGATGTTATAATATTTCTAAAAATGTAAGCGACTTGGTATTTGGATCCCTGAGGAAAAAGTGCAACGCCAAGGCATTGCGCTTCTGTGACTAGCCCAATTTTTCAAATTTGCACCAAAATTCTCAAAAAACAAAAAATGCTCAGAAAACCTCCAAAATTGGTCATGAAGTGAAAAATGAGGTGTTTCATGCTCTCATGGATGCTTCAGCAACTATATGCAAGTTATCCCTCTCATTTTTGTCCTTTGGGGTTTCCTTTAGTTTCTTTTCAATTGTTCGAGCTTGATGTTGCAAATCATGTTTTTGGTCTGATAATAATGGGTCATGTGCCTCAATAGTTGGTTGTGCCTATTGGCTTTGCCAAGAACTTGTTACAAGTGTCCATTGACTTTACTTAGTGAATACTCTCTATATTCATTTATCTCCAAGGAAATTTTTTCTTCCATGTCTAAATTTTCATTTAGCAGGTTATGTTCTTTCTCTTCCTTCAATGCCCTTTTGAGTCCCTTGGTTCTTGGCTTCTTCTTTCCTACCATTTTTTCATGTTCATCATGTTCAAGAGTTTCCAACACTACTTTATGTTTGCCTCTTTGTTGCAACACCTTAGACTTCTCTTTTTCGATGATGAGGTTTTGGCCTTAAGCTGGGTGTTTTCTTGCTCAAGGAAGGAAATAACGAATCTTTCCCTTGCCATATTGTCCATGAGTTCTTTGACTTGAGAACCCTTTTCTTTGATAATCTGTTGCATGTTTGAAGGTTCATCTACTGCCTCTAAGTAAACTAATTCAAAATAATGCTTAATTTTCTGTTCATCCTGTACATGTGATCCCTGTTTTGCTGATGTAGAATGCTTGGCCGCTTTCTTATCTTGAGAAGTAAACACAAGCCTTTTTCCTCTCTGATATATTCTGGTCACCTCAGGTTTAGGTCCCTTTGGAACCTCCACTAACTTGCTTGATGATCCTACCTCCGTTTGTTGTGTTGATGTATCTCGATGATGACATGATGAAGTAGTTTCATGGCACTGCAATGATGTTTCTATGAAGGAATCCCATGCCATGTTCCTTTCTGCTAATTTATGGAGAACTACAATATTTATTAAGTTGTGATAAAAAAAGACTAGGGTGATGCTCTTTTCCTTTCATTTGTACCTTCTCAAACATTTTGACAAGGCTTCTACATAAATAATTACACATGTTGAGAGGTTTTAGAGCTACGAAATGCATTAGTAGTCTAACATGGTACCCATTCAATCTGGAAAATAGTCCCTCACAGGTGAAAAAATTCATCACAACCTTCATCAATGGTGCATACGTTTCCAACAGGTACCTAAATGGGATGATGTGTGAATGAGCTTCTCTATAGGGCGATTTCAAGAAAGGTCGGTAGTGTTCAAGGTCAAAGCTCATGCCTTTGAACCAGTACTCCCCGTGATTAGGCATCCCTCTAGAAAGAGAGATGACAACTACTGAAAGGGTGAATTCAATCCCTGCTATGATGGCCCTTTCCCCTTTTAGATTGGTGGCAATCCAATTAGTTAACTTCTCATGGAAACCTGCTTCACCCACCTTTTGACAAAACCCTAGACAACTAACATCTTCAAAGCACTACTTGATTAATGGTGAGGAGTTGATTTCATTGTAGTTGGTAGGCTCATATCTCAGGATTATCCCTCCTTTATGATGAATTCTCCTTTCTGATGGTGAGGAATCTCCCTCCATTTTGATAATAACCCTAGATAAGAGGAAAATGGAAAAAGAGTGAGGAATGAGTGAAATGATGAAATTGGGGAATTAGGGAAGGGAAACGATGATAGGGGAATTTTGGGAGATGGAGAGGGGTTTTAGGAAACTTAGGAGGTTTGAATGGAGCGAAATGAGAGAGAGAGAGAGATGAGTAGGAGAATTTAAAAATAGTCCTACTAGGAAATTGTCCAAAATGATAGGTATGAGCTAGGGTTTGTGAAAAGGTGAGGTAAATTATAGGTAAATGAGTTGATTAGTGAATGATAGGGTGATTTATACATGTATAGTGGTAAGAGATGACAAATTTAAAAGTTTGCAATGTCATAACTAACAAAACCCATCATTTCTAGTAGCCTTCCCGTAGGAAATTTCACATGAAACTTACATGAAGAAAACTCACATTTGCACTTACTATTCCAAAGGAAAAGGTTGAGTTAGGTGATGATACTTACATGTTGATAATATTAGAAGAACAAAAAGTAGGAATGAAAGCTTAAATTTGAAGTTTGGGTAAGTTTTGGCAATTTTCGGGCTACTCTGTCACAAGCGTAGTAGCGTCGACAGAAGCGCAACACAGTTCATGGAAGTGTCATGACACCTCCAGAAGTGCAATGCAGTTCACGGAAGCTTTGGGGCATGGAATCCCCCTAAATAATTGTTTGGGGCTCAAATCTAGAGTTTTGAGTAATATTATTGTAAAAACTCCGCGAATTGCTAGTGCGGAGTGTGAATTGTATGTTGTAGTCATAGGGATGTCCACCCCAAGTTTTGAATGTAGTGTTGGCCTACCCATGGTCCGCGGACCATAGGATTGTATAAATAGAGAGAGGATCTAATTTGTAAAGTAGTTATAGAACCAATGAATGGAGTCTGAAAGATGGTGAGGATAGAGCAAGAGTCTATAATCTTGGGTCGTAGTAGTAGGAAGAGGCTCTGCAGCTGAGTGCGCAGAGGCCTAGTAGAGTCCATAGCTAAGTGCGTGGACCCTTGCAGGTGAGTACGTAGGGCAAAGTCGAGTCTATAACCAAGGAAGAAGAATAATAAAGAGAAGTTTTATATGAACTCTATGCATCTATTCTTGTGTTATTTCCTTTTTGATATCATTTGTAATTATACCATTTAATTACTGCGCATACTTGTATGAATGGTGAATATTGTTAAGTATAAATGAAAGCATACAGATAAGCTAAGTTAATAAACTAATATCAGGTTTCTAGTAATGGTTTGGGTAATTACCCTATTTGGGCCCGAGAAAGGCTACACAATGGCAGCATCACTGGCTGCGAGGTACTAATAAGCGCACGTAGCAACATGCACGAAGGATCAAACCGCGGACCACTTGGAACCCATCAAACATCCCTAGGGTGCGAAAACATGGTTCTAGAACCCTCCCATACTACTTCGGGTGAGACCTCAATCGGTGCTCCGGTGACTGCTGCCGAAAGGGCCAGTAGTACCGGGATTTGTTTGGCTAAATCATCTCTGAACCTGGGTCAGGCCCCAACTAGCCAAAAAATGGTTCCATTTCTGGGACCGGGATCTGCATAAGGGATGTCTGATGTCATGTCATTGGAATCCAATGAAGAAAGAAATTGAAGGGTGGTTAGACAGAAAGAATCACGAGTTTGTGACACAGGAAAATAGGAATCTACGAGTATCAAAGGAACAGTGGTTGGAGCACTACTTATATACAGAAATCCACGAAGTTTTCTTTGCATCCTTTCCCTCTGAGTTGTATGAGTGGATCGCGAAGCTACAACACAGTCAGGGAAGGTGTAGGATTGACAAATCAATTGTGTGGAATCCAGAATTAGTGCATAGACTAGAAGCATCGGAAGATAATATTGCACACACTGTGGACCATTGGCTCAATTGGATTATAGGAGGATTTATCACTGAGTTCGTGGTAGACATGACAGTCAGCTACAGCAAGGCGGAACGACGCTTCCTCAAAGCGAGGTAAGTGCATTAAATCTTTGAACACTTGGCTTAAGATGCTATTATGTGAAAATTGGGTTAGGCGAATAAATTGACGTTTAGGGCTACGCTAAGTGGGAGGATCTATAGAAACGAAGGTAGTGCAGAAATAAAGAATAGCCCCTTGATTTTGCCTCGGTGAGAAAGAGAGGAAGAGCTCCCGAAAGTTTCTCCGAGAAGCACGGTCAGTCTAATAAGGTAGCAAATTTCATGCCTACCACCTCCACCTACACCACTACTAGTCTCACCATCTTCACCTCCATCTCCGCCCACACCACCTCCACCACCACCATAGTTCAATATGGCAAGCACGATAAAAATGCCAGTATTCAGGGGAGTAGGGAATGAAGATCTGGACAAATTTTGGTTCATGGTAAGTGTCGTATAGGAAGCACAAGGAGTCGCTGATAACAATATAAAGAAGGCAATGTTGGTGAGCACGTTGCAGGATCATGCACTGACATGGTATATTAAGCATTCTAATGACCATCCGAACGTAGGGATCAGAGATATACAGGCCGTGCTGAACAAGGAGTTTAGCAGGCCAAAGTCAGAGACACAATCGATTATCAAGTTTAAGGAGATCGCAATGCTTCCAGGCAAGAATCCATTGGATCTAGACCAGAGATTGAAGAGTATGATTCGTGAAGCCAACATGACCTTGACAAATGGGCAACACCTCACATGGTTTGTAGCATCACTAGCACCACATCTAAGAATGGTGTTGTCGCAGCAAAATTTATCCAGTAGGCCGAAGCTTTGGAGAGTGCAATGAGACTACATGAGACCCCAATACAATATTTTGACCTGGGAGTCCATCAAATTCATGTGCAACTGTAAAATTTGTGTATGGAAATGCAGAGTTTGAAACATGACAGGACAACTCACCCAGAAGCGCACGAGGAGTTATGGTGCATAAAATGCAAGGGCCAAGGGCATGACAAGGACCATTGTCCAGTCTTCATGAATTACTTGGTGGGAGGAGGGTCGATGCCATTAAGACCTGAGGCACAAGTAGGACTGAGTGCGACACCTGCATTGTGGTGCGTGATCTGTTAGATATGATGAAAACACACTACGGATAACTATCATCTATTGCAGAAGTATACACAGACGCCCCAACAATTGTTCTGTAATTTCTGTAGGTCGGTAGGCCATGATGAGCACACCTGCAGAAGTTACAAGCTAATGATGGATCGAACTCCTGCCTATAGGGTGCATGCCGAAACACGAGCCCTTGACCCAAATGAAAGAATGGCGCACGCTGGATTTTAGGGGCGCAGACGAGGTTGAGGTGGAATGGGACCAAGAAGGGGTTGCAGACAACTAATTTGTTACAATTGCAGAGGGTTAGGACACTATGCATGTGATTGTATGAATCCGATGAGAACATCATGTTTATACTGTACTCAGTTTGATCATGAGGCAGAGGACTGCACTACACTGATAGCGAGGCTACATGAGAAAGGTGTACTCTAGCCTCCCTCGATTCAGAATTTGCAAATGATGAGGTCTAAGCCGCGCAAAGAGGACCCAAATGTAAACATAGTGCTTAGAAGCAGTATCACAACAGGAGAGGACAAAGGTAAGCGACCTGAAGAAAGTGCGTGGGTTCGCAAGGCTCCTACAAAGCAACCTGGATTTGATCTAGAGCGTGCGAAGGAGATATTCATGGAAGCTAAGAAGAGCTTCACGGAGGCATCCACTTCAGGTAGTAAGGATCAACTAGAACCGAAGATGGATCCTTCCATGATCACTACCTTTCTGGAGACATGTATGAAATTTCTGTGTGATAGCAAGGCTGTGAAAGGGCTACAGGAACTTATCACTAGGTGCACTGGGTCAGGAGAACCGCGCGTAGTCCGGAAACTTGGAAAGCACACATCGTGCATAGAAGGGAAATGAGATTGACTGCGCAAATCGTGGAGTATGAAATGGATCAAGTAATCTGGATCTAGGATCAAACACGAATTTATGGCCAAAAAAAACATGGGAATGCATGGGCACATGCATGCTATAATGGTATCCTATTAATTGTGAATGGTGAACCAACAAAAGATCTTACCCATGGCAAGATTGCGAGTAACAGTGGATATTGAAGGTGTGAGCGCACTAGTAGATTTTGAAGTGATAGAGATTGTTGATGATAGCAATCCCTATCCTGCGCTACTAGGAATAGACTGGGCCACCGATATGAATAGAGTAATAAATCTAAAAAAGCGCAAAATGGTTTTTGAGAAAAAATCACTATGCGTAGTGGTGCCTTTAGACCCTGTGGAAGGAGCGCGCTACACAGAGCCAGTGCGTGGCAATGAAAGAAATGATGAGCTAGACTGTATCTACAAGATAAACACTCGGGAATAGGATTGGGTGAATCCTACAACGGATGGCTGGATTTCATGGCAGTGCGAAAGCTACTGCACATCAGATCTGGATAAGGAAACAGAACAATGGCAGAACCAGTTACAAGAGGTAACCACGCTCAATTGCAACATGATGGTTAGATCACTGCGTTGTGTGACAACAGAGGTAAGGGATCTACCTATGTATGATGGGTTGAAAGTGGTGGATGAATTCCTAAATGAATTTGAAAGCATAGTGCCAGAACAACAGTGGTTCGATGCTCTAAAATGGGCACTGTGCGCAATGCCCATAAGGTGGTGGGGTATGCATCAGAGAAGCTTTGAGGACTGGCGCAGATGCAGAAAGATGATGTGCCTATGATTTGGGAAATCGAAGATACGGCTAGTAGACAAGTATGATGGACGGAATGATCGACGTACACACCTCACGAAATGGACTAAGTTATACGGGGAAGACCACAGCTTGAATGGGTACATTTGTTCTATCATACCTTGGATGTCATACCCATAAATTGGTATACTGAGACAGAGCTCTACCATGGTATGAGCGAATGGGATATATTGTGTGAGGGATTTCTGTTAACTTTCATGTTTGAAGATCGTTGGTGGGATACTATTGACGATGCGCTACAGGTAGTAACAACAGCTATCCTCAAAATACCCTAGGATCCAATGCACGTACTTCAGCCAGAATGGGCAACACAGATGAGCTGGGCACTAGAGTGTTACAATGTAAATGTTGAAGAGGATGATGAGGACCCACGAGATATTAACATTACAGAAACGAAAGGCTATCGCGAGATTTGGGTACCATTGATTGAGGATCCTGACATCACCGTGCCGCTAAAAACAAAGTAGGTAAACATTGGAACGGAGGCAGAACCGAAGTATGCAATGCTTGGGGAATATTGGGATGATGCCACGGTGAATAAGGTCACTGAGTTACTCCACAAATACCAAGACTTGTTCCCGACCAAAATTACAGACTTAAAAGGGATCGTTGGCAACTTAGGGATGATGAATATCACCCTGAACCCCAACGCGAAGCCGATTTAGCAGTGACCTTACCACTTGAATCCGAAATATAAGGAAAAGGTCTGTGAAGAATTAGACAAAATGCTCGCGATCAGAATTATTAAGCCAGTGGAAGAATCCGACTAGGTGAGTCCTATAGTAGTGCAGGAGAAAAAGAAGAAGGGCGAAATAAGAATATTTGTGGACCTTAGGAAGCTGAATGACGCCTGTGTACATGATCCATTCCTGACACCATTCACAGATGAAGTACTGGAGAATGTTGGTGGTCAGGAAGCATACTCGCTCACAAAAGAGTTCCAGGTGTATCATCAAAAAAGTACACCGTACCACCCACAAGCTAATGGGACAGTAGAGGCATTCAACAAAATATTGGAGACTACACTGACAAAAGTATGCAATGTGCAACGAAATGATTAGGACCTGCGCATACCTACCGTGCTATGGGCTTACAGAACTATGTTCAAGAAACTAACGGGACAGACACCTTTCCGGTTAGTTTATGGCATGGAAGCTATTATGCCGATGGAATATATGGTACTTAGTCTACAAATAGCAGTGTTTATAGGCATGACGAACTGCGAAGCTCTAGAGGAAAGTCTCGCGCAATTAGAAGAACTCGAGGAAGAATGGTTTTTGGTTGGATTTCATCAGCAGGTACAAAAGCAATGTGAAAAAGCCTAGTACAACCGCCATATCAAATTGCACACCTTCAAGGTAAATGACTTAGTGCTGCTGTATGACAGTAAGTTTGAAAAATCTCCGGGAAAATTCAGAATGGACTGGCAGGGACCATACATGGTTAAGGAGGTCATAAACGGAGGTGAAGTCTAGCTAGTCAAACTAAATGGAGAACCCTTCCCAGGAAAAGTAAACGACATCTGCTTGAATCCCTACACAGGTGGGCTGACTATCTGACTAACCAGACGATGTACAGTCTTCGCAAACCAAGGAGTTAGACAAGGGCGCGGGACTATAAACATATGCAACGGATGTCGATACAAATGTAAGCACACAATTCAGACATAGAGGAACAAATGTAGTAGGCTCAGCAAGCAACAACTTAGTTTGCTACAGACATCAAGACCATTCGAGACCAGCTGGAGCGACTCCGCACCAATATTGCCGCGCCAATAGAATGACTGAAGGGTGAGTCACGATGTTTGTGCTGGGGGGCTGTTGGGCATGGGATCCCCCCACAGCATTCTTTGGGGCTCAAATCCCAAGTTTTGAGTAATATTATTGTAAACACTCCATGAATTGTGGGCGTGGAGCACGAATCATATGTTAGAGTCATAGGGCTGTCTGCCCTAAGTTTTGAATGTAGTGTCGGCCTACCCATGGTCCACGGACCATGGGATTGTATAAATAGAGTGAGGCTCTAAGCTGTAAAGTAGTTAATGAACTAATGAATGGAGTCTGAAAGATAGTGAGGATAGAGCAAGAGTCTAGTATCTTCGGTCGTAGCAGTAGGAATAGGTTGTGCAACTGAGTGCGCAGAGGCCTAATAGAGTCCGCAGCTAAGTGCGCGAACCCCTGCAGCTGAGTGCATAGGGCGGAGTTGAGTCTGTAACCAAGGAAGAAGAATAATAAAGAAAAGTTTTATCTGAATTCTATGTATTTGTTCTTGTGTTATTTCCTGTTTGATATAATTTGCAATTATACCATTTAATTACTGTGCGTACTTGTATGAATGGTGAATATTGTTAAGTATAAATGAAAGCATACAGATAAGCTAAGTTAATCAACTAAAATCAGGTTTCTAGTAAGTGTTTGGGTAATAACCCTGTTCGGGCCTGAGTAGGGTTGCGTGAAGGCAGCATCACCGGCTGCGAGGTACTGATAAGCGCATGTAGCAACGTATGTGAACGATCAAACCGCAGACCACCTGGAACCTATCAAACATCCCTAGGGTGCAGAAACCTAGTTCTAGCACCCTCCCATACTACTTCGAGTGAGACCTCAGTCTGCACTTCATGGACTGTTGCCAAAAGGGCTAGTAGTACTGGGATTTGTTTGGCTAAATCATCTTCGAACCTGGGTCAGGCCCCAAGAAGCCAATAAAAGCATAGAACCAGGAGATTTTTGCTAATTTTAGCTAGAAAACTCGTGTTTTTTTCACCAAAGGAGGGGAGAGCTTGATGAACAAAGGAGGTAAGGATGAGAATGAAACATGTTTGGGACTTTTTGGCTTTTATAAGCACAATACGATCTTCTTTTGAATAAAAATGGGCCCCACATACCTTTTCAAAACATGACTTTCACCTTTTCAAACTTGGCCACTTTGGAGACTTGAAATCTGAACTTCTCTTTTATCTTTTTGAATAGAAAAACTCCTTCCTTTTGGAACCTTGAGATGGTAACCATAAAACACTTATGAAATTCCATAAAAACTTATTGCAAAGAGCTACTTATCACAAGTCATCATATGCCGGATTTGATGCATGAAATGAAAATGGAGCTCGAAACCTTAATGACCTAATGAAGACATGAGACTTAGTGAAATGTTAATGATGATGACTGATATGATGAAGACATTCTCTTTATTATGATTCACTCATCTGAGTGATGTAAGAGATCGACATGTGATATTTTTTAAGAAAATAGAGACATTCCTAGATAACTAACCATTGACAAAATTTTACTCTGAAAACCTAGTGACACGATAGAATTTGACCTTGAGACCCCTAACAAACTTGGTAAAAGCATATTTGATCACTGGTGACGGGTTGATAAGACTAACACTAACAGGGCGCACTCACCTCACTCCCCATCTATGAGAACCTCTCATGCACCTTCCTTGACTCGCCACAGTTATCACACCCTTGCTATTAACAAGGACATCTTACTTGCCTCTGTGTGAAATCACGGTCAAGGCATTACCGTACAACCCACTGCTAGCACTCCTACACCAAATGGTCTCAGATATATTTGGGAATTCTTACTAGGGAGATCCCTTGACATGTTGGTGGGTCCAGCACCATCAACATTTGAGGTGCTAGAAAAAGGGCTAGATGACAAGCTGAGCCCTCACCATCTATTTTGAATTTTCGCACATCTATCATGGAGTTTGTTATAGTTCGCCCTTCGAAATGTTTGTCCAACAAACATATCTTTCACATCGAGAGGGAGTTCTGGGATCACTTGTCACAAACCACATATGATGGTGAAGGCGACGTGGCCTTGCCTAAGAATTTAGATGACTTCCATGCTCTCATGGAGGGAATGGAAGATTTTAGTGAAACATAGGTCTATTCATTGCTCGCACACACACTTCGCGACCGCCCATCGCAATGGCGTGGAACACTGCCTCATAATTGAGTGCACTCATTCAATTAGTTCAACGATCTAATAGAATCTATTTTCCACCATTTTGATCTTGAAGTACTTGATAATTCTTTTTTAAAACACCAAAGGCCCCACATGAATCGCCTATGGAGTTTTCAAAGTGCTTCCATCTATTCATGTTTGAAGCCCAGAAAGGTAAGATGAAATTTCAGTATCTCATTGAGAAATTAGAATATTTCCTTATCCAATCTGTCAATCCCAAGAAGAATTTCAATCTCAAACCCCGCTCAGCATACTTCGATGACGGAGTTGCGCAATCATAGATGAACACGGTTACTGTGACAAGTGACTCTCGGCCGTCCCCTCATCAAACAACTCCACCAACATAGAGTGATGTGGGAGAACATGAACACACATCTTTTCAACCATCACATCCTCCCGAGATCACTCCTTCTGATTTTCATGCAAGGTTGGTTGGGAATCCCATGGGTTATCACATGTATTTCGTACCTCAACCTCCGTCCTCTTATTCTGATCATCCTCCGTATTACACTATTTTGCGTTCTTCCATTTAGGACTCTACACCTATTTTGAACGAGGTTCAATCTATCGATGAAGTCGGTGTTACACAACCAACATGCACTATCATTCACAAATAGTATGACCGTGAGCTTGAACATCCACAAGCACCAAAGGACCATCCTTGTGTGTCTGTACCTCCTATGGTTTTTCCTGACCTCCTTGGTGATCCTGCCATTCCAGATTTTTCATGTGTATCTCCATCCATGAAAGCACCAAATGTTGATTATTTCCAGGACACACCAGATGTCAGTCCATCATCTAACAATGGAGAGGACCAATCATTCTTTGAACATCCACTAGATTTTTCATTTATCTTTTCTGGAAACATAGAGGATGAACATTCTTGCTTGTCATCTACCCCTCTGTGTGATTCATCAAATCATGAGGATGCCGACCAACATCCTGAGTTTTCTAATCTTGGCTTTCATGATATCCTTACCTCATCATCTAATCATGAATTCGAAATCCCACAAATTGTTGAGGCACTTCAGCTCGAGCTGATGGTTATGTCAGGCCCTCGTTGTCCTAAGGTTGGTTTCACTTCTGATCTAGAAATTGTTCAAACATGCAAGGCTCCTGATCACTCATTTGTATGCATTGAAGATCAATCTAACACTCATATTTCACTTCCTCCACTCAAACTACACTGTCCCATCACTCATGCATTGGAGGAATCTTACTCAGCAAGCACACTTGCACAACACGAGTGGTCTACCTTCCGCACGTGTGCTTGCATGTCACAGTCAACTATGTTTATATGCTTAACATCTGCATGTAGTGTCACACAACATCATGACAAGTACATGGAGTGCATTTCATGCGCTTTCACTCATTTTTATTTTGTGGACGATTGTAAGCTCAGAGTGTGTTTTTTTTTACTATTGTATCTTTCACATTTGTTGGTTCACACAACTGGGTTGCTCACAGACCAAGCCTTCACCAGCACGGGTCAACTAATGCGCCAGTGGCTGAATTGGAAATATCACTTCATGTGATTAGGCCCTTGCACCATTAGGTTAGGAGTAGAAGTAGTGTTTGATTCTAGTTTTCTTTCTTACATGCCTATTTTCTTTCTTTCTTTTCTTGTTTGTTTGTTTTCTTACTCACTTTTCTTTCGCATTTACTTCTGCTTCTACTTTTCTTTGTTGTTTCTTTGCTTGTTTTTGGTCATAGGTTAGTTTCTCATGAAACCATGCATAACTCTTGAAGCAAGCTAGGTAAAAGTATAAGAGGCCTTGTGCAACTATCACTACTCGGTTATCTGTCGTCCTTCCTCTGTATGTTGAAGTTATTAATTTCAGTCCATGATACATTGATGGAAAATATGTACTATCTGAAGTGAACCTTGGTGAAAACACAACACTTGCGTGCTAACTAGTGTCACCTTCTCTAGTCAGTTGTTTTAGGGTTAACCCTTGTCAGCTTAGTCAAGTAGAGTAAGGTGAGGGGGAAAACCTTAACATACACATCATAGGTATATAAAAAAATAATTCTTTGAAGGAAAAACCTATTCTACTCTCAATAAGTTGGGATCCCTCTTATGACTCTGAAATGAATAATTTCTATGCACAGTTATGAAAAAATGAAAAAAATGAAAAGTGAAAAATGAAAAAAATAAAAAATGAATAAGGTGAAAGAAGAGAAAGGTTTCCTGTGCAGAGAGGTGATGAAAGTAACTTTGTCGGAGTACTGACCAGGCTCACTGGCAGCAGAGTGATGCTTGTGTTCCTGCGTGACTCTGTCGGGGTACTGTCTAGGCCTGCTAGTAGCGAAGCAACACCATAGATGAAACTAAGACTTTGAAGACTATATAGCTTGTGCACCAATATACCCCTCAACCCCAATCGAAACAACTATGTTCACCTGGATTGGAATGCGTGTCAATCGACCAAGAGCTTGGCAGATGCTACATCTTACAATCAAGCAATTGTGGAAACTAGGACAAACTGAGAACTGAACAATACTTCTGGAGGTGTTGGACTCTCTTTTCATGAAAAAGTTCCATTTAGAGAGTTGGAGTTCTACCAGTGTGTCACCAAGTGTTGTAGCGGCTACAACCACCCTCCAAATTTTTTCGTTAGATTCGTTTTGGAGACTTCCTACCAACCTTTCATAGCAGCACTTCTTGCCTTGTTAACTACACAAGCTTTTGTGATTTTCTTGCAGAATGACAACCTGTCCATGAGAGCTTGTTGCATCATCCTCACAGGATGTTTCTCTAGACTTGGTCTAGTTGCACGCTGAGTAGCTCCCTCAAGAAATTACACAATTATGGAGGGGAACCTACCTTCCATCCGAAAATTGTGTAATCCTGTCTGGCAGCCTGCTGGGCTCCATAATTGCACAATTTTGCTTATCACTGTTCACTAGGAAAATTGTACAATTCCTCCCAGCATGACTGCTCAACCCAGAAATTACGCAATTCTAGCAATTCTGCCTGTCACTATTCACTGGGAAAATTTCACAATTCCTCTCGGCATGACTGCTCAACCCAGAAATTACACAATTCTAGGCAACAGTCAGCTACTCTGCTCAAAAATTGTGCAATCCCTCTGGGAAACCATCCCAGCTCCCTCCCATAAATGCACATTTTCCCCCTCATTTGAGAAGACTCTTGCATGTGCAGTTGCGTTGATAGGTTCCCTCCAGGACCAAGCAAAACTGATTTGCATGCATGGACTACTTCTCCCAAGGCAGCATGCAATGTCATCCCTTGATTCAAGGATCTATTTTTAGCAGCTGGAGGTTACATGCAAGGATCATTTGAGAAACATCCCGCCAAGTTTCACTTTTCCTAGATTTGTGGCATGAGCATCATAGCCTCGAGTTTATCAAAACTCATCAACCAAAAACTACAGAGCTCATTCCGCATATCGAACTTACAACTCTAACATCCCACATTACATCTAGGAGTCATCGGCACATTCAACTCAACTATCTTGGGGTAAGCCCACCTTTCATGTCTTGCATTGTGTTTCTTTTGCTTTTTGTGTTTTTCTTTGTGTGAGTGTTTTGTGCTTGATCACAGTGACCGCTTACTGTCATTTTGATGTATGTTATCTTGTATAAGCATTGTTTGAGTTTTCATTTGCATCTCACTACTATCGCATGCATGACACTGTTTTTGCATGAATGGTCGCTGTCGCAACAACTCACTTCACACAAAAGTGCACTTTTCCATTTTATGAATCCTTCATTTGTTGTTTGCATGTATGATCATTCACTCTTGTTTGCACTCATCTAGTCACGCATTTAGACTTCTCATGTTTTCAATCACCCTTCGGCTGATCTCGGCAACCTTGTCCTGGACCGTGCCTTGCCCGGCTAGCATTACGCATTTCCAGAAGCAAAGGCTCTACCTTCCTTCCATAAATTGCGTAAGTCTAGCTCAACACTAACCTCGAGGCTTGCATTGCACAATTCTTGGAGGTAGTCTCCCAATGGCCCAAGAAACTTCGCAGTGCAGTTTGCTTGTTACATGTCATTGTTGACTGAATGTGCATTACGCAGTTTCAGTCCTTAGCAGGCCAGGCTGGACTATGCATTTCATAGTTCTAGTAGTCAGTCAGCTTCCTGATAGCCTAGACTATGCCTTCTATAGTTTTGGCAGTTAGTCTCCAAACCTCCCAGTAGAAATTGTACAACCTTCACGATCAATGACACAGGTATGTTGCAAGTCAGTCCTCAAGTTTGTTTTGGTTTTCGACTGACAGATTTCTTTCCATGAGAGTTGCTATGTCTCCAAGCATCACATGTGTCTGTATGCCTCTCAGCAGCACAAGTACAATGGCGTTCAGGAGAGGAGATTCAAAGGCCATTGAGAGCCCAATGGGGTTTGCAACCAAGAAAGTGTCTATGAGCTCGCCTACCTATGAAGACATCAAGTTGCTCGTAGACAAGGACATCAAGATAATATGGCAGTAGCATCACAGAAAGCAACACCATCAGCAACAACTGAAGGAAACACTCCTGCATGTAATGGATGCAAGAGGAAGGTTGTTGACAGTACAGAGGCGGAACAAGGTTGCAAGCTCAAGCAGATCCACTTGTGATGAAAGAAACTTTGGAGACTAAGGCTATGAGGTGATGACACGACATGAAGATCACGTGAAGGCAGTGAATGGAATAGAGAAGGAGTTGCATGTGCTAAAGAAACAACTCATGGAAGAACAAGAGCTACATAGATGAGAGAATGAGTTGCAGCAGGAACAGGTACAACACAAAGCACAACATGCACAGATGGATGAAACTACACCTATTCAAGTTATAGATCCATCCCAATAGCTGGTATGAAGCAAACAAGGTGAGGAGTGTTATTGATCAATGCATGTCATTGTGCACACGCATGCGATCCCACCCATTTGGCACACTCACCGAGGCGAGGACAAGAAGCAAGTCCATTTGGTGCTAAACATGTATTTTGGGAAGTTGATGTGCATGACCACCAACACATGCTTGGAGAGTAGCATAGACACTATGCATCAACATGTTTTCGGTCCAGTCGCACATAGGATGACCATGTACATGCTATCAGACGAGTTGGACGGAGGAGCCATATCAGTTCACTGGGATGAAATGAATGTAAGAGTTTGCTTCAACAGGATGTCACTATTCAGTGCACAGAAACCATCATAGATGACCAAGCTTGGCATTAGCTCACCACTTCCGATTGTCACAAGGATGTCAAAGAGTTTGTCTCACCACAATGGTCTAAGTATCAGTGATGTCCTGCATGGATTTCTCAAGCCATTTTGTTTCACATGGGCACATGTTCATTGCAATGTAACATCTTATCAGGTGGAAGTTCAAGTGTCGATAGATGAATGTAACTGTCATAGAGTAGTTGAGGAGTCATGAGGATAGATGAATGGTCTCAAAGGGGAATGTCAAGGGTCACCCCACCCTTTGCTATAAATAGTACCTCATAACTCATTGATAGGCTTTTGTTTAGCCAATCTTCAATAGGAGTATCTTAGAGAAAGCTTGGACAATATTGTAATGTGCCTTGGCTTCTCCACTACATAGAGCTAGTATATCTCTTTGGAGGAGCAGGTGGTTGTGGATGTAACATTCCAGTACTGGAACTAGTGGGTATACATGGATGCATTGTATGACTGGAACTTACGCTTCTTAATATAACAGAGCCAACACGTTTTAATGTATATATTGTTATTGTATTTGGACTATTCTGGTTGCTATAGCAATGTATGTTATTTAACTTATGCATTTGTGTATGAACTATTTTGTATGCAATTGTATGAATCTTCTTGCAAATGTGTTGTTGGTTTGAACATCACTTTGGATTGCTCGCTATCTTGCTTTCGAGCTAGTGATGCATCTTTGCTCATGTGTTCCCTTGTAAGCCGAGCACTGTTACAGGTTTCCAAGGGTTAAACTCACGTCACTCCCCATGTGTTAGAACCTCTCATGCACCTTCCTTGACTCATTGCAGTTGTCACAACCTTGCTACCAACAGGGACATCTTACTTGCCTCTGTGTGAAATCATAGTCAAGGCATTACCGTAGGACCCACTGTTAGGACTCCTACACCAAACAGTCTGAGGTCTAATTAGGACTTCTTATCGGGGAGATCCCTTGACATGTTGGCAGGTCTAGCACCGTCAACAATAGGTTAGATTATTAAAATACCAAGAAATGGCAAGTTAGGATATGAATCATATCATTTAAAAATTAGGGGGCTACTAGTAATGGAGAATTAAATGGATAATTTGAGTAAAAGGGTGGAAAATTGGCTACAAATGAACTATTATATTTAATGGAAGTTGATTGGTGCTTATATTTTGTGGAAATAGTCCTTTTTTCTATGATGTGGTTATACAATAATTCTACATTACAAATTTAAATCCAAAGAATTGTAGCATATTTATTTTTATATCATTAGCGACATTTGATTTGTACCATGTGAACGAGTGATTAAAAATATTTGATACCATGAAATGTGGTTGGTTTATTTAGAAAAATGATTGGTCTATATTGATTCACTATGAATTTAATATTTTTTTCACCTTGTTTTGTGTTATGAATTATTAAGCAATTGATACTAATTGATTAAGATGTGGAGAGAAGCCATGGTAGTTTGTATAATGGATATTTAGTCAAATCAACTAAAATGGGTAGGTAAATTTCTATAGTCATGGTGGAACATAGATTGGGAGTTTATAGTTGATTTGTAAACTTCTTTGGATACTCCACTAGAATAATTCATCACAATAGATCATATCATATTCTAAAATGCTACATTATGAAATTTATTTTCTTCAATCCCAAATTAATTATTATGAAACTATTACTTTAATCTATGAAATAAATAAAGTAAAAATTAAAGAAATGAGAAAAGATCATGCCATCCATACTAACAAAAAAAATATTCTAGAAAACCCAATATGGGAGAAAACCTAGCTATAAGGGAAGGCCCATGATATGCTATCTCCTTTTCAATTATGGAAATGAAAACACAAACAAAGAGTCTCTCACTGTGGAGCTACCTTTAACATTGTGGAGTGAATCTCTACTACAAAATGCTTTCCCCCTTTTTTATGCTCTCAAATCCCACCCCTATATTCTCTATTCTACCATGGAATGAATATATTGTTAAGGAATGGAACCCCTTCTACTCCTAGCAACCTAGTATTTAACATATTCTAATGGCCATCAATGGTTATGGTTTTTCATACTCAATCTTTAATTAGTGATAAAGTTTTGGATCTTCTAGAATCTTCTTAAAATCGACAAGTAGATAGCCCCACATGTATTTACTAATGTAGGTTGACATGCAATCTACACATACCATTGTGTTCAACAAGGTAGGCCAACTTATGGAAAGCATAACTTCCACACAAAAGCTACAATTTGTGTGATTCTTACATCATTCAAAAGGTGTGTATTTAGAATAATTCAAAGGGTTTTGATTTATGACTGTAAAGTTGTGACCCTAAAAGGTTTTATTTTATGCTTCAAAATGGCTACAAAAGGTTGTAGAACCCAAATTTCCAACTATGACATGCCACTAAAATGGGCCATGTAGGCCAAGTCCCCCCCCCACACACACACAAAAAAAAAATACCAAGATAAATGAAACATTATATATGACCAATTTAAAATCAATAAAATAAACTTGTTTCTTTTGCATAGTTGAAGTGTAACTCAATACATGATTATTGATGTTTGACTTCTAAAATTCTTATTTGAATCATATTCATAGTAATTATGAATTCATGTTGAAATTTTAACTAATAATCCATATAGAATTACATTTATCATGGTCAGATACCTTTTATATGAATTATGTCTCAAATTCTTATGGGCGATTTGTTCTTATATTTGAATTTCCAACTAGAAGCCCCATAGGAGAAGTTATTATATGTTATAAGGATGAAATTACATAATTGAGTAACCTCTCATAATTATTTCAAATGTAATTATTTTTCCACAACCTCATATTTATGAAATAATAATAACTTCATAATTGAGAAAAATGTTTCATAATGAGTTGGGAAAAGGTCATAATTGAACATGGAAATTGAGCAAAAAACTCATTATAGGATGGAAAAAGTTTCATAATTGAGAATGAAGCTGAGGCATGAATTGTAATTACTTGGTTCAAATTCCATCAATTCCATCCATGACTTGTATCCACATAATTATCATGCCATAAAGGGTATCTGCAAGATCTTCTAAATTTCTATAAGAAAGAGGACAAATTGATTGAGTTGGGAAAAGTGTTTCAATTGATGTCAAAGGGTAGTTGTTGATGCCAATTCGAAGGAGTGAATATAAGCTTAGGGGGAGATTGTTGTGGTTCTGATTGATGTGTTATTGTGTTTGTTGATAGTTTAATGTATAATATAATATTGTATTTTTGAAGGAATTTTGTTTGCAAGTAAGTGTCTCAAATGATCTTGCAATGTTCTTAGTTGGATAACTCCCTTAGATACCCTTCCAACAATATATGAAACTTATCCAAAATACCAAGGATTGATGGTAAAAATGGTTTTGAAGTGAAGCAATGTGTAACATCCCTAGGTTGAGCTTCGATGTAAATAAATAACGGATGGACATTATAAAGGAAAAAATCAAACCAAGGTCATGGGACACACATTCCAATCTGAATGAGGAAAAAAAATCACATTGGGATGCACATGCAGTTAATTATTTATTTATTGGAAATGAAATTGGCATTGGCATTGGCAAGAGGAAAAAGGGAATAAATGGAAACTTAATTACTACATGCTAAAAGTACATATGGAAAAGTGCAAAATAAATAGAAGAAAATGAAATAAATTCCACTTTAGCAGGTGGGGAAGAGGAAGAGACAAGAAAAGAAGAAAACAATAAAATAATATGCATGCAAGGAAAAGCGAGGAAAAAGAAAGAGAAAAAGAAAAGAAAATAATTTGGAGAGACAACATCCTAGCATTATCTTTGGGAAAAAGAGGGGAGGAGAAAGAAAGCACTATAGCAAGGGAGAAAAAACCACAAAAAGAGAGATAACACTATATAAAGAGAGAGAAGACTATAACAAGAAAGGGAGAGCACTTAGAGAGAACAAGGATAATAAGCAACCCAAACAAGAGACAAGAAAGGAAAGGAAGGAGCAGAAGAGGAATTGCATCAATAGAAAACAAGGGAAGAAATCAAGCAAAAAAAAGGGGAACCAACTACAATATTTTGTTAGTAACAATGTGTATGTGTGATTTATCATTTTGTGATTTGAATGCATGGTTCATGGATTGGATTATTGGTGATTTTTCTATCATTGGAATGGGGATTCGCGTAGATTCTTTGTTGGCTTGGTGGGTCTTGACCCAGGTTGAGAGTTAATTCTGCCAAACAAAAACCCTGCACTACTGGCCCTTTCGACATCAACCCGCGTAGCGCAGGCTGAAGTCTCACCCGAAGCAGTATGGGGGGATGTTGGAACCAAGTTTCCACATCCCAAGGTTAGTGTGATGTCTTTTATTACGCTAGATCTGCCTTCGCGTAGATCTATAAGCCTCTAAGGCTCAATACTGCAACTTTACTTAAATGGCCTTTAGACCTTTGAAAAGGTCTACGAAAGGTTTTTTTGGACCCTTAACAGATGAATCATCCACTTACATGCACCATAAAGAAATCCTAGAGCTGAGTTCACATAGATCTACTTAAGTATTAAATAAACATAACAAAATATATTATAATTTTTGCGTAAATACTTAACATGCATTGCGTACAGTGAGCATGACTTATTCAATAGAGTCGCACATGAATACATCATTATTTCAGCAAGACATTATTCCATCACAACATATATCGCAAACATAAATAAAAGAAGTAAATAGATAAAAATAGAAATTTCTTCAATAGTCTTCTTTATTAATCTTTAATATGATGTTACAAACTCAAAACTACCCTGCACACTCAGCTGCAGGGGTCCACGCACTCAGCTGCGGACTCTACTCTAGGCCTCCACGCACTTAGATATATAGTGTTTTCCATTCTATCTACCCGCTGCTTACTTGCCCTTTTTCTCCCCAGAATTAAGCATCCTTCTCTATCTGCCTTAGACTCTCTAGACACACCTATTTATAGCTTTCCACATACAATTCGATGGTCCATAGACCATGGGTGGATCTCAAAACTGACTCAACTTTAAATAGACAAGGGGCTAAAACCCCTTTTGACTTCTAACTATCTACGTTCTCTGCATCCAAAAATTGCGGAGACTTTACATATTTTTACCAAAATTTACATCAAAACTTGGGGTTTTAACCCCAAAACTAACCTACGGGACCCCATCCCAACAAGCCCCCAACACAAAGGTCATGAGTCACCCTCAAGTCACTCGACTAGCATGGTGATATTGTTGCGAAGCTCCCCCAGTTGCACCTGTACAACTACCGAGCTGATCTCTAGGTGGTCCTTCTACGACTAGCTTGAAATTTTGCTGTGTTTGCTACAAGCCCATCAGTTTCTCCTAAGTGTTGGTTAATAATTGGTAAGCTTCTTGTAACCAAGGTCACAACTTAGCCTTAAGTAATGCCTCCTCCTTCTGAGTTCCTTCCACATGTGGGAGGAGCTACTTCCACTCCTGCAACTTGGTGAAGTGCTGCGATGTAGAAATGTAGTGCATTTTCGTAGTACTTCTGGAGCCTGAAAATATATGTATTCAAGATCTGTAGGTTTTGGCTTTCCTACAGATTCATTACCAACTCCATCGCCTGTTCAAACAAGGTCGTATAGTCACCGACTATGATACCCAAAGTTGCGATCCCTTCCTTGATGGTGGCTCTGCTTGTTCCATAACCTCAGGTGGAGTCGTAGGTTGTAGTTTGAGTTGGAGCTCTATAATATTCATATTAAGCTCGAATTGAACTCACCAAACCTTTTTCTTCACCTCACATACTCCTGCAGCTAATTTCTAGATCTTAGCTTTTGGCCGTGCATCCTCTGGGATGTGCATCTCTGACACTATTCTGCATGCCTCTGCTACTGTGGCCTCCAGCCTGGAACTTTGTTCCTGGATTGTTTCTATTTCCTTCAATGCCTATGTTTTCTTAGTGAACATCTATTCATTGCTCATCCTGTATTTTCTAATCAAATTGAGAGCGTGCTGCTCCCGAGCTCTCAATTCCTCCGTTACTCCTGCCTGTAGCGCATGAATTAATTCATTGGGGAGCACTGGAATGTTCAGTGTGATGTCCCTAAGGGTACTTAATATTACTCAATCATCAACCCACTATGCTTGTAGGGACCATTCCAGTAGAGAAACCATGCGAAGTTCCAATGTCCTGACCAATTCTGCAGCCTGACTCGTCCCCGATGCCAATCTCACTTGTGCGGCACTCGCTTGACATACATCCACCTATATCCTACTTGTCTAGATCTTCAACTCACGCAAGTCCTTCTAGATGCTCCCCAGCATCTGCAGGTACTGTTGCTCAAACTATTGCAATAGTTCAGTTGTAGTATCCCAAAATTTGTGGCCAATCTCATCGAGATCACCCTCTGTCAAGATCATGGGATCAACTTGTGTTTTGTCCAACTTTTTCTTCTTGCAGGGACCCTCCCGCTGCTCCTGTCAATTCTTTCTTAGCTGAAATGGGGTTCTCTACCCCTCATCTTCTTTGACCCCATTTTCAGACTGTTCCTCCTCCTCTGTCGTGAGCGAAGGGGATTTATTGCTTCTCTGTGATTCGTGCTACTCCTATTCAGCCTGCTCCTTAGCAGCTCCTTTTCCATCCGAGCCTTATCTACGACTTCCTTCTTTCATTGTGTGGCCAACTTTTGCGTGGTCTATTTTGTTGCATCCTTCCTTTTCTTTTCTACCCAGCTACCCATACCCTTACTGGTTTTGGCATCCAAGTCTAGTGGGGCAAACCACTCTGCTGGCCAGCGCTTGATCACCTCTTGAATGTCATGATTTGTGACCAAGTATGGTAAATCATACCATTTCTGTTGTGGGTCCTTTCGTGCCCAGAAATGTAGACGTGATGGAAGTTAGCTTTAAACGTGATGGAAGTCAGCTTTGAATGCGTCATATGCTAACAATTTCTCGTACAAGGTTGGGGACAACCTTGGGCATTGGGTGATGGCCATGTAAAGGCTAGATTCCATCAACACCCAGAATATCTTAGTTTCAATGACCCGCGTGGGGTCCTTCATGGCCCACAAGGAGGTGAACTGCGTAGCCTCTGGCAACCCTTCCTTCAGTGGAGGAAACTAGCTGTTCCCCGACAACTCCCATGAGACCAATAAGATTGATAACGACAACCATGCATAGTGGAATGGTTTGGTCTCATCCTGGACCTCATGACAATTCGCAAGGAATTCGCTGCATAGGTACCGTGACCAATTAAACTGCACACCCTTCGCACATTGTGTAGCTAATGATACCACAGGCCATGGAACTTCGTCCACGCAACACTTTCTCATTAATTTTCCTGCCAGGATTTGTGTAGCAATCTGCACCGCAGGGTCGTTGATAGAATTTATTGAATATTCGCATAGAGTTTTCACAAGTGAAAACTCCTTCATATTGTTCACCATATATTTTTCTCCTGCCTTTCCACCAAACTCCTTGGCTGGATTCAAGCCCTCATGTGATAGGTGCGTGATCCTGTGGATGAGCATGTCAGTGATGGGTATAGTCCCTTCTAGCCATAAGCACCTATCATGCACAAGAGAATGTAATTTCCTCACACAGGTGGTATTGATAGTAGTGTGGTGATAGTGGGGCACCCAAAATAAGTTTAACAACCCAGAATTCTCCTCTCCACAAATCTATTCCACCATCTCTAACTCAATGACACCTAAATACAGGTAGTAAACACGATTCATATAATTAGATATTGCAAGGTGAGGGAACTGTTCATGTTCCATGAAGTTCCAATATTCCATCTTCAGTAGGGGGATTCACTCAAGGCATGGACCTTCAAAGGGAACCTGCTCTGGCAACAGGGGCATAGAGATGATGAATTTGTTATAATCTGGGTGCTTTGTGACTTGTTCCTTCCTTTGTGCGGAGGGACGTAATCAGGTAACTTAGTAAAGGGCTCCACTCTCTCAGCATCTATGTCCTCGGTGCCCTGTCCCTCCCCAGCCTCCAAATTGACAACCCTCTCAGGCTACTTATCCTTCTTCTTCTTTTGAGTTCTAGAATGTTTACGGGGTGACTCACGCACCGACACTAGCTTCTTCTGCTTATCCTTCTTCAGCTACTAGGTTTCTCTAATAGGGGTGGGCTTCAGCCTAGGCGAGTTCAGCACCACAGGCATAGAAGTGGGAACTTCCATACTCACTAGCTCCAGAGAAGCTCCTTTAGATGTGATATCTCCCCCAATGCTCACTGTCTCAACAGGGCTTGGACCTAACATGGTGTCAAGGATAAACTTCTGGTTTAACTCTAGTAAATTGGAAAATGTTGGGATTGCGACCAAATCGTCAAAGAATGAGCGGTCCATAAGTAGCAAACAACATAAATCAAATAATCTAAGTGTGCAAAGTGTTCTCTCTTGGGCTGACACACGTAATTTATAAGGGTTTATGAATTCAAATCCAGCTGTTCCCTCCAAAATTCGATCGTTAATGTTGTTTTGTCGGCAGATCTTCAAATATTTTGGCCTTAAATGCCACCAGCCTGCTCCTCTCAACCGTATTTTAGTTGTCATCATGAACAGTGACTCTAATGGTCACTTTCTTGTGGTGTTGCGTGACACCTCCCTTAGTAGTGCAGCTCCGTTCGAGCAGCTTCTTATACTATAACTTCAACATTTTCTGCGCAGACCACCTGCCACGTAGTCCTCCAACACGGCAATGTAGTTTATAGTCCCAAACTCCCTTGCAACTGCCTAGAGCTCTAAGACTTGCCCTCTGTCATATAGTCATTGAGTCGGATCCCCTATATATGGCTTTAATTGGCTACCATTCATCCTTCCCGGAAAAGGTTCTCCATTCAGCTTCGCAAGTTGTACTGCACCTCCATCTATAATCTCTTTGATAACATATGGCCCAAGCCAGTGCATCTCAAATTTCACCCAAGACATAGTGAACTTGCTATCATATAATAAGACCAGATCATTTACCTTGAATGTGCACAACTTGATATGTCAATCATGCCAGGATTTTTCACGTTCCTTCTGTACTTGCTGATGGAATCGTGCTAAGAATCTATCTTCTTCAAGCTCCATCAGCTACACAAGTTGTTCTTCCAAGGCTTCATGATATTCCATACCTGTGAAAGCTGCTATTCGTAGACTAGGCATGATATATTCCATAGGCATCATAGCTTCTACGACATAGACCAATCCAAATGGTGTCTAACTTGCTAGCATTTTGCAAGTAGTCCTGTATGCCCATAATACTGCAGGTATGCACACATCCTAGTCATTCCATTGTGCGTTGAAATTTTTTGTCAACACATTCTCCAAGATCCTATTAAAGGACTCAATTGTTCGATTAGCTTGAGGATGATACGATGTGCTCTTGAAATGATAAACCTGGAACTCATCAATCAACACATTGATCATTTCATTTAGGAAGTGTGTACCCTGATCACTCATCAACACTTTTGGGTAGCCAAATCTGGTTAATACATACTCAATCGAGAACTTCACTGATGTATCCCTTGTACAATCCTTTACCGGCTATGCATTCACCCATCTGGTTATATACTTCATTGCAGTGATGATATAGCGTGCACCTGTATTCTTTCCTGGGGGCTAAATTGGTCCAACGAAATCAATTGCCCATTTTTCAAATGGCTGCAATGATACTTGAGGATTCAGTGGAAACTCATCCCTCTACAATGGTCTTCCCATTCATTGATATGCATCGCATGCCCTACAATATGCTTTAGAGTCTTTATGCAGTGTAGGCCACCATAGCCTTGCGTGCAAAATATTCTGAGTTGTTGCTTTTCTTGCATAATGTCCTTCTGCAACTCCTCAATGAGCTTTAGCAAGGATGTTATTCCATTCAAAATCTAGCACATACCGTCGCAATATCTCATTTGTACCCATCATATACAAATGTCCTACAATCATTGAGAATTTCGCCGCATGAACCACTAGTCCCTTGTTCTACTGACTATTATATCCTTCTAGTGCCGTCCCTATAGTCAAAAGGTGGATAATATTTCCAAAGTGGTTATCTCTACGTGCATCGTGAAGAGTTGTGTGTCGGGAAACACTTCCTCCAAATTAGTAGGCCTCTTTCCTGTCTCGATCCACAACATATGGTCAAGTCCTGCATTCAACCTACCTGGCTTCACAATCACCTCAAATTCATACCCCTCGAATAGAAGAAACCATTGACAGATCTTTTCCCCCAACACAAGCTTATTGACCAGGTATTTCAAGTCAGAATGATTTGTGTACATTTTGAAATGTCCACCCAACAAGTAGTGCCTAAAATTTTGAAGTGCATACACCATAGCCAATCCTTCGCACTTTTTCATTGAGTAATTCTTCTTGAAATTTGATAATTTCCTTCTTGTGAAGGTTATAGGGTGGCCCATCTCTCCTTCACTAGCCTGTGTTAGTACTACTCCCAGCACAATGCATGAGGCATCGACATGTACATGGAATTCCCTTTTCCAATCTGGCAAGACAAAAATCAGTGGGGTGACCATCTCCTCCTTCAATACATCCAAATTGTGCTGACATTCTTCATCCCAACAGAATGTAGCATCCTTCTTCAACAGTTTCTCCACGGGCGTAGTAATCTAAGAATAAGCCTTGATGAACTTTCTGTAATACCTGTGTGTCTGAGAATTGCACATATCTATTTGACACTTCTTGGGGCCTCCAGATTTACTATCACCATGATCTTGGTAGGGTCCAACATCAACCCTTTCTTGCACACCACATGACCATATAGGATCCCAAAGGGGACACAAAATAGACACTTCTTTATGTTTAGCATGATCTAGTATTGGCGGCACATATCCAACATTAGGTGCAGACTTTCCACATGGAATTTCACTAAGATGAACACCATCCAATCATCAAAATACACCTCCAATAAATTATGGATGAACTCCTTAAATGCTGATATAACTACGCGAGAGAATATCGCGGGCGCATTCCTGAGTCCAAATGACATGCCAGTATACTGAAAACAACCCCATTCAGTCACAAAGGTTGTTTTTCTCCTATCCTCTAGCATGATCTTGATCTGATTGTACCCTGGAAATCCATCAGTGAACAAGTAGGCCTCTTTCCCTCCACCGTTTTCCAATACATCATCAGTAAAAGGTGTTAGAAATAGGGTCATGGTCACAGGCATCATTAAGCTTCCTAAGGTCGATGAAAATCCTTATTTAACCTTTCTGTTTCTTCTCTTGAACCACCATCAGGCTTACCCAATTAGAGTCCTCCACAGGTTTGATAATGCCTGCCTCAAGCATCTTATCCAACTCTAATCAGACCTTTTCCTTGTGTTTAGGATTAAGGCGATATGACCTCTACTTAATAGGCTTCACATCCAGTTTCAAAGTGATTTTCATCACACCCAAGTCACCTATGATTCCTTTCAGGTCTGAAAACTTAGAAGGAAAAAGATCTTGGTACTCGTGGAGTAACTCAGTAACTTTATCCATTGTGGCATCCTCCTAGTAGTCCCTGATCTTCACAAATTTTGGCTTTGCTTCAATACCAATGTTTACTTGCTTGGTTTTCAATGGCACAGTGATGTCTGGGTTATCTATTTGTGGACCTTCAAATTTACGATGGCCTTCTGCCTCTAGAATATTGATATTTCATGGATCTTCATCCTCCCCATCAACAGTCACATTATAGCTTGCAGCGCATGGCGTAGCTGGGTTCTCAAATCTATCTTAACCAACTCCAAAGGATCCTGCAAAATTCTGAAGATCGTTGCCTTAATGGCTACAGAGATTCATCATTGCATTCGAACCCATCATCAAAACAGAAGGTCATTAAGAATTTTTCGCTTGATATATCCCACTTCGCGGTGCCATGATGGAGCTCCGTTTCCAGGTACCAATTCATAGGGATAGTATCCAAAGTATGACAGAATAAGTGCACCCACTCTGGATGTATCTTCGTTCCATAAACTTTAGTCCACTTCACTAAATGATTGTGCAGATCATTTCTCCCATTGTACTTCTCAGTCAATCAAATTTTAGGATGACCAAATTGTAACCTCATCATCCTTCTACAATCTCGCCATTCATCGAAGCTCTCCTTGTGCATACCACACCATTGTGTGGGCATAGTGTGCAGTGCCAAATCCAGTGCTTGGAAGTGATGATCCTTGGGGACTTCTAGTTCAAAGGCATCCAAAAACTTATCTACGTTAATTAAACCATCATAATAGGGTAAATTTCTTACCTTCGATGACACAATGTAGCGATTTAGTCATCTTGTTGCAGTGCAGCGTAGAGACTTCGTGTAGCCTATTCTGCCAATGCTCCAGTTATTCATCTGAATTTGAGGTACAGGAACTTTCCCGGTCCCATGCAATCTGTCCATTAGTTTTTCGATTAATCCAGTCTTGATCTCACAAAGTTATTTTGTAAATCTCAACGTCATCATCACTTTCTTCATAGTCCAAGACCAGTTCAGTATAGCGTGGTCCATCAACAGGGTCCAACGGTACTACAACCCGAAGCAATTTCTTCTCGAATAACATTATTCTTTTCTTCAAGTTGATGACTCCAATCATATCAATGTCCCAGTCAATTCCCAGGAGTGCGGGATATGGATTGTTGTCATCCATAATTTCTGTTACTTCAAAATCAGCCAATGTGCTCGTGCCTTCAATATCCACTGTTACTCCAGGTAGTCATCCCATAGGGATGATCTTCTACTGGTTTACCATCCTTAGATGGATCAGAGACCACTGCAGCATAGGTCTCCCCATTATCTCCCACGTTTGTTTAGGCAAAATGTTCGTGTTAGACTCCAGATCCAGAATAACCCGGTCCATCTCATAATCTCCTATCTGTGGGGTGAGCATCATCTCGCGCCCCGTTCTTGCCTTATGTTTGCCAGTTTTTCTTACTACACAGTGTCCATTAGGAGTGTTTTCCTTACCAGCACACTTTTTTATTAATTCCTATAGGTCTTTCATAGCCTTTCTACCACGCAAAAGTTTCATACAAGTTTCCAGGAACAGAGTAAGTACAGAGGGATCAACCTTTGTAGGTGCGCCATTTTCTGGTACTTTGTTCTGACTTCCTGAAGTAGATGCCTCAACAAATCATTTCTTTTCCTCCATAAATCTTTCCTTCATGCATGCTAGATCAAAACCGACTTCCTTCTCTAGGGCTTTGCGAACCCATCCGTCTTCTTCTGGCTGTCTTCCCTTACCATCCTCAGTTGTTATACCACTTCTTAGAACAATATTCACATTTGGATCTTCCTCATGGGGCTCGTCTCTCATCATTTGTAAGTTATGTGTAGGTTGTTGAGGATGTGCCTTCTTCTCCTACATCTTAGCGATCAACACATGGAATTCTTCTATAGTGTGGTCAAATTGGTTATCGTATTGGGAGGAGGAGCATTCTGACATTCCCACGCATAGTTCCCTAGCATGCCACAGTTATAGAAAATAACCTGACCGCGCCCTCTACGAGGTCCTCCTCCTCCTCGGCCCCGTCCTCTTCCTTGATAACCTCCACGCACTCCTCCAGTACCCTGATCTGTAGGCCGTGTCTCTGCTCTCATTCGGTAGGTAGGCGTTCTTTCCATCATTAGCTCGTAGCTACAATAATGGTGCAAATCGTGGCCCACCGATTTGCAGAAATCGCAGAACAATTGTTGTGGTCTCTGAACAAACTTTTGTAGCAAATTACAATTATTCGTTACATGTTTTCCAGCCACCTGACAAATAGTGCACCATAGCATGGGCCCTGCACTCAGTCCCACTAGAGCTTCAAGCCTCAGGGGAATCAATCCCCCTCCTATAATAAAATTTGCGAAGACATGGCCATGCTTTTATCATTCCCATGGCTCTTACACTTGAGGCACGAAACATCCTCACGCACCTCTAGGCTAGCCTCCTCTCTTTTCAAGCTCTGCAATTCCATATAGAGGTTTTGCAACTCCGACTGAATCTACTGGACTCCCAAAATCGTGTCCTGAATAGGTGTCTCATGCAATCTCATTGCAATTTCCAGGGCTTCCGTCTGAGTTCCTATCTTTTGCTATGACAATGCAATCATCGAGTGGGGCAGAAGCGAGGCTATAAACCACTCACGATGCTTACCATCTATGAGTTTCATATTAGCTTTGCGGATCACACATTTCAGCCTTTGATCTAACTCCTAAGGCATCTCACCATCCCTCATCATGATTTCCTTAAATCCAACGACTGACTGTGAGTGAAACTTATGCTTACTAAACTCCTTGTTTAGAGCATCCTTAGTATCTTCTAGCATTACTAAAGGATGATCAACAAAGTGCTTAATATACCATGCCAGCGCGCTTTCCTGCAAAGCAGTAACTAAGTGCGCCTTCTTTATGTTGTCATCAGTGATCTACTGCATGGTCCATACAACATCCGCAACAAACTAGAACTAATATGTATCTTCGCTCCCTATACCCTTGAAAATCGGAAACTTTATTGAGTTCATCATGTTGAACGATGGTGGTGGTAGCGACAGTGTGGGTGAAGGTGTATGTTGTGAAGGTGAGGGTGGAGGTGGAGTGGATGGGTAATGTATCCGTGGAAAACCATGTCTCATCAGCTAAACTGCACTCTGTAGTGAGGCTTATGTCTTTCCTCTATCATCACTCGAAGGAGGTCCAATCAATGGGCTATATTCAGGGCCTTCTTTTTCTAGATTTCTAAAGATCCATCGACTTCATGTAGATACAAACATCAAGGCAACAACATAACCCATTTATCACACAAGGCATATTATTGAGCTATTCAAAGATCTCAAATACTTACCTCGCAGTCCCTTCAAGAAGCGTCGCTTTGCTTCGTTGTAGCCGACTGAGGTATCAACCGTGAACTTTGTAACAAATCCTCCTATAATTCGATTGATCCAATGGTCAATGAAACATGCGATCTCATCTTCAGAGGCTTGCAACCTTCACACTAGCTCTAGAGTCCACACTATCAGACCGTCAGGCCTCCACCTTCCTTAGCCATCTGCCAACTTAGCTATCAACTCATATAGTTTGATCGGGAAGGTGCAGAAGAAAATTTTGTGTATTTTTATGTACAAATATCTATCCTACCACTACCCCTTTGATAGGCACAGATTTATGTTCTCTCGCACAACGAATTTGTGGATCTTCCTATCCAACCACTTCTCAATTTCCTTCTTGCTTGGGTTCAAGTGATGCGACATCACACATCTACTTATGCAGATCCTGGTCCCAAAAATGGAACCATTTGTTGGCTTAGTGGGTCCTAACCTAGGTTCAGAGTTAATTGTGCCAAACAAAAACCCTACACTACTGGCCCTTTCAAGATCAACCCATGTAGTACAGGCTGAAGTCTCACCCAAAGCAGTATGGGGAGATGATGGAACCATGTTTCCGCATCTAGAGATCAATGTGATGCCTTTTATTACCCTAGATCTGCCTTCGTGCATATCAATAATCCCCTAAGGCTTGGTACTACAATTTCACTTAAATAGTCTTTAGACCTTCGTGAAGGTCTATGATAGGTTTTTGCAGGCCCTTAATAGATGAATCATCCACTTGCATGCACCATAAAGCAATCCTAGATTTGAGTTCGCATAGATCTACTTAATTATTTAATAAATATAACATAATGTATTATAATCTTCACGTAAATACTTAACATGCATTGTGTATAGTTAGAAAGACTTATCCAATAGAGTCCTACATCAATACATCATTATTTCATAATCCATCATAGCATATATCACAAACAAAAATAATAGAAGTAAACAGATAAACACAGGAATTTCTTCAACAATCTTCTTTATTAATCTTCAATATGATGTTAAAAACTCAAAATTTCCCTGTGCACTTAGCTCTAGGGGTCTACGCACTCACCTGCAGACTCTACTCTAGGCCTTCATGCACTCAGCTGTGGAGCCTTTTCCCTTCTATCTACCTGCTGCTTACTTTCCTTTTTTATCCCTAGACTTAAGCATCCTTCTCTATCTGCCTTAGACTCTCTAAGACACGCATATTTATAGCTTTCCACATATAATTCCATGGTCTACGGACCATGGGTGGATCTCAAAACTGACACAATTTTACATACACAAGGGGCTAAAACCCCTTTTGACTACTAACTATCCACATGCTTTTTATCCACAAATTGTAGAGACTTTACATCAGTTTACAAAAATTTACATCAAAACTTGGGTTTTTAACCCCAAAACTAACCCAGGGGACCCCATCCCAACATTAGCAGTCATGTACAACCTTCCGTATGTCATTTCTTGGATAGCCATGATGTAGTGAGTTATCTAATTGGTTTAGCTTTGGATTATCGATAGATTTCCGATCTTGGTTGAGGTGGTCTCAAGAAAATCCAAAAGGTTGAGGGTGGATATGTTTTTCTCTATGAGGCTCTTGAAAAGTAGGTGGGGATGGGAAAATCCCTCTTGGTATGGTGAATAAATTCTAAGGCATCCAAGCTTTTTCTTGTTTTGGTGGTTTCTGAACCCTGTATTGGGTTAAATCACTATGGTATGAGGGTGGAGGTGGTTTCCTCTGAATTCCTTGTATGGTTATGTTTTGGTTTATCCCATGTGATCCCACATTCATGTTTGGAATATGGCATGTCGGTGATGGATGGAAGAAAGATTTGGTTTACCACAATCTATGGTTGGGTGGTACGTGGAAGGCCTTGAATTGGTTGGCAATATGCATATGTTAATATGTGTTATTATTTAATGAGATCAATAAGCAAAGTTTTGGTTTAATGTGTGATTATGTGACTAGTTTGTCATGGCTTCATTTTCGTTAAATGATGGTTACATGTATGGTATATTTATCATTGTATGAAGTTCTCTTTTTATTGATCTTGTTCATGGTTAATAGCCTATTGGATAATTTATAAGTATGCATGAGATAATATGTGCTCGTTACAACTAAGAGAGAGGGAAATGAGCCTTATTGATGAATATATGAAGAAATTAATACATTAGTGAACAATTATGCATTCATGACCTATAGGTAGAATGTTTACCAACTGTTTGTATAAATGAATAATATGTGTTATGTAAGCTTGAGCGAGAGTAGAGCTTGGAAACAAGACATGAAGACTTAGGAACCTTATTGACAATGTTTTGGGCAGTTCTGGGTAGTTGGCATGATTTCAATCGTATATAATGATATTTTCGATGGTCTTCCTCATGTCTTGTGTTAGGTTCCTATACCAATAGGAGTCATAATTTTTTAATGACTGAGATTAAAACTTGTAATATGTACATACCTTTGCTTTCTGAAAATGTTTTCCATATTAAGAAATCAAAAAAATGAAAAGAGGGTATGTCCTAAAAGAATAATGAAAGGACAAAAAGAATAAAAAGGTCAAAAAATATGAAAAAATATGAATTCCAAGAAAATAAAAATACCATGAAAGTGAGCAAGCCAAAATGCCACTACTATTTACTTTTGTGTGGAATAAATGATTGTGTGCAGCTTGTAATCCTTGCCACAATCCATGATGGTCAAAATGTTTAAACTTGACTATTTCATGTTTTCAATTTCATGTCTATAGATAGCGAATAAAAATCTAGCCAAACAGTGTAACCTTGGTAGATAATTAGATAGGTAGAGTAAATAAAAGGAGCTCAATTGCTTAACATGAGCCCTTGGATGTAATAAGGTTAGATTTAGTTAGTTCACTATTGTAAAGAGAAAGGAAAATGTTTGATAAGGGTTTGCTAGCTCAAATGCACCGTAATAAAGAGAAGTAAACATGGTAGGATGAGTAGATGGGTAAGTATAAGAAAGGTTGCAGAAGTATGATGATTGATTAGGCAAAAGCATATTTATCATTCTCATCATAAAATTTCTAGATATCAATGAACAATCAAGTATGCAAATGATTTACAAAGTCAATTAATTAACTTTCCCCATCCATTTCATCCTTTCACTTTACTATTTTCCCACAAATAAAGTTCAAAGTACCAAAACCTTTAAGTCAAATAGGCTCAGAGCATTTCTCTGACTTTTGGAGGGACCAGACCCTCAGCTCAATGACTTATAGGCAATAAGTTCTAAAAGCCCCCTCATAAAAATTCATCTCCACCCCTCATTTTCCCTCATTTCCCTAATAAAACCCCTTTTTCTAAGGCTAAACACTGTTTACCTAGGAAAAGCAATCACCCCCATGCAAGACCCCTTTTTCCTAAAAAAACCCCCAAAAACACCTTATCATAAGTATTTATGTTAATATTGGAAAAGCATTGAAACATGAAAGATCATTTACTTAGTGTGTGGTGTCCCCTTTCCACCAATTTTTTAATTACTAATTTTATTTATTAAATCCCGATAAAAACCCATTTCCCTGTATATATTTACTCCTACATATAAATTAACCCTACCCTTAGTTTAAATATAAACTATAATTTCACCCAAACCCTTAAAACCCATTAACTAATCGATCTGCGATTAAGTTAGGTAAAAACCCAATTAATTTTCTGCTAATGACCCCGACGCCTTAACCCTACCTTAATCTGTCTTTAACCCTAATATAGCCACTCTTAATCACTCGCCGGGCCCCCCCGTTAGCCTCCGTGCAGCTTCCCCGCCCGATCACTGTGTGATCATCTCCCTTCACATCCCACGACCCTTATCCATATCGGGCAGACTTGACGTCTGAACAATACCTGTTCGATAAAGCTATTTTCCGCTAGGCCCCTGATGCTATGTGTCATTCAATGTATGGGATCGGGCGGCCTCTCTGCAATACCACTGAGTGCCCGAAAGTGGTGCGATGGAAACCATTTCCCACCCTCTCACTACACGACAAAGTGGTTACTTTTCACCTCGATACACGACAAAATGATCACTGTTCACCCGTACCCACTGAAATTGACTTTCACGCATAAAGCTAAGAAACCCCAAATAATTTGCTCTTATTGTTTTTTCAACTTTAAACCTCCATGCACGCACCTGTGAATGTCGAAGTTGTCAACCTACATCTAATTTCACCCTAAAGACTCCATAGAGCACCCAGTTCACTTTCCAGGCTACACAGATCCTTTTCGACCGTTTGCAGTTGCCGGACGCCCTGTCCAGAGATATTTTTCCCTAAATTCTAGGTATTTAAGCCACAATTCACTGAAAAATCCTGTCAATTTCAAAACTAGTTACTGAGTTTTCTTAGTTAAGATAAAAAATAATTGAAGAAACTCAAAGAACTCAAACCTACTCTGTACTGAACCACCATTGCCCTAAAAACTACAAATTACCTCCCCCACTCTCAAAACCACAAGAACTGAGAATGGCTGCCCCAATTGCCATGGATGTGAGACCCATCTCTATACCCCACTTAGACCTGGACGACCTTCCCCTAGCTAATAGGGATTTCTAGATAAAGGAAACCACTATCGATGAATCCTCACTCAAAGTACACTACCAAAGTAGGGATAGATACGTGAACCAGGCTGATGAAATTGGTCTGTGGGAGTCCAATTTTCCTAAGTATCAGTTCCCCAGGGACAACATTTTTCCAAAAATTGTACATTTTTGCCATGCCAACTATGTCCCCAGTCAAAGAGCAATCATGTCCCCTAACCAGGCCATTCTTTTCACTATCACCGCTGAATCTATAAATGAGATGCTACAACTCCAGCCCGGCCAAAACTTGACTCCCCTCTCCATTGGAGATCTGTTGGACTTATTTGCAAGCTCAACCCTGCAAGAATGGCCCAAATAATCCAAACCTTCATCCTAGAAGAGAAGTATACCCCCAAAGATCTCCCTCCATATGTAACAACTTTATTTTCTCCTTGGCACAGAAGTATTGTAGATATGATATCTAGAGTCCTGGGTTATACCACCAATGAATATATTGATGAGATTATTCTAGCCTTCACGTCCATATAAACTCCAAGACAACCTCCTCCTGTCATATATGAATATGCTCAGTTCATATCTAACAGGATGCATGAACAGTTCCTCAGAATGAGTAATGAGAGAGTCTTGAAATACTTCTCGGTCTTGTATCACCGTTTCCTATATTACCAATCCGAAAAATTTCCACTTACCTTGCAAAAATTGGACACCAACGGCCAACCAATATCAGTTATCTTCTGGACCCCATTGATTCATCAACATCCCCCCCCCCCCCCCCCAATTCATACAATGAATTCATTGATTCCTTTGTCCACCCTATGATGACCATGCTCACTGGAACCCCTCCACCAAGAATCAGTCCTAAAATCAAGAGAGTCCTTCATCTAAACATCAATCATCAGGTGGTAGATTGGTACTTGTACCAAAATCACATTGAAATCAGGATTTATGGCTGTGATTTGGCCCCATACAAACTACCTAAATACCTCCCAATGAGGTTCTTTGCCCTGGACTACTACAGGCAAATAATAAATTCAGATGAGGTAAACTTTGTTAAAGCCAAAAAAGAAAGCCCAGCCCAAAATCAAAGACCAACTAGGTCCCTTTATTTGTAATAGAAGAGAAGTTGGGAAGGAGGTAGACCTAATCCTTCAAATATTGAAACTAAAACAGAGCTTTATATGGATATATGATCCCTTGGACTTCATCTACAAAAGAAGGCAGAAGAACAAGATGGCCCCATATATCCATCACCGCATCCCTGAAATAGAAAAATATGCCAATCAGTTGCAATGGGTGGAAAACAATTTAGAGGACAGGGATAATACAGAAGTTGTTGTGGAAAACACATTAATTGATCTGTAAAAAGAACTTGATGAGGATTCTTTCATGCAGGTGCCAGGGGAATCAAGCAGGCTAGACCAATCAGACATACTAGAGAAATCACAAGTGCCAAAGGGATCAGAAGTACCAAACCTGCCAGATGTGCCAAATCAATCAGATATACCAGAGAAATTAGATAAACCATAAACCACCATGAGTACCCCTCCAGTTCTATAGACTCCTCTAAATGAGGAGAAAATCCTCAGGAGAAACAAGGAAGGTACCACTACCTCAGAAAGAGAAACATCACAAGCCCATGCAAAGAGAAGCCGGGCTAAGAGACAAAGAGTAAATCTTGTCTTTGAACAAGAATATACAGAGGAGACAGCTGAAGTTACAAGAACAGAAAGAGATAGGAGTAGGCTTGACACTCCATCTAGAGGCATCCTAGAACCTTCGACATCACACACTTAGATGTTGGAAAGACAGTAAAGTGTTGACGTATCCTCTTTTAGAATTCCAGTAGATAAAGACCAAGATATTAAGGAGAGATACAAAGAAATAAAGGCTAGAAATGAGAGGCTGAAAGCCCAAACCTATGCACAGTATCTGAAGATGACCCCTACCAATCAAATATGGCTTATGTCAGCCTTTGATGTCAAAGAGGTGAAAATACAAACGAACCTCATCAAGCCAACCACTCAGCAACCAAGGACATCAACAGATTTTAAAAGGGTGGATTTTGAAGTACTAGCAAGGGATATTCATCCGTTGACCAGATTGAGCTACACAAGCAAAGAGGGGAGATGATATACTCCACCTTAACAGGGAAAGCCATTGTTTCCCACCAACTGCAAAACTCTCTTAACAATATATTAGCATAGTTCCAGTTGGAGAAAGCATCCTCATAGGCTAAAGATAATAGAATCAAGTCCTTATAGGACTTAGTGATTGAGCTGGGACATGATTAAGAAGAAAAATGATGACATTGATGCACTCAATAAGTAGCTAAATATACTCCAGCTACATCACCCACAGTCACAGGAAGTCTTAGAAGCACAACAATGGCATGAAGAGCTCATGGACTTGGCCCTAAAACTAAACGACCAACTCAAGGAAATAAAAAAGGAGTTGGAAAATTTAATTCAATCGAAGCAAAGTGACTTGGCCATAACTTCCAAAACTATCATCCCCATAGTGTCATCAGCATTTCCTTCCACAATGGCAACATCATTGACACCTATAGCTCCACCTGCCACAGCACTGCCAATTACAACTTAGTCCACTACAACAGAAGGTACATCAACTGAGAAAGTAGCAGAACTGGTGAAAGCCATGGAAGATATGTCTATCCAGGATACAGAGCTAAAGAGATTAATGGATAAAGTGGAAAGTTTGGAAACTGATTGCAAACTTGCCCAAATTCAGCAAAGAGAAGAAACACAGAAAGCCCAAATAATGGGTGACAAAATCAAAGTCCTAGAGAAAGATTTGACACTGAAAAAGCCACTAGGACAAACTAAAGAGATGCTCTGGGCAAATATCATTGACTCTATCAATGATATTTAGCCATCAATCCAAGATATATTTGAGAAAACAAAATTGATGAAGATAGCCACTGAAGCCATCCAGAAAGTAAGGGAAGAATTGGGAGATAAACCAGAGGATGCAAATCGACTCATCCACCTCCTAAACATCAAGAAAAAATATGAGCTCCAAGAGCTTAAGATAGAGGATAGGACTGGAGCCATCCTAGAGATTAGAAAGGTTCTTTCCCAAAGAAACCTCATGCTCAACTTAGAAGAATAGTGCCACAACATGTAGGTAGCCACTAACAGGTTTATGGCTAAATTTCAAATTTTGAGGGACAAAGGTCTTCCCAGTCCTATGGTCATCAATGACAAACTCATGACCCAATTGGACTATAGTGATAGACTCAGGACATTGGCCAAGGAACAAGCCATCTCTTCGGCCATTAAAACCCTTTCAATAGGCAAAGTATTATGTGATACATTGGAGAACTTGTTTTTCCTAGAACATGAGGTGAAACATTTGTTTCTCACCAAGCCCAATTTTTCAAAATACACAGAGGAAGACGAAATTTATACAAGAATGTTTAAAGTGAGATTGCCTGAGCCAAAATGGTGGGAGAAAATGATAGATTTACTATGGAAAAGTTTTACCATAGTAAATTTGAAAGCAGCGAGGTGAAATGGGTAAAAGACATACCAGCGGGTTAAAGAGTAACAGAGTCAAAGAGTATCAGTGAAAGATCAAAGTAAAGAAGGTTCCAGCGTAGAAATACCACAACTATTAGCCATCTTAAAGGGCTCAAAACTCAACAGAAATAGCCAACAACACCACAATAAAAGGGACAACAAGAAAGTAGTTCTACATCTGTCTCTATCTTTATGCATGAATATATTTTATTCCCTAGATTAAATCTCAAATTGTTATGAGATATTTTGTAATTATTTTTTGTATAAATACTTCACATTTCGAACTATGTAGTGTGGATTCTGAGACATTTCTATATACTTTTTCTCTCAAATCAAAATTCTATTGTATCAATGGCTGGATTGGCTTGCCAGATCAAGGAATAAAGATCAGGTATTTTACAGGATTCTTGTGTAAAGCGAAATACAAATAAGTATTCTCTCATGTTCAATGTTGTCTTTCCTTATTTCTTTTTCATAATCTCACTTATATCTCTAAAATCTAAATGTATAGCATGGAATGCTATTTCAGAAATTTCTTAAATGCACTCTGTCTTGACTGTTTTACATTCTGAATGTTTTCTCCTAAACTATCTTAGCTAGGGAATTCTTAATTTCTCCTTAGCTTCCATAGTTTCTCCTCTGATATATAGCAAAGGATTCTTAATTTCCCTTTGTTCATGATCATCGTCTGTTCTTCATTCTAATCCCGGTCCAAGGATTCTTAAGTGCCCTTTCACCCTGGTTAGAATTACCTCATCCATTAGCCCTGAAGATTTGCATTTTTTTTTGCTAGCCTACCCTGTGAACATTCCCTTTAATGATCTGATCCAATTATGCTATCCATTTGTTGACTCCATAGCCCAATGGCTTGAAGACCTAGCTCTATCCATTTGCTCCAAGAATTCCACCACCCAACCTTAAATTCAAAACCAAAACCCCATGAACACTAAGAACTAGCCTGAAATCTCATAAAAACAAAGCTAAATTATATAGAGAGAGCCCTCTCTGGACTTAGGTTGGCTAGAGCCTAAGCCTAAAAGATTGGTTTTTGGTTACCTTAGATGCTTCCTTCTTTTGATAACTTCTAAGGATAATTCTGAGTGATAAAATAGTGGCGACTCCACTGGGGACTCAAATCCTCAGTCTTAATAAACCTTTGAGAAAATTTCAAATATTTGTTTCAAGCCTCTTGAAGGGTTTATTAGAAGTTATTTACAAAATTTCACAAAAGGAAAGTAATTAGAAAAGCTTGAATTTCAGGCTTCAAGGAGAACTCACTATACTAGGGCTAATCTAGATCCAAACCCTGCCCCAGCAGTGGCTAATCCCAACCTGATTTCGAGAAGATCCAAAAGACAAGAAAGTTCAGTCAGTCCAACACCTTCAATCAAAGAAAATTCATGCCCTGATGAGTGGTTGTTTTTAGAAGACCTCCCCTTTGATGAGCCATTTGACCTTTCCCTATTTAGAACTAGGTATGAAAGTGCACTTGATGACATAGTTCTAGATCCAAAGTTTATTTCATATCTCAAAGTCCAAAAGGCAAACCAGTCAACTTGATGAGTATATTCTAAATTCCCCTCAATCATCCCTTACTGTTGTTAAGATCCTTGAGCTTCCTGAACCAGCTTCCATTACCCTTAGTTCACCATTATTCCCTTCCACCTCTGAAGTTCATTCCTCACCTCCATTTATACCTTCACTTCCTTACCAACCTTCCATTACCCGTCAATCACCTATTACTCCTAGTTCTCCATCAATTATCATCTCCTAGTACCCCAACCCCACTTCTTAGCCCTGCCCAACCTAGATACATGGAAAATGGATATGCACCTCTTGTGTTACTTGCCCCACTGGGTGCCATGCCACAAGACTACTAAAACAAAATCGTCCAATTTTATGGGATATGACCTTATACAGCACAACATCATGTAAAAAAATGATAGACTACTTTGAATTGCATGAAATTGATATTGGTGATGTTTAAATGAGACTTTTTTCTCAGACTCTAGCTGGTGATGTTAGGAAATGGTTTATAGCTTTACCTGCTAATAGCATAGATAGTCTAGATATATTTTATCAGCAATTTTTAAATAGATGGGAAAAGAAAAAGAACCCTATGCAGATCCTTTCAGAATACGAAAACATTAAAAGAGGACCAAATGAAACAGTCCAAGATTACTGTACCAGATTTAACAATGTAGACAATGCAATACCAGTCAATATTAGGCCCCCACCTGACTTAGCACTGATAAAATTTCCTGATGGGTTTGATATTGATATGGCATTCCAACTCAGAGAGAGAAATCCCCCAACCTTAGAAGACATGTAGAGTGTAGTAGTTATTGTAGAGGCCAACTTGCTAGCAAAAAGAGCTAGGGTTGGGAATGAAAGGAGAGGATCTGCCAAAGATGAAGCCTCACCCTCTGACCTTAAAATAGATTTCCTAACCAAGGGTATGTAAAAACTAATGGATAGGATAGAGAACATTGAGAGGAAGCCTCAGTGGGATAATCAACACGCACCTTTAGTGAGAAGCCCAAACTTTAGAAAGAAACAGAATCAAAATATTGGAAAGAATGGGCCTGACCAAAATATTAGGCCTCTCTTTCAAGAAAACTATGCCGAAACATCCCATTCAGATGACCCTGAACAAGACACACACATTAACTTGATGGGATTAGATGATTAGGAAACTATCTTCTTGATCCAAGATGAGCAGGAACTGCATATGCTGCAGCAATTGCAGACCCAATATGGAGAATCATTTGATTATAAACAAGGATATGATTCTGCCATCTTTGAAGTACACAAACAATACAACTTGAGGAGTAAAAAGAATACTGATACTCCTGACTAGACCAAGAAAAAAGTGCTGAATCAACCCAAGAAAAACAAAATAGCTCAAGTTACTAAGACTCTCCAAATCCTCCCTAGACCAAATCAAAACCTTCTTGGCCCCACCATCGTAGATATAATCCATGACCAACACCCTAATGATCAACCATCCACTTCAATCCCCTCTAAGGAGACAATGGAAAAATCTCCAAGCACTATATTAGAAAATCCACGTAAAAAGACCTTAAATGTAGAAAACGATGAGCAACCTACTCTAACTCCTGCTATGAAGATTCCAAGCACTCAAAAAGAAAAAAACCCTTTTCCTTTCAATTTGGGAGCAGAGGTAGCTAAATTGAAAATTTCAATTCCCTTAACAGAGTTGATTAAAAGTGAAACCTGTAAGTCTCTAATAAACCAAACCTTAAACATTATTGGGAATGAAGATTCTGTCAACTTGTTTGATGATCAGCCTGAGCTTATATTTGGTCCTGATGTTAATGGAAAACCACTAGAAGGATGGATACCACCATTTTATATTAGCCTTAGCATTCATGATAAAATCTTACACAATGCAATGTTATATTCTGGGGCCTCACACAATTTAATGTCCAAATCAGTCATGGAAAAATTAAACTTAGACATAACAAGACCTTACAAGGACTTATTTTCATTCGACTCGGGTCAGGTAAAGTGTCTAGGGTTAATCAAAGATCTGTGTGTTACCTTAATACAATATCCTGCTAAGAGCATTCTCATGGATATAGTAGTCACTAACATCCCACCTAAATATGGCACGCTATTGTCTAGATCATGGGAGGCTAAACTCCAATGATATTTACAACTCAACATGTCATATGCCACAATCTCAGTTTTTGGACAATCTAAAAATTTGTACAGAGAAACCCTAATGAAATATGTAGTGAGTAGCCAGGATAGGCCTCAAAACTTCCCTATCTACTCCATGCATTCTGACATTGATTCTTTTATTTTGTATAATGTTGAACAAACACCACAAACTACTTCAAACAACATTGTTTCAAAACCAAAAGAAATTGCAGTTACAGCTAAAAATGAAACTGTCCAAACTCAAGAGCTTTCCAATGAAAAGAATGATCAAAACACCTCAAACAATGAAAATTTTGTTCCCCCAGACAGTGAGAATTATGAACATGAGATATTATGGCACCTTGAATTTGATGGATCAGTGAATAAGTTAGGAGCAGGAGCAGGAGTGTGGATATACAATCTGGAGAATGATCACTCAGAGGGCCATGCTTACAGACTAAATTTCAAATGCACTAACAACATGGCTGAGTATGAAGCACTCATTTTAGGTCTCAAACTAGTTAGGAATTTAGGAGCCAAAGGAGTTTCTATTATGGGAGACTTTGAGTTGGTTATAAAACAAGTTAATACTTTATATATGACCAAAGATCCTAGGTTAAGTTTTTATAGAGGAACAATTGTAGAATAATGAATACTTTCCTAGAAACTAAGCTTGCAGTCATCCCAAGGAAACATAATATGCAGGCCCATATATTAGCAATGTTTGCCAGCACTTGTAAGTTATCTTTTCAACCTAACCATCAGTACACTGCCGAGGTCAGGCACAGACCTGCTATCCCAGATAACTTGAAAAACTGGCAAGTATTTACTAATTACCAATAGATAAATAGTTTTTTAACCTTAGAAGAAGAGTTTGTAAATAGTAATATAGGTACTGACATAACATTAGATCCTAATTTTAAATATGAAATAGAAATTAATGAAATAGAAAATGAAAAAATAGATAGATTTCACCCCACTAAATTTGCAAAATCAGATGTAGAAAACCTAAATCAAGTTGAGGTTGATGAAACAATTGACGAGGAATATGAAGTCATTAATCTCAAAGACAACTTTTTACCCAAAGGATTAACCCCTTTGGAAGACTTGTTTGACTCGAATGATGTCCCTAGAAAACCAAAGATGGAACCCTTAAAATTTGATATTGAGGAATGTAATTTCAAAGTCAATACCTCCTACAGAAAAAGTGAAATACCTTCAACTATTAAATCAATTCCAAGATGTCTTTGTTTTGAGTTATGAGGACCTCAAGTCCTATGACACCAGCATCATACAAGACACCATCCCCATAAAAGAAAACCACAAACCTTTCAGACAAAATCTTAGGAGGATTAATCCCATCCTATTGTCTTCTATTGAAAAGGAAATCCGAAGGATGTATGAGGCCAAGATAATAACACCTATCAGATTCTCTTATTGGGTTTCAAATTTAGTGCCAACAAGGAAGAAAACTGATGATATCAGACTTTGTGTTGATCTCAGGAACCTTAATAAAGCTTCACTCAAAGACAATTACCCCCTCCCTAAAACGGATCATATCTTACAAAGGGTAGTTGGATCAACCAGAATCTCATTATTGGATGGGTTTTCTAGTTACAATTAGACTTTAGTTCACTCAGATGATCAAGCCAAAACTGTGTTTACTACTCTTTGGGGCACATTCATGTATGTCAAGATGCCTTTTGGATTGATGAATGCAGGGGCCACTTTCCAAAGATCCATGGACATAGCTTTGGCCAAGGAAATTCATAACTTCCTACTAATATATTTAGATGACATCACTGTATTCTCAAAATCAGATAATCAACATTTATATCATCTAAGGTAGGTTTTCATCAAATGCAGGAAATATGGAATTTCTTTAAATCCCAAGAAATCTTTATTTTGGTTAGAAGAGAGAAAGTTATTAGGCCATATAATTTCAAAAGATGGTATCTGAATAGATCCTGCAAGAATAGAAGCCATCTTACAGATACAACATCCTAGGAGCATTAGGGAATTACAAGACTTTTTAGGGAAAATTAACTTTCTTAGGAGATTTATTTCTAACTTAGCAGAATTGATTAGATCATTGAACAATATGTTTAAAAAATATTTGACCTTAAAATGGACCGTTGAGGTTAAGAAATCCTTTGAAGACATTAAGCTAGCCTTAACTAAAACACCAATTTTGATCAGTCCCAAATTTGACAGGAACTTCATTTTATTTTCCTTTTCTTCAGAACATACAATTGCTACAGTTTTACTGCAAAACAATGATTAGGGTTATGAACAACCTATTGCCTTTTTTAGCAAAGCCCTAAGAGATGCCCCCTTAAAATACAACATAATGGAAAAGCAAGCCTTTGCTTTGGTCAAAGTTATAAAAGATTTCAGAGTTTACATTTTATATTCTCATATAATAGCCTATGTCCCTAATTCAATAATCAAGGACATCCCAACTTAGGAAGGTCCAGATGGGAAGAGAGGGAAATGGATTTCTACCATATTATAATATGACCTAGAAATCAAACCAACAAAGTTAATCAAAGGCCAATGTTTAGCCAAGGTCATGGCTGAATCGAACTGTCATGCTTTAGAAATAAATTTCATTGCAGAAATGGATAATGGAGAGGAGATGGTGACTCCACCAATAAGCTAGGCCTTTATTGAATCACCATGGTATGCTGACATCATATATGTTTTACAAAATCTACAAGCTCCTCCTGAATTATCCAGGAGCAAAAGCAGATTTTTAGAAATTAAATCCTTAAAATTTTGCATAATTGGCAATGCTTTGTTTTGGAGGAATCATGAAGGTATCCTTCTTAACTATTTATTGAAAGAAGAATCTGACAAGGGGTTACAAGAGTTTCATGCAGGTGACTGTGGAGGACATATTTACTAGAAAACCATTGTTGACAAGATTCTTAGAGCCGGTTTCTATTGGCCTACTTTGTTTTCCGATGTAAAGAAATTTGTAACCTCATGTCATAAATGTCAAATTTTTGAAGGAAAGAAAAAGCTTCTACCCCTGCCCCTAAAGCCAATCTCTGTTGAAGCACCTTTTCAACAATGGGGTCTTGATTTGGTTAGTGAAATCCACCCATGTTCCTCTGCCCCACACAAATGGATCCTCACTGCTACATATTATTTCACCAAATGGATAGAAGCCATACCATCAAGGCAAGCCATTGACACTATTATAATAACCTTCCTTGATGCCAACATCCTATATATATTTGGGTGCCCAAACAAAATCATCACTGATAATGCAACTGCTTTAAAATCCAAAAAAATGATAGACTTATGTACTAAGTATCATATAACTTTGGGCCATAACACAGCTTATTACCCCCAAGGAAATGGACTAGCAGAATCCTCAAAAAAAAGTAGGGTAAACATCATCAAAAAATTGTTAAAGGATAATAAGAAAACATGGAACAAAAAGCTAGTAAATGCCTTATGGACAGACAGGCTAACCACAAAGAAATCAATTGGTACTTCTCCCTATCAATTAGTTTATGGAATGGAAGTTGTTTTTCCATCTTCCTTGGGAACACCAGTAATGAAGCTGCTCCAAGAATTACAGGTTGAACCAAATGACATCCAAAGAAGAATCAATCAAACAATTCACCTGCAGCAAACTAGGGAAGAAGTGTACATTAGATCTCAGGTTGTGTAGGAAAGGATCAAGAAGACTTTGGATAAAAGGACTAAAGCAAAATATTTTTACTTAGGAGACAAAGTTTTAAAATGTGATTCAAGGAGAGAAGATAAAGGTAAACATGGGAAATTTGATTTCCTATGGAAAGGCCCATATATCATTTATGCCTTTAGAGGTAATAATGCTTTCTTCCTTAGAGAAATGGATGGCACAAAAGTAGAAGGAGGACCAATGAATGGTCGAATGCTCAAACACTATATTGAACCTAGTATGATTTCACTAATCATTTGTACATACTTTACTTTCAAAAGTCTAGAGTTGATTGGATGGTGATTTTTGAAGTTGAAGCTCAGAGAGAAGGCCCTAAGCTTTAAAAGTTTTACTGTCATAAATAGTAATAATGCAGAAGCAGAAAAGGGAAAAATTGAAAGGAAATATCACATCAATTCAGAAGGTCGTTGATCTGCAAAGTTCCTGACATTTCACCAGGAAATTCCATCCCCAAGTGGAGCCACTGTTAGATTCCTATAACAATAGGAGTCATAATTTTTAAATGATTGAGATTAAGACTTGTAATATGTACATACCTTTGCTTTTTGCAAATTTTTTCCATATTAAAAAATCAAAAAAATGAAAAGAGGGTATGTCCTAAAAGAATAATCAAAGGACAAAAAGAATAAAAAGGTCAAAAAAGATGAAAAAATATGAACCCCAAGAAAAGAAAAAGACCATGAAAGTGAGCAAGCCAAAATGCCACTTCTATTTACTTTTGTGCGGAGTAAATGATTGTGTGCAGCTTGTAATCCTTGCCACAATCCATGATGGTCAAAATGTTTAAACTGGACTATTTCATGTTTTAAATTTCATGTTTAAAGATAGAGAATAAAAATCTAACCAAATAGTGTAACCTTGGTAGATAATTAGATAGGTAGAGTAAATAAAAGGAGCTCAACTATTTAACATGAGCCCTTGGATGTAATAAGGTTAGATTTAGTTAGTTCACTATTGTAAAGAGAAAGAAAAATGTTTGATAAGGTTTTGCTAGTTCAAATGCACCCTAATAAAGAGAAGTAAAAATGGTAGGATGAGTAGATGGGTAAGTAGAAGAAAGGTTGTAGAAGTATGATGATTGATTAGGCAAAAGCATATTTATCATTCTCATCATAAAAGTTCTAGATATCAATGAACAATAAAGTATGCAAATGATTTACAAAGTCAATTAATTAACTTCACCCATCCATTTCATCCTTTCACTTTACTAATTTCCCAGAAACAAAGTTCAAAGTACCAAAACCTTTAAATCAAATAGGCTCAGAGCATTTCTCTGACTTTTGGAGGGACTAGACCCTCGACTCAATGACTTATAGGCAATAAGTGATAAAACCCCCCTCATAAAAATTCATCCCCCCTTCAGTTCATTCATCCCCCTTCATTTCCCCCCATTTCCCTAATAAAACCCCTTTTTCTAAGGTTAAATACTATTTACCCAGGAAAATCAATCACCCCCATGTAAGACCCCTTTTTCCCAAAAACCCACAAAAACAACTTATCCTAAGTATTTATGTTAATATTGGAAAATAATTGTAACGTGAAAAATCATTTACTCAGTGTGTGGTGTACCCTTTCCACCAATTTTTTAATTACGAATCTTATTTATTAAATCCCGATAAAAACCCATTTCCCCGTATATATTTAACTCCTACAAATAAATTAGCCCTACCCTTAGTTTTAATATAAACTATAATTTCACCCAAACCTCGAAAACCCAATAAATAATTGATCTGCGATTAAGTTAGGAAAAAACCCAATTAATCCCTCCGCTAATGACCCCGATGCCTTAACCCCACCTTAATCTGTCATTAACCCAAATACTGCCACACTTAATAACTCACCGGGCCCCCCCATTAGCCTCCGTGCAGCTTCCCCGCCCAATCATCGTGTGATCATCTCCCCTCACATCCCACGGCCCTTATCCATATCGGGCGGACCCGACGTCCGAACAATACCCACCCGATAAAGTTGTTTTCCGCCAGCCCTCGATGCTATGTGTCATTCAACGTATGGGATTGGGCAGCCACCCCCCAATACCACCGAGCGCCCAAAAGTGGTGTGATGGAAACCATTTATAGCCCGCTTGCTACATGGAAAATTGGTTACTGTTCACCTCGATACATAACAAAATGACCACTGTTCACCCGTACCCACAACAATTGACTTTCGCGCATAAATCCAAAAAACCCTAAATCATTTGTTTTTATCATTTTTTCAACTGTAAACCTCCATGCACGCACCTGCGAATGTCGAAGTTATCAACCTATGTCCAATTGCACCATAAAGATGGTACAGAGCACCTAGTTCACTTTCTACCCTACACAGACCCTTTTCGACCATTCACATTTGCCAGCCACCCTGTCCAGAGCTAGCTTTCCTTAAATTCCAGGTATTTAAGCCATATTTCACAAAAAAACCCTATCAATTTCAAAACTAGTTACTTAGTTTTCTTAGTTAAGATAAAAATTAATTGAAGAAACTCAAATAACTCAAACCTACTCTGTACTGAACCACCATTGCCCTAAAAATTGTAAATTACCTCCTCCACTCTCAAATCCACAAGAACTGAGAATTGTTGCCCCAATTATGATGCATGTAAGACCAATCTCTACACCCCACTTAGACCTGAACCACCTTCCCTTGACTGATAGGGATTTCTAGATAAAGGACACCATTTTCCATGAATCCACACTCAAAGTACACTACCAAAGTAGGGATAGATACTTGAACCGAGCTGATGAAATTGGTCTGTGGGAATCCAATTTGCCTAAGTACCAGTTCCCCATAGTCCACATTTTCCCAGAAATTGTACATTATTTCGATGCCAACTATGTCGCTAGTCAAAGAGCAGTCATGTCCCCTAACCAGGCCATTCTTGTCACTATCACTGCTGAATCTAGAAATGAGATGCTACAACTCTAGCCTGGCCAAAACTTGACTCCCCTCTCCATTGGAGATCTGTTGGACTTATTTCCCAAGCTCAACACTGCAATATTGGCCCAAATAATCCAAACCTTTATCCTAGAAGAGAAGTATACACCCAAAGACCCCCCTCCATATGTAGAAGATTTATTTTCTCCTTGGGGCAGAAGCATTGTAGATATGATATCTAGAGTCTTGGGTTATACCACCAATGAATATATTGATGAGATTATTCTAGCCTTCATGTCCATATACACTCCAGGACAACCTCCTGCTGTCATATATGACTATGCTCAGTTCATAGCTGATAGGATGCATGAACAGTTCCTTAGAATGAGTAATGAGAGAGTCTTCAAATACTCCTCGGTCTTGTATCACCTTTTCCTATATTACCAGTCCAACAAATTCCCACTTACCTTGCAAAAATTGGACACCAAGGGCCAACCAAGATTAGTTATCTTCTAGACCCCATTGATTCATCAACATCCCTCCCCCTATTCATACAATGAATTCATTGATTCCTTTGTCCACCCTATGATGACCATGCTCACTGGAACCCCTCCACCAAGAATCAGTCCTGAAATTAGGAGAGTCCTTCATCTAAACATCAATCATCAGGTGGGAGATTGGTACTTGTACCAAAATCACACTGAAATCAGGATTTATGGCTGTGAGCTGGCCCCATACAAACTACCTAAATACCTCTCAATGAGGTTATTTGCCCTGGAGTACTACAGGCAAATAATAAATTCATATGAGGTAAACTTTGTTAAAGCCAAAAAGAAAGCCCAGCTCAAAATCAAATACCAATTTGGTCCCTTTATTTGTAATAGAAGAGAAGCTGGGAAGGATGCAGACCTAATCCTTCAGAAATTGAAACTAAAACAGAGCTTCATATAGAGATATGATCCCTTAGAATTCATATTCAAAAGAAGGTAGAAGAACAAAATGGCCCCCTATATCCGTCACTACATACTCGAAATAGAAAATATGCCAACCAGCTTTAATGTGTGGAAAACACTTTATAGGATAGGGATAGTATAGAAGTTGTTGTGGAAAACAATTTAATCGATCTGGAAAAAGAACTTGAAGAGGATTCTTTCTTGTAGGTTCTAGGGGAATCAAGAAGGCCAGAACAATTAGACATACCAGAGAAATCACAAGTGCCAGAGGGATCAGAATTACTAGACTCGTCAGAGGTGCTAGATCAATCAGACATACTAGAGAAATTAGATAAACGAGAAACCACCATGAGTACCCCTCTAGTTCTACAGACTCCTCCAAATGAGGAGAAAAGCCTCAAGAGAAACAGGTGTGGAGTACTAAAAAGGTATGTTTTTAATGATCATTTCAATGGCTTTTCAGTGGGACTTGTGAATATTTTACATCATGAATGTGGAAAACAATAGAGAATTATGATAAAATATGTGGAATTAGTATTCAAGACTTAACTGCTGATAGTTGTCATTCTCCTATGCAGCAAAGGGTAAAAACGAGGAGTTGTTGTTCCAAAGAAAAAGACAAGAACAGGGTAACTGCTGTCCATTTAACGAAGGACCGAGTGCAAACGAGGCTAAGCAAGTTGAAGCAAACCGGTCCAGAAAAAGAGGAGAAGGCACCAGCTCGGCGGAGGAGAAAAGAAGTGATTAAGGATTAACAGTTTGGCGAATCCCTCAGGATCGATCGCTGCTTTATTTATCTTATTGCTTAGACATCTCCGCCATTACCCTTATATAAAGGGACGGCACTGTTAGTCTTGGGGACGATGCTTTTATGTAACTTTTTTTTAAAGATTGAACTTTGATCATTGAGTCTCGTTGAACTTGACTCATTGTACTTTCTGTTTCATGCATTAATATAAACTTGGTGATTATCTTATCTCTGCGTCTGGATTAACTTAAAGTGGTGTACCCTTGAGGCTAAGGGCCCAGCCCCGAAGGGCACTTGCTTCTGTATCACTACGATTTGATTTCTGTGCGGTTTGCTTATCATCAATAGTTGGTAATCTAATATGCTTTATAAGTTATATCATATGCTCTGTTAAGATTCGTTCATTAAGGTTCTTTATATTGACTCTGCATTATATCATCAATACTTTCAAAGTTGATTCAATATTACTTGACTTAATTGAACATTGTTATCATTTGGTTACAAAGCTTTTATGATGTGTATTTGTATTAAGGAAATTATCTGAAAGATGTGTTCTTTATGATTCAGGATTCATGCTGTTCCATTTTGAAACACAGTGGTAATTCCTGTTGATGATTGGTGTTAAATCAGATTACTTTTCCAGAGTGTTGTGTGTGTATGATTTCCACATGCTGTTCCATAATTAGTAATTAATGTTGTTCCATTAGTTGGTTGCGTGATTTGCTTGGAGAATGAATGATTGGAGTTTTGATTACAATGAGTGCATTTGAGTTGATAGGATAAAGTTTGATTATTGCTCGCGAGATTTAGTTATATGATTGTTGTTCCATTTCAAAATTGCTGTTCCATTTTAAGCATTGTTGTTCCCTTTTAGATTTGTTGTTCAATTTCCTATTTGCCATTCCATTTTTATCTGCTGTTTCATTTACTCGCATTTGGTGTGAAAGACGATCTGTGGCTGTAGTGAGCCTCGGCATTTACTGCCTCGCTCCCAGACCCATGGTCCATGCTCTAATTTCCTTTCCATCAGTTTCCAAAGGGATGGGCTATTGCTGTCGAACCCTTGACTGATAAAGTTGCCTAGCTTTAAGAGTGTGTGCTTTAGTCATTTGAAGTAACTTAGTCATAGACAAGCATCAGTTTACTCTTGTATTTTTGTAGAACGTTGTACTACTAGCATTACTCTGACAAATAGCCTCATATTGAGTCACTCTTTGAAATAACCAAATGCTCCCGGATTGACATATTAATGTGAGGTAATTAGAGGTGAAAGAGACCCTTTTTATAGCTCTACAACAGGGAAGGGGCCATTACTTCAGAAAGAGAAACATCACAAGCCTATGCAGAGACAAGCTAGGCTAAGAGACAAAGAGTAAATCCTATCTCTGAACAGGAATATACAGAGGAGATAGCTGAAGTTACAAGAACAGAAAGAGATAGGAGCAGGATTGCCACTCCATCTGGAGGCATCCTAGAACCTTCCACATCACACACTCAGATGTTGGAAAGGCAACAAAGTGTTGAGGTATCCTCTTTAAGAATGCCAACAGATAAATACCAAGATATTAAGGAGAGATACAAAGAAATAAAGGCTAGAAATGGGAGGCTGAAAGCCCAAACCTATGCACAGTATCTGAAGATGACCCCTACCAATCAAGCAAGGCTTATGTCAGCCTTTGATGTCAAGGAGGGGAAATGCATATGACCTTCATCAAGCCAACCACTCAGCAGCCAAGGACAACAATAGATTTTAAAAGGGTGGATTTTGAAGTATTGGCAAGGGATATTCATCCCGTTGATGAGATTAAGCTAGAAAAGAAAACAGGGGAGATGATATACTTCACCTTAGCAGGGAAAGCCATTGTTTCCCACCGACTACAAAACTCTCTTAACAATATACCAGCACAGTTCCAGTTGGAGAAGGCCTCTTGACAAGCTAAAGATAATAGAATCAAGTCCTTAGAGGAGTTAGTGATTGAGTTGGGACACGATCCCAAAGATGTAAAAGCTACAGAGAAGCTGATTAAGAAGAAAAAATATGGCATTGTTGCACTAAAGAAGCAGCTAAATATACCCCAGCTACATCACCCATAGACATAGGATGTCTTAGAAACTAAATGACCAATTCAGGGAGACAGAGAAGGAGTTGGACACTTTAATTCAATCGAAGCAAAGTGACTTGGCCACAACTTCTAGAACTGTCATCCCCACAGTATCATCAACAGTTCCTTCCACAATGGCAACACCATTGGCACCTACAGCTCCACCTGCCACGGCACTGCCAATTACAACTTAGTCCACTACAGCAGCAAGTAAATCAGCTGAGAAAGAAGCAGAACTGGTGAAAGGCATGGAAGATATGTCTATCCAGGCTACAGAGCTAAAGTGATTAAGGATACAGTGGAAAGTTTGGAAACTAATTGAAAACTTTCCCAAATTCAGCAAAGAGAAGAAACAAAGAAAGCCCAAAGAATGGGTGAGAAAATCAAAGTCCAAGAGAAAGATTTGACACTGCAAAAGCCACTAGGACAAACTAAAGACATGCTCTGGGCTAGTATCATTGACTCTGTTAATGATATTTAGCCATCAATCCATGTTATATTTGAGCAAACAGAACTAGTGAAGATAGCCACTGAAGCCATCCAAAAAGTAAGGGAAGAATTGGGAGTGTTGAGGAGGTAAATGCCCTCTGCGGACAAAGGCGATCCCTACTAGCCCAGACCGGGTCTAGCAACAATCATACAACACTATATCGCAAGTTCATAATTGCAAATTAATAGACCAGTGATGAAGGCCTACCTGGATTCCAATGCTATTGCTTGTAGAAGAGGTGGTGCTCCCCGTTCCTTTGCTCCGGCAGATCACAATCCCCACGATCTCCGTGAATGGACACCTACACATACAAGAAATGACGCAAACACAAACATAAAATCCAGAATATGCAACTATATATTAGTCAGAAAGGATATAACTCATCATCATCACAAATAACAATAAGAGTGGAACCATAACCAATAGTCGTTCATTAACAATTCATCAAAGAAGAATACAACCAAAGTTCTGACACTAGATTCTCCTTTGGCTGGGTAGTCAACAACACATGTCTTGCAAAGCTTGTTGGGAATAGGGACAAGCCTCTCTCTCTTTGGTTGTTGGACAAGAATCTCCTTTCTTGGATTTGGCCTTGTAGGAATTAAGAAGGCTCTTGTAGCATGAAGCTCTTGGAAACTTGACAATTCTCAATCTCTGGAACTATGGAGTTCTCCAAAAACTATCCAACTCCAAAAACTAGCTTGCAAAGGAAATGGGCAAGATTTTATAGATGGAGGAAGGGGAGTTGGGATCATAACTAATAATCATGGGATTGGCCATATCAACAAATAAACCTTCCATGAGAGGTGGAAAACCACTTCCTCTCTATGGAAATCCGTAGCCAAACCACCCAACTCATGATAGATTCAGTCCAAGAATTTGTTAGGATGAAACTTCCACCATTTGTTTGTTAAAAAACACTAATGGTTATGGTTGTCGCAGGTGTGACTCTGCGACAGAGCACCAACTGGCACGCCCTCTTTGGAGGATTTCTCCCATTGGCACGAGAGCTGCACTATGGAACCACATCAATGGAAAAAGGGCTATTTTTAGGGTTTTTTAGTAGGAGATGTCTTCAGGGCAAACAAAGCTCATGTTCAGAGGAATGTACACCAAGTTTTTGTAGGCCATGTCACTTCTCATAGGTCCTGGAATGAGTCCTCCAAGATACAGGAGAGGGGTAGTAGGGACGATGACAAATTGTTGTGTAACAGATGCTCCCTAAAGCATGAGGCCCGAGAGAGAGAGGGGGGTGAAATGCTTTACGAGAACATGTCGAACCGAAAATACTGCCGCTGGAAAACCTACATGGAAAAGTATAACTGATATCTCAAATACATGATATATGTGGTATGGGCGCAGCCATCCATAGCAGAGTACACAATAATCTAGATCCAAGGTATGGGTGCAGCCATCCAGTGAGGATTGATAAATAGACTCAGGCATGGTCACAACCATCCAGTGAATGAGTCATGTAATAATCATAATAATCCACAAAATCGCAGCCTGGACCGCAACAGACAAAATCCATGGTCTTGCGCTCCATTTTGATCCGAACAAAGTACAAGTTCAAGCATGTGAATATAGGAGTTGAAGTCGAACATGCAGGAACATCGTCTGATTACCAGCCAACGGTGAAAGCTGTTAGTAGATGTGAGAGGTACCACCAATAATGACAATGGCCTTCAAGGTACTATAGGTACAATCTACGACATGCGAATCAGTGAGCCGACATCGAACACCCGTAGAATCATTCGATCAGAGGCCAATAATGAAAACCTCGCGTTGAATGCGAAGAACCTGCCATTGAGGCATGCAGGCTCCAAGGCACGAGAAGGGAGTCTCTAGATCAACTTCCTGGATAATGAGCTGAAGTCGATGGGAAGTGACCTTGATCGAAGGTGGGCCATAGTGTTTCCCACATCATTGACATGAGACAGAGGACGATAAGGTTGTTGTGAATCAGGATTATGTGAGTTATCAAAGAGAGGTTGTTATTTCATAGAGGTCAACTTCTCTTGAACATATCGGCAGCACGACAGTGGACTTGGCAGTATTTGACATCAATTGATCAGAGGTCATGGCGACAAGGCAAAGAGTAGATGAGAGGTCAAACGGGATCACCCAAACCCACGAAGGCAAGTGAAAAACGAGATGAGATGTCCCCACCCAGACACGAATGCAGATACGTGCCATGTTCAAGAGCGACATACTATCGACACGAAAATGATTGTGGTTCTATTTTCCCCACCATTTCTGGCGAGTACCCCGGTTATTTTGATTAACAAGCTTGATGGGGATAGCATATGCTTGTAAAACATCATTTCGACGGAATCCAGTGTCATCAAGTTTTAACGAGTCTGACAAAGGAAGAACTCAGCGTCTTTTCATGTTTAGAGAGTTTGAAAAGACAACAGAAAAGTAAACTCCAGAGGTGTCCTTTTTCATAAAGTTGTGTCTCTCAAGCCCGAAAAAGTATAAACAATGCTCGAAAGAACCGCTCGATCATTACAATCGAGGAGCACTTTTCATAACTAGTGACTTCGACCCAAAAAAGTAGAAAAGTGGTCGGAAGCATGTCATTTCGTAACCAATAACGAGCCTGAAACGACAAAAACCCGACGATCTTTTTGTGTTTAAGTAGTCGAAAAAAGAGCTTAAAGGCGACTACCTCTTGTTTCTTTTAACGAGTCAAGAGGAAAACTCGGCCATCTTTTCATCTTTAAATGGTCGAAAAAGAGCTGAAAGCAAACCTCCATTTTTATTTTCTTTAACGAGTCAAAAAGGGAAAAATACTCGGCAATCTTTTCATCTTTTATGAGTCAGAAAAGAGCTTAAAGGAGACTTGTCTTGGAGGAACGAGTGGCATAAAGGGTAGCAACTGGTTCCGACAATGGTGGAACTGCTCAAAACATGTAATGGTCAAGAGGCTAGCTAATAAAACCACTCATCGTTGTGGTTCCTCAGGAAAGGAAAAACAACCAAGTAAGAGCATATGATTAGCCAAAGAGATGGTGGCGATGGAATGAAACAACCAAGGCTCATCTAGCAGAATTTAGCGGATAAAAGGCAATCACGAGGTGTAAATCAGGTATGAGTTCATTTTTACACAAGCTTGAACCATGGAGAACTCTGCTTGGATTCAGTTTCATGTTTACACAAGCTTGAAATGAAAAACTATTCTTGTTATGAGTTCGCATGCCCCCAGCATAATGACGCAAATCGAGGTACATGCCCCCCAAGCTTCATTGCATTCGACGAGGTGGATGGAATGAAGGTTCACATTCGAGATCTTGGAAAGATTCGACTTGGATTTTACGAGATCTTAATCAGAGACTCGCTTTGAAAAGGGGAGTTGTTTCATTTTTTAATGAGGTTGACACAGTAAAAAAACTATCCTCATAACCCTTGTTTCATTTTTTAACGAGGTCGACATAGGATCAAGAAATTTCCTCAAGACTCCTTGTTTCATTTTTTAACGAGCTTGACACAAGACAAGGAACTGTGCTCCATGATCCTTATTTCATTTTTTAATGAGGTTGACACAGGAAAAAACTATCCTTGTACTCCTTGTTTCATTTTTTAACGAGGTTGAGACAAGAACAAACTATCCTCGGGACTCCTTGTTTCATTTTTTAACGAGGATGACACAAGATCAAAACTATCCTCAGCGACTTGCGTCATTTTTTAACAAGGTTGACACAAGATCAAAACTATCCTCGACGACTTGCTTCATTTTTTAACGAGGTTGACACAAGATCAAAACTATCCTTGGAAGACCAAAGAGAGAGAGGCTTGTCCCTATTCCCAACAAGCTTTGCAAGACATGTGCTGCTAACTACCTAGCCAAAGGAGAATCTAGCGTCAGAACTTTGGTTGTTGGACAATAATATCCTTGCTTGGATTTGGCATTGTAGGAATTAAGAAGGCTCTTGCAGCATGAAGCTCTTGGAAACTTGACAATTCTCAATCTCTGGAACTATGGAGTTCTCCAAAAACTATCCAACTCCAAAAACTAGCTTGCAAAGTGAATGGGCAAGCTTTTATAGATGGAGGAAGGGGAGTTGGGATCATAACCAATAATCATGGGATTGGCCATATCATCAAGGAAGCTTCCATGAGAGGTGGAAAACCACTTCCTCTCTATGGAAATCCGTAGCCAAACCACCCAACTAAAGATAGATTCCGTCCAAGAATTTGTTACGACGAAACTTTCGCCGTTTGTTTGTTAAAAAACACCACTGATTATGGTTGGCGTGGGTGCGACTCTGTGACAGAGCGCCAACTGCCATGCCCTCTTTCGAGGATTTCTCCCATTGGCGTGAGAGCTGCACTATGGAACCGCGCCAATGGAAAAAGGGATATTTTTAGGGTTTTTTCAGCCGGAGATGTCTTCAGGGCAAACAAAGCTCATGTTCAGAGGAATGTAAAGCAAGTGTTTGTAGGCCATGTCACTTCTCATAGGTCCTGAAATGAGTCCTCCATGATAAGGGAGAGGGGTAGCAGGGACGGTGACAAATTGTTGTGTAACAGGGAGATAAACCAGAGAATGCAAATCGACTCATCCACTTCCTAAAGAACAAGAAAAAATATGAGCTCGAAGAGCTTAACATAGAGGATAGGACTGAAGCCATCCTGGAGATTAGAAAGGTTCTTTCCAAAAGAAGCCTCATGCTCAACTTAGAAGAAAAGTGCCACAACATGCAGGTAGCCATTGACAGGTTTATGACTAAATTTCAAATTTTTAGGGACAAAGGTCTTCCTAGTCCCATGGTCATCAATGACAAACTCATGATCCAATTGGACCATAGTGATAGACTCAGGAGATTGGCCAAGGAATAAGCCAACTCTTCTGCCATTAAAGCCCTGCCAATAGGCAAAGTATTATATCATACATTGGAGAACCTATTTTACCTAGAACATGAGGTGAAACATTTGTTTCTCACCAAGCCCAATTTTGCAAAATACAAAGAGGCAGATGAAATTTACAAAAGAATGTTGAAAGTGAGATTTCCTGAGGTAGAATGGTGGGAGAAAATGACAGATTTATTATGGAAAATTTTTACATCAAAATTTACCACAGTAAATATGAAGGCAGGCAGGTGAAACAGGTAAAAGACATATCAACAGGGTCAAAGAATAACAGAGTCAAAGAGTATCAGTGAAAGATCAAAGTAAAAGGACCATATCCTTCGAACCTCTAGAATACCAGGGCATAAATGAATAAGATGGTCTCCCTTGCATATCTTACAAGGGAACTTAGGTTTAAAACTTCTACGTCCAGGTTTCTTATCAACCTCCAATCCACCAACGTGACTAGCAGCAACTTGCGGAGAGTCCTGAACATGACCTGCAGAGGTCGGTGACTTTTTGCTAGTATGACTCGCAAGGACTAGACTCATGCCCCCAACATGACTTGCAGCGGCTGAAGACTCATCGTCAACATGACTCGCAGAGGTTGATGATGAGATGCTAGTATGACTTGCAGTGACTAGACTCGTGCCCCCATCATGACTTGCAGCGACTGAAGGCTCATATTCAACATGAATTGCAGAGGTTAATGATGAAGTGCTAGTATGACTTGTAGTGACTAGACTTGTGCCCTCGGCATGACTTGCAGCAGCTGAAGGCTCTTCTTCAACATGACTCGGGGAGGTTTAAGATGAATGGATAGAATTATTCTTCTTCTTTGACTTCCTCTTTCTCCTCTTTTTAGATTTCTTATTACAAGAAGGAGAAGAAAAAGGAATCCCAGATTTCTCTTTGAAAGAAGATGAACAATTAGCACCCATGTGATGCCCTTGAAATAAAGGATTCAACTGAGAAGCTTCAAGAGCATTTGGAATATTTGGAGTGGACCACAGCCAAATGGGTAGTCCAACATTCAACCCAGGAATATTCAAAGTTGCCATCAAGGGAGTAACAACATTTCCAAAGAAAGGAAAAGCACAAGGATCCCCTTTTGGGAGGGTACCTTGGTTGGTTTCTATAGGAATATTGGCCATATGTAACTGATTCGCAGAACCTTCCCTTACAGGAATGTAGATATTACTTTTCAAGTAAGATGGATATGCAATCAAAACCTTTGCCCTTGAGGAGGCAACTCCACAACTTTCGAAAGAATGACCAAAAGCCTTTCAAGATTGGTCGAATGTCAAGTCAATCACTCAGGATACAAAGTCCAAAAAGTGACTAGACAAAAATACCTAAAGCCAACTATATACAAGGAGCAAAGAGCACTCACTAAAAAGTCCATAAAAGAAGTCAGCCAGTCAAACAACTTCCAAGTATTTATGCTTCGGGTGATTAGGACTGGACACCAAAATACAAGAAAGTGAAGTAAGGGGCCTTCCAAAGATAGTCTGGGATAATGATGGCCTAGTCGTACCAGCAAAGGTAACAAAGGAAGTTACGCTGACCTCCTAACAACAGCCTGCATCGGTGCAAGCCCCCAAGCTTCACAAGCGTGCCCTCCAGTAGTACTTTTGAGAGTGATACAACGTCGACCTCAGGTGCCATGGGATTCCCCTCCACAACCACCTATGTAGATCCATAGGAGTAGCAACTAAGGTTACCAAATCGTATCAGAAGCCAGGTAGAACAGTATTGAGGTTAGATCCAACAAGTAGGAGAGGGGGTATCTCTCTTCCCTGTCTTCAAAAATCCTCGTGCTTAACTCCTAGATCCAGAGCTTTCCTGGTATCCCTAATGCTATTGGATTTTCACTCAGTATTCAGACTCCTATGTTTGACAGTTTAAATGGACTTGGAGAGTTATCTCTCCACTTGCCTAATCCAAGGCCCTAAAATATCCTAAAACTTGTTGGTGTGTCTAACTTGACAATTATAAAAAGTTCTAGTATATTTTAATTAGCACTTGTTCTTTAAGTCAATGGATAAGAGGAAGTGAAACTAGTGATGTTTTGACGTAAAAGAAATTAATAAAAACTAAACTATATGCAAATGCACTTGTTTTAATTTTTCGATGAAAGAAATTTCTACTAGGTTCAGAGGAACTTCAAAGAAAGCAACAAATTTTTCTTTTCTTTTCTTTTACTCACCCTTCACACTCACAAAAATTAACAAAACTATGGATGCCTAAAAATATGCACAAATTTATCCTAATGCAACAAGTAAATGCTGATGCAAAAATCAAAACTACTCTTAAATGAAGAAATGAAAGTTACCTGTTTATCAATTTTTAATTTTCCACTTATAATGTTTAGATGGAATATGAGTTGCTAATGTTCATTTTCGTCTCTACACTAAAAGAAAGTTTCAATACAAACAAAAATGCACTTTCATTCACTAAAAGAAACTAAATCAAAACCAATTTCAAGAAAGCAAAACCAAGTTTCAAGAATTTTTCTTCAAAAGAAAAACAAAAAATGACTTTTCAAAAGTGCTCTAAACAAGACTGCAACTTTATGATCAAAGAATAGGTAATGAAACACTTTGCGAGTTTGCAACAAAAAATAGGTGAGAACTCAACAAAAATGTGTTTCAAAATGCTCTTAACAATAAAAAAGCAACAACAAGAGCTTGGCAATAAAGACCAAAAGATTGAAAAGACAACTTTCAATAAAGTGTAAACCAACAACTTTCGGAAAGCAAGAAAAGCAGATGGTCATAAAGATATAGTTTTGACATGCAAACCAAAAAAGTCACCAAAACAAGATTTGACACAAAGACTGAGATTAACCTTTCTGCCCTGACAAAACAGAGCAGCCAAGACTCCTAACAAGAAATCTTGTGTGCTTGACAAAAACGATGATGCTTGCAATAAAACCAATAAGACCAACACTTTCCAAAATAAGAGAGAATTTGAAATCAGATACTTGCTGTAAAACTAAAAACTGACACAGAAAAGTAACTGTTCATGACTGAACGAGACCAGTAGATAGACCTTTAGAAACAAAAATATTTGAAAAATCTTAAAAATTACAAGATATACGCGACTGTATTGATGCACAGCTACGTGTATATGTGACTGAGCCTAAGGAAACCTGCGTATATGTGGGTTAAATTAAGGAAACATGTTTATATACGCTTTTGTAAACAAGAAAAACAATGTGTACAAAAGATTTCAAGAAAAAAACAAGAAACAGTCTGAAGAAACTAATCAAACTTACAATTCAAGTTCCTACAAGAACAAACTACACAATAACAACAAGAAAACAGATAGCTAAGCCCTAATTGGCTTGAATAAACCCAAACTAGGAACAACAATATTGTTGTCCCCAGTAGAGTCACCAATTCTTTTAAGGGATAAATTCCCCTAGTGTCTTGGGTTGATACCCTAGCAGATCAGAGGTTGTCTATACAGAGAAACACACATTCCATATAGTCATAATGCTAATATAATAAAACTATACGATAAGGGGTGTACCTGGGGGTCCTTCGTTTGAGAAGATCCTACCAAGGTTCAAACCCTCTTGCAGTTCCTTTTTCTCCTTCAACCTGCATAACAATCAATTCAAGAAAGTACAACAGCATATGGACTAAACATAATAAAGAAATCATCTTCAAAATATAGAGAAAGGTAGTTATTTATGCAATTAAACAACCATTCATATATGAATCATGACATTAACATCATAAACATGAAGAAGATTTATGTCAAGAACAAAGACAAGTGTTGCTTTTATTATAGACAAATAAAGTACAAAAAGGAATAATTTCACCTGATTCATCCTTTCGCAGGCTCCAAGTGGAACTGTCCTCTAGATTCGTCCAGTCTCAAGCCTTTAACAAACTCCTTCCATGACTTACTCCATGATATCTCAAGTAGTAGATAGACATCATCACACAAGGAAACAAGGGTTTCCTGTAAATGGGGGAAGTGCAGGAGGCACTAGGATCTTCAGACATGGTCAGGGAAATCTCAGCATAGTAACCTTTCTCTCTCTTCTCCCCTCCCTTAGGCCTTCCCATTGAAGCTTTTTTATACTTCTCCCAAAGTATTTTTTTATTTGGGAATTCATTGGGAACAGTTGGGCCATGGGCACTAATAAGTAATCAATAGGTGAAACCTGTGATCTCCACCCAAAAATAAGGAGATTTAATTTTTTTAAGTGTTTTAAGACATATACGAGGGCTGGGTATACACAGACCCATGTACACATGTGTTTACCTCAGGGTGATGTTGTGTATAGGGAATAAAACACTATTTTTTTAATTTTGGACCAAGTCTGGAAGGAGGGGTTGCCCTAGGCCATGAGTGCAGCATCACAAACATCAAGAGTGAGGTTTGGAGCTATAACAATCACTAAGGAAAGATAGTCTGATAGTAGTGTGATCATGTGTCTCAATGTGTTGTACTATGTTTTGGACAAGTGGACCCCATTTCCAAAATGCCACCTTGGAATTCATATCATGCATATTAACTCTTAGCTCATGTTTACCCTAGTAAGTTTGTCAAAGTGGGTAAATGTGGGGTCGGGTGTTACTAAATGTTTGGAAGAAAGAGGAGGATTCTGGGCAATCTAGGGTGTAAATAGTTTAGCACATAGCAAAAAGAGCCAGATTCTTTATTCATCAAAACTTATTCAAGATATCCTAGGATATCTCAGAAATATGGGGTTTCATCATCCTTCTCAAGAACCAAACTCATCTAGATTTATCCATGATATACATGCATATCCAAGTATATGGGTATTCTACAAGGTAGGATTTTATCAAAGCCCCTAGATACATATTTTTATCAAAGTTGTTTGGGTCAAGGTTCTAGAAAAGTGTGATTACGCAGAGGAAAGTGTACCTCGACATCTAGGCCTTTTGAAAAAATGACAAAGGAAAACATAGAAAAATAGTTTGATACCATATTTCCTCAGACTAGTGATGACGTGGAATCCACATGATAGTAGTGATAAATGGGAAATGTTAATTGATTGAATCAGGTGACTAACTAACTAAGGTAGCTTTATGACGTGGCCATGATAGGTTATATATAAGTATCTAGGCATGTGGTTATGGAGTAGACATGAAATTTTTTCTAAACACCCAAATCTAGATTTTTTAGAAATAAATTAGTGTTGGAGTCTAAGATATGTGGGAAGGAAAAAAATCATATATAAAATAGGATAAGTGGTTGTTGATAATGATGTGGCACATGAAATTGTGCTATGTGGTAATTGCATGGCAAGGAGATGATGTGGCACAATGAAAATGACATGGTAGGTGGAATTGGCCCTATTGGATGGGTAAGCAGACTAATTATGAGTGATATGTTGTACCACTCAAAGGACACCAAATGGTAGGATGGCATAACTGTGATTACATGGTATAAAAACACGATTTGGCAGCATGATAAGGAAGAGTTTCATGATATTGTGAGGTGGAAGACCTTAACTAGTTGATAGATATAAGTTGGAAGTTGACTGGATAACTAATAGCTAGCTAACATGGAAATTCCTTTTTAGCATAGGAGGTGAATCCGAGCATCTAGGCCTCTAGCCATTTTGAAAAAATGCCATAACCCAAAATCATCTCGATACCATATTGAATCAAAAGAAGTGATAAGTGATTTTTGATCTTGTGATGTTACCTGAGGAAGAGTAGTTGGTTGAGAAGTCAAAAGTTCAACAGAAGAAAATCAAAGAAACCTTTGATAGGAAGGCAAAAGTGGACAATTTCCAGGTTGGTGACTAGGTTCTCAAATGGGATGCATTGAAGGAAAAGAAAGGTAATCATGGTAAGTTTGACTCCTTATGGATAGGTTCGTTTGCCATCACTCAAATTCAGCAGAAAAATACCTTTATTTTGCACAGTCTGGAAGGAGAAGATGTTTTTGGTGGCCTAGTCAATGGGTGGTTTTTGAAACTTTATTTCATTTAAGGCTTTAAATCCTTGATATTGTAAATATGTTTCTCAGTTTTTATTTTCTATGCAAAATAAACTCCATGCCCAATGGAAAACTAGGAGATAGATTTGATTTTGGTTTTACAGGAAAGGCATTGGGTTGTGGTTCTTGAAACCTCACAGGGAGGCTTTCATCCCCAGAAGGAGCCAGTGTTAGCGTTGTTGGCATGTGGCCCAAAATGGGTCCAAATATGCTCCCTAAGTCTTCAAAAGTTAGTAAAATCAGGCCAAAGATCAAAACAATTTTAGGAGGAGAGCCCTTAGAATGGTGGAGAAACACTATCGGGAGTCCAAAAACACATAAAAACAGTTAAAAACCAAGTATCAGAGGCATAAACAGTGAAATGCACAGTAGCCATCCGATCTGCCCGATCAACAGTCCAAATCTGATCGGTATATCATAATCGACATAGGCAATTGGCAGATATTGGCACAGACTATATGGAATTGGTGATGGCAATCAGTGGAGTCAACGTGGACCATCAATCAAGCACGCAGATCAACGGCCCACATTGTATCATAGGTTCTTTATCAGAGATTACAAAGAGCACTTGCAAATGGCCCAGGGCATGAGTGACATGCAATTGCAATCAGGTCGCATCGCTATATCACATCGGAGCAACACCATGGAAAAGGGCTTATGCACATGTATATGTGCGGTGTGATTAGCCGGACTCGATGGCTATATAAATATTATTGCATAGATTTTGAGATACATCAAACACCATTTTCAATTTATTTTCACAGTTTTCATTTATCAAACAAAAGGTGAAGAATGAAGCACTGATGCGATAAGCCAAACCCGAAAGGGTTCCTTAAAGCCATTGTATACTATTTCAGATCCGCCATAGGCCATTTTTACATAATTTTCACGATTTCAAAATACAAAGGGAAGCCTGGGAACAGACCATTACCGACTTGCGATAGCGATTGCGGCTGGACCCAATAGAAAAAGAGACCAGATTTGAGGACATTTGAGGTCTGGGTGGACAATGTTGTTGGCAGATTTTCACAGTTTAATGCATTTCTCTGTGTAAAATAAAAAACAATCATTTGGTATCAGAAAGGATGTCAAAAGCCTGAAAACCCATTCCATTACAGGATAGAGGCTAGGAGACAGAGGCTGGAAGGGGAAAGGCAATAGTGCAATATAGCCAAACCAATAGATGATCATGGAGCATTGTTGGCACGAGTGAGCCACCTGATAGCGCAGCACATTTACTAGAATTTGGTTACTGTCGTTAGAAAAAGAAACCTCCGATCTCATGTGTGCCTAGTCATGGCATCAAGCAGTTAAAAAGACAGAGGGGATAGATTAAGACCTCTTGAGCCTCAAAAGGCTGGAGAGCATTGTAGAAGGCCTATAAATATTTGAACATTTAGAGTAACAAGGTTTCAACTTTTAGAGACTATGGATACTCTGCTCCTCTAGCTTCTCATCTTCATTCCAGCAATATAAGCTTCTTTTGTTTTTACATGTTCAATTCCCATTTTCTCTTCTGTTCTAAGCTTGCACTTGAAAAGGTTATTCATACTTTCTTCTATGTCTAATGCCAGATAATTGTCATATTATATCTGCATTGATAAATTAGATTTGAAAACTTCATTTACTTCCTATAGCTAGCCATTCATATGTGTTGATGTATGCATCTGCTAGTATAGTTAGTATTCTCCATCTATCCATTGAATCTATAAACTATTGAGCATTAGTGGTCTAAAGCCTTGTAAAGCTGAGGCTATTCATGCATGTCTTGAGTGAAACACAATTGAAATAGTCATCTGACTTGATCCAAACCATCATCCATTCGAATAGTTCATAGAAAGATATTGAAGATTATATGTTACCAGACACCTCCGAGCTACAACCTAGGAGAGTTTCCTGGAGTGATAACAGTTCCTGTTAATGTTTTCCCCCTCACCTTACTCTACTTGACTAAGCTGTCAAGGGTTAAGCCAACAATAACCTGCTAGAGAAGGTGACACTAGTTAGCATGCAAGAATTGTGTTTTAACCAAGGTTCACTTCAAACAATACTTATTTTCCTTTGACGTATCACTAACTAAAAGTAACAAGCTCTTCATACAGGGGAAATATGACAGATAACCAAGTAGTGATAGCTATACAAGCTACCTTGTACCTCACCTAGCTCATTTCAAGAGTCATACATGGTTTCATGCAAAACTAACCAACGAATGAAACAAGAGAATTATACGAAACAAGTGAACTAACAAACAACAAAGAAAAGCAAGACCAGAAGCAAAAGTGAAAGCAAAGCAAGAAAGTAAACAAACAAGAAAACAAAGAAAATAAGCAAACAAGCATGCAAGCAAACTGACTGAAATAAAACACTAATCCTACTCCTACACTAATGGTGCATGGCCTGATCACGTGAAGTGATATTTCCAATTTAGCCACCGGTGCATTGGTTGATCCATGTTGGTGAAGGCTTGGTCCGCGAGCAACCCAGTTGTGAAAACTAGCAAGCAAGAAAGATATAACAATGAAGACAACCAAATTTCATGTTTTACAGTGCCCATGGGTCATAGGTGGGTGCAAGTGCATGGCGAGCAATCAGTGGAATTATCATGGTGTTCTGTGACATATCGTGCAACTTTGAAGAATAAGCACACTCTTCACTGTGACATGCAAGAAAATGAAAGAAACAAAGATAACTTGTGTCATGCACGAGTGCTTGCAATGTAAGATTCCTCCAATGCATTAGCGATGGGATCATGTAGTTTGAGTGGAGGAAGTGGGATTTGTGTGTGAGATGGATATTCAATGCATACACATGGGTGATGAGGAGCCTTAGGTGATTAAACAGTTTCCTGATCGGAAGTGAGACTAACTCCAAGAGAGCGAGTGCTTGACATAACCATCAGCTTGGGCTGAAGTACCTCAACAGCCTTGGGTGTTTCAACTTCGTCATCAGATAGATCATCATAAACCGGTGGCTTCAAAAGATCAACTGTGATATATTAATGATCAGGATCAAATACGAAAACAAATGGATCATGACTGCCATGATAGGAAAAATCAATGAATTCATCGGCATCCTCATGATCAGATGAATCAAATAGATGGGTAGATGAAAAGTGAACAAACTCATCCACTGTGTTTCCAGAAAAGGCAGATGAAATATTAAGTGGATTTTCAACGAATAACTTAACCTATCTATTGTTGAATGATGGACCAACATCTGGCAACTCCTGTGAGTGATCAATAATGGGTGCATCTATGGATGAAGACACACATGTGAAATCATGGATGGAAGGTTCATCAACGATGTTAGGAAAGAACGGAGGGGGCTTGCATGGAAGGGAGTCCTCCTTCTCTGAGTGTTGATGCTCAAGCTCCCATTCATATTCTTCATGAATGACAGCACATGTTGTTTGTGCAACACCAACTGCGTTAGTAGGTTGTTCCTCATTCACAACAAGTGAAGAGTTCAGAATGGATGAAGACAAGACAACATCATTTGGAGGAACACCCGAGTGAGAAGACGAAGGTCGTAGAACAAAATGCGTGTGAGCACTCGAAGGAATCATAACCAAATCTGTGTGAAAATTGAGTGAAGTGATGTTGGGAGGATGTGAAAGATGAACAGGTGTGTGAGCATGATCCTCAACATCACTTGGCAGTGGTGGAGCTATTGAATGTGAGGAAGGCGGACAGTCAGTGGAGACATTGACCGAATCCACATGAGATTACGTAGCTTGATCAATGAAGAATGTTGAGCGAGGCTTGATCTCAAGTTTCTTCTTGGGACAGGCAGATTTCTTAAGGCAATACCCAAACCAGTCCCAAAGATAAGAAAATTTCATCTTGTTTCTCAGAGCTTGACACTGCACGTCACTGAAGCACTGCCAAAAAATCAATAACCAATTCATTCGGAGCCTTCCATTTCTGTAATATTTTTTTGATGAAGATGGTCTGGATAAAAATGATAGAAAGTGTCTTCAATAGGATCATAGAAGTGCTCAAGTGAGTGCACTATGTCAGCCGATAGGCTGATCAACCATCTATGTGGAGATTCATGAAGTGTGTGTGCAAGAAACAAGTTGGCCTGTTCGTTAGAACACCCATCTTCCTCATGAAGCATGGAAAGAAAGGTATGTGAGTACTCAGGCTAGGCCACTTCACTTTCATCATCATAGGTGAAAGTGGACAAGAGATCAAAAAAATCGCCCGTGATGGAGACATCTTCACGATTCGAAAAACATCGCAGGGGGAGAAGAGTGCAAGAATCCATGAAAGGTATGCAAAGGCTCAAAACCAAATGACAGAACACAACTTCTCATTTGGCCCTCCTTCTAGCACCAGAAATGTTGATGGTGCTAGACCCGCCAACATGTCAAGGGGATCTCCCTGGTAAGAATTCCCAATTTAGACCTCAGACTGTTTGGTGTAGGTGTCCCGGCAGTGGGTCGTATTTAATGCCTTGACCGCGATTTCACACAGAAGAAAGTAAGATAACTATTTTGGTTACAAGGGTGTGACTACTGTAGTGAGTCAAGGAAGGTGAGTGAGAGGTTCTAACACATGGGGGGTGAGATGAGTGTGCCCCTTGGAAACTTGTAGCAGTACTCAATTGGGAAGGGAACACACGAGTGAAGATGAATCACAAGCTGGAAAGTAGGTCAACAGGCAACCCAAAGTGATGATTAAACCAACAACACATCTGCAATAGGATTGATATAATTGCATACAAAGCAGTAAATACATAACTACGTAAGTTAAACCACATACATTGCTAAGAAGCTAGACCAATCCAACTATAATAACAACATATGCATGAAAATGTGCTGGATCTTATTATATAAAGAAGTGTAAGTCCCAATCATACAATACATCCATGTAAACCTTCTAGCCCCAATAGTGGAATGTTACAGCCACATTTGCCTACTCCTTTAAGAGATGAACTAGCTCCATGCAGTGGAGAAGCCAAGGCATGTTACAATACTATCCAAGCTTTCTCCAAGATAGTCTTATCAGAAGCTTGGCTGACCAAAAGCGTATACAATGAGTTATGAGGGACTATTTATAGCAATGGGTGGGGTGGCCCTTGACATTCCCCTTTGTGACTGTTGAACTACCCTCATGAATCTTCACCTACTCTATGATTGTTACATCCACTATTGACACTTTACTTACACCTGACATGACTCAACATTACAATGCACATGTACCCATGTGAACACAATGGCTTGAGCAAGCCAAACTAGACATCACTCTAACTGAGACAACTATAGAAGTCCAACTACTCAACATCCTCATGCTGATCAAAAGTAACATATTTATGCCAAGCTCGGTAGTCTCTGATATTGTTTGTGTGTTCCGCGGTCACATCTGTCTGAAACCTGACCTTTGCCTCCATAGCATCCTAGTACACTGCTCGAGCTCCTCTGTCCAACTCATTTGAAAGCATTCACATCATTGTCATCAATGTGACTAGACCAGCAACATACTTGTGCATGATGTCTGCACTAATAGGAAAATCTGGGTTGGGGGCAATGCGCATCAACTCATCGAAGTATGAGTCAAACTCTAGTCAGACCTTCTTCTTTGTCTTCACCTGGGTGAGAGTCCTGATTGATGGGATCACATGTGTGTGCACCACAACATCTATACTCTTGAATAGTCATGCATGGGAGGCCTTTATAATTCTACATCTGACTCCAGATACACGCCTTTAGATCGACTGCATTGATGCTCATCATCTTAGGAAAGTGAATTTGGGCTCACTTGTACTTCATCATCCATTTTTGCATGTCTTCAACAACAGCATGCACGCTCATCAAGATATGTTCTCTTCTAGCAGATCGTTGCTGCCATCTGTTGAGATGGACGACTGCCTTGTGCAAAGTATCAAACTTGGAGTACAATTATCACAAAATTGTATCAAGGGACAATAATTCATCTAGTATTTCCCTCTTCAATTCAGCTCGCGTGGAAATTTTCACCAAGTCCCCTCCTTGCTTGTCCATTTGTAGTTCCTTTGCCATTCACTCATTCTCAGCTAGTAGGAAGTGAACACTTGAGCTAGTGGCTTCGGCATACACTCTGGTTGCATCGGCCAAGGCAACTAAATGTTTGCGCACATCAGTCATGATAACTCATTCTTCAACTTGCGCAGGAGATGTTTGATCCTCTGGAGTTGACACTCTACAAGACTGCACAAATCTATGCTGGGATTTATCAAATGAGATGTTGTTGATCTCTTCTTCCAGTTAATCACCAAGGATCTCAGTGCCTCCTTTGTCATTCGAGACTTGCTCTTCTTCTGGATGCATTAAAGTGGGTCAATCGACCTCTTTATGGTGAGGAATGAGGTCGATGTCCTGTTCCAACTCATGTTGCTCTATGTCTACATCCAACTATTGAAGTGCCTGTTCTACCTCATGAGAAAAGCCTTGCCCCTACAATGGTTCACCCTATTTGCCTGATGCCAACTGTTCAGATGAATCAACTCCTTGTATAGGCACTACTTCCTCTATTTCCACATGTTACGCCCCCTATTGTATCTATGGTTGTTGCGCTTCCCTCTCCTATTTGCACAACTCTTGTACCTTTCGGAGTTGCTCTCTCAACTTATGCAACTCCTTCTATGCTTCTTCCATTCTCTTCTTATCACTATGCCTTCATGCAATTCGCTTGTCCTGCTACTATCTCTTCGCCTCTATAGCCATAGTTGCTTTCTCTACAACTGGATCTGCTTGAAAATTGTAGCTTTGCTCCTCCTCCATGCGATTGACAATCTTCCTCTTCCCTTTGTCATGCACTGGTTGTTGAAAATGCAACAAGAGGATGGAGCTTAGTGGAAAGGAGTTGCCTTCACTAAGTGGGCCCGCAGGCTATTTTTGGCGCAAAGTCTATTTTTAGACTATGTCTATTTTTAGACATATGGATCATGGTCTATGAGTTGCAGGATGCTGTTTATGGATGATTGGTCATGTTGGGAAAAATAGATGCACTTCTATTTTTGGTTCATAGCGGAGTGATCAGAGTCTATTTTAGTCTACCAGGCTAAAAATAGAAACAGTCAAATATTATTAGCCCTTAGTAATATTTGGACTCTAAACATTATCTTATTCTCTTGGAGCACTTCAGTTCGAGCTACGGATGTGGGACATGCAGCGGAAAAAAGGAATCACGTGGTTTCTTATGTGTTAGTTGAGCTATTGCATGGAGTACTTCAGTTAGAACTCATGCATGTGAGTTCTGTCGAGTTGGATGTGGAGTTGATGGAGTTGTGTTTAGTTTGACTTAGTTGAACTAGTTGTATTTAGTCTAACTAAAGAATACACTAGTGATGAGTTGGGTGAATTGATTATTAATTATTTCACTAATTATTAACTCATAAATCAACTAAATAATACATCAGTTAACTCAATGCATGGACAGTTCAATAGAGACAGGTGTTAGAGGTAAGTGAAAGGGTGAGTTGTGACTATCAGTTGTGCATGAGATTTTGCACATGCATGGGATTGAGTTATGCCAATGAGGTCTGCGCAGTGTGGACCAATACCAAGGAAATTATAGCTTGTTCTCACGTGATTTTGGATCAGCCAAGGTAAATAGGAGTTTGGATCAGCCATTCATCATTCATTCTCTTGCAGGATTGTGCAGTGGAGGCAGTCAAAGCAGCGGTGGAGATTTGAACCTGTGACTTGTTTGGATCTGAGGTAGTTTTGTGTGTAACAGGTGGAGATGGTACTGGATACTTGTGAGGAGTATTTTACTATGTATTGTTACATGTTCTCAATCATTATAATATATAGATAGTGTGGGGTTTTCAGCTGTATTCTTTCCCCGAGTTACATATGTGTTAATGTGTGCATGCGATTGATGTTTCATTGTTTTTAATGCTGCTAAATTGATGATCAACATAGAGGAGGTTATGTATTATGCATGTATTCCACAATAGTATATAATCGGGATAATATTTGTGAATAAGTGTCATATTTTTCAAAATTTCTACATGGTTTCAGAGCTGTTGATCATCAGATCTATTATTCAGAAAGTGTTTACATTTTATTTCTTCACGCATAGTCTGTAATCGGGCCAGGTAACCTTTGGATTCATCCTTCCTTTGGAAAGTGAGATATCTGGTAAAAGCCCATACAGTCAATCTCTGTACAAGAAATACCTTGTTCTCACAAATTCTAGATCAGAGGAGGTTGAGTTTGGAGCTGGTGGAATTCGAATTTGCAGCAGTGTTTTCTTGGTGTCAAAGTTGAAATGTCTTTCAATGGATTGCGATTGGAGTATGCTCTTGAGGGCAGCTCGAACTATATTTCATGGAAAGACAGGATGGAGGCGGTGTTAGATGATAATGGGTTTAAGGATTTCATAGAGGCTGAGGTCCCAAAACCTACCGATGTTGTTGAAGCTGTGGTTTGGCAAAAGAAGATAGCAAAGTGTCGAAGGATTCTGTTGGAAGGCATGAAGGATCACATTGTGTCTAGCCTACATGGAAAGGCTTCTCCATACTTGATGCGGAAAACATTGACAAATCTATTCCAAAGCAAGAGCAATCAGAGGAAGCTGGCGCTCAAAGATAAACTCATAAACATTAAGTGTGAGAATGGAGACAGTATGCCCCAGTATCTCATGAAGTTCACCCAATGCCGGGATGAGCTAGGAAGTGTGGGGGTGACTGTCGATGATGAGGACTTGGTTAGCTTGGCTCTCCTTTGTCTTTCGAAGAGTTGGCATTCCTATCAAGACTCTATCAATGGTCGGGAGAAATTTCTAGGATGGGAGAGACTTTGATCGGATCTTGTGCAAGAGGAGATCAGACAGAGCCCCAAAGACAGTTCTTCATCCATGCATGATGAGGAGAAATGTGCCTTATCGAGTAAGGTGAAGAAGGGGAAGGTGAAGGGTTCTCTTTCTGAATCCAGTTCTTCCAATAATGGGAAGAAGGTTGACAAGTCGAAGGTGAGATGCTTTTGTTGTCATGAGTTGGGCTGTTATTCTGCTAATTGCCCAAAGAAGAAGTCCAAGAAGGGATCCAGGGAAGGATCTGAAGGTGAGGCACCCTCACTTGCTTCACAGTTTGAGTTGGAATTCACACTCTTCGCATGCATGGTTTCATCCATGGTGGGAAGTGGTTGGTTTCTTGACAGTGAAGCTTCTTTCCACATGACCGGTGACAAAATTTTGTTCAGTACTTTGGAGGAGAAAGATCTCCCGATACTCATAGGGATGGGTAATGATGAGAAGTATAGTGTCTCAGGTGAAGGCACGGTTATTTTTTAGAGGGAGCATGGAGCTTGCCTTACCTTGACCAATGTCAAGTATGTACCAGGACTGAGGAGAAACTTGGTGACGATCACGATGCTAGAAAATAGAGGCTATGATGTAGTCTTCAGTAAGGGAAAGGTTTTCCTTAGACACATCATCACTAGACAGGTGAAGTAGATTGGTTCACGGGTCAAGAACCTGTATGCTCTTGAGATTCAAGATGCATGTAAAGCCTTGAGCAATGAGGCAACTGATGGAGACTTGGTTGTTGAGAGGGAGCGTATATTACCTCTCAACATGCAGAGCCAAAAGAAGTCTCAGACGATTGTGGAGGAGCCACGATTGGTGCAGCAACTTCAGGAGGTTGTTGAGTAGCCACAACAAGGGAAGCTGAGAGGAGATTGAGTAGAGACATCTACTCATGCAGAGACCTCTTGTAGGGGGAAACTTCGAGCCAGGTCGGCTAAGGCATCACATGCAGCCATACCTCTAGGTAGGAGGTGGGGTGATGTGGATTGATCGTCCCAAGGAGGAGGGGCAGGATCCTTGACGTACCAAACCTCTTGGATGTGACCTTGCTATGGGAGCCCCAATGTGGAGTAGTAGGAACTGACTAATTGAGTAGAGATAGATGTGGATGGAGCGGCATAGAGAGCGATAGTGTAGGGAATCCCAGGACAACGCATAGCTAGCAGGCTGCAACAATGCGAGAGGCACAAGTGTTTTGCACAATGCTAGGTGGCACAGAGAAGTGTGCAATGGTGCGATATGAATGGAGATGTTGCAGTAGCATAGATGTCAGAGAGGGAGCACTTGTTAGCAATAGGTAGAGCTTCAGCATCAGAGTATGTTCCTAGCCCAACGGAGTGGTCAATTGGGAGTGTTTTGTTCCAAGTGTTGTTGGAGAAAGTGGACCGGGAAAATGTGTTGCATGCAGAACATTCCAGAGTTGCAGGATAGGGGTTGTAGATAATCCATATCTTGTTGAGAGGGAGTGTTGAAAATGCAACAAGAGGATGGAGCTTAGTGGAAAGGAGTCGCCTTCACTAAGTGGTCCCGCAGGCTATTTTTGGCGCAAAGTCTATTTTTAGACTATCTCTATTTTTAGACATATGGATCATGGTCTATGAGTTGCAGGATGTTGTTTATGGATGATTCGTCATGTTGGGAAGAATAGATGGACTTCTATTTTTGGTTCACAGTGGAGTGATCAGAGTCTATTTTTAGACTACCAGGCTAAAAATAGAAACAATCAAATATTATTAGCCCTTAGTAATATTTGGACTCTAAACATTATCTTATTCTCTTGGAGCACTTCAGTTCGAGCTACAGATGTGGCACATGCAGCTGAAAAAAGGAATCATGTGGTTTCTTATTTGTTAGTCGAGCTATTGCATGGTGGACTTCAGTTAGAACTCATGCATGTGAGTTCTGTGGAGCTGGATGTGGATTTGATGGAGTTGTGTTCAGTTTGACTTAGTTGAACTCGTTGTATTTAGTCTAACTAAAGAATACACTTGTGATGAGTTGTGTGAATTGATTGTTAATTAATTCATAAAGCAACTAAAGAATACATTAGTTAACTCAGTGCATGGACAGTTCAACAGAGACAGGTGTTAGAGGTAAGCGAAAGGGTGAGTTGTGACTATCAGTTGTGCATGAGATTTTGCACATGCATGGGATTGAGTTATGCCAATGAGGACTGCGCAGTGTGGGCCAATACCAAGGAAATTATAGCTTGTGCTCACGTGATTTTGGATCATCCAAGGTAAATGGGAGTTTGGATCAGCCATTCATCATTCATTCTCTTGTAGGATTGTGCAGTGGAGGCAGGCAAAGCAACAGTGGAGATTTGAACCTGTGACTTGTTTGGATCTGAGCTAGTTTTGTGTGTAACAGGTGGAGATAGTACTGGATACTTGTGAGGAGTATTGTACTATGTATTTTTACATGTTCTCAATCATTATAATATAGAGATAGTGTGGGGTTTTCAGCTGTATGCTTTCCCGGAGTTACATACTGTGTTAATGTGTGCATGCGGTTGATGTCTCATTGTTTTTAATGCTGCTAAATTGATGATCAACGTAGAGGAGGTTATTTATTATGCATGTATTCCACAATAGTGTATAATCAGGATAATTCCGAGAATAAGTGTCATATTATTCAAAATTTGTTCATGGTATGAGAGCTATTGATCATCAGATCTATTATTCAGAAAGTGTTTACATTTTATTTCTTCAGGCAGAGTCTGTAATCAGGCCAGGTAACCTCTAGATTCATCCTTCCTTTGGAAGGTGAGATATCCGATAAAAGCCCATACTCTCAATCTCTGTATGAGAAATACCTTGTTCTCAAAAATTCTAGATCAGAGGCGGTTGAGTTTGGAGCTGGTGGAATTTGAATTTGCAGCAGTGTTTTCTTGGTGTCAAAGTTGAAATGTCTTTCAACGGATTGCGATTGGAGTATCCTCTTGAAGGTAGCTCGAACTATATTGCATGGAAAGACAGGATGGATGCGGTGTTAGATGATAATGGGTTGAAGGATTTCATAGAGGTTGAGGTCCCAAAACCTACTGATGCTGCTGAAGATGTGGTTTGGCAAAAGGAGATAGCAAAGTGTCGAAGGATTCTGTTTGAGGGTGTGAAGGATCACATTGTGTCCAGCCTACATGGAAAGGCTTCTCCATACTTGATGTGGAAAGCATTGACATATCTATTCCAAAGCAAGAGCAATTAGAGGAAGCTCACGCTCAAAGATAAACTCAGAAACATTAAGTGTGAGAATGGAGACAGTATGCCCCAGCATCTCATGAAGTTCACCCAATGCCGTGATGAGCTAAGAAGTGTGGGGGTGACTGTCGATGATGAGGACTTGGTTAGCTTGGCTCTCCTTTGTCTTCCAAAGAGTTGGAATTCCTATCAAGACTCTATCAATGGTCGGGAGAAATTGCCAGGATGCGAGAGACTTTGGTCGGATCTTGTGCAAGAGGAGATCAGACAGAGCACCAGAGATAGTTCTTCATCCATGCATGATGAGGAGAAATGTGCCTTATCGAGTAAGGTGAAGAAGGGGAAGGTGAAGGGTTCTCTTTCTGAATCTAGTTCTTCCAATGATGGGAAGAAGGTTGACAAGTCGAAGGTGAGATGCTTTCGTCGTCATGAGTTGGGTCGTTATGCTACTAATTGCCCAAAGAAGAAGTCCAAGAAGGGATCCAAGGAAGGATCTGAAGGTGAGGCACCCTCACTTGCTTCACAGTTTGAATTGGACTTCACACTCTTCGCATGCATGGTGGGAAGGGGTTGGTTTCTTGACAGTGGAGCTTCTTTCCACATGACCGGTGACAAAAGTTTGTTCAGTACTTTGGAGGAGAAAGATCTCCGGATACTCATAGGGATGGGTAATGATGAGAAGTATAGTGTCTTAGGTGAAGGCATGGTTATTTTTTAGAGGGAGCATGGAGCTCGCCTTACCTTGACCGATGTCAAGTATGTACCAAGACTGAGGAGAAACTCGGTGTCGATCGTGATGCTGGAAGATAGAGGCTATGATGTAGTCTTCAGTAAGGGAAAGGTTTTCCTTAGACACATCATCACTAGACAGGTGAAGTAGATTGGTTCATGGGTCAAGAACCTATATGCTCTTGAGATTCAAGATGCATGCAAAGCCTTGAGCAGCGAGGCAGCTGATGGACACTTGGTGGTTGAGAGGGAGCGTATATTACCTCTCAACATGCAGAGCCAGAAGAAGTCTCAGACGATTGTGGAGGAGCCACGATTGGTGCAGCAACTTCAGGAGGTTGTTGAGTAGCCACAACAAGGGAAGCTGAGAGGAGATCGAGTAGAGACATCTACTCATGCAGAGACCTCTAGTAGGGGGAAACTTCGAGCCAGGTGGGCTGAGGCATCACATGCAGCCATACCTCTAGGTAGGAGGTGGGGTGATGTGGATTGATCGTCCCAAGGAGGAGGGGTAGGATCCTTGACGTACCAAACCTCTTGGATGAGACCTTGCTACGGGAGCCCCGATGTGGAGTAGTAGGAACTGACTAATTGAGTAGAGATAGATGTGGATGGAGCGGCATAGAGAGCGATAGTGTAGGGAATCCCAGGACAACGCATAGCTAGCAGGCTGCAACAATGCGAGAGGCACAAGTGTTTTGCACAATGCTAGGTGGCACAGAGAAGTGTGCAATGGTGCGATATGCATGGAGATGTTGCAATAGCACAAATGTCAGAGAGGGAGCACTTGTCAGCAGCAGGTAGAGCTTCAGCATCAGAGTATGTTCCTAGCCCAACAGAGTGGTGAATTGGGAGTGTTTTGTTCCAAGTGTTGTTGGAGCAAGTGGACCGGGAAAATGTGTTGCATGCAGAACATTCCAGAGTTGCAAGATAGGTGTTGCAGATAATCCATATCTTGTTGAGAGGGAGTGTTGAAAATGCAACAAGAGGACGGAGCTTAGTGGAAAGGAGTCGCCTTCACTAAGTGGTCCCGCAGGCTATTTTTGGCGCAAAGTTTATTTTTAGACTATGTCTATTTTTAAACATATGGATCATGGTCTATGAGTTGCAGGATGCTGTTTATGGATGATTGGTCATGTTCGGAACAATAGATGGACTTCTATTTTTGGTTCACAGCGGAGTGATCAAAGTCTATTTTTAGACTACCAGGCTAAAAATAGAAACAGTCAAATATTATTAGCCCTTAGTAATATTTGGACTCTAAACATTTTCTTATTTGATTGGAGCACTTCAGTTCGAGCTATGGATGTGGCACATGCAGCTAAAAAAAGGAATCACGTGGTTTCTTATGTGTTAGTCGAGCTATTGCATGGAGGACTTCAGTTAGAACTCATGCATGTGAGTTCTGTGGAGCTGGATGTGGAGTTGATGGAGTTGTGTTTAGTTTGACTTAGTTGAACTAGTTGTATTTAATCTAACTAAAGAATACACTAGTGATGAGTTGTGTGAAATGATTGTTAATTAATTCAATAATTATTAACTCATAAAGCAACTAAATAATATATTAGTTAACTCCGTGCATGGACAGTTCAACAGAGACAGGTGTTAGAGGTAAGTGAAAGGGTGAGTTGTGACTATCAGATGTGCATGGGATTTTGCACATGCATGGGATTGAGTTATTCCAATGAGGACTGCGCAGTGTGGGCCAATACCAAGGTAGTTATAGCTTGTGCTCATGTGATTTTGGATCAGCCAAGGTAAATAGGAGTTTGGATCAGCCATTCATCATTCATTCTCTTGCAGGATTATGCAGTGGAGGCAGGCAAAGCAACGGTGGAGATTTGAACCTGTGACTTATTTGGATCTGAGCTAGTTTTGTGTGTAACAGGTGGAGATAGTACTGGATACTTGTGAGGAGTATTGTACTATGTATTTTTACATGTTCTCAATCATTATAATATACAGATAGTGTGGGGTTTTCAGTTGTATGCTTTCCCGGAGTTACATATTGTGTTAATGTGTGCATGTGATTGATGTTTCATTGTTTTTAATGCTGCTAAATTGATGATCAACATAGAGGAGGTTATGTATTATGCATGTATTCCATAATAGTATATAATCAGGATAATCTCTATGAATAAGTGTCATATTATTCAAAATTTCTATACTGGTATGATTGGCTCTGCTGCCATTGCTACTACTGCTGGTTCTCTCCGTGATGTTGCTTCAAGCTACTTCACTAACCACTCCACATCAAAGCTGACTGGTTCATTGGGTCTGGATAAACTATAGTAATATCTCCATGGCTCATCATCGGCCCAATGAAATGCCCCATATATCCAGTTGAACTGAACTCTCTTGCAATGATCCTTCACAATGCAATGTGGGTGATATGGATTGTAGCTTCAGAGGTCCAACAGGTACTTCTTCATCAGTTCTGCTTCGACATCCACTTGCTTGATATTCCAGATCTCATATAAACCAATATGCAAGGGAAGAGTGGGCCAAGGTGCCTTCTTCTTCCAATATAGTCTAGTTTTCAATCCTGTCGAGATGTGATATGCTACTTCCTGCATGATAGGTACATCCAAGGAAAACATTGGCAGAACATGCGGAGGCTTCTCCACACTGAACATTCTGATGAAGGTGCCAGATGAAGAGGTATACCAATCTACAATGCCTATCAATGCCTCCATTGCTTCCTTTGACATGCAGGGTCGATCCTCTTCAAATATCATCTTGTACCTAGGGGCGAAAAAATGATTGGACAGTCATGTGATTACTCCTTTCAAGCTGCATTCAGACAACAACTAGAAATATGTGTTCACAATAGTCTCCATCGGTGACCATGCCCAATCCAAACCTAGGAACTCATGTCAGGCATAGACTACATCTAGGCTATAGGTGGACAGGTAAATATCTACATTCATACCTTTGGGTGGTTGTCGAGCCTTCGATACTTGTTCCTTCAACTAATGAGAAAGTATGCCAGACTAGTTACATGGTTGTCCTTCTCTAGCAAATTGGTCGAGTGAAACCACCCAACTCTGTGGGAAGGTTTCCATGCTTGCTTGGACATACAGGTGACGAGAAAATATGATTAGGTATTGGTACACATTCCTTAGTATCTTTGTCTTGTCGACCTGGTTGGGTGCCAACCTGAATCGAGTTGGCTCCTTTACCCAATTCTTCAAAATGTCTCTAGAGTTAGCATTGATGTTCGACAAGATAAATAGAGTCTCCATTACAGTCATGGGTTTTGAAATCTGATACATCTCATCATAATATCTTTCCCATAAGGTCACAAGCTTCATCCCACTGACACTACTCAAGTTCATCGTCTCGGGATCAGTGTGAGAGATGATCCAGTGTATCATGTCTATGCATCGGAACATAGGATATCTGCATGAAATCTGGTATAAGATGGACTTGTGAATGTTCACGTGAACTTGATGGTCTTTGAGATGTTCCAAAAAATTTCCTACAAACGATTCATTGACGTATTGCCACTTCAGTTTGATGTCCTTGTCTAGATACAACTTTGTATCTTTGTAGATCGGTGAACTAGAGGACACTTGCTCAACTGATGCTCCAACTACATTTCCATGAGTGTCCTGAGATCCTATTCTCTTGGAATACATTGAGAAAAATGAACACCTAAAAGATCTGGAGACAGGCAATGTGCATAGCAACAAATATGTCAGTGAAAACAAAGCAACTTCAGGGAATGACACGACACATACCTGGGAAATTGATGGGAAAAATTGCACAATTACTTCTAGGAGGCTGGGTGCCTAGCTGGAAAGGTAGTCTGGGCTATCTAGGAGGTAGGACTGGCTATTGGATCTACGCAATGTGAAATCCAGACTGGTTGTTAGCTGCTGGGATTGTGTAATGCACAATTCTAGCTAGGAGTGACTGCAAGCTCATGGACTACATTGCGCAATTTTTTGGGCCAGAAGTCACTGCCCCTCAGGAATGAACAAAATAGTCCTAGAGGGAAGTGCTAGGTAGAAATGAACATTTATGGAGAGGAAGGCACAGCCTTCCTTCCCCAGATTGTGCAATGCAGTCTCAATGAAGGCAGAGCCCAAGCAAAGGTTGGCCTGACTCGCCAACGGGAAACTTAAAGAAAATAAGATAGTGAATGCATGGTGACACTAAGTGAAAGTAGAAGTGATTGATAGTCCGTGAAAAACATGAATGAAAGATTCAACAAACATATCAACATGCATGTGCGTGAAGCAGTTCGCTGTTTTGGCGAACATCTGTGCAAAACAGTTTCATGCATGCGACAACAGTGAGATAGCAAGGAAAACTGAAACAAATTTAGGATAAGCTAGTATGCATCTAAATGACAACAATCATTCAAAGAAATCAAGAAAACAACACTAACTCAAGAAAAAATAAAAAAGGTGACTGAAATGCTAAAATGACAAGTTGAGGCCACTTAGTCGTGAATAGCTGAGCTGAATGTGTCAAAGAGTGATGGATGTCCTATGGGATGTTAGAGCTCCAATATCAATGTGACATAATGAGCTCTGATGCGTTTAATAATATGTTTGGGCTCATGACATGCATGCCACACATCTAGGAAAAAGTGACACTTGGAGGAAAAATTCTAAAACAACTTTGGATGTAACCCTCGACTACTAAAAATAGCTCCTTGAATCATGTGATGCCTTTGTCATGTCGTCGTTTTCTATTATGGGAAGAACAAGTCATGCATGCATGCAAGTCAAGTTTCCTTGGTCCCGGGTGGAACTGATCAACTGGATTGCTCATGTATGCAACCTGTTGAACTGCTTGAGAAAAATGCGCATTTTTGGGTAGAGCAACTAACTATTGCTAAGATTTGTGCAAATTTTGGGCTGAGTAGCGTTGCTGGGGAAATTTACGCAATTTCTGCTGGTAGAATTGCACAATTCTAGAGCCCAATAGGCTATTGGACAGAATTGCGCAATTTCTGGAGGGAAGGTTGGTTGCCCTCCATAAATGAGAAATTTTCTTGGGGAAGATGCTCAGCCTACAGTTGGACCAAGTCTGGGTGAACAGCCTGTGAGGGGAATGCATCAAGCTGTGCTCGATAAGCTAGCTTTGTTCATGAAAAAAAATGAAGATTGTGTACTTAACGAAGCAAGACAAGGTGTTGTGAAAGGTTGGTAAGCAAGCTCCAAAACGGGCTAAGGAAAAATTTTGGAGGGTGGTTGTAGCCACTACAACAAGTCTTTAGGTTGATCCGAGTCAGCCAACTATGTAAAAGACAAATTGCTTGACATAATCGAGATTCAAAGTAGAGAAACAACACCAAGGGTGGTTTTTCTACCGAAATGTTTTCCACCAAAAATATTGTGTCTCGTGTGTGATGATGCGATTTTGTGCATTATTTATTTGTTTATGTTTTTGCTTATGGTTTTTAGATTCTGCTCATATGGTGCACATGTTATTATTTTCTATTAGCTCTTGGTTATTATATGCATGACTCAATAAGTTAATTTTTAATTGGTAAAATTGTTAAGAAGATCATAGAACTAATTCACCCCCCCCAGTAGTGCTCAAAGGTTTCCAACAAAAAAACGATTTACTTTCTTACTAAAAAAGGGGGTTCCCTTCCATTGGGATCGCACTGCTAAAAATGATTTCGCTACTTTGAAATATGTGTTAGGCAGAACATCTTTGCTATATCCCCCTAACTGTTAATGAGATTATTTCCTCTATTTAGCTATGCTAGTTACCACAATTGTGATGGTTATGGTACAAGAAGATGACATAGGGGACGAACATCCCATATATTACTTGAGCCAAAACTTGACTGAGACTGAATCCAATTCTTCACATGTCAAAAAGTTAGCTTTGGTAGTTGTACAAGTTGTCCAGATATTTTACCACTATATCCTACTTCAAAGTACTGTAGTTTTTCATTACAACCCGATGACTTATATTATGTCACGCCAATTACTAGGGGCCAAGCAATCAAACTAGATAGTTATCCTCCAAGAGTTTGATTTGGAATTCATAAGTCCAAGTCAAATAAATCTCTAGTATTTGTTGAATCCCTAGACCAAAGAAGGCTAGATTGCGGTAAAGACAGATCATGTGTGTCTCGGTGGGCCTAGGAATCCTCAATCAGTGAATGGCGAGACATATGGTAAAGCCTAGAGGTGTTTGTCCTCGATCAGGCCTAGCAATCCTTGACTGTTAAATGGTGGGATATACGGTAAATCCTAGAGGGTGGAGTCTCGATTACGCCTAGGAATCCTTGACCAATGAATGGAGGGATATACGGTAAAGCCTAAAACTAAGAGGTAGGAAATTTCCTCGCGGTGTACTTGTAGAAATACGGTGGCATCCATGCTTGTTTAGGGCCTAGTGAGCTAGTGGGGATTGCCATAAAGCCTGAGGAAACTTCGATTGGTTTTGTTGTGAGTCCCACATTCATTCTTGGAATATGGCACGAGTGATTGGCTGCGAGAAAGATTTGGTTGAGCCAATCTATGGCCCGGTGGTTCATGGAAGTCCCATACCTGGTTGGCTTTTGCATTCATTAATAATATCTTCATCTCCTTGGTATTCCATGTTTAAATGTACTGCATTATATGTGGATTTTATGATTCTTATATCATTGTTATTTATGTTGGTTATATGCTCATTATGAGTATGTTTTATGACAGACTTGATGTATGGCTCTCATCATGTTTTGATTTTCAAATGACTATATAATGAATATATGACCTAATAGATGACAATTGAACTATTGTGATATGGAAACAATACTCCTTTACGAACCTTAGATAATTATGGGACCCCCATGCTGAGATATGTTGTTATGACCTATAGATTACATATTTGTGACATGTTTGACGAAATTACTATCATTTCTAGTAGGGTTCAGATCAAGTACTTGTACCAATGATTACATTAATAGCCTTATTCCATTGTTATCTATGATTTCTAAAAGTTCCATGAACTTCTGGGTTGTGACCTGAGTACTGGCCCTAAAAATGTGGCACAAAATTTGGGGTCATTGGCTTACAACTAGCTGCAAAAGTCCACAATTGTTGGCATGCCTTGCTATGGGAGATATTGGAAAGCCTCAGTTGAATGCATGACTTTTCATGGAACCAGGCGAGGGTATCGATCAGTCAAACGTCAAGTTGTCTCAATGGTTGGTCACCTTGTTACAGGTCTATTTGGGCACATCATTCCCAACAATTAGATTAGTACAAATAGGCCTCATAAAACCCTAACTCAGTTGCTACATGTCCTAGAGAATTCATCATACTGAATATTTTCATCCATGAAAGTTTCGTAGTTTGAAACCCCACTGAAATACCTCTTTAGGACACCAACGCAGCCTTGGTCAGGGGAAACCGTTCTGCATAACAGGTAGGCCCATTCAAACCTACATTGCAGTGCACTTAGGCCCACTTTAACCTACACTGGGCGAGGATGAGCGAAATTGAAATAGGATTCTGGGAATATTCCTTGATTCTAGAGCATTCTAGAAGGATGCCCAACTCTTATCTCATCCTATGAGCTTGTTTTTCGATAGGCTATGGATCAATTAACCCTCTATCCTCTCATCCCTTTCTCCATGGAAACTAACTATCCAATTACAGAAAACCATTCAATGCCCAATTTATGACAAAATCACTTGCATTTCCCTATAAATTGACCACTCATCATAGTGATCAGGGGGGCTAGAACTTGGATATTATATAGAAATACTGTTGGTTTGAGACTTGAAATCATTGTCAAGTAATGTTATGCTGCTGGATTGATGTGCTATTGGCATGATGAGGGTTTGGACTAATCTGGATGAGTGACACGAGATCGAACAAAATTGGGTGTAACTTCTCCTTCTATCAATCAATAAAGTTGTTTGTTCCTCTTCCAATACTTTTGTCTATATTTGTGATGAATGTATGTTCAAATGTTGTCGATTCCATTTGTTTACAGTAGATAGATCATATGCTTTGATTTTTGTCATCTTCTGTTTATGCTGGGAGGTAACAATTAAGTGAATTCAGTTTGAGCAGGAGCAATGGGAGCAATTCAAAGGAGATCAAAGGAAGCGAAGGATCACAAGTGGGTTCCTTTATCTAATTTGTGCATTGTAGGAAAATTTTAAACATATTTACTTTTGTTGTTCTAAGTGTAACTACCCACTTAGGGAAGATGTACTTATCCGTAGGTATAAATTCCATATAAAAAATTGGCGACTCCACTGGGGAATGACCATCGTTCCTAGTAGTTTACCCTTATCATATTACATCCTAGTAGACTTTAATTGACTTCATTGATCTCTTTTCAGTCATTTTGAAGGTTTTTTAGTAAAAAAAGTGTGCTTAAATGTCTATTGATTGTGATCTTTGGCATCAGCGTAGTGTTGTTCTTGACACAGTGCATTGTAGAGAACCCTTGGCTTAGAGACAATGCTATGCAACACACTATCTCCTACTCAGGGCTATGCTAGTCCTTGTCAAGCAAAAAAACCCATATTTTGCTTGATTTTTTCCAAAGTTGCTTCTGATCTTGTTTGCTGAATGGTCAATGTTTCTCTGTCCTTGAAGTCCAAATTAGTATTTCTTTTCCATGCCCACTTTGGCTTTGTTTTCTCAATGTTTCTTTATTCTTTCTTTATCATTGTCGAATCAATCCCAAAGTTAGTTTACATTGATTAGTCTTTACTTTTCTGAAAAATAATTGTCGTAAAGTCTTCATTTCTTGTGAAAAGCATTGATTAATTGTTTGTGCATTTGTAGTTTCTTTATGTTCATCTAAACATTAAAGAAAAGAAAAGAAAAACATGCATAATGCATTTATAAGTTTGTGTGTGCTTGTAAGAATGGTACAGGGAAAGTTGAATTAGATGTGTTCTATGCTATGTGTTTAAAGATTATTATTTCTCTATCCCTTTTAGTTACAGTTTTCATTATTTAAATCAAATGAAAAGAATGTTTCTCATTTTCATTGCATTCTAGGAGTTTTAGAAACATCATGCGGTGAACCTGAAAAGCAAACTTTTAAAGAAGATCAACTAAAATTTATCTCAATTAACCTAATGGAGCATTGTAACTTAACACATAACATTTAGAGGTCTAGGCTAGAGACGTGTTCCAACGATGGTGGTAAATTTCATGGAAAGAAGGGTAAAGTTAAGTTTCCCTATAGTTTATGAATCGAGTCATCATGCTGGGGGCATGTAAACCAATCTCACGCATAGTTTTTTCTTGTTTCAAGCTTGTGTAAAAATGAAACTGAATCCAAGCATAGTCTTTCATTTCAAGCTTGTGTAAATATGAAACTGAATCCAAGCATAGTTCCCTATGGTTCAACCTTTTGTAAAAATGAAACCATCTTGTCTAAAAATGAAACTGAATCCAAGCATAGTTTTTCATTTCAAGCCTGTGTAAACATGAAGCTGAATCCAAGCATAGTTCCCTATGGTTCAAGATTGTGTAAAAATGAACCCATCTCCATTTTAACCATCATGATTTCCATTCTATCAGCTTCTTCCATCAGATGAGCCTTGGTTTTTCTCCTTCCATCCTCACTATCTGCTTGGTCGATCATACACTTTCACTTGGTTCTTTTACCCTTTTTGAGGAACAATTGCAATGAGTGGTCTTATTAGCTAGCCTCTTCACATAAATCAACATGTTTTGAGAAGTTCCAACATCACTGGAACCAGTTGCTATCTTAGACACCACTTGTTCCTCTAAGATGAGTCACCTTTAAGCTCTTTTTTGACTCGTAAAAAATGAAAAGATCGCCAGTATTTTCCTTTTCTTACTGATTAAAAGAAAATAAAAATAAGGGGTCTGCTTTCAAGCTCTTTTCTGACTCTTTAAAAATGTAAAGATTGTCAGGCACTTGTCCTTTTCATCTCATAAATGATTTGGAAACGAAATCTACTCAGTATAAGTTTAACCCTTTTCTGGACTGAGATAGATTACTTACGAAAAAGGAATATTTTGATTGAACATGGTCAATAGGTTCTCTCTTGTATTATTTTACACTTTTTCGGACTTGAGAGACAAATTTATGAGAAAGATCTTGTGGAGTTTCCTTTTTTTCCCTTTTCAAACTATCTAAATATGAAAAGGACCGAGTTCTCATTATTGTTAAACTCGTTAAAACATCAAATAGCGACAAACTTGTCTGTCATGAAAAGACCGAGTTTCACCTTCGCTAGACTCGTTAAAACATCACATAGTGATGGATTCACCCAAAGGGTGGAATTATTGATGAGCCCCAAAAATGGACAATTATTTGGGCTCATTCAACCTCCTAATTTGACTTAATCCACCATTCTCATTGGTTTATTGCATGTTTTTGATTATTTTTATGTTAATAGAGTGAATTTGGGTAGTCATTATGCCAACAAGTCTAATGGGTGCTTTGTGTAGCATTTTTGGTCAACTTGGAGACAAAATTGAAGGTCTTAATGAGCACTTGGCAGCCAAATTCGTGGGAGAACAAGCTAGAGGATGTGTAGGAAGGTGTCCCCTTCATTTATGGGCCCTTACCTTGAATTCTCCACCATCATCTCGGAGTTCAAGGGCCACCGAATCAATCAGCACAAGGGCAGCCAAGCAAGTCAAGTAGGACTGTTGTTAACTCCAAGTCTTGGGCAGCCAAGTCCCTAAATTTTAGGAGGACTGTTGGGTCCTCAAATTGTATAAATAAGAAGGCTTAGGGCCTCATTTTGGTTAGCTAGTTGGTAGTCATTTTTGTAGCTAGTAGTTAGTCAATTTGGTTAGCCAGTTAGTCTTTTTGTAAGCCAGTTGTGGCATGATGTTAGACTCATGATTATTCAATAAAGGCAGGCAGCTTTGGATTCAATTCGGAGTTTTTAAGGGAGCTATAGCTCTCAGGTTAGGGCCCAACCAGAGAGCAATAGACCTCCTTTTCCTTGTGTTGTTACTTGTCTTTCCTTTCAGCACTTTATTTCCTTATTTGACATGCATTTGAAAAAACACAGTCTGCTGATTTAATTTCTTTAATGTGATTGATAGGATTAGTTTATGGTTAAAGTGATTTTAGTTGCTTAGATTAGAGTAGGAGGATTGTAATTTATTAGAGCTATAAAGAAAGGTTGATAGTGCACTCGCTGCCATCTCTGTTTAGAGAATGGGGGTGTGGGCTGTACCAACCACCAAAAAAACACAGTCTTATGCTTTCATGCAAGCTGCCACACAGTCATTCCAATTGTAGATCTATCCATGTACTCTGCTCTTGAGCAATACTTCTTCGTTCCAACACCATGCACGATTTTTCTCCACACTTTACATTGTTGTTCATTGGTTTAATAACACAGTTAGAATAGGTTGATGGAATTCTCGGTTTTGTGCAAGATATAGAGGATTTGTTTCTTTTACACTGCTTAGCATCACTTTATCGTGTTCTTCTTCTTCTCAACCACGCCTAAAGCCACCTGCTCGACCTCTGTTCAGCTCGTTAGCCTTCCAACCCTTCTACTTCTCACGTAGCTCCATATTTTTAACGTTTCCTTGCTTCCACCCTTCTATTCACCAACCAACTCTGTGCACTCTCCCTCCATCTTATTCCTCTGACCCTGAGCCATCACCAGCTCCATCTCCACCTTACCTATCCACCCATACCGCTCCATCACTTCACCATCACCCAAAACTTCCACTTACAGCACATCCTGTAGAAGTTAGCAGACTTCCTGTAGAATTCCTTAGTTTCCTGTAGGATCCCCTGTAGACATCCTGTAGAAGCCCGCAAACTTGGTTGCCGAGCATCTGAATGTTGTAGACTTTTGTGGACTGATGCTAGGGACCCTCTGGGACCTCTCCTAGCCCTCCTGACCTTTCCCAAGCTTTCTCTCCCTTAGCACCACCTCTGCACAGCCAAACCCTAATAAGAAACAAAACCATAATCACTCCATCCACTTAAGCAAAAATACAAAAACAATGTTCTTTTTCATGGAAGTAGTTTGAGTTCATGCATTTCACATCATTAGAAGTAATGGCATCCTTTTTAGACATTTGTACTTTCACTATTGCATCATAGAGGTCAAACTAGTCAAATTAGGGTTTACTAGGGTTTCATGTTTTGGTTGGCTTTCAGTTCATTTCTGCAAAGTAGATCAATTTCCCTTGAGATAGCCTTTGTCCATCATTTAGAAAGCTTCTTATGAGAGCATATAGAAGTTGGCTTGAGCCCTAGCGGACTTGTGCCAGCTGACCAAGTGACAGCTACGACAAGAGCTAGTACTTGTGCATACAGCACCATCGCTTCCAAGTTTGTACGAACTACCGGGTTGATAAAATTAGAGATAGGAAGCTCCAGGAGTTGTAGCATTATTGCTACAATACTGGAGCCCACCATCTTTTTGGCGCCGTTGCCGGGGAAGCATCAAAGTATTAGTGATTGTTGCTTTTCTTCTATTTTCCACTACAATCTTCTGCTAAGTAGTTTATTTCATTTCCATTATGCAATTTCGTTTATGCAAAAATAGATTAGCATTTCCTGCTTTCATAGATTAACATTTCTCGCTTTCATAGATTAGCATTTCTCGCTTTCATAGATTAGCATTTCAATTCCACAATTTCATTTCTGCAAGCGTAGATTAGCATTTCAATTCCGCAAGCGTAGATTATCATTTCATTCCTGCAATTTCATTTGAGCAAAATAGATTAGTCCTTTCCTGCTTTCATTTCAATTCCGCATTTTCATTTTAGCAAGATAGTTAGTTGCAGTTCAATCTATTTCAGTTTTGCAAGTAGAAGTAGAAAAAAGCAAAAATCAACCAAAAAGATTTCATTTCATGCCTTGTAGGAGTAGAGATAAGTTAGAAAAATGATTGCACAACACCCCCACTGCTTCACACAGCCAAGATTCTCTCTTCTTCGATGGCTGTGATTGAAGAACCCCTGGGTGGACATCAAGGCATATTTAAAGAAACTCTAGGGGAGAAGAAGAAGAAACCTTTCCTCTGGAGCAAATGGCTACAAGCAGAAATGTTGGGAGCAACACCTTTTCCAAAGATGAATTTGAAAATCAGATCGAAGGTTTCAAGAGTGATATGAGGCAGTTTATTGCCATGCAACTGGATACCTTGCGGATCCAAAAGAAGCAAGAAGAAGCCAAGAGGGCTTTGGCCATTTTTTGTCCTAGGTGCACTAGAAAGCATCCTAGGAACAAATGTCCATTGTACTCCATAGAAGTGTGTTTTGTATGTGAAGAATACCATCCCACAGATCAGTGCCCTTCCTTACCCAGATTCAAAGCTGCCTATCAGAGAGCCAAAGGAGCCACTGAATCACTCTATTACATGAACCAAAGTTGGCCGCATGGACCTAGATCTTACCAGTAGGAACTGCAAGGGACACCCGAGACCTATTATGACCCTTATCAAGCCACTTTCATGCCTTCTTGGGGTCCCCCTGCTCATCCTTCCTGGCCTACACCTCCTCCTTGGTCATATCCTCCTTGTTCCTTCACAGATCCATATTATGCCCAACCAGTTGCCCATTCATTTCACTCTTATGCTCAGCCACAGCCTCAGTGGAATGCACCTTATCAGGAGTGGAGGCCCCAGTACAACTCTCATCCCGCTCATTTTCCTCCACCACCTGCTCATCCAAAACCATCGCCTCCTCCTCCACCAAGGCAACCCCAAATGCCTACCCAACCACAATGCCATCCATCTCCATCTCAATTTCACACTTCCACTCAACTACTCGTACCATTTCCAAAGCCATACAATGGAGCAGCTCAACCCCATTGCAAATCTGGGGCACAACATGTGCAAATGACTCCTTTTGAGCTCAATGATCTTCACCATAGCTCAGGAAAAGCATTGCAAAAAAGAGATCATCTTGAAAGCATTGAAGGATCACATCCAGCAAAAGAAGATTCAAAAGAAGAGATCAAAGAACCATGGGCTGCACTTGATGAAGAGAAGAGATCAGAATCAGAGATCGAGAAAGCTTCATCATGGTTACCATCAAATCTTCCATGTATTCAAGAGAAAGATCAGCAAAAAGAGGAAGATGAGAAATTCATGTTAGAAGGTGACATGAAACATGATCCAGATCAGCAAAAGAACCAAGGATATCAAAGCTATATTGAGATATGGTTTCAGAAGGTCACTAAGTTGCAGCGGTACTTTGTTTGATCCCTCCAAAGCCAGATCATTTGGTCTCTGAGATCTGGATACCTATCAAAGCATGCATTTCGAGCCTTCACATCATTTTTTCTCTAATCTCGATGTGCACATGGCTCCATTGGAAGTATTCTTATACTTGAAAATGATTTTGTTTTTCAAGTAGGGTAGGGTAGAAAAAAGAAAAAAAAAAAGAGAAAAAAGAAAAAGAAAGAAAAAATGAAAACAAGAAGAAAAATAAAAATCTAAGATGAAAACCTCCTTGGAGGCGCCTTAGATTGGCTCATTGATTGAAAACCTCCATGAGGCGGTCAATGGGTTGGGAAAAAAGAGAAAATAAAAATGGAATAAGATCCCTGGGTGAAAACCTTCCTTGGAGGCGCCCAGGGCAGGCAATTAGGGTGAAAACCTCCATGAGGCGCCCTAGTTGTTTTTCAAAAAAAAAGAGAAAAAGCAAAGAAAAATAAAGCTAATCTTCATTGAATAATTTCATGTTGCAGCAATGACATTGCAGGTTGCAAGAAGGACGTTTCATGACAGGAGGAGCACTCAAATCGAGGTCAAAGTAATTTTTCTTGTGCCTTCTACAAGAAGCTCTGTATTTCTACAGGAGACATCCTGTAGAACCTTTGGACGAGCCAAATCCAATTTCAAAAGTGAATCTGATGGTGGGGATCTGTTGATTAGGCCTACAAGCACTTGTGTGTCCATCCCTTGCCTTTCTCCATCATTTTTTCCACCTCCTTGTGGTTCTACAAGAACTTCCTGTAGAAATTGTGGGAAACTAGGCATGCATTTTAAAAAGTGGTTTGGCGAACATGGTAGCTTCCTCAAGGGTTCAGAAGTCCTCATGCAATCTTCCAACTCCTCCTCCATCATCTCCATACCTGCATCACAGCCCAAGCTCAATTTCCCTTCCATGCAAGCACATGCAAAAAGCCTTGAGGCAAAAATCCATAGAACAAAATTTGTTTTTGCCATAACTTGAAAACCATGCATCCATTTGACAAACCGTTTTATGGGGAATTGTACAAGGTTGATGACAACATGCCTGAGCAGTTTCTTGCAATTCTGGTGCACGGTTTCCACGAAATCAACCTTCATCACCATCAGCCATTTTTGCATTTTCTCCATATCCGCGCATCCGTTTCAAAACCTGTTTCATGGGGATATGCATGTGAGTGATGGTAACCTACCCAAGCAGTTTCAGCCGATTCCGATGCACGGTTTCCGCGAAATTGAGCTCTGAAATCTTCAGCCATTTTCCATTTTTCTCGAACTTCGTGCATCCATTGATCATGATTTTGCTATGGGAGATGCATCATGATGATAGAAACATGCTCAGCAAGTTTCAGATCGATCCGCTTTGCCGTTTGGGAGAAATGGTGAAAACAAGTTCTGGTTTTGTGACCATGCAGCAGCAGCAGCTTGAAGGTGCAGATCTGAACGTGGAAATAATTGCATGCAGCTCAGATCCGGCCAGAGGACACCTGCACAGAAAAAAAACAATCAAAGATTAGCAGCCAAGCCACATGCAATCAGAAAAACCAATGCATGCAGCAATGACAGGCCACAACAGCTCACGGCAACCATTCAACTTCGAGGTATGTGACTGATCTCATTCTTCTATTGCATAAATTTAATTTGAAAACTGCATGAATTGATGGAATGGTGGAATTAAGCCACGGATTAGCAAGGCTCAACTGATTGTCTTCTCTAGCACTCAGCTGGAAGTCACGCAGTGCACGTGGACAGTGGACTCACGTAAAAATTAAAAAAAAATTAAAAGAAAAAACAGTGATAGAGAGTTTAACTCCAGTGCAGTTGATTAACGGGAAGAGGACATGCAACTTCACAGCACTACCGTCTGCATGTGGCCACGTACGCTTGGCCACTGCACTCCTTCACCACAAATCACGCAACAATTAATCAACGCTCAGCTGAAACTCACAGATTGTTGCTAACCTGCACTTGCAACATCTTCAACTGAAGTATGCATCCTCTGCTTCCACAAAATGATTAACCTATCGTCCTCCGCTGAGTTTTTCTACCTGTCTTCGATATTCTGTTGTGTATCAAGCTCACACAGAGGCGCAGGGGCACTGTACAGACGTTTCTACAGGAAGACGTCCTACAGGGAAGTATAGCAAAGCCGTCCAGAGCAGAAAAGCCCGAGTTCTCTTCATTAAATTTGGAGCCTGAAGAGAGATATGTAGCACAAGGGAAGAAGATTTTGCGGCCTCATCATTTATTAGATGACTAACAGAGGTATTGGGAGAGAATGATGAACTTCAAACGCTCAAAGAAGGGCTATTTGGAGATGTGTTAAGACACAGGAGGACATCATTCTTCCACCATAGATTGTCCTTGCAGTACGACCAAGGTCTGGTATATGGGATTATGTCCGTGTGAAATGTTGATGAACTTGCTGTTGAACAACTTTCTGTGGCTGAATATTTGGAATTCAAGGAGCACCTTGTGGATGAAAGTGTCAAGGATAAATATGCATTGAAGCTAGACCGTGAGCCCTTCAATGAATCTTTTCCTCGCCCAACATGGCCATCTTCCATTGGTAGTGGAGTTCAATTTCTCAATCAGCAGTTGTCCTCAAGATTATTCCATGATAGAGAAAGCATGCAGCGCTTGCTGCATTTCCTTCGAGCACACAGCTACAGAGGCCAGAAGCTGATGATGAATGAGAGAATACAAAGTTTGTCCAAGCTACGCTCAGTCTTGGTAAAGGCAGTGGAATATCTTAAAAAGTTCCCCAAGAATACACCACATACAGAGTTTGAATACAAATTACAAGAAATGGGATTGGAAAAAGGATGGGGAGACAATGCAGAACCTGTCTCGGATATGATTCATTTGCTCTTGGAGAATTTGCAGGCCCCTGATCCATCAACTTTAGAAAAATTTCTAGGAAGGATTCCTATGGTCTTAATGTTGTGATTCTTTCACCTCAGAGTTATTTTGGCAAAGCAATTGTTTTAGGAATGCCAAATACTGGTGGACAGGTTGTGTATATACTTGATCAAGTTTGTGCATTGGAGAATGAAATGTTGCTGAGAACAACACATCAAGGATTGGACATCAAACCTGAAATTATTGTGGTGGCACGGTTGATTCCTGAGGCCTATGGTACAACATGCAATCAACGAATTGAAAAAAACCACAAGGAAAGCAAGACGAAAAGCAAGAAAGAAAAAGAAGGAAGAAATAGAGAGGAAAAGGAGAAATGGGCCAAATTGCTAAGCCTAAAACTGTGGGAGGAACAATGGCACAAACACCTTGGAAAAGGATTGCAGAAGAGAGCAGAGAAGACTGAAAAAGGCCAAACAAGTAGGGACACACCCAAGGCAACCACAGCACTGTTCAAGGAGAAGGCACCCCCAGCCAAGCAAGCAAAATCAGAGAACTGTTAGCAGACTGTTTCTACAGGAAGACAAAGAACTGTTAGCAGACTGTTTCTACAGGAAGACAGAGAACTGTTAGCAGACTGTTTCTACAGGAAGACAGAGAACTGTTTCTACAGGAAGTTTGAAAGGAGGGAAGCCAAAGGAGAAATCAGCCGAGATGTTAGCCAAAGAAGCCACCAGGGTCATCAAAGACGAGGAGAGAGATTGGTTGCTTAGAGGATGAGCAACACTTTCAGTAGGGGGGTGATGATGAGCCCCAAAAATGGACAATTATTTGGGCTCATTCAACCTCCTAATTTGACTTAATCCACCATTCTCATTGGTTTATTGCATGTTTTTGATTATTTTTATGTTAATAGAGTGAATTTGGTTAGTCATTATGCCAACAAGTCTAATGGGTGCTTTGTGTAGCATTTTTGGTCAACTTGGAGACAAAATTGAAGGTCTTAATGAGCACTTGGTAGCCAAATTCGTGGGAGAAAAAGCTAGAGGATTTGTAGGAAGGTGTCCCCTTCATTTATGGGCCCTTACCTCGAATTCTCCACCATCAGCTCGGAGTTCAAGGGCCACTGAATCAATCATGACAAGGGCAGCCAAGCAAGTCAAGTAGGAATGCTGTTAACTCCAAGTCTTGGGCAGCCAAGTCCCTAAATTTTAGGAGGACTGTTGGGTCCTCAAATTGTATAAATAAGAAGGCTTAGGGCCTCATTTTGGTTAGCTAGTTGGTAGTCATTTTTGTAGCTAGTAGTTAGTCAATTTGGTTAGCCAATTAGTCTTTTTGTAAGCCAGTTGTGGCATGATGTTAGACTCATGATTATTCAATAAAGGCAGGCAGCTTTGGATTCAATTCGGAGTTTTTAAGGGAGCTATAGCTCTCAGGTTAGGGCCCAACCTGAGAGCAATAGACCTCCTTTTCCTTGTGTTGTTACTTGTCTTTCCTTTCAGCACTTTATTTCCTTATTTGACATGCATTTGAAAAAACACAGTCTGCTGATTTAATTCTTTAATGTGATTGATAGGATTAGTTTATGGTTAAAGTGCTTTTAGTTGCTTAGATTAGAGTAGGAGGATTGTAATTTATTAGAGCTACAAAGAAAGGTTGATAGTGCACTCGCTGCCATCTCTGTTTAGGGAATGGGGGTGTGGGCTGTACCAACCACCAAAAAAACGCAGTCTTATGCTTTCATGCAAGCTGCCACACAGTCATTCCAATTGTAGATCTATCCATGCACTCTGCTCTTGAGCAATACTTCTTCGTTCCAACACCATGCACGATTTTTCTCCACACTTTACATTGTTGTTCATTGGTTTAATAACACAGTTAGAATAGGTTGATGGAATTCTCGGTTTTGTGCAAGATATAGAGGATTTGTTTCTTTTACACTGCTTAGCATCACTTTACCATGTTCTTCTTCTTCTCAACCACGCCTAAAGCCACCTACACGACCTCTGTTCAGCTTGTTAGCCTTCCAACCCTTCTACTTCTCACGTAGCTCCATCTTTTTAACTTTTCCTTGCTTCCACCCTTCTATTCACCAACCAACTCCGTGCACTCTCCCTCCATCTTATTCCTCTGACCCTGAGCCATCACCAGCTCCATCTCCACCTTACCTATCCACCCATACTGCTCCATCACTTCACCATCACCCAAAACTTCCACTTACAGCACATCCTGTAGAAGTTAGCAGATTTCCTGTAGAATTCCTTAGTTTCCTGTAGGATCCCCTGCAGACATCCTGTAGAAGCCTGCAAACTTGGTTGTCGAGCATCTGAACATTGTAGACTTCTGTGGACTGATGCTAGGGACCCTCTGGGACCTCTCCTAGCCCTCCTGACCTTCCCCAAGCTTTCTCTCCCTTCGCACCACCTCTGCACAGCCAAACCCTAATAAGAAACAAAACCATAATCACTCCATCCACTTAAGCAAAAATACAAAAACAATGTTCTTTTTCATGGAAGTAGTTTGAGTTCATGGATTTCACATCATGAGAAGTAATGGCATCCTTTTTAGACATTTGTACTTTCACTATTGCATCATAGAGGTCAAACTAGTCAAATTAGGGTTTACTAGGGTTTCATGTTTTGGTTGGATTTCAGTTCATTTATGCAAAGTAGATCAATTTCCCTTGAGATAGCCTTCGTCCATCATTTAGAAAGCTTCTTCTGAGAGCATATAGAAGTTGGCTTGAGCCCTAGCAGACTTGTGCCAGCTGACCAAGTGACAGCTGCGACAAGAGCTAGTACTTGTGCATACAACACCGTCGCTTCAAAGTTTGTACGAACTACCGGGTTGATAAAATTAGAGATAGGAAGCTCCAGGAGTTGTATCATTATTGATACAATACTGGAGCCCACCAATTATACTACAAACATATGTTATCCTCCTCAATATTGTTTAAACAAAATAAAGAGGTATTGGTCAGAAATGATTGGGGGAAATGGGAAAAGGGATAAATCACTTTATGGTAGCAAGTCGTTCTTGAACATGAGACTTTCACTTCATCTTTGTGCTATTTGGGTTGGGTTATCTGCTTGATGGTTATCATACATATGGTCCATCACACCATCCATCACTTTGATTCTGGGTCAATGCTGCCAATTCATTTTGTGTCGTCGACATGTTCAAAAGAAGTCACTTAGTAAACTTCATCCCTTGCAATACTCATAAACCTTCATTTTCATGACCACCATTCCTGAACATTGTGTCGTCAGTCACATTCTGTCTTTGAAATAATTACACTCATTTCATGTCGTTGATGGGGGGTACATCAAGGCCCTCCTATGATGAGTCGCTTCTTGTCAACATCAAGAAATTATCCAGGAAGTTGACTTAGAAACACCCTTCCAGGACCTTGAGGCTTGCATACATGAATGGCAGGTTTCTCGCTTTCGGAAACAGGTTGAAATCACAAGCCTTCGACCTAAACACTTTGTATGGTGTTCAACATCAAAACATCTATTCACACCATGCAGAATGCACTGTAGTACCTTGAGAATCATTATCATTATCGGTGATTTCTCTCACGTCTGTTAACAACTTACATCATTGGCTAGTAATCAGATGGTGTCTTCCCATGTTCGACTTCAGATCACATTTTCACATGGTTAGACTCGTACTTGAGTGAATGATTGGACGAGATAGAAGAACCTGGATCTAGTTTCATCCATGCGGGCTATGATTTCAGGAGAGTATTAAATCATCTGTACGATGGCTTTACACAGAAGGTCATCCTATCATGGGTCTATATGTATAGACGACTATCTAATTTATGTACATGTAATGAAAAGTTTATATGCTAAGTATGGGTATGCCTTCCCTTAGCAATTCATGAAAAATTCAAAGATATCATGATATTATGTATTGTAATTAATGGAGGTCACCATCTGCCTCAGATCCTCCTCATCACATCATAAAGCATATCACTCGACATTATCATTTTCGACTTCATGATTTAGGGGGTAGTTGTTACAAGTCTATTTGGGTATATCATTCCCGATGATTGAATAAGTACAAATAAGGCTCATAAAACCCTAATTTAGTTTCTACATGCCCTAGACAAGTCATCATATTGAATGTTTTCATCCATGAAAGTTTCCTATCTTGAAACCCTACTAAAATGCCTCTTTAGGACACCGGCGTAGCCTTAGTCAGGGGAAACTACTCTGCATAGCAGGTAGGCCCACTCAGACCTGCGTTGCAGTGCACTTAGGCCCACTTTAACCTGCGTTGGGTGAGGATGAGTGAAATTGACATAGGATTATGGGAATATTACTTGATTCTAGAGCCTTTTAGAAGGATGACCAACTCTTATCTCATCCTATGAGCTCGATTTTAGATAGGCTATGGATCAATTAAACCTCTATCCTCTCATCCCTTTCTCCATGGAAACTAACTATCCAATTATGGAAAACCATTCAATGCCCAATTTATGACAAAACCACTTGCATTTCCTTATAAATTAACCAATCATCATAGTGATTAGGGGCCTAGAACTTGGATATTATAGAGAAATATTGTTGGTTTGAGACTTGAAATCATTTTCAAGTAATGTTATGCTGCTGGATTGATGTGCTATTGGTGTGATGAGGGTTTGGACTAAGCTGGATGAGTGACACGGGATCAAACCACATTGGGTGCAACTTCTCCTTCTATCAACCAATAAAGTTGTTTGTTCATTTTCCAATACCTTTGTCGATATCTATGATGAATGTATGTTCAAATGGTATCGATTCCATTTGTTTATAGTAGATAGATCATATGCTTTAATTGTTGTCATATTCTGTTTATGTTGTCGGGTACCAATTGAGTGAATTCAGTTTGAGTGAGAGCGACGAGAGCAATTCAAAAGAGATCAAAGGAAGCGAAGGATCACAACTAGGTTCCACTTAGGGAAGATGTACTTAACCATAGGTATAAATTCCCTATAACACACCTGGAAAGGTTTGTTGGCTTGTGAAGGTTTTGTAGCATGTGTGTAAGGTCAGAATGGTTTTGTCTTGTTGGTTCCACTTCCTTACCGGTACATGGGGAGTTGAATCACATCATAGTTCCTTATTTTCACATTTTTACCCCAGTGGACTGGTTAACTTGGGTAAACGTGGGAGGAGTGTGTTAAATAGTTTTATCAAAGTGTGGTTCACTGATTGGACTAGATGGGTGTTACACTAAAAAATGTCACCTTGACTACTTACAGTTAGTATGGCTCAAATCAACAGTCATGCTACCCTCTTAGGCAAGTCTCATGCCTCTGTTATCCATCTCAAACTCAAAGAAGAGAGAAAGTCTTGTAAAAACTATGTTTATCTCTGGGGTCGCAGGTTCTCTCTAGCCTTACCTGCGGGGACGCTGACCATGTTCACAAAATCTGCGTCCATGGACGCTCTGTATGTTAAGGGACAGGTGCGTCCCTCTGTACAAGGCAAAATGCGCGAGTTTTATCTTGAAAAAGTTACTTGTGGTTACTTCTAGAACATTCTAGAGGTCGGTTTGATGAAATGGATGCGCCTCCAGTTGGTTCATGTATCTCTATTAAGAGGCAGCTTATCCCATCAATAAGGGAGCTATCCCACCCATAGAGGGGGATGATCCCATTGATAGTGGACCTGAATAACCTCTTTACAGCACTATAAATAAAGGCATTGAGCCAGAAGGAGGAGAGGTTGGAGCTATACATTTTCTTTGGGTAAATGCTGCAGGATTTAGGTCTTCCATTAGAGCCTTTGTGAGGAGAGATTGTCTTCACTTGATTCTACTTGGGAGAGGGTGAGCTTTGTCAAAGTAGAGGAAAACCCTTGATGGACCCTGGGAGGAACTTGCACAACACCAAGGCCAGGTTGTAAGAGTTTCTTTGTTTCGTTATTAATACAAACTGGTTTATTTTTCTCAATAGCTTGTGTTAATGAGTTATTTCATGTGTTCCTTGGTCTGCATGTTGAATATATGTTTTATTATATGAAATGCAAGTGCTTGGTAATTGTTTGATTGTTTGTGGTTGCAGGAATTGACTTGAAGGAGGAGCTCATCCGGATCGGCAAGGACGGACTACAACAACAGCGTTTTGGAATAAGGTAAGCCTAAACACTTGTAGTTTTCATGTCTTAAAAGGTATATTTAGAGAAAGATCACTCCATTTTGTCTTGTTTGTCGCTAGAGAGTTTAGACTCCTAGGGAGGTCAGTTGTGTCCGCACAAACGACTAATTCCGTGTGACAAATTGGCGACTCCGCTGGGGATCGATTCCATTGATGAGAAAAGTCTTTTCCTTTATGTGAACTTTGCTTTGAGAAAATTGGTTTATTTTTCTGGTTTTGGCTCTGTGATTCTGTCTCTGGGTGGGTTAGCTTAGGATTAGTTTTATTTTGGTTTTTCTTGAGTTTTTCAGACGGACGCATCCTCTGAGTGCTGCACAGTGCGTCCCTGGACGCACTTTTGCTGTGTGCACAGAGCGGGCCCGCACCTGTGCTAACGGGTTGCCTGTGTCTTCCTGTAAAAATTTAGGAAAACTCCTTTTTTGCCTTTTTTGCTCTTAGATTTTGTTTTTTCTTAGTTTTTTCTGCCCAGATTCATTAGTCCCTTGTCCAGAATCTTCACCTAAGCTTGTTCCTGCTCTTAGCTTTCATCAATTGGGTGTTTTGAGTCTCTTTCTTGAGAAATTCTTGATTTGATTTCCTTTGATCATTACTTGGAGGTTTGTCTCAGTCTTTTCACAATTTTGCATCTTTTTGCTTTTGTTTTTGCTAAATTGTGTATGAGTGTTAATCGCCTTTGAGTGTTTTTATGTTTTGATCTTTGGAACTCTCACCCAATTTTCTCAATTTGCACTTGATTGGTTCTTAGATCACATTAGAATCGTCTTGTGTTTGAGAATTCTTTTGCATAGATCACATTTGCACAATTAGAATTCTCATTTTCAGAATATGAATGAAAAATGTGCATAGATTACATTTGCATACTTTTCAAGTGAATTGTGCTTAGATTACAATTGCATAGTTTACATTCTGAAAAATCAATCGTAGATTTAGATCAGTTTTCTTTGATTTGAATTTACACAAAATAAAAATAAAAAAAAATGGTTTGGAATTGATTTGCATTAGTTTTTCTTGATAAAATTAGTGCATTAGAGAATTTGTTATATTTTCTCTTAGTGATCAATTTTTTGCATTGTTGGAAGTGAATGGAAACTCTCTCCTTACTTTAGTTAGGATTCATCGAATTGAAACGATTACATTATCATATTCGATTGCATTCAGTTGAGTCGGGTCATAACACCATTGGTTTCATCTCCATTTACCCATTTGAGTAATAACAGCCTTAATAACACAGCGCTTAATTAAAATTCATCTAGTAATTTTTACATTTCTAGGGCTCTGAAACACCAACATAGCTTAGGCTAGGGTCTTGGAGTAGGTGAGTACTTAACTCTCCAAGACTACAAAACCAAACAGATAGTTTATCTTGAGTAGAATAAATCCAATTGTTTCAATTGCACTCTGGGAAAGCTCCTCTTAAAGGAGAAGCACGAGCTCGTGTCCGAACCAGTGAGGGGATCATTCCCCCCTCGTTGGGAATGACGCCAGACAGTACGTATTACAAACGGTAAACCTCGGATTAACCATTGTCGAGGAACCAGGGGTCACTTATCGGTAAACCTTGGATTGTTGTCAAGGAGCTGGTAAGGGGATTGAGCTTGCTACTCTGCCCTTGCGTGCTGTCGGAGTTTAGACTGTTCCCCCAGGTGTATTTGTTACTGTTGGTGACCTTAGTGACCATAATCTTTAGGGTTCTACCGAGGTGACGGTGGAGGGAAGGTCCCACTGTACCTGGAGCAGACGTCGGTTATACTCACTTGGATTTTCCGGGGGGTTCACTTCACTTCGAGACGGTTAAAGTGGAGGAACTTGTGCCGGTCTATTCATTAAGCAGGTTGCCGGGGTAACTGTTCCACCCGCCATTTCTGTACTGAATTCTGCGAGGTTGGGCTTCATCACCAACTAGTGTTTTCGGTCCGGAGAGCTTACTGTTTGTGTGTGGTTTGACTCCTAGATTTGATAGTGCGTGTTAATTTGTTTGTTTTTACTTTTAGAGACCATAGGTGTGAATTGTGAATTTTAGTTGTTAAGTGTGAATTGTAAATTGTTAATTTTAGTTTTAAATTGTTAATAAAATTCACTGAAGTTGAATATAATGGCAAATGTTCCGGAATTTATCAACCTAGGAACCCCTCCTAATGAGAATCCTAGTACTTTTCCTTACTTTGGAAATGTTGGTCCTCCTTATATGGCTACTTTGTCATTACCTGGATTTACAATAGGTTTACCGATATGGTTATTTTCAACTTCGTTGGCCCAAAATACTCCAATTGTTCCATCTCAACCGGATGCTTCACCTCAACAGAGTTCACCATCTCAACATCACCAACCTTCTGTTGACCCTTTACCTTCTTCGCCTAATTTTTCTTCCTCTTCGCCTGGTAAAAACCTTGATGCTAGTAACCAGGAGGCTAAGAAGAAGAAGAAAGGGAAGAAGAAGAAGAAGAAGAAGAAGCAAGATAAGAAAGAAGTCAACCAACCAACCATGGCTGTAAGTGTTAGTTGTGTTGAGGAAAATTCCGACATGCATCGTAAACCCAAATACCTTTGCAGGCTTTGTAAGGGTGACCACTTCCTTGTCAATTGTCCTGGTATTCCAAAGGTCTTGGAAGTATGGTCAGAAAAATCTCATCAACTTTCCATTGATCCATCAACCAGTGATAGTCAGGTTCCTGGGAAAAAGGGTAAATTTAGGTTTCCTTGTAAGTTATGCAAAGGGAGTCATCAAACTCACATTTGCCCTCACATGGATGAAGCCTCAACATTGTTGGAAAACCTTACTGTTCCACAGCAAGAATTTCCAACTGGTTACCGTAAACTTTCTCCCAACCTACCGTCAACTGACGGAGTGATTGATCTAAATTCAAGTACAGTCGATCACACTCTCCCATTGGAGAGTGAAACTCATGTCACTCAGGTTGATGATCCATTAGTTGATCAAGTGGTCGATTCAATTTCACATTCGGTCGATCACACTCTCCTTTTCGAGAGTAAATTTCATACCGCTGATGTTCTTCTTGTTACATCGGATTCTTCTATGCCGGGGGGCATTTCACCTGTTTCTATAGAACCCCCTCCAAGTATTGAGGTCTTTTCCTTTGATTGGAATAGACTGACAGAACCTCGTCTTCCTTCCTCCATCCCTTTCCAAATCATTGTCAAGGCTGGTGGTAGGGACATACATCGTACTCAGGTAGATGAAGGTGCTTCTATTAGTATTTTATCCTCAGCTGTTTGGAAAGCTTTGGGTTCCCCTCAGCTTGCGCCTATTACGCAGAATCTGAAAGCTTTTAACAGAACAATTAGTGAACCTTTAGGGATCCTTCCTAAGTTTTCTATTACCTTGGAAGGTAAAACTGTTTGTGTTGATCTTATGGTAGTTCGAGGTCCCTTGGATTTCAATTTACTCCTTGGGCGAGACTATGTTTATGCAATGAAAGCTGTCGTATCGACACTCTTTCGCATGATGTCTTTCCCTCACAATGGCAGTATTGTGACTGTAGACCAGCTTTCGTTCCCTAGTCTTTTTTCAACTACCAATAATATGACACCCCTAAATGTTCCTGATTCTAAAGTGGTATCTACCCTGCCACGGGTTAATTATGTAGCAACCGGTCCCATGATTTCAGTTACCGATGTAAGTGAGCCTCTCACTGTTTGCTCATCTTCCTTTGATTTAGCTCCGGTAATTGACATGGAAAATTCTATGGGATTACTTGAACACGATGTTCTTATCCCTTTTGAGTCCCTTGACATGTGTTCCTTCCCAAGAAGTATTCTTCCTTCGGATGAAGACCTCTTGGAAGCCATGATCAAGGTGTGTCCATTGACATGTCTTTCCTCCAGTTGGAAGCCATGATCAATGTCACGAGGATAGTTTTTTCCTGTATCAACCTCGTTAAAAAATGAAACAGGCTAGAGCGAGGATAGTTTTTTCTTGTATCAACCTCGTTAAAAAATGAAACTGGATGTAACGAGGATAGTTTTGTTCCTGTGTCAACCTCGTTAAAAAATGAAATAGGGTGTTATGAGGAAAGTTCTTTTACTGAGTCAACCTCATTAAAAAATGAATCAGCTAGTTTTTAGGTTATGTAAGTAGATTGTAGAAAGTAAGGTTCGAGGATAGTTCCTGTTACTGAGTCAACCTCGTTAAAAAATGAATCAGGTATGAGGATAGTTCCTGTTACTGAGTCAACCTCATTAAAAAATGAATCAGGTATGAGGATAGTTCTTTTCTTGTGTCAACCTCCTTAAAAATGAAACAACTCCCTTTTCAAGTTAAATATTGAAAGTAAACCTTCATTTCATCCAGCCGGTTGAATGCAATGAAGCCTGGGGGGCATGTACCTCGCTTTGCATCATTATGCTGGGGGCATGCGAACTTTTTGAGCATAGTTCCTTGTCTTGTGTCAAGCTCGTTAAAAAATGAAACAAGGGTAGGTTAAGTAGGTAAATTGTAGATAGTGATCATGAGCATAGTTCCTTGTCTTGTGTCAAGCTCATTAAAAAATGAATCAAGGATTTTAGAGCACAGTTCCTTGTCTTGTGTCAAGCTCGTTAAAAAATGAATCAAGGTTTTTAGAGTAGAGTTTTTGTTAGGTAGATCGTAGAGAGTAGTTATGAGCATGGTTCTTTGTCTTGTGTCAAGCTCGTTAAAAAATGAAACAACTCCCTTTTCAAGTCTTTACAAGATCTTGAAAGTAAAGCTCCATTCCATCCAGCTGGTTGAATGAAATGAAGCTTGGGGGGCATGTACCTCGTTTTGCATCATTATGCTGGGGGCATGCGAACTTATAACAAGCATAGTTTTTTGTTTCAAGCTTGCGTAAACATGAAACCGAATCCGAGCATAGTTCTTTTCCTGTGTCAAGCTCGTTAAAAAATGAAACAAATCCTCCTCTACTTAAGTTGAGAGATTGACGAGATCTTATAAATGTTAAGTTTTTAGGTTAGTTATTTCAGTTTTTGCATAATTTTCTTATAGTTTTAGGTCGAGTCTTTCAAATGATCTCGTACTTGAACCTTCATTTCATCCAACCAATTGAATGAAATGAAGCTGGGGGGCATGCGCTCTAGCAGTTATGCTTAGGGGGCATCAAGCACAGTTTTCTCTCTGTTTTAAGCTTGTGAAAAAATGAAATTACTTTGAAGCATAGTTTTTATCTGTTTCAAGCTTTTGTAAAAATGAAACCTATCTCGAGTCAATTTCAGTTATTTTCAAGACTCATTAAACTCATGAAAATCCCGAGATTATTTTGCTATCTTTCATTCTCGTAAAACAAACGAAAATGCCGAGTTCTTTCCATCTTTTCCTGCTCGTAAATTAAATTGAAAGTCGGCCATATGAGTACATTTTTATCATTTTTTCGAACTCATTAAAATTTATGAAAAAGTGAAAACCATGAGTACATTTTTATCCCTTTTTCGAACTCATTAAAACTTATGAAAAAGTGAAACCTCAGAGTCATCTTTTAAGCCCTTTTCTGACTCCTAAAACATGAAAAGATTGCCGAGCGTTTCTTTTACACTCGTTAAAATGGAATTAAGAGACGGTCCCCTTATAGCTCTTTTCTGACCGCAAAATCAGGAAAAGATTGCCGGGTTTTTGTCGTTTCAAACTCGATAAGGAAATAAAACGACGTGTCCTTGATCGCTTTTTACTTTTCAGGTCAACGACACTATTATGAAAGTACACCTTGGTCGCAAGATCAAGCGGTTCCCCCAGGTATTATTTTATACTTTTTCGGGCTTGAGGGACACAAATGTACGAAAAAGTTCAACGTGGAGTCTCCTTTAGTTTTTTCAGACTCTCTAAAATTGAAAAACGCCGAGTTTTTCCTATACTGGGCTCGTTAAATTTTTACAGTAAAGGACCTGTTCAATTACAAACAGGAACGAACCACTCCTTCCTAGGGTTCGAATTTAAACTAGGTTGGACTCGTCCGAAGGATGAGCTTATAATCAAGCATATGTTATCCTCCTCAAGCTTGTTAAAAATAAAGAGGTACTTGCCAGAAATGGTGGGGGAAAAGAGAGAAGAATGAACCTGTTTGTCACCTTTTGTCTCAAAAGAAACTTTATTACCGCTCTTGAACACGACACTTTTTATTCACCTGGGTTGGGAAATCTTTTACCTCACAGTTGACCAAACCACTTTGAAAGTCTTTAACCGGGTTCCGGGAATTAACTTTGAGTTATTTGTTACCAAGCCATCTGTCGTGTCGTTATGTGTTCAAGAGGTCTGCAAAAAAAACTTTCATCTGCAAAATACTTGTCATCCATTTGACCATCCCTGAGTCAGTCCTTACAGCAACATTTCTTCAACTTGAACAATGATTTCGTGTTGTGGGCTTGCCTGCAACGGGTCGCTTTCTATCGACATCGACACATTATCTAGAAAGATGACTTACGAATCGACAGTACCTTGAAATCTGCATGCATCAATGGCAGGTTTCTCGCCTTTGACGTCAGTTTACATCATTGACTTTCGATCAAAGGATTCCGTGAAGTGTTCGACATCAAAACATCTATTCACATTTCACGGGTTGTGCTTGGTACTTTGAGAACCATTGACATTACTGGTGGTCTCTCTCATGCTTGTTAACAGTTTACATCATCGACTGGTAATCAAGTGGTTTCTAACATGTTCGACATCGAATCATTTAATCACATGCTTAGAATCGTACCAATTCGGGAAGTAGAAGTGAAGACCCTGGATCTAGTTTCTACCATCCAGGCTGCGAGGAGTTTTGTATTCATTATCTATGTAGACTAATCATAAACAGATGGCTGCGTCCATACTGTGTCTACAAAAGTCTATAAAATGATGTACTGCAAGATCATTCCTGTATCAGAATAGTTAGTCCATTAGTTAAAGTTTTAAATCTGAGTATGGGAATGCCTACCTCAGTGATGATATAATCTTATCCATGTATTTTGTGTTGAAAATTGCAGGTTCCAACCAGGCCATCCACAAGACAATCCTTGAAATGATAAAGCTCTTCACCCTTCCTAGAATTACAAAACCCTACTCTATTCTAGGCTTCGCACTTTAGGGGGCAATCTGTTACACTAAAAAATGTCACCTTGACTACTTACAGTTAGTATGGCTCAAATCAACAGTCATGCTACCCTCTTAGGCAAGTCTCATGCCTCTGTTATCCATCTCAAACTCAAAGAAGAGAGAAAGTCTTGTAAAAACTATGTTTATCTCTGGGGTCGCAGGTTCTCTCTAGCCTTACCTGCGGGGACGCTGACCATGTTCACAAAATCTACGTCCATGGACGCTCTGTATGTTAAGGGACAGGTGCGTCCCTCTGTAAAAGGAAAAATGCGCGAGTTTTATCTTGAAAAAGTTACTTGTGGTTACTTCTAGAACATTCTAGAGGTCGGTTTGATGAAATGGATGCGCCTCCAGTTGGTTCATGTATCTCTATTAAGAGGCAGCTTATCCCATCAATAAGGGAGCTATCCCACCCATAGAGGGGGATGATCCCATTGATAGTGGACCTGAATAACCTCTTTACAGCACTATAAATAAAGGCATTGAGCCAGAAGGAGGAGAGGTTGGAGCTATACATTTTCTTTGGGTAAATGCTGCAGGATTTAGGTCTTCCATTAGAGCCTTTGTGAGGAGAGATTGTCTTCACTTGATTCTACTTGGGAGAGGGTGAGCTTTGTCAAAGTAGAGGAAAACCCTTGATGGACCCTGGGAGCAACTTGCACAACACCAAGGCCAGGTTGTAAGAGTTTCTTTGTTTCGTTATTAATACAAACTGGTTTATTTTTCTCAATAGCTTGTGTTAATGAGTTATTTCATGTGTTCCTTGGTCTGCATGTTGAATATATGTTTTATTATATGAAATGCAAGTGCTTGGTAATTGTTTGATTGTTTGTGGTTGCAGGAATTGACTTGAAGGAGGAGCTCATCCGGATCGGCAAGGACGGACTACAACAACAGCGTTTTGGAATAAGGTAAGCCTAAACACTTGTAGTTTTCATGTCTTAAAAGGTATATTTAGAGAAAGATCACTCCATTTTGTCTTGTTTGTCGCTAGAGAGTTTAGACTCCTAGGGAGGTCAGTTGTGTCCGCACAAACGACTAATTCCGTGTGACAAATTGGCTATCTCGAGTCAATTTCAGTTATTTTCAAGACTCGTTAAACTCATGAAAATCCCGAGATTATTTTGCTATCTTTCATTCTCGTAAAACAAACGAAAATGCCGAGTTCTTTCCGTCTTTTCCTGCTCGTAAATTAAATTGAATGTCGGCCATATGAGTACATTTTTATCATTTTTTCGAACTCATTAAAATTTATGAAAAAGTGAAAACCATGAGTACATTTTTATCCCTTTTTCGAACTCATTAAAACTTATGAAAAAGTGAAACCTCAGAGTCATCTTTTAAGCCCTTTTCTGACTCCTAAAACATGAAAAGATTGCCGAGCGTTTCTTTTACACTCGTTAAAATGGAATTAAGAGACGGTCCCCTTATAGCTCTTTTCTGACCGCAAAATCAGGAAAAGATTGCCGGGTTTTTGTCGTTTCAAACTCGATAAGGAAATAAAACGACGTGTCCTTGATCGCTTTTTACTTTTCAGGTCAACGACACTATTATGAAAGTACACCTTGGTCGCAAGATCAAGCGGTTCCCCCAGGTATTATTTTATACTTTTTCGGGCTTGAGGGACACAAATGTACGAAAAAGTTCAACGTGGAGTCTCCTTTAGTTTTTTCAGACTCTCTAAAATTGAAAAACGCCGAGTTTTTCCTATACTGGGCTCGTTAAATTTTTACAGTAAAGGACCTGTTCAATTACAAACAGGAACGAACCACTCCTTCCTAGGGTTCGAATTTAAACTAGGTTGGACTCGTCCGAAGGATGAGCTTATAATCAAGCATATGTTATCCTCCTCAAGCTTGTTAAAAATAAAGAGGTACTTGCCAGAAATGGTGGGGGAAAAGAGAGAAGAATGAACCTGTTTGTCACCTTTTGTCTCAAAAGAAACTTTATTACCGCTCTTGAACACGACACTTTTTATTCACCTGGGTTGGGAAATCTTTTACCTCACAGTTGACCAAACCACTTTGAAAGTCTTTAACCGGGTTCCGGGAATTAACTTTGAGTTATTTGTTACCAAGCCATCTGTCGTGTCGTTATGTGTTCAAGAGGTCTGCAAAAAAAACTTTCATCTGCAAAATACTTGTCATCCATTTGACCATCCCTGAGTCAGTCCTTACAGCAACATTTCTTCAACTTGAACAATGATTTCGTGTTGTGGGCTTGCCTGCAACGGGTCGCTTTCTATCGACATCGACACATTATCTAGAAAGATGACTTACGAATCGACAGTACCTTGAAATCTGCATGCATCAATGGCAGGTTTCTCGCCTTTGACGTCAGTTTACATCATTGACTTTCGATCAAAGGATTCCGTGAAGTGTTCGACATCAAAACATCTATTCACATTTCACGGGTTGTGCTTGGTACTTTGAGAACCATTGACATTACTGGTGGTCTCTCTCATGCTTGTTAACAGTTTACATCATCGACTGGTAATCAAGTGGTTTCTAACATGTTCGACATCGAATCATTTAATCACATGCTTAGAATCGTACCAATTCGGGAAGTAGAAGTGAAGACCCTGGATCTAGTTTCTACCATCCAGGCTGCGAGGAGTTTTGTATTCATTATCTATGTAGACTAATCATAAACAGATGGCTGCGTCCATACTGTGTCTACAAAAGTCTATAAAATGATGTACTGCAAGATCATTCCTGTATCAGAATAGTTAGTCCATTAGTTAAAGTTTTAAATCTGAGTATGGGAATGCCTACCTCAGTGATGATATAATCTTATCCATGTATTTTGTGTTGAAAATTGCAGGTTCCAACCAGGCCATCCACAAGACAATCCTTGAAATGATAAAGCTCTTCACCCTTCCTAGAATTACAAAACCCTACTCTATTCTAGGCTTCGCACTTTAGGGGGCAATCTGTTACACTAAAAAATGTCACCTTGACTACTTACAGTTAGTATGACTCAAATCAACAGTCATGCTACCCTCTTAGGCAAGTCTCATGCCTCTGTTATCCATCTCAAACTCAAAGAAGAGAGAAAGTCTTGTAAAAACTATGTTTATCTCTGGGGTCGCAGGTTCTCTCTAGCCTTACCTGCGGGGACGCTGACCATGTTCACAAAATCTACGTCCATGGACGCTCTGTATGTTAAGGGACAGGTGCGTCCCTCTGTAAAAGGAAAAATGCGCGAGTTTTATCTTGAAAAAGTTACATGTGGTTACTTCTAGAACATTCTAGAGGTCGGTTTGATGAAATGGATGCGCCTCCAGTTGGTTCATGTATCTCTATTAAGAGGCAGCTTATCCCATCAATAAGGGAGCTATCCCACCCATAGAGGGGGATGATCCCATTGATAGTGGACCTGAATAACCTCTTTATAGCACTATAAATAAAGGCATTGAGCCAGAAGGAGGAGAGGTTGGAGCTATACATTTTCTTTGGGTAAATGCTGCAGGATTTAGGTCTTCCATTAGAGCCTTTGTGAGGAGAGATTGTCTTCACTTGATTCTACTTGGGAGAGGGTGAGCTTTGTCAAAGTAGAGGAAAACCCTTGATGGACCCTGGGAGCAACTTGCACAACACCAAGGCCAGGTTGTAAGAGTTTCTTTGTTTCGTTATTAATACAAACTGGTTTATTTTTCTCAATAGCTTGTGTTAATGAGTTATTTCATGTGTTCCTTGGTCTGCATGTTGAATATATGTTTTATTATATGAAATGCAAGTGCTTGGTAATTGTTTGATTGTTTGTGGTTGCAGGAATTGACTTGAAGGAGGAGCTCATCCGGATCGGCAAGGACGGACTACAACAACAGCGTTTTGGAATAAGGTAAGCCTAAACACTTGTAGTTTTCATGTCTTAAAAGGTATATTTAGAGAAAGATCACTCCATTTTGTCTTGTTTGTCGCTAGAGAGTTTAGACTCCTAGGGAGGTCAGTTGTGTCCGCACAAACGACTAATTCCGTGTGACAAATTGGCTATCTCGAGTCAATTTCAGTTATTTTCAAGACTCGTTAAACTCATGAAAATCCCGAGATTATTTTGCTATCTTTCATTCTCGTAAAACAAACGAAAATGCCGAGTTCTTTCCGTCTTTTCCTGCTCGTAAATTAAATTGAATGTCGGCCATATGAGTACATTTTTATCATTTTTTCGAACTCATTAAAATTTATGAAAAAGTGAAAACCATGAGTACATTTTTATCCCTTTTTCGAACTCATTAAAACTTATGAAAAAGTGAAACCTCAGAGTCATCTTTTAAGCCCTTTTCTGACTCCTAAAACATGAAAAGATTGCCGAGCGTTTCTTTTACACTCGTTAAAATGGAATTAAGAGACGGTCCCCTTATAGCTCTTTTCTGACCGCAAAATCAGGAAAAGATTGCCGGGTTTTTGTCGTTTCAAACTCGATAAGGAAATAAAACGACGTGTCCTTGATCGCTTTTTACTTTTCAGGTCAACGACACTATTATGAAAGTACACCTTGGTCGCAAGATCAAGCGGTTCCCCCAGGTATTATTTTATACTTTTTCGGGCTTGAGGGACACAAATGTACGAAAAAGTTCAACGTGGAGTCTCCTTTAATTTTTTCAGACTCTCTAAAATTGAAAAACGCCGAGTTTTTCCTATACTGGGCTCGTTAAATTTTTACAGTAAAGGACCTGTTCAATTACAAATAGGAACGAACCACTCCTTCCTAGGGTTCGAATTTAAACTAGGTTGGACTCGTCCGAAGGATGAGCTTATAATCAAGCATATGTTATCCTCCTCAAGCTTGTTAAAAATAAAGAGGTACTTGCCAGAAATGGTGGGGGAAAAGAGAGAAGAATGAACCTGTTTGTCACCTTTTGTCTCAAAAGAAACTTTATTACCGCTCTTGAACACGACACTTTTTATTCACCTGGGTTGGGAAATCTTTTACCTCACAGTTGACCAAACCACTTTGAAAGTCTTTAACCGGGTTCCGGGAATTAACTTTGAGTTATTTGTTACCAAGCCATCTGTCGTGTCGTTATGTGTTCAAGAGGTCTGCAAAAAAAACTTTCATCTGCAAAATACTTGTCATCCATTTGACCATCCCTGAGTCAGTCCTTACAGCAACATTTCTTCAACTTGAACAATGATTTCGTGTTGTGGGCTTGCCTGCAACGGGTCGCTTTCTATCGACATCGACACATTATCTAGAAAGATGACTTACGAATCGACAGTACCTTGAAATCTGCATGCATCAATGGCAGGTTTCTCGCCTTTGACGTCAGTTTACATCATTGACTTTCGATCAAAGGATTCCATGAAGTGTTCGACATCAAAACATCTATTCACATTTCACGGGTTGTGCTTGGTACTTTGAGAACCATTAACATTACTGGTGGTCTCTCTCATGCTTGTTAACAGTTTACATCATCGACTGGTAATCAAGTGGTTTCTAACATGTTCGACATCGAATCATTTAATCACATGCTTAGAATCGTACCAATTCGGGAAGTAGAAGTGAAGACCCTGGATCTAGTTTCTACCATCCAGGCTGCGAGGAGTTTTGTATTCATTATCTATGTAGACTAATCATAAACAGATGGCTGCGTCCATACTGTGTCTACAAAAGTCTATAAAATGATGTACTGCAAGATCATTCCTGTATCAGAATAGTTAGTCCATTAGTTAAAGTTTTAAATCTGAGTATGGGAATGCCTACCTCAGTGATGATATAATCTTATCCATGTATTTTGTGTTGAAAATTGCAGGTTCCAACCAGGCCATCCACAAGACAATCCTTGAAATGATAAAGCGCTTCACCCTTCGTAGAATTACAAAACCCTACTCTATTCTAGGCTTCGCACTTTAGGGGGCAATCTGTTACACTAAAAAATGTCACCTTGACTACTTACAGTTAGTATGGCTCAAATCAACAGTCATGCTACCCTCTTAGGCAAGTCTCATGCCTCTGTTATCCATCTCAAACTCAAAGAAGAGAGAAAGTCTTGTAAAAACTATGTTTATCTCTGGGGTCGCAGGTTCTCTCTAGCCTTACCTGCGGGGACGCTGACCATGTTCACAAAATCTGCGTCCATGGACGCTCTGTATGTTAAGGGACAGGTGCGTCCCTCTGTACAAGGCAAAATGCGCGAGTTTTATCTTGAAAAAGTTACTTGTGGTTACTTCTAGAACATTCTAGAGGTCGGTTTGATGAAATGGATGCGCCTCCAGTTGGTTCATGTATCTCTATTAAGAGGCAGCTTATCCCATCAATAAGGGAGCTATCCCACCCATAGAGGGGGATGATCCCATTGATAGTGGACCTGAATAACCTCTTTACAGCACTATAAATAAAGGCATTGAGCCAGAAGGAGGAGAGGTTGGAGCTATACATTTTCTTTGGGTAAATGCTGCAGGATTTAGGTCTTCCATTAGAGCCTTTGTGAGGAGAGATTGTCTTCACTTGATTCTACTTGGGAGAGGGTGAGCTTTGTCAAAGTAGAGGAAAACCCTTGATGGACCCTGGGAGGAACTTGCACAACACCAAGGCCAGGTTGTAAGAGTTTCTTTGTTTCGTTATTAATACAAACTGGTTTATTTTTCTCAATAGCTTGTGTTAATGAGTTATTTCATGTGTTCCTTGGTCTGCATGTTGAATATATGTTTTATTATATGAAATGCAAGTGCTTGGTAATTGTTTGATTGTTTGTGGTTGCAGGAATTGACTTGAAGGAGGAGCTCATCCGGATCGGCAAGGACGGACTACAACAACAGCGTTTTGGAATAAGGTAAGCCTAAACACTTGTAGTTTTCATGTCTTAAAAGGTATATTTAGAGAAAGATCACTCCATTTTGTCTTGTTTGTCGCTAGAGAGTTTAGACTCCTAGGGAGGTCAGTTGTGTCCGCACAAACGACTAATTCCGTGTGACAATGGGAAGTGTGTTGGACATGTATACATATCCTTTTCATATGTGTTCTTCATGCTTGTCGTCTATGTGCTCGTTGTGTATGCATGGTGTTTTTCATGGTTGCATTTGTGTCGCCATGTGAAAGGTTATGGTTTCGTTGTTGAATGTAGCTGTCATGCATGTATGTCAGTTATGTGTGTTAGTGGTTATATGTTGTTATACATACATTGGCATGGTGATAGTTGTCATGATTGAGATCATGGTATGCAGTGAGTATGGCCATGCATTGATAACTAGATAATGGTTCAAATGATGTTTATATATTGATATCCTTATGATTATACATGTATTGTGCTAATTTGGTCGATATTACAGACAAGATATCCTGCCTTGAACTATACTGCGGTATGTTGATTATGTTATGTTTTGGTTTAAGCTCACATGGTATGCTTGCAAGAAGAATATCAAATATGACTATCAAGATGGTAGATTACAGTTCACAATTCTATTCCTATGGATTTGATGAGAAACATGGTGTCGGGCACTCTTCTAATATAGAAGACACATTGAGAAGCTTGAAAGCAGAAATAGGAAGTTGCAAGGAAGATAATGACAAAATCATGCAAGCACATGAGAAACAAGTAGGAGTTAATGCAGTAATCCTTTAGCTTTTTTCATAATTACAGATATATCGACCACTTAGGATCAACCATGGGTAGGAGGAAATAACTAATGGGGACTATGGTTGTAGATCTCATGGTGCCCACAGGTCCGATAGGGATGACACGATACAAGATGGAAAGCTCTTAGATACTCAATATAGGAGAGGTGATGGATAGAGGTTCTATTTTAGTTCTGGTTCTGAGAGGAACTATGATCGTCACTGTTATCATCCTTATAGGAGGAGTGATAGGGGGCATTTTTCAAATGAGTTCAAGAAAGTGCAGCCACCTACCTTTGATGGATATTTGAAGAAGTCGGAGGGTAGAAAAGCATGGCTACTTGGGATGAAGAAATTATTTTATTTGCATGAATAAATAGAGAATATAAAGGCTATAATACCTATCCTCAGCCTCAAAGGGAAAGTAAATATTTGTTGGGAAGATGTGAAGTGGCTTAGTGACATCAAAATAGAAGATTTAAGTTGGCATGAATTCATCATACCTTTTAGGAAGAAGTACTTGTCAGAGAGGTACTATGACATCAAAGCTAAGGAATTCTATGAGCTAAAGATGGGATCAATGTCAAATAAGGAGTACATAACTAATTTCTTGTTGGGATAGGGTCCCCAGGGTCAACTTTTGGCTAATTTAACCAATTTTGAGAAGAATTTTTTAAAGAATGTAAAGTCTCTATGAAATGTGGAAGTGGAGCGCATAGATAAGTAGGAGTCAAAAGGGATTTAGCCCCTTGCTTAGGTAATTGATATTTTGGTTTTGAGACTCACCCATAGGCTGCGGGCCATGGTATTATATAAAAAATGTTATATATATTTGAGTCATAGTGAGTCTAGAGAGGATAACGAAGATAGAAAATTAATGTTTTGTGCAAGTTATAAGGCAGGAAAGCTCTATTTCCTATACTTAGGCGAAAGGGGAAGGCTCCTGCGGCTGATTGCACAGAGACCTTGGCAAATTCGTAGCTGAGTGTGCGGGCCCCTACAGATGGGTGCACAGGCTGGAAGACTCTGTAAATTGAATGTTGAACCTAATAAAGGCTACTTTTGGAACACATATCCTGCCTTTGTGTTTTGTTCTTAATTATATCGAAGTCATGCATTATGGCTTAATGATCTATTTTCTGTGGAATGAGGTATAATTGTTGGGCAAACCTATTGAATATTTAATATCTATTCTTGAACTAAGTAATAATATTTTTTCATGAATGTAATGGTTAAATTTGTTATGATTTCTGTTGAATCGGGTAGGTCTACGCAAAGGCAGGTCTAGGGTTATTATTTAGTGCATGAAGGTGGATAGTCTGCTTCCTTTAGTTCTACAAATTTTGATCGTAGACCTTTGTGAAGCTCTAAGAGCTGTTTTCTTAGAGTTGCAGTTGCAGATCATAGAAATATACAGATCTGCGCAAAGGCAAATATTAGCTACAAGGGCTTCAGATTACTCATCGCACAGTCTCTGGATGCATAAACCTGGTTCTAGAATCCCCCAATATTTCTTTCTGTGAGATTGTAGTCTATGCTATGTAGGTTTCTTCTGAAAGGACCAGCAGTTAGGGTTTTGTTGGTTGGTGCAAACCACTCTGAACCTAGGTTAGGCCCCCTTATGCCAACAAATTGTTCTGTTGCCTGAAATAGGATCTATCTAAGAGATGTGTGATAAATAGTTTCCTATGAAGAAAGAGATTAAAAAGTGGATTTCTCGAAATGTGCATGCATTTGTGGCTCAAGAGAACATTAGCCCTAAATTATCCGAGCAGTGGTTGAAGATATTTTTGTACACAAACGAAACTGACGCGTTCTTCTATTTCTTCCGTGATGAAATACATGAGTGGTTATCTAAATTGGCCAATAGTTAAGGGATGTGGAGGATTGACAGCCCTATAGCATGGACTCCTGAACTGGTGCAACATTTAGAGGCATCAACAAGTAATGTCACATGGGCTGTGAATCATTGGATTGATCACACACTAGGAATTTTTGTGACTTATTTCGCAATCAATAGAAATATCATTTATAGCGAAGCGGAACGAATGCTCTTTAAGGGACTGCGAGGTAAGTATTTGAAATCATTAAAGACTTGGATTAAAATGCTATTATGTAAAAATAGGATTATGCACTTACCTTGACATTTGGGGCTATGCGAAGTGGGAGATTCTTTAAAAGAAACGAAGAATGAAGCTCAGAGTACAGTCTTCTCATTGAACCCCCTTCAAGTGATGATGAAGGGACGGTGTTGACTACGTCATGAAGTGTAGTTCAGTTAATTACACAAGGTATCTAAAGGATACCTCATCCTTCGACTCCACCTCCAACTCCACCTCCACCTCATACGCCTACACTGTCACTTCCTCCACCTCCATTACCACCATTCAACATGGCGAACATGATGAAGATGTCGATTTTTAAAGGAGTAGGAGCAAATATCTTAAATAGTTCTGGTTTGTCACATGAGTTGTATGGACAACACAACATATTATGGATGATAGCGTTAAGAAAGCGCAGTTGGTCACAACCTTATAGGATCGACCATTAACATGGTATTTCAAGTATTGCACTGATAACCCCACTGCAATGTTGGCAGAGACCTAGCAGGATCTAAACAAGGAGTTTAGAAATCCTAAGTCAGAGGCACAGTCAGTGACTGAGTTCAAAGAAATTTGTCAAAATGTAGATGAGACACCTTGGGATTTATATCAAAGGTTTAAAAGCCTAATCAGGAAACCCAATATGGTGATTACATATTCCCAACTCATGACTGGTATATACCATTGCTCCTACTGCACTTAACAGTGCCTTTGTCACAATAAAAGATAGCAACACAACTGGAAGCTTTGGAAATTGCGATGAGGTTGGATGATTCACCCATATAGGATATGAACCTTGGAGTGCAACAGATTCACTCACAGCTGGAAATCCTGCACTTGGAGTTGCAGAGCTTGAGAAAAGGAAAGGAAGCCCAACCAAAGGTGCATGTTGAAGTTTGGTGTTTGAAGTGCAAGAGCCATGAACACGATAAGGACCCTTTCCCAGTTTATAAGAACTATATTATGGGGTGAGGACCTGTTCCCCTGAAACCAAAGAATAATGTTGGGCTAAGCACACGAGCTGCATTTTGGTACGCTAACTATTAGGTTACAAGATAACACACAACTGATAATTTCCATTTACTACAGAAGTTTGTACAAACCCCTCAACAATTGTTTTGCAATTTTTCTAAATTTGTGGGACATGATCAACGCCATTGTAGGAGTTATGATCTAATGATGGATAGAACCCCTACCTCTTAAATTCAGGTAGAAAACTAGCCTTAGAATCAGGGCACAAGAGCAACGCGTGGGGGATTCCAAGGCCGAGGACAAGGAATAGGGGGCGGAACTGGTCGAGGATGAAGACAAGTAATTTTCTATAACTGTGGTGAAGCAGGGTACTTCATATGAGATTGCACAAACCCTACGCATCCATCATGTCGGTATTGTCAATAGTTTGACCATGTGATAGAAGAATGTCCAGTCCTTATGGAGAAGATGCAAGAAAATAAGGCGCAACCTTAACAGCCTATGCAAAACATCCATATGATGAGGGTAGAGCCCCATGAAGAAGATCAGAGCATAAATATAGTAACAAGAAGTGGTATGGAAACTGGTGTAGATAAAGGCAAGAAGCCCGAGGATGATGGGTGGGTGTGCAAGGCTACTAAGAAGGAAATAGACTTTGATCTTAATCATGCTAAAAAGACCTTCATCGAAGAAAAGAAGAACTTTGTTGAGGCCTCCGCGTTAGGAGGCCAGGAGAAGATTTCTATGACCAGTACGACACAAGAGGTAGATCCTTAGGTACTAGCTACTTTTTTGAAGACCTGTATGAATTTACTGCGCGATAAGAAAGTGGTAAAATGGTTGCAAGAGTTAATCGAAAAGTGCGCAAATAAAGAAAATACACCTGCTAAATAGTGCACCATGAGGAAAATTGGTAAGCATAAGAAGCGCACAAGGTGCAAGATGAGGCTGACTGCACAGATAGGAAAATATGAAATGGAACAGGTAATCTTGGATCTAGGATCTGATGCAAACATCCTACCTATGTATACATGGGAAAGGATGGGGAGACATGTGCTACAATGGTATCCTATTCAGCTGCGCATGGAAAATCAACAGAATATTATTCTGATGAGGCGCTTATATGGTGTAATAGTGGACATTGATGGTGCACGTGCGTTGGTTGAATTTGAGGTTATTGAAATAGTGGATGATAGTAACCCATACCCCGCAATACTAGGAATTGACTTGGATTTTGATATGGATGTGGTAATCCATTTAAAGAAGCGGAAGATGACATTTGAAAGGAAGTCGCTCAAGGTTGTAGTACCACTAGACCCTACCGAAGGAGAGCGCTATACTAAACCTGTTTGTAACTTTGTGGAAAGTGATGATGATTTGGATCAGATATACAAGATCACAACATGAGATGAATATTGGATCAATCCTATAGCTGATGGATGAATTGTGTGGGATAGGGATATATCTTACACCTTAAATTCAGATGAAGAGCTTGAGCATTGGCAGAATCAGTTGCAGAAGTATCTACACTCTATTGCAATATGATCACCAAATCACTGTGGTATGTCTTGAATGAGGTAAGGAAGTTTCTGCATTGTGATGGTTTGACTAATGTGGATATATTTTTAGATGAATTTGAAAGGGAAGTACTGAAGGAACATTGCTTCCAAGCACTGGAGTTGGCGTTGTGTGCTACGCTTTCCCATTGGTGGGGTACGCATAAGGAGAGCTTCACTGGATGGAAGGAATATAGAAGAATGATGAAATTAAGGCTTGTGTATGCTAATACTCAGATGATAGAAAAATACAGAGGGAAGGATGATCTACATGATCATTTGGCATGATGGACTAAGGCCTGGGGAACATAGCCACAACTAGAATGGGTGCATATTTTCTTTCATACCTTACATACAATTTCAATGAACTGGTATTTTGAGACAGAGCTTCGCCATGGTACAACTGAATGGTACATCTTAAGGGAGAGTTCCTTATTAACTTTCAGCTTTGAGGATGAGTTTGAGTGCATTGATGAAGCGCTCTAGGAGATAAAAGTAGCTATATTCAGAACACCTAAGGAAACGATAGAATGGGCTCAGCTGGATTGGAGTACACAGTTGCGCCATTCCCTGGAGTGTTACAATGTGACTGCTGAAGAGGAAAAAGAAGACACATGGAATATTAACATTCCAGAGACAGGAGGACAACGCCAAGTTGAGGGACTAAAAGCTGCGAACCCAAATATATCAGAACCTTTGAAGACTAGACAAGTAAATATTAGATCTGAAGTAGAACCTATGTTCGCAAAGATAGGAGACTTTTGGGACAAAGATACAACTGATAAGGTAGCTGAACTACTGCACGAATACCAGGATATATTCCCAACAAATTTTTCATATTTGAAGGGGATTGTCGGCAATTTAGGTGTTATGAAGATTATGTTGAAACTAGATGCAAAGCCCGTTAAGCAAAGACTTTATCAGCAAAATCCAAAGTACAAAGAAAAGGTGCACCAAGAACTGCATAAAACATTGGATGTCGGTATTATTTAACTAGTAGAGTAATATGATTGGGTAAGTCCGATGGTGGTCCAAGAGAATAAACAGAAAGACGAAATTCGAATATGCATAGACCTAAGAAAAGTTAATGATGCATGCGTGCACAATCCATTTTCGACACCATTTACAGATGACTTATTAGAGAATGTTGGTGGACATGAGGCATATTCATTTACTAATGGATTTTCAAGATATCATCAAATAAAGATCATGTCGAAAGATCTAAGCAAGACAACCTTCATGATGCAGTGGGATTGCTTTCAAGATACAATAATTCCATTCAGATTGAAGAATGCGCCTGCAATTTTTTCCTGAGTAGTAATCGCTGTGTTCAAGGAATTTATCCACACATTTTTGGAGGTTTATTTTGAAGATTGGACTTTGTTTGGATTGGTGAAGCACCATGTTGTGAGTCTACACCTTATGTTGGATACCTATCGAAGGTATTAGATCGTGCTAAATTTTCAAGAAGTTCTTATTCTTTGTGCCCTTTGGAATTTTTCTCGGCCATGTCGTATGTAAGTAGGGATTGATGGTGGACCCTATGAAGATCATTGTGATTGTGAATTTGGAAGCTCCTAGGAATGTAAAATAGTTGCATGTGACATTGGGGAACACTGGATATTATAGAAAGTTTATCAAGGCATATGCTCAGATAACGCACCGATGGAAAAATTATTGAAGAAAGATGCGATGTTTTCTTGGGATGAAGACTATCAACACAGTTTGGATGTCTTGAAGGAAAATATGGTCACTGTGCCTATTTTGGTGTTTCCAGACTGGAAGAAAGAGTTCCATGTACATGTAGATGCCTCTTGCATTGCTCTAGGAGAAGTATTAACACATGCATGAGAAGGAGAAATTGATCATTTGATAGCCTTCATGAGTAGAAATTTATCCAAGGCTGAGAAGAATTATTCCACTACAAAGTGTGAAGGGTTGGTGATGGTATACACGCTACAAAAGTTTCGACATTATTTATTGGGTGGACACTTTAAAATATATATGGATCACTCCATGCTAAATTACCTTTTCAATAAGCCTGTGTTGGGGGGGAAGATCTACCGATGGTTACTGTTGTTCCAAGAATATGACTTTGAAGTTATTGTGAATCCTGGAAGGTTGAATCTAGGACCAGACCATCTGTCAACAATTGAAATGGTCGAAGAACCAAATAGCTTGGAGGAAGGATTGCGGATGCGTAGCTCTTTGCGATGCACGTCATGGATGACCATTTTGTTCATATAATTCAGTTTTTAATTAGGGGTATAGCTCTAGAAGGATATTCCACTTAGTAGAAGAAGGAACTAGTAGTCCACTCTGCATATTTTTCAATGATTGTGGGTCACTTGTATAAGATGGGAACCAATGAAATACTCTGAAGGTATGTTCTAGAATTTGAATGAGCTAGTATCGTCACCGAAGCACATGCTTGAGGAGTAGGAGGACACTGTGTAGTAAAAACGACCACGTGGAAGATTTTGCGTGTTGGGTTATGGTGGCCAACATTACATAGGGATTCTAAGGCATATTGCAAGGTGTGCAATGCTTGCCAAAGGATGGGAAAGCCTTCACGGAGAGACAAATCGCCTTTAAACCCTCAGGTCTTGTTGCAGGTATTTGATAAATGGGCCAATTATTTCATAGGTCCAATACAACCACCAGGTAAGAAGATGGGCGAGGGGTATATTATTACTGCAATACAGTATTTAACTAGATGGGTGAAAGTGCAGCCAGTGAAGGATTTTACAGTTGCCATTGCTGCAGATTTTTTGTTTGAATATGTTTTAACACGGTTTGGATTCCATAAGGTGTTGATGAGTGATAGGGGTACACATTTTTTGAATGAAATGATCAACGCGATGCTTTTAGAATTCCAGGTGTATCATCAAAAGAGCGCATCTTATCACCCACAAGCGGATGGAATGATGGAACAACTTAAAAATATCATGGAGAATGCGTTGACGAAGGTTTGCAGAGTGTAGAGAAATGGCTAGGATATGCGTGTACCAGAGTATTATGGGCATACATGACGACCTGCAAGAAGTTGACAGACCAAACACCATTTAGGTCGATCTATTGGATTGAAGCAATAATTCCTATGGAGTATATTGTGCCAAGTGTATGTATTGTAGTGTTGATAGAGATGGCGGATTGCGAGACCTTGGAGGAACGGTTTGCGCAGTTGATGGAGCTAGAAGAGGATTGCTTTCTTGCAGGATTTCACCAGCAAGTATAAAAAGCATGTGAAAAAGCATGGCATGATAGGAATATTATGCTGTGCACTTTTAAGATAGATGATCTAGTGCTGCTATATGATAGCAAGTTCACAAAATTTCTAGGGAAATTTCAAATGAATTGTTTGGGGCCATATGTTGTTAAGGAGACCACGGATGGTGGTGCAGTTCAGCTCGCAAAGCTGAATGGGGAACCATTCCCCGGGAAAGAGAATGGAAGTATGATGAAGTTGTATAGAAGGGATCTTGCCCCTCTGCAATGACTAGATGGTAGTAGGGCAATCTTAGTAACCCAGGTAGCTAGAAGGGATTATGGGACTATAAACTACATTCTGCGAAGAAGAGAAAAACGTAGTAGGGAGGTTGCATGACTAAATACAGGAGTGCGACAGGTGAAGCTGCACTGGATAAGCTGTGCCATGGAGGATGGTACCGCACAGATGGGTCCAAAAGTACTCATTGGAGTTACTTTTCACGATTTGATGGAAAAAATTTGTTAAGAGGAGTGGGTAGGTGCCATTTATGGATAAAATATTTTGAGATTTTTCGCTAAATACACATTTATGATCATAAATTGAAGGGAACAGTTGGATTTGAATTCAAAACCTCTTATAAATTGGATAGGTTGGTCCACCGAAGAACACTTTGCATTCTGAGAATTGTCTATGAGCCTTGTTGTTTTAAGTATATGAGTTGACAACTTTCGGAGGATTTAGCTTCAAGCCCATTGTTTACAACCTTACATTAGTGGAACCAAAACATCATCCTTGCCAAAATGTCCGCACTAGTTAGTTTTGAAGCCATTATTTCTCAAGCAAAGGGCCCTGAGGTTGTATCTATGGAAGTTGTGCCCATTGTGCCTATGGAGCCAAGGTCGCCTAGGCTGAAGAAATTGGCTAAAAAGAAAAGAAGAAGAAACCTATACTGGTAAGACATTCACTGAGGAAGAACATGAAGGTTCGGTAGGAGAAGAAGAAGGATAAGTAGCTAGAGAAAATTGTGGACCTGAAGGAAGAATAATTCCATGTAGTGGAGGACTTGGATGCTGAGGAGGGTGAGCCTATCACATGGCTCCTAGATTATATCCCTCCACCAAAAGGGAAGACAAAAGTAACCAAAGACCCTGATTCTCAAAAATTTATGGTCTCAACACCCCTGTTACTAGAACAGGTCGAATTTGAAGGTGTGGTATTAACGTGCATTCCAGTGCTGAAGATGGACGATTGGGATCTCATGGAAAATGAGAGATTCCCTCATTTGGCTACTCAAAAACACATGAATAAGATCTATTACAAAGAAACTGGTGTTACGCGACTGAAACCGATGAAATGGGTCAGAGGTGTTGAGCAGGTCAACTTCTTGCAGATGCTTTGTGTACCACATTTTCACAGGTCCATTATCAACACTGTGTGTGTGAGCCAGCTACTTGCATTGGTGCATGATGTGTTCTTATGGCTTGGAGAACCCATCCCTATCACAGATATGCTCATCCATCGGATTAAGAAGTTTCCCTATAAAGGGGTGGACCTTGCCAAGGAGTTTATAGGGAAAAGTGGAGAAAAGGAGCTGGCAGATAAGATGAAAGCTAAATTTTGTTTAGTCAAGAATTCATGCAGATATTCTATCTGCTCCATTTAGGACCAGGCGGTGCGGTTTGATGCCCAAATATTAGCAGGGAAAATTATGAGGAAATGTCATGTGGACAAAGTTTCGGTGTCGGTACTGTTGTTGACTGCCTAGTGTGTGATGTGAGTACAATATAACTGGGTGCAGTATTTATGCAAGGAATTCCTTGCAAACTGCTGTGAAGCATAATAGGAAAGTAAGCCCTTTCATTATGAGTGGCTCTTATTGCTCATTGTCTTTGTACCATGGTGATTGGCAGAGGATAGTCAGTTTCCTCTGCTGGCAGAAGAGTTACTAGAGGCAATGAAGTTTGCTTCGCTATGGTTGACAAAGGATCTGTAGAGGATCAAAGAATCAAATATTTTCTAGATATTAGTGGAAATGGATGTTTGAACAGTAATCAATCAGCGACCAAGGTTGTCTCCAACCTTGTTTGAGTAGTTGAGGGCCTCCACAGTGTTCAAGGTCGATTCCCATAACGTATCAATCAGGGTGAGAAGGGACCCTAAACATATATGGAATAAGATTCCATACTTAGTCTCAGAGATAGATGTGCAGGAGATTGTAGGTAGTTGGCTAGCAGAGTGGCGCGAACACATAGACGTTGGTGCAGGTACAAGTAAAGGTGGAGAAAGCTCTGTTGCACAGATGATCGCTACAGAAAAGCGAAAAGAAGTAGCACAGAAAGTAGCATGAGATTTGGCTAAGCAGAAAAGGAAAGAAGTTGCTGATAAGGCAACTATGGAAAAACAACGCATTGTGAAAGAGCGTGTCGAGACAGAGCGCACCGAGACAAAGTAAGTCGAAGCATCGACTTCCCAACATACTACAGAGTAGGAACTGTCAGAACACGGTGGAGATGGAGGAGAGGCATAAAGAAATCCCTTCACATTGAGGAAGCGTAGTAAGGAGACAACTGTCAGGCCAAGGAATAAACACAAATCAGATAAACAAGCATGTATTGACCCAATGATCCTCACAGAAGGGGATCTAAATGAAATCAGAGACAAAGTCAGAGAAACCACAATAGAGTTGTGGTAGAAATTTGAATAGGAGTACATGCAGACACTAGGGACTGTCTAGAAGGATCTACCTGAGCTGCAGATCAAAACAAGCTAAATTCAAGTGTTTGGGATGCAAGCAAGCCTAGCGCAAGGGAGCGAAAAAGTAGTAGAGATGGAATGGACTCTGTAACTCAGAGTCATACCATTACTAGAAGGATCAGTCTCTGTGGAATCAAAGGAAGCCAACACTCTGTTGATCACAGTCAAAGACATTGGGGTGAACTTACCCACGTTGTTGCTTCAGACTCTCCATGCACTGCATCAGGGGGTCTCAGATGAGCTTATGATCAGAGACCAGCACGTGCTTATAGTGATCAGTATATTCAAAGTAAACAACGAGAAGATTTTCATGGAGAAAGCTCAAGATCTGAAAGAAAAGGAATACCTGCAAGCATGAATTCAAAGCCTGGAGAAAATAGTAACACAGGCGTGCCATTCACTTCCAGATTTAAACATTCTCGAAGATGTCACAGCTACAAAAAAATCAGGAAATTGGCTATTGTGATTCACACATCCAAGGTTGAGATCAGCAAAGTCACATTTGACTTCCAGATGAAAATCGTAGAGCCATAGTTGAGATTATAGCCAAATAATCTTCGAAAGGTCTGGGAGCAGTGCAGAGCAGCATTCAGGGAAAGCATGGGCACTTTGGATACAACAGTCACAGCCTTGAATATTGCAGGAAGGCAAATAACTACAATCAAAAATCAAAGAGCTACAGAGGAAAGAGGCCCTTCTCAAAGCCAAAATCCAACCATGGATAGAGGAAGCTTGTCATCTTACTCTGTCAGTTTAGGAGAAGTTAAATACACTTCAACAAACACAGAAAATGATGTGCCTAGCATTCGAAGGCCCAACGATAGAAAAATTGGTAGAGGAAGTGCAGCAGGTCGTGGTACAAGGTTCTCCTGACGTAGCAGCATTGCAGGTCAAGTTCAGTGACCTCTGCAACAAGATCGAGGTGCCAATCGAATGACATGAGGGTAAGTCACCATATTTGCGTTGGGGACATATTGGGACAAGGTCCCCACACTCAATTTTGGGCTAGTTTAACTACTTTTTGAGAAGAATTTTGTAAAGAATGTAATGTCTTCGTGAAATGTGGAAGCATAGTGCGCAGCTAAGTAAGAGTCAAAAGGGCTTTAGCCCCTTGTTTGGGTAATTGATACGTCAGTTTTGAGACTCACCCACAGGCCCAGGTGTTATAGACATTTTTGTGCCTTACAACATTGAGCATGAAATGTCCATAATCTAAGGGATCCAAAGTCCCTAAACATGTTGTTCCTACCCCTAGAGGAACAAGGCTAACAAACCACAGCAATTCACATAAGTTCTCCACCAGAAACTGCTAAAAAACAAGTCAATTCAGGATCAATTTAGTGGCTCCACTAGCTCTCTGCGCTGAATGTCAAAGTCAACACTGGCTACCTGCACTGCAACGCAGGTAGAAGCACTACCATGGTGCGATGAGCGAGAGTTGACAAATGGCAAGTTCATTCCAAGAGGTGTCAAGACCCAAGAAGCTTCCAGAATCTTCCTCAATGACACTTGCCTCAGTGAATTCGACTATGATGAGTAAGAGGCTCTTAATCTCCAAGTGGAAGCAAGAACCTCCAAGTGGAATCAAGAACTGACAGAGGGAGAGGACACTAGTCAGATCTCAAGCTGACTCATCCTCTCTCCAAACATCTATATATGGATCTCTCCTCCATGAGATCTGGAGGCTAGAATTTTGTTATTGCAAAGAATTGTTGTTGGTTTGAGATTGGAATCATTGGGTGCTTAATGCTTTGAAGGGGGTGAAGATAGGAATTCCATTTGCTGGGAAGGAGATGTTGGATTGGAGCCCTCTGGGTTGTATCTCTTCCTGAACCTTGTTATTCATCAATAAAGCTATCTAGGTTTCTCCTATATACTGATGTATCTTTGATGTATGATTGCATTAGTATGTTTAGTTTATTTCTAATCCTGAACTAGTTATGAATATGAATCGTTGTCTTTGTGTAGTGTTCTCTTCTTGTGATCTTGCAGAAACCTCTTGAAGCTGGGCGAGCGAGAAGGCAAGTAGCTGGGAACTCCCAAAGAGAAGAGAAACCGGATCGAGGGACAAACGGAAGACACCGGTTAGTCCATCCATCTCTCTTCATTCTTAATTCATAAAGGAAGAATACTAGAATAGCTGTCTCTGTTTGTTTCTAAGGCACTGTCACACCTTAGGTGGATAGGATCATCCTGCATAGGCATTTTTCCCCACAACAAATTGGCGACTCCGCTGGGGAGATATGTTTAGTCATTTTATTTGTGTTTCTATCATTGTTTGTTTCATAGACTCAACAGCAACAATCGAATTGCATCTGCTATTCTCAGGTGCAAAGTAGAGAGTTGCTGCTTTGATCCAATCACTGGATTTGTCTATGATCTGAACAATGGACTCACAAATGATTTGATGATCCTTTGTGATAGATCTTAGTACCCCCTCAAAGCATCCCTTTGATTGCACCTTGCTTGTTGCTTTTATTTGGCCTGAAACAGTAGATTAATTAGCAAACTGTGACCCAGAACCCAGTGAGAAACTCTCATTTCTCCTTTAGCGCAGACCCTGTGAAGAGGTTCTGCATTTCAACATAGGTCCCGTGAAGGCTACCTGCGCTGAATGTCAAAACCCCTGTGTTGAGGTTGCGCTGAACCAGTTAGGCCTTGTGCAGCTGGGGTTCTCTGCTCTGTTTTGCCTTGTTTTGATCTCTGATTTTTGTAGCCTATAACCAGCATAGGTACCAGTCTGATAACTCCTTTTCTCTGCTTAAATTCCGCCTCCTTTTGTACAAAAAGACTGTGAGTGTTTTTATGTGTTTGTGGCGTCATTTACAGTTTTCCTTTGCATGGGTGAAATAATCATCCTGTAGCCCTTGATTCAAATCTGTTGATTGTGATCTTAGGAGAGAGTTCATTGGCTGTTTACAGTTGATTATACATTTACTTTTGCTTTTGGTTTGAATTTGTCTCTTTTAAGTGTCGAAACAAGTGTTCATTTCGAAAATTGTTAAGTGTTGTAATCTCTTCTACCCTTTCTGATTTCGAAAAAGTAAGCTTGTTTGTATTTGTCATTTAAAAGAAAATTCAAAGTTGTACAAAAAGATTTATTTGTAGGCATCAATACTAAGAAAGCAGAAAACAAACACTTGTATTGTGCATTTGCATCTTGATAGTTTGCATGTTTGATTTAGGAAAAGTGCATTAGAGTGTGCTGATTGCTCTTTGAGAAAAGATGGTGTCTTTCTTTTCCCTTTGTAGCTAGGATTTTCATAAGTTGAAAAGATATAAAGCTTGCTTATCATCTTTAGACTGCATTTAGGAATTGTATCATACATCTCGTCGTGAACCTCAAAAGGCAAACTTCTAAAAAGATCAACCTAAAATAAATTGAATGAACTTAACAACGCTTTGCAACATAACGCACAACATAGAGGTCTAGGCTAGAGACGTGTTCCGGCGTCGTAAAGCCTGGTGACTGTCGATCTCGTTGATGGTGGGTGATTCCTCCTGAGGGACGATAGCGCCAGTACGGATTGTGCTCCCACGTACCGTCGCATATATATTGGGAGACCCCTATAGGCATAAAACCTTTATCCTTACGAAGTCGTGTCGACCGCCCTACTGATCGCAATGCACTGAACACAACATTCAGGAAGATCGACCGCCCGTACCTTAAAAAGTATTCTGCGGTTTTGCGAAAAGTTTGGCACACCCTCTACCTAGAACTCCAGAGCAGTTCCTTTTGGCCTTTTTCAGACTCTATAACGGAAAAATTCCATCCGAGCATTTGTCACTTCGGGCTCGTTAAAACATCGAAGGAGACTAGAGTCATCTTTAGCTTTTTCTCGACTCTTTAAAACTGAAAAAGCAAGTTGTGTCTAAAGCGTCGTTAAAATTTATTTTAAACGGAACAATCACCCCTATTCCTGCGTTGATCTTTAAGTTGAGAAAATGGAGCACACCAACCAAGGAATTCCCCTTGGTGGAAATCCTAGTCCCTTCTCCTCTTGGGGAGATGTTGGTGCGCCTCATATGGCCACATTGTCGCTTCCAGGACTGACAATTGGCTTGCCGGTCTGGCTCTTCTCAACCAATGTCGTTCAGACCACCACTATTCCTGAACAGTCAAATCAACAGTCAGACCAGACCAGAGTTACCCACCAGCCTTCTACTTCATCTAATTCTCCCTCTCCTCCTTCCTCTTCGCTTGACGGAACTAGTAAAACAAAAAACAAAGTTCCTAAGGAGAAGAAGGAAAAGAAGAAGAAAGAGAAGAAGAAGAAGGAGCCAAAATCGACTAGGGGCAAACAGGTGTCGTCTGACAAAAATCCACACACCGCACTAACTAGGCCTAAATCGCCATGTGTCATATGCAAGGGAGACCACTTCCACAGAGATTGTCCCTGCATCCCTCGGATACTAAGGGATTGGTCTCCCCGTTTGCACAATTCAGTGGCATCAACCTCTGATAGCCATGTTGACAGCTCACCGTCAACTAGTGAAAGTAAAGTCACAGGACAGAAAGGGAAAGCTAGATTTCCCTGCAAACTGTGTGAAGGCCACCATGCCATCCACCGTTGTCCCTTCTTAGATGAGGCTAAAAGAGTTTTGGAAGATCGCTCGGTTTTACCAGTGCAACTTCCTCCTAGATATCAAAAACTCCTGCCAAGTCCTTCACCAGTTGAGAACCCGGCTGGCCCGCTCAGATGGTCAGCCGAAGCACCTATCATTGAAGATGAACCGTCTGAATCCATACCTGACGAAAGCTAAAAGGTTGAGGCGGCAGTTGACCCGGTTTTGCCTTCAGAGGTTCTATCTTCGAATGATACCATCACAGAGGAGAATAAAGATGACACCGTCCAAATTCTCTTCATCAACACAGACTCCGATGAACAAGGGGGCAATTTGCCCATTCCTTTATCGCAGGAAGGAACTTCGTCAGAGTCATACCCGGCCGTCTATTCGGTCCCACCACCAAGCAACCTAGTTGTCTCGTTCGACTGGAACCAACTAGGCAGACCCCGTTTGCCAGCAAGCATACCATTCAGAATTATCATTCAAATATACAGAATGGTAATGGCTGGCACTATCATTGATGAGGGGGCATCTGTGAGTATCCTTTCCTCTATTGCTTGGAAAGCGCTTGGTTCGCCAGCGCTTTTTCCTGAAATGAGAAATCTATCAGGCTTTGATAAAGGAACCAGTCGACCTTTAGGGATCCTCCCCAATGTGCCCATAACATTGAAAGGGAAGACCGTTCAAATGAACGTGATGGTCGTTCAAGGACCCTCGGATTATAACCTACTCCTTGGACGAGACTATATATATTGCATGGGAGCCATCGTCTCCTCACTCTTTAGAGTAATGTGTTTTCCGCACGAAGGAAGAGTGGTCAAGCTCGTGGACCAACTTTCTTTTCCCGGATCACGCATCGCAAATAGTCATATACCACTCCTAAATGGTCTCTTCACGCAAGAAATGTCTCAACCCACGGTCCGTCCTCCTGATGAGCACGAGTAATCCAGGAGGATATGACTAGAACCCAGGGGGCATGCGTCCTGGTCTGCTTCGGCAGGAAAACTTTGGGTATAGGGTAGGTTTCCGCGAGAGAATATGACTAGTCCGTACCCTGTCCGTGAGTGGAAGAGGGGTTGTTCTAGAATAAGATTCTTTTGTCAAAGTTATGTGAGTTGGCGGGCATCGTCACTCACCGTTGTCTATTTTGATAGACATCGCCGAGGAAGTGTTCTATTCGTGGCCGCGAATGGAGCAATCTTTGGGTAACCTGAAAGAGGTAGGCCTCTCCCAGTAAAAAAAATGTTCTATTGGACTAAAGAAGGGGTAACCTTGAAATCGTACTTTATTCCTGGGGGCATGCAAACCTTTTGGAGTGCAAGCAAGGGGCGACTATTTATTTTTTAAATTTTAGGTCCTTCCCTTTAAACCTGTAGGTCTAACCCTTTAAACTCGTAGGATTAGTCGTTTCCGAACTTGCATAACGAAAGGATGTGGTGCAAAGCTTGGTGAGATGAAGCTCCATAAAAAATAGAATCTTGATGAGACACTCTTATCATATGACTGGGTTAATCGAGAAGTTTTAGCACACAGTTCATGCTCGTTAAAAAATAAACGCAAGATCCGAGCAGTTTTATCGTATAGTTCATGCTTGTTAAAAAATAAACATAAGATCGAGCAAGTGTTTCCACCCGTGTTTAAGCTCGTTAAAAAATGAACTATCCCGATAAATAACCACTGTGAATGTAATATCATCAGCCATTAAAGCCTTGGTCGTGTTTGCACCGTCACCTCCACTTTTCCATTGGCCGATCGTTCACCTCCATATGATTGTTTACCCATTTTGAGGAACAGCTGCGAAGAGTGATTTCACTAGCCATCCTTGTGACACTACCGTGATTGGAAAATTCCAACCTGTACCTGGAATCAGCTGCTAAACCTGTTTCATCACTCGTTCCTCAAAAGACGAGTCTTTTTTAAGCTCTTTTCATCTGACTCGTAAAATATGAAAATATTGCCGAGTCCTTGGCCTTCCAGCTCGTTAAAGGGACGGGAAGTGCTATCCCTCCTCTAGATTTTAATCTTTTTGGACCTGAGGGATTATTGCACAAAAAGATCAAGCGCTTGTTTTATTCGGCTCGTTAAAACTATCGAAAACTCATCCCTTCTGTATTGTTTTATACTTTTTTGGACCTAAGGGATTAGATGACGAAAAAGGACTTTTGGAGTTAACTTTATGTACCTTTTCAGACTCTCTAAAAATGAAAAGGACCGAGTTATCTTTGTCGTTAGACTCTTTAAAATCATTAAATAGCGACAAACTTGTCTTTAGACGAGAACGAGTTTCACTATCGCTAGGCTCGTTAAAACATAGCGATGGGCTTGCCCGAAGGGCAGGTTATAGAACAAGCATATGTTATCCTCCTCAAGCTTGACAAAAATAAAGAGGTACTGGTCAGCAATGACTGGGGAAAAATTGGGAGAAACTAAAGAAAACTTTGATGGTAGCAAGTCGCTCTTGAACATGACACTTTTCCTCCGTACCACAATCGGGTTGGGTTGTTTCATTCACAGGTCACATCACCATGGTCTCGCCATACCATCCATATTTGGGGTAATGCTACCTATCCATCGCATCAGTGTCGCCATATGTTCAAGAGAAGTCGTTCAGAAAAGTCAACCGTGTCCCATCCACTGCCGTACATTATCCTTCATCCTTTCATGACCGCCACCCTGAATCATATGTCACAAATCGTTTTCACCTCCATCAAAATCATTAGCTCCGTTCCGTGTCATTGATGTGGGATTCATTAAGGCCCTCCTTTGACGGATCGCTTCTTTTCGACATCAGCTCATTATCCAAGAAGTTGATCTAGGAACAACCCCTTCAGTACTTTGAAGCTTGCATGCCTCAATGGCAAGTTTCTCACTTCCGGCGACAGGTATACATCAATGACCTTCGACCGAAAGATTTTGCATGGTGTTCGATGCCAAGTCCTTTATTCACACCACGTGAGTTGTACTGCAATACCTTGAGGGTCATTATCATTAACGGTGATTCCTCTCACGCTTGTTAACGATTTACCTCATTGACCGGTAATCAAGCAATGTCTTTCCATGTTCGACTTCAGTACATTTCTCACATGGATCGAGTTGTACTTAGAGTTAAGATCGAACGAGTTTGAAGACCCTGGATCTAGTTTCATCCATCCGGGCTGCGATATATATTCAGGAAAGATAAAGACATTTACATGTACATCATTGCAGCCGATAATCATCCTACCCAAAGGATGATAATTTCATCAAAATTATCAGTCTACCACCAGACGATTGTCTGTTCTATGTACAGAAAAATGAATTTATAAAGCTGAGCATGGGAATGCCCGCCTCAGCTAGATCATGAAAGCAGTATGAAAAATAATGTATTGTATTTTATCTTATTACAGGTCTCCTCCCAGCATTGGATGAACTTCGGATCCTCCTGATAAAGCATTTCACCCGATAAACGGCCTCATACTTTAGGGGGCAACTGTTATAGACATTTTTGTGCCTTACAACATTGAGCATGAAATGTCCATAATCTAAGGGATCCAAAGTCCCTAAACATGTTATTCCTACCCCTAGAGGAACAAGGCTAACAAACCACATCAATTCACAGAAGTTCTCCACCAGAAACTGCTCAAAAACAAGTCAATTCAGGATCAATTCAGTGGCTCCACTAGCTATCTGCGCTGAATGTCAAAGTCAACACTGGCTACCTGCACTGCAACGCAGGTAGAAGCACTACCAAGGTGCGCTAAGCGAGAGTTGACAAATGGCAAGTTCATTCCAAGAGGTGTCAAGACCCAGGAAGCTTCCAGAATCTTCCTCAATGACACTTGCCTCAGTGAATTCGACTATGATGAGTAAGAGGCTCTTAATCTCCAAGTGGAAGCAAGAACCTCCAAGTGGAATCAAGAACTGATAGAGGGAGAGGACACTAGTTAGATCTCAAGCTGACTCATCCTCTCTCCAAACATCTATATATGGATCTCTCCTCCATGAGATCTGGAGGCTGGAATTTTGTTATTGCAAAGAATTGTTGTTGGTTTGAGATTGGAATCATTGGGCGCTTAATGCTTTGAAGGGGGTGAAGATAGGAATTCCATTTGCTGGGAAGGAGATGCTGGATTGGAGCCCTCTGGGTTGTATCTCTTCCTGAACCTTGTTATTCATCAATAAAGCTATCTTGGTTTCTCCTATATACTGATGTATCTTTGATGTATGATTGCATTAGTATGTTTAGTTTATTTCTAATCCTGAACTAGTTATGAATATGAATCATTGTCTTTGTGTAGTGTTCTCTTCTTGTGATCTTGCAGAAAGCTCCTGAAGCTGGGCGAGCGAGAAGGCAAGCAGCTGGGAACTCCCAAAGAGAAGAGAAACCGGATCGAGGGACAAACGGAAGACACCGGTTAGTCCATCCATCTCTCTTCATTCTTAATTCATAAAGGAAGAATACTAGAATAGATGTCTCTGTTTGTTGCTAAGGCACTGTCACACCTTAGGTGGATAGGATCGTCCTGCATAGGCATTTTTCCCCACAACACTAGGGCCATGGTAGTGTAAGCAAAAAATTCTATATATGTTTGAGTTAGAGCGAGTCTAGAGAGGATAACGAAGATAGAAGATTACTATTTTGGGCAAGTGCTAAGGCAAGAAAGCTTTGTTTCCTATACTTAGGCGAAAGGGGAAGGCTCCTGTAGCTAAGTGCGTGGAGACCTTACCAAGTCTGCAACTAAGTGTGTCGTCCCGTACAACTAGGTGCACAGGGTGGAAGAGTCACTAAATTGAACTTTGAATCTAATAAAGACTGCTTTTGGAACAAATATATTCCCTTTGTGTTTTGTTATTAATTTTGTCCAAATTATGCATTTGGCTTAATGATTTGTTTTTTGTGGAATGAGTTATAATTGTTGCTCGAACCTATTGAAGCTTTAATATCTATGCATGAACTAAGCAATAATCTATTTTTGCGAAGGTAATGGTTAAATCTATTATAATTTCTATTGAATTGGGTAAATTTGAGCAAAGGCAGGTCTAGGGTTATTATTTAGTGCGTGAAAGTGGAAAATATGCTTCTTTTAGGTCTATAAAGTCTGATCGCATAGCTTCGCGAAGATGTAAGAGATGTTTTCTTATATTTACAATAGCGGATCATAGAAAGATACAGATCTGTGTGAAGGAAGATCTAAGCTACAAGGGCTTCAAATTAGTTATCACATGGTCTCTGGATGCAAAAACCTAGTTCTAGCATCCCGCAATACTTCTTTGGGTGCGACTACAGCATGCACTATGCAAGTTGTTACCGAAAGGGCCAACAGTTCTAAGAGTTTTGTTGGTTCGCACGAACAACTCTAAACCTGGGTTATGCCCTCTTAAGCCAACAATTCCTAGAGTTATTGAGGTGTGTACTATATCTTAAGTGTGACAAGGTCAAAGCCTAGATATTTGTTAGTGGATTTCCATTAACATTTATAGATCGGATTAAGTATGATGAACCTCAGTCACTTGAGAAAGTTATTGGGAAATTGAAGCATTGTTATGAGCAGTCAAAGAACAAGACAGAATCTCAAAAAGGATGGAAAGAGAAAGACAAAGCTAAAGTTAAATGGCAGACGAAAATAACAAGGACTCAGGATGCATGTGAGAAAAAAAAACATTGCACCTTACAATAATTTTAATGGGTCACAACATTGGGGTCAGTAGAATAAAGGTAAATGGTGTTATGGTATTGGAAATGTGGTAAAGAGCATCTGAAGGGGGATTTTCCACAAAATTATGGTGGTAAGCATTAGATCTTTAGTGCATAGGAAGCACATATAGTTTCCAATGTTGGGCAGAGGATTCCACGGATTTATGCAATGTTGGATAACAAGAAGGAATATCACAAGAAAATTGTTATCAAGATGGGAAATAAGCTTTGTGATCAAATTGTTTCTATTTTGGTTTACCCTAGATCTAATTATAGTTATGTTAGTCCTCATGTGGTGGATAAGTGTGGTTTGAATAAACAATTGCACGCAGAATCTTGGTTAGTGTTTCTGGCTATAGGTACAAAGAAGAGAGTGTATCACTAGCTAAGAGCTTGTGCATTCGAGTTGAATGGTATGCTTACTTCAAAAAAATTGAACATATTTCCATTAGGATCATTTCACATTCTTTTGGGTATGGATTGGTTGTATCTTCATAGGACCAAAGTGGATTTTTATCACAAGGCCATTCAATGCTTAGATGAAAATGGAGAACAAAGGATCTTGCAAGGTAAGAAGAAGGAAATGTTAGTTAGAATGGTGACAACTATGGAGGCAAAACATAGTCATAGAAAAGGGTGTGTGTTATTTGCAATGAATATTTCTAGTGTTAAAGGTAAGGAGGTTTAGGATACGGAGCTTTAAGAAGGTACCTGCTCTTACAATAGTTATAGGATGTGTTTCCAACAGAGATTTGAGAATTTCCACCTCATAGAGAAGTGGATTTTTTGATTGAGTTGGTACTAGGGACAACACCAACATCAAAGGCATCATACAGGATAAGCACACCAGAGTTAGTAGAGCTAAAGCTACAATTGAAGGAAATTCTTGATAAGGGATACATTAGGCCAAGTGTATCACCTTGGGGTGCACTGGTGCTTTTTGTGAAGAATAAGGATGGTACTCTCAGGCTGTGCATGAATTACATGAACTTGAACAAGGTAACCATCAAGAATAGGTATCCATTTTCAAGGATTGATTTCTTATTTGATCAGTTGAAGGGAGCAGTAGTGTTCTCAAAGATTTACTTGATATCAGGATACCATCAAGTATGCATCAAGGAAGAGTACATATACAATACTCATTTCAAGACCAAGTATGGCATTATGAGTTTTTTGTAGTTCCATTTGGTTTGACTAATGCTCTAGCTACCTTTATGTGCTTGATGAATAGTGTGTTGCATCCTTATCTAGACAAGTTTGTTTTTGTATTCATTGATGACATCTTGATATATTCTAAAAATGAGAAAGATCATATCGAGGACTCAGTAGTAGCATTGAGGTTACTGAGAGAGCATTAGTTGTATGCCAATCTTAGAAAATGCAGTTTCTTCCACACATAGGTACATTACTTGCGACATGTTGTTTCCAAGGAAGGCATAGGAGTGGATCTAGAGAAGATAAGGGCTATCATGGAGTGGTTAGCTCGTAGAAATGTGGATGAGGTATGATCAATTTATGGGGCTATCAGGTTATTATAGGAGGTTCATAAGCAATGTCTCTTGCATTGCATAGTTTGGTTGTGTTATATTCTTTCCACGACTAATGCCCCTAGTTAACTGTGGGGTTAGACAGTGGTGGAGCTCCCCCTTCGTTGCACCGATTGCGCAGTGAGGGGGTCACAGGGGGTTTCAGGTGGGTGGGTAGCCCCCCTCTACGGGGTCTGGGGTAGCGCCCCAGGGAATTTTTTTTTTGGACACTATATTAGGTGGGGCGAACCTACCTATGGTTTTGTGCATGGTTTTTCACACATGGTTTTGGGCAGGATACTTTTCGGTCCATGGTATTGGATGCTTCAGCATGTATATATATGTATTTTAATATTGAAAAGAACATAATGAAAAATCAAGCTGGTAGTCTCGGTTTTGGGATCTAGGGGAAATCTTTGTGTATATGTGTTTTATGTGTTACGCTCTCATATTGTTTATTTTCTGTGTTTTAGAATTCATATGCAGGTAATTTCTGTATGGTGTTAAAACCTACATTTGGTATTAGATTTTTTTTGGCTTCAAGGGGACGCCTTTGTTGTTGAGGGGTTTCACCCGGGCTTGTGGTAGACCCTATTCAATGGGAGATCTGCGGGATCGATTCTCGTGGTGAAATAAGATGGTAAGCAGTGGAAAGATAGAGATCGAGAAATTTAATGGTTAGAGTTTTGAGTTGTGGAAACTCGAGATGGAGGATCTGTTAGTGGATAAAGATCAGTGGATCGTGGTAGATCCGAGTACTAAAGCAACGAAAGTGTCCAATGAAGAATGGAAGAAGTTGGATCAAAAGGAAAAGAGAGCAATATGATTGTGTGTCTCAGATTCAGTATTGCTGAACATATCAGGGGAAGCTATGATGAAGGCTTTGTGGGACACGTTAGGGACTTTGTACCAATCTAAGTCTCTTGTGAATAAACTGTTCCTATGGAAAAATCTGTATAACCTGAGGATGAAAGATGGAGACTCGGTGATAGAGCATATGAGCACATTTAATATTGTGGTAAGTCAGTTATTATCTATTGATATTAAAATTTCAGATGAAGATAAGTGCATCAGTTTGTTGCGTTCTCTACCATATTCGTGGGATAGTCTGGTTATTGCAATAGGTAGCAATGCAACTGCCTAGTAATTTGATGAAATAGTCTCATCCTTGCTGACGGAGGAGATGAGATGGAAAAATATGGAGAGCCAAAATGGTGATGCCTTGTTTGTACGAGGACGGTCACAAAATAGAAACAAAAATAAGTCATCAAGTGGGAGATATAAATCTAGAGGGAGATCTAAATCTCCAAGAAAACCTGTAAAGGTGGCGTGCTGGAAATGAGAAAAGAAGGGCACTAGAAAAGGGACTGTAAATCTAAACCTCCTGACAAGGGAAAGGGATCTAATGATGCTCCTTCTACAGAGGTGAAAACCACCTCAGATGAAGGTTGGGATGTGTACTTGGCTTCTTTAAGTACACATGTAGATCATGAGGCATGGTTGATTGACTCAGATGCATCCTTTCACTTCACTCGCCTTAGAGAGTGGTTCTGCGAGTATGAGAAATATGATGGTGGTGATGTCTTCTTGGGGGATGATAGGAAGCCTAGAATCATTGGTTGCAGAAAAGTCAAGTTGAAGTTGCAAGGTGGAAGGATTAGAATAATTCCGGGTGTTCTGCATATTCCTTCATTAGCCAGAAATCTAATTTCTATAAGAAAGCTGGATGATGCAGGTGTAAAAACAGTGTTCAGGAAAGATACCTGCAAGATGGTTCGGGGAGCACTGTTATTGATGTAGGGAGTTTGGATTGGAACAATGTACAAGCTGCAAGGTAGCATTGTTATTGATGGGTGCAACAGTTCTGTGGTTCTTGAAAGTGGAGCAGAAAATCTAGTGGTCTATATAGAAAATACCATGCTATGGTATCAACGGCTTGGACATATTGGAGAGAAGGGCCTTTGAATACTTCATGGTAAATGTATGGTAGAAGGTATGAGTAATATCTCTCTGGATTTTGATTTCTGTGAAAATTGTGTATATGGGAAGCAAAATCGGGTGAGTTTCCCCTTTGGTCGTAAGAGGGCAAAAAATATATTAGAGCTTGTGCACAGTGATGTGTTTGGACCTGTGAAGGTTCCATCACTGGGTAAGTCTGTGTACTATGTATCATTTATAGATGACTTCTCAAGGAATACATGGATATATTTCCTCAAGAAGAAACCTGAAGTCTTTGATAGGTTTAAAGAATTTAAGGGTCTAGTGGAAAACTAGACAGAGAAGAAGATAAAGGTGCTGAGGACATATAATGGTGGAGAGTGTTGTACCTCTGAGATAGTAGTAGGTTAGCTACCAATGCCAAAGCATCTAAAATAATTGTTTTGGAGTTTTTGGTTTTACTTTTGGAAGACCAATTAATGAATACAAATGTAGAATTGAAATACTTAATCCTTTGGATAATATTAATATCTCAGCAAAGGGTTGTTATAAAGCTTTACACGGTGATATAGATAAAATAGTGGTGAGAAGAAGACAGAAAATAATATGATTATCACAGTTTCTAGACTATAAAACAGAACAATCATAAGTATTAAAACCTTCTAAACTACGTTCCAAAGATTCAAGGCAATATAATTAAGCTTACAAAAGATATTGATGATTTATTGATTAGAGGGGATTAGCTAAACAAACAGTTCATTAATCCATTCTCTTAATAGATGATCACTTGAGGAGCTTATAGGAATAAATTGAGACACAATTATTCCTACCTAGATATCTCTATAAGTCATAAGCATATGAAGAAAAACATAATAATTGATAATTGGAAAAACTTACAGGATAACATCCTCTTCTTTGTATTAAGGTTCCAGAAAGATTGAGTACATCAAGTGTCTAGAAAATCTTCCTTTAAAGGTGCAATCAGGTTCAAAGTAGAATGAACAGTCATGACTTAACAAGCAATGAACAATGAATCTTGAACCTTGAACCCTTAACAACTCGAGAAGGGAGTTATTTATACAATAATGATACTAAGAAAATATCTTAAAACTGTTTAAAATTTATTCTAGGAAAGGAAAGATCTTCATGCAAGAGGATAGGGGCAGCTATTGAACTACTTCTTGCTATCCCTTTTATTCAGGCTTTGTTGGCTTTGTTGTTTGATATTTTTGCTTTTAAGCTGCTTGATTGTTTATATCCTTTATGCTAGTTGATTCCTTCATTTGATATTTCATCTGATACTCTTTAAACTCTGTGAATATCCTTTGACCCTGTTGAGTAACCTTTACTATGTTCCTTTTTACCTTTACTGTGCATTTCAGGTTTTTACTGTGTTTTTCAACAGTAAGATCTTTGTATTTGTCTTCAAACTATATGTAGGCTTTTTCTTTGTAAGCCTAGAACAAGAGTTTTTACCTGCAAAACACAGAAATTGTTAAGAAAACATAGGTGACAGAGAAGGACATCAATGGCTTTATTGAGCTCGAAAGGATATTGGAAGGAGTCCAGAGTGTATCGGAAGGTAAAACAATGGTTTTATTGGTCGCAGAGGCTTATGGAGGCTTCACTATGTAAATGGGCAAAACAAAGCCAAAATGGTGATTTTTGCGTTTAAACAGGAAAACAGCTTTCTTTTTGAAAGATGGTGCAAAGTGAATAGTGGTCATTTTGTAGTTATGCGAGAGGTGGATTTGGTTTTCATCACACTGCTTATGAGGTGCGGGCGGTTTTGGGAGGGGTCACCTGATACAATCTAGCCTAACACGTAGCAAGGGGAGGTCAGTGGATTACTGCTTTTTCGGGCGGGTAATGCTCGGACATAGAGCCAACCCGAAATTGCTGAGGATCGTTGGATTTGAATGCACGTGATCAGACAATGGTGGAGTGAAAGAGCAACGTAGAGGGGCCTAATGATTAATTATGGCAGTATGGGATTTATTATGGGTTAAAGATTGAGATTAGTGGGGTTTTATGGTTAAACAAAGGTTTAGGTTGGTTCTTCGTTTAAATCATAAAAATAGTTTAACAAAGAAATTCTTTGCAAAACAAGGTATGTCGAACTTGAAAAGGTATGAATTTAGATGACATCGGGTCTAGGTTCATTGGATATCACAATCATAGTTTAGCGAAGGAAGGCCAATCGCAAAGGAATGCGATAGGGGCCGAATGCGATGCGAAAAATAAATAATAGATAATAATGTGATCGGGTCCAGGTTCCTATCACATATTGGAGATTGGAACGATGGAGGGTTATTGTTTCAGTCGATACTTGCGATGAGGGGCAAATGCGAAATCGCAATGAATTATGAAATAATTTGTGTCGGGTCTGGGTCCATCGCGCATCGCATATCACAATGCGGAGGAGAGTGCATTCATGTTGAAAGGCTTGCGATCCGATGATATGCGATGTTTTATTGAATACATAGTTTTATAATAAAACTAATGGTTTCGGGTTATTTAATAAAGGAAGTTAATAATATACAGGAAAGGGAACTATTATGGGTTTAATACTATAAGTTAGTGTTAATATGAAACATGAGTGAAAAGGTGAAATATACTGAGTATAATGCTTTTCCATGAGTTATTTGATTTTTATAAATAGATCAATACTTAGGCTAAACATCTTTTTGTGGGTTTTTTGGGTAAAACGGGATTTAACATGGGGTTTTCACTTTTCCTAGGAAAAAAGGATTTTAACCTTAGGGAAAGGGGTTTTTTATGGAAAATGAATGCACTATATGAAGGTGGGATGGGGAAATTAGTAAATATAGGAATGAATGAGGATGAGGGAAGTTAATTAATTGATCTTGTAGACCTTCATTTGCTTTGTGTAATTGCCTCATGGACATAGAAACATATGGTAAAACATGATAAATGTACATTTTGTCTAATGAATTATCATACTTTTGCAACCTTTCTTCTACATACCCTTTGCTTATCCTATCATTTTTTCTTCACTTAATGGGTGCATTTAAGCTAGCAAACCCTTTTCTTTTCTGTTTATTTTAAAAAGCAAACTATTTGATTGAAACCTTATAACATCCAAGGGCTCAGATTAAACTGATGAGCACCTTATTATTCTCCATCTAACTACTAATCTGACAAGATTAAACAGTTTCGCCAGATCTTTATTCTCTAATTATAACATAAAATTTAAAGCATGAAGCAATCAAGATTAAACTATTTGATTGTCATGGGTTGTGGCATTTATGACAAGCTGAACACAACCATTATTTTGTGAAAAAATAGTAGTGGCATTTAGACTTGCTCACTTTTAGAGTTTATTTGTTTTCTTTTCTTTGTAAGCTAACATTTTCTTTTTGTGTTGATTTTTTAGGACATCTAACCTAACATTTTCTTTGATATGGACATCATCATCAAGATATTTTCAAAAAAAAAAATTCAATATTGTTATGTCCATATCCTAACTTAACATTTTTTCAAAATAGTTTTTTTTTTACTATTTTATTCTATCTTATCAAAACCAAAAAGTTCTACAACATTGGCTCCATCTGGGGACTGATTTCTCCTATAGAATGTAGAGAACTTGCAGATCCATGTGCCTTCTCCTCGGGCTATGGAGTCCTTGCTGTAAGAAAGATCACAATGACATCTTGAAAAGTAAAAGAAACTAGAGTATTTACAATGAAAACTATTTCAACTTCTTAATACCGAATGTAATGTTTGAGAAACCTTCCATTTACAGGATAAGTGGAACATCAGCCCCTCAAGGTTCTGCAACACAAAAGCGTTGTTACCCTTCACTTCAGCAATTTCTAAAGGTCCAAACCATAGATTGTCAAATTTTCCATGCTTTCCTTTCTCTTCTCTCCGGGCATCCCATCTTAGAACTAGATCACCTTCCTTACAGTCCCTTTCCCTAGATCTTCTGTCAAACAGGCCCTTCATCTTATTATGATATTTCTTCAATTTGTGTTGAACTTCATCTTTGTTTTCATTAAGTTCAATAATCTAATTTTTTTTTCTTGAAAAATCATCAGGTTTATCTGTTGAATCCTACATGAATTTTAAAAAAGGGAAGGCCAAATTGGTAGGGAAAATTTCATCTTTCCCATAGACTAATTGAAATGGAGATTTTCCTGTTGATCTCTTTGGAGTAATTCTGTTTGCCCATACTGCATAAATCAAATGTGAATCCCAACTCTTCTTATGATCATCTAGAGTATTTTTTATTACCTTTACCAAACTTTTGTTTGATGACTCTACAAGGCCATTACCTTGAGGGTAGTATGGAGTTGAATGTTGTAACAAAATCTGATATTTCTGGCAAAAGTCAATCATTTTAACACTAGAAAAATCTGTTGCATTATCAGTGAAAGTTTGAGTTGGGCAACCAAATCTAGATAAGATATTCTCCTCAATAAACTTAATTACTACTGAATTAGAAGCATTTCTGACTAGAATTGCTTCCACCCATTTAGTAAAGTAGTCTGTTGCAGTGAGGATACATCTATGTTGATTACCTGAAGTGGGGTGAATCTCTCCAACAAAATCTAATCCCCATTGAGAAAAATGTGTTGAAACTATTGATGGAACGAGTGGAAGAGATGCTAATTTTTGTTTACCAGCAAACATTTGACAAGGAACACAACCTTTGACCTTTGCCCCTACTTGTAAGAACAATGTGGGCCAATAAAATCCTCCCCTTAGAATCTTGTATGCTGTTGCTTTCCAAGCATAATTTCCCCCACAAAATCCTGTATGAAACTGATCAATGATTCCTTCAATTTCTGATTCTACTAAACATAATAACAAAATATTTAGTGGATCTTTCCATTATAAATTTTCATTTATAATGCAGTACTTGAATGATTTTAATTTAAGGGTTTTACATTGGGTTTTGGAGAACGATGTTGGACACTCAAAATGGATCAAGAAATTTACAATATCTTGATACTAGTTTGACAACAAGAATTTTTCATCAATGTGTGTAGGACTAATCTGCTCTAAAGGTAGAGGTTCTTGTGGATTCTCACCATTAGGATGAAGGGAAGGTTCTTGTGGACTTTCCCCTTCAGCAAGGACAGAAGTTTCTTGTGTATTCTTCCCTTGTGCAAGGACAGAAGGTTCTTGTGTATTCTTCCCTTGTATTTCTAAAACAGAATTGATTCCAAGTACGTTGCAGTTGGATTCAGCTAGAAGCTTGGCTAATCCTTGACCTTTTACTAGCTTGGTAGTCTTGATAGTTAGATCAAAATCCAAAATTTGAGTGATCCATCTACCTCTTTTCCCATCAGTATCTGGTCGGGTTAGGACAATTTTCATAGCACTATTAGGGACATATGTAGTAATAGGTGAATGTAAGACATACATCTTGAATGATTTTAGGGCTTGAATAAGGGCATAGGCTTTCTTCTCAATGATTTCATACTTAAGCTCAGCATCTCTCATAACCTTGTTGAAAAATGCTATGGTTTGGTCATGGGAATCTTTATTTTTCTGTAATAGAATGGCAACAAGGGTTGTTTTAGAGGCAAAAGAGAAAATACTAAATGGCTTAGTATAATCAGGGCTAGCTAAGGTGGGAGCTTTAGAGATAACCATTTTTATTTGTTCAAATGCATGCCTAGAAGAGGCAATCCATTTGACTTGATGGTCCTTTCAGAGCATGTCAATTATATCTTTTACAATCTTTGCATAATTTGGAAGAAATCTCCTTAGAAAATTAATCTTGCCTAAAAAATCTTCAATCTCCTTCTTGTTTCTAGGTAAGGTCAATGTTTCAATGGAAGATACTCACTTGGTGTCAATTACTACTCCCTCCTTTGAAATTATATGGCCCAACAGTTTTCCTTCTTTGACAGAAAACAAGGACTTCTTAGGGTTCAATGATATTCCAAATTTTCTACACCTGTCAAAAACCTTCATCAAGTGCTTTAGATGTTTCTGATCAGATTTAGAAAAAGCAGTTATGTCATCGAGATAAATAACCAAAAATTTATTTACCTGACCCATAAAAGCTATGTCCATAGCTCTCTGAAATGTTTCTCTAGCATTGTTTAAGCCAAATGGCATCCTAGCATACATGAATGTACCCCAGGGTGTAGTAAAGGTTGTCTTATCTCTGTCTACTGTATCAACATTCCCCTGATTGTAACCTGAAAAACCATCAAGCATAGAAAGTCTTTGTGCTCTTGAAATCATTTGAAGTAACTGATCTATTTTGCGCAAAGGATAATTATCTTTTAATGATGCCTTGTTCAAATTTCTAAAATCCACACAGAGTCTTATTTCTCCATTTTTCTTTCTAATAGGAACTAGATTTGCAACCCAATTAGAACATCTAAGAGGGAGGATGATCTAAGCATCTAGCATTTTCTTAATCTCCCTTTCTACAGTTGGTAGAAGGGCTGGATTTATTCTTCTAAGTTTCTATTGATAAGGTTTTACTTCTGCCTTCAAAGGAACCTTATGCTTATTAATGAAGTATCATAGGTCTTTAGATCAGCATAAGTCCAAGAAAAAACATCCTCATAATTTTGCAGTAACTTAAGATATTGAGCTTTGATCCTAGGGTCTAGAGATGCACATATTTTGATGTTTTTGATATCTTCATCAGTTCTAATGTAAATCTCTTCTAGGTCATCTTATGAAGAAATGGACTGAGGGTTTCGGAGGATATCATTTTGATCAAACATTTTTTCTAAAGGAATGAGTCCTTTTGGAATAAAATTATTAGATAATTGAATAATGTCATGATTAGAAATTTGGGTTTTAAAATCTAAAGTATCATTTCCATCTGTATTTTCATTTATTTTATTTCTATCTTCATCAATCTATAGAAATTAAAAATCATCTATTACCTTCAAAAATGATTTCAAATGTTTATCATCTTCGAATATTTGTTAATGTTTCAAATTATCTGGGATAGATGGCCTATATTTGACTTCTATCTGGTAGAGTACATCAGTATGATCAAGAATTTTAAAAGAGCTAGCAGAGACAGCTAAGGAATTTGCATGAATATTCTGATCTCTGGGAATATGAGTCAAATTAAAAGCATCAAAGAAGTTTTCAACTGAATCCCATCATTTCGGTAGGACTTAAGTCTAGGGTGCTTGGTCTAGCAAACATTTCTTACTTGCTTAACAATAAGTTCTAAATTAGTAAAAGCACTTAAGTTTTGAACTTTTAAGCTTTTGGCTAATTGCAATCCTAAAAGGAAAGCTTCATATTCAGCCACATTATTTGTAACCTCGAAATCTAATTTACATGATTGGGTTATATTTTCTTTTTCAGGTGAAATTAAAACTACTCTAGCTCTTGCCCCATCTTTTGTGCAAGAGCCATCAAAGAATAGTTTCCAAATATCAGTTTGGTTTGGTTCAGGACTTTCAACTACCTCTTCAATTTTGACTTGAATTTTATGTTGGTTTGAAGTGAGTTGAGAAAAACCAAAGTCTTGTTCTATTACATAAATTGGATGGTTCCTTGGCTGTTCAGTCTTACAAACAGTATGTACAAATCTTACCTCTCTATACAATCTTAATTGCTCTCCATAAACAGGAATAGTAGCATATAACATATCCATCTGTAGAGTTCCCTGTAATTTGGCACAGCAAGAATTAGAAAGGAGCATTCCAAACTTGGGAGGGATATCTGTGACAACAATATCAAGTACTATACTTTTCACTAGAATTTGGGCAAGGGTAACCACTATATCCTTGATCAATCCCAAACAAGGCACCCTTTTAGAATCAAAGGTGTACAGGTCATGGTAGGATCTAGTTATGTCGAGTTTTAAATGGTCCATGACAAATTTTGGCATAAGTTTGTGTGATGCTCCTAAATCAAGCATACAATTATAAACATGGAATCATTTGTTTTAAGAGTTACATAAAAGGAGGCACTATCTCATCTATCATGTCTGAACTAGGGCCAAAAACTACTGCTGGTTTTTCATCTTGCAAACTTATGACATCACCTTCAGCATCAACCGAGGTATTTTGTATCCATTTTGTGACTTGGCTTTTGTAACCAGGGTTTTTAGAAAGGTCTGGCAGTGGAATTGGGATCTTAACCCTATCTAATTCTTTTTCAACATTAAATGTAGTCAAAATGTTTTTCCCGGTTTGGGTATTATTAATTGACTGATCTAAGGGTTGAATAAGAGTTGTTTGAGATTTAGGAGTTTTGGTACATGGTTCAATTATTGGAGTTTCCTTTGGAGGTCTCCTAGGACTAGGTCTAGGCCTAATGTCATATCTCTTGTTTAACTCTGCAATTAAAAATTCAGAGAAAGCGTGATATTTAGAGACCTGTGAAGCTTCCTGATCTTCTTAAACTTTATTTTGTTGTGAGAGAGGAATGATGGCTGTTTGATTGGAAGAAGAATACATACTATTAATATCTTCAGTAATTGTCATAGTATTATCATCAGGTTGTTGGTCATCTATCAATAGAGGAGTAGGAACCTGTTGATCATTGCTAGGTCTCTGAAGAATTTGTAGTGGTGGATTTCTTTTATGCTCACCTTGAATTTGGTTTTGGGGTCTAGTAATTGTTTGTTGTATTGTCCTAGGTTGGGTCTCAATCTTTGAAATCCTATTTGATAGGTTTCTAAGAAGAGATGTTATTTCATCTATTTTTGAGTCTTCTGATTTAGTCTTATAGGAACTAGAGGCTTCTTGAACAGATTTGAGTTTTCTTTGAGCCTTTTCCTCCTTAAGTTTTAAAGAAGTTGAGGCTACCCTATTTGCTTCTACTTCTATAGCGTTTGTTTACATATCTTCAAGAGTTCTTGAATTTCTCTCTCGTAGCATAAAAACAAAGTCATCATCAAAAGCTTTATAAAATCTAGACTTAGCTGCTATTACAGGAGGCTTACAATCAGCAGGCATTTTATGATAGAGTTTATTGAATCTTTTGATAAAATCTGATACTGGTTCACCGAAGTTCCTTTTAAGCTCTTCAAATTCTATGAGAAAGTAAAGAGGATCCTTTTTCACCCCCCATTGATTTTTAAATATGGTTGTAAGCTCTTCCCAATTTCTAATGGAAGCTGTTGGTAACTACCTAAACCAAATCCTCACATTTCCTTCAAGTGATTATATAAACAATCTCATATAAACATTTTCTTGTTCAATATTCATGTTGTTTCCAAAGTCTAGGAAAGCTTGAAGATGGTCCTCAGCCGAGGGACCAGTTTCTCCATTGTACCTGGGAAGGTATTTTAAGTATCCAGCTGGGAATGCATCAAGGTTATTAGGTAAGACTAAGGCAGCATATCTATCCTGTACAATAGGTCAGAAAGCCATGACAGTAGGTGGTGTATGAGGTGCTTGAGGTGTATGAGGTTGTCCAGGTGGAGTATGAGGTGTTTGTGTGGATGGATGAAGAATAAGTACAGGAAGAAGATGGTGATTCAAGGGTTGATGAACTAGTTGGAGGTGAAGGAGGAGGAGATCTCCTGAAAGACTTCAAAGGATTCTTAATAACTAACTTTGGGAGCTGTAAAGGAATACATTCTTTTGTTTAAAAGAGACGATTGGAATATATAGTGAAGGTTTCCTCTGGTTGTTCAGAAGAAGAAGCTTCAGGTCAGTCAAAAATGGAAGGAAAATGATAGGTGGTAGGGGATATGAAATCTGTGGGTTTATATTCTGGTAGATTAACACCCAAATTATATTCAGTTTTAGGTGATCCTGGTGGTAGTGTGGGTATTGGATGAGATTCTAATGAATGAATAAGGTAGGCTGACTCAACTCCTTTATCTAGAAGTTCAGCAACTCTAGGTGATAAATGGGAGTAATCAGGATCAGATGGGATATTACTATAGGGGTCAAATGATCCTAATTCTTCAGACTGTAGGACTAAAGAGGAAGACAAAGATGGTTTCTGTCCCCTTTTAGAATTGGCTTTTCTCAAAATCCTTTCAGGATCTAACACAGGACTAACTATGTCAGCTTCTGAACGAGATTTGGTATGTTTAAAAGGTGCTATCTTGGGAGTGTGGAGTCACCAAGGTGAATGATTTTAACCTTTGTAAACCATTTAATCACCTTAAAGGAAAATAATGAATGAATATCATTGTCCCAGGGAAACTTAAAAGAAATTTGAATCCTCGACAACGACGCTAGTCTGATGTTGTACCTCTGAGATAGTAGTAGGTCAACTACCAATGCCAGAGCATCTAAAATAATTGTTTTGGGCTTTCTGTTTTTAGTTTTGGAATACCAATGAATGAAGATAGATGTAGAATTGAATCACTTAATCCTTTGGATAATATTAATATCTCAACAAAGGGCTGCTATAAAGCTTTACACAGTGATATAGATCAAATAGTCGTGAGAAGAAGACGAAAAATAATATGATTATTGTTACACAGCAATTTGTCACCGTTTGTCACCGTCCATGTTACCCCTCTCCCACACACTGGAGGACTCATTCTGGGACCTGTGAGAAGTGACATGACCTGAAACCACTTGCATCATATTCCTCTAAGTATGAGCTTCATATGCCCTGAAGACATCTCCTGCAAAATACCCATGAAAACAGCTCTTTTTGCATTAGCGCGGGTTCACAGTTCACTGCCCGCGCCAATGAGGGAAATCCTCTAAAAAGGGCGCGCCATTGGCACTCTGTCTCAGAGTCGCACTCGCGCCGACCGAATTGAGTAAAGTTTTTAACCAACAAGCTCCCGAAGCTTCTCTTCAACCCATTCACCAACTGAATCTATGTTGAGCTACGATGGTTTGGCTTCGAATATCCATAGAAGGGAAAGTGGTTTTCCACCTTTCATGGAAGTTTCCAAGTGATAAAGCCAATCCCATGAATAATGTGGTTGATCCTATCTCTTTCTTCTCTATCTATAAAATCTTGCCTCTATGCCTTGAGCAAGCTAGTTACAGTCATAGTTACAATAGTTCCAGTTCTAGCATAGTGATAGAGAGTTTGAAGCTGCAAGAGCCTTCTTTGCACCCATAAGGCCAAATACAAGTAAGGAGATTCTTGTCACCCAAAGAGAGAGAGGCTTGTTCCTCATCCCAGCAAGCTTTGCAAGACTTGTGTAGCTGACTACCCAGCCAAAGGAGGATTTGACGTCAGAACAATGGTTGTATTCTTCTTTGTTATTTATTAATAATAGATGACTATCATTATGGTTCCACTCTCATTGTCTTATGATTGATGTTGAGTTATATCTTTTCTGACTGATATATAGTTGCATCTATTGGATTTTATGCTTGTATTTGTGTTGTTCTTTGCATGTGCAGGTGTCCAATCATGGAGATCGTGGGGATCGTGACCGGCCGAAGCAAAGGAACGAGAGCGACGTCTCTTCTACAAATATTAGCGTTGGAATCCAAGTAGGTTCACACCATCCACTTTTTATTTGCAATTAGGAACTTGCGTGATAGCATTGTTTGATTGTTGCTAGACCCGGTCTAGGCTAGTAGGGATCATCTCTGTCCGCAGAGGGGATTTACCTCCACAACAATTATCACATCTTGTAGACTATAAAAAAAACAATCATAAGTATGAAAACCTTCTAAAATATGTTCCAAAGGTTCAAGGCAATATACGTGAGCTTATAACAGATAGTTCATTAGTCCATTCTCTTAATAGATGATCACTTCAGGAGCTTATAGGAATAAATTGAGACACAATTATTCCTACCTAGATATCTCTATAAGTCATAAGCATATGAAGAAAAACATAATGATTGATAACTGGAAAAACTTACAGTATAACACAAACTGTGTAAAACCAAATTCGGAATCCTCTACTTTGTATTAAAGTTCTAGAAAGACTAAGTACATCAAGTGTCTAGAAAAGCTTCCTTGAAAGGTGCAACCAGGTTCAAAGTAGAATGAATAGTCATGACTTAACCAGAAATGAACAATGAGCCTTGAACCTTGAACCCTTAACAACTCAAGAAGAGAGTTATTTATACAATAATGAAACTAAGCAAATATACTAAAACTGATTAAGATTTAATCTAGGAAAGGAAAGATCTTCATGCAAGAAGATAGGGGCAACTATTGAACTGCTTCTTGATGTCCCTTTTATTTAAGCTGTGCTAGATTTGTTGTTTGATATTTTTCCTTTTAAGCTACTTGATTGTTTGTATCCTTTACACTAGTTGATTCCTTCATTTGATATTTCATCTGATACTCTTTAAACTTTGTGAATATCCTTTGACCCTGCTGAGTAACCTTTACTACATTCCTTTTTACCTTTACTGTGCATTTCAGGTTTTTACTATGTTTTTCAACAGTAAGATCTTCGTATTTGTCTTCAAACTGTATGCAAGTTTTTTCTTTGTAAGCCTGGAACATGAATTTTTACCTGCAAAACACAGAAATTGTTAAGAAAACATAGGTGATAGAGAAGGACATCAATGGCTTTATTAAGTTCGAAAGGATATTAGAAGGAGTCCAGAGTGTATCAGAAGGTAAAAAAATCATTTTATTGGTCATAGAGGCTTATGGAGGCTTCACTGCATAAATGGGCAAAACAAAGCCAAAATGGTGATTTTTGAGTTTAAATGAAAAAACAACTTTCTTTTTGAAATATGGCACAAAGTGAAAAATGGTCATTTTGTCATTATGCAGGAGGTGGTTTTGGTTTTCATTGCACTTCTTATGAGGCACGGGCGATTTTGGGAGTGGTCACCCAATACAATTTGAGCCTGACACATAGAAAGGGGAGGTCAGTGGAATACTGCTTTTTTGGGCGTGTTGCACAAAATATTGTCACCATGACATTCTGCAATCAGTGTGAGTCTATCACCACTCATACTTTCCTCCTTTGCAAGTCTTAAACCTCAACTCTTCATTTCAAGCCCTGAAAAATGAGAGAAAGCCCTTAAAAATCTCTAAAACTCTAGTTCTGCACTTTCTCTTAGCATTACCTATAGTCCCGCACCCACTGGTCATGTCCCCTGCGTACCTGACCGCTCTGTTTCTATGTAATGGGTGCGGACCCCTGTAAAATTCAAAAGGGTGCAAGTACATTCTTAAAAACTCACTTTGGGTTATTTCCGGAAGCTTCTAGAGGGAACCTTGAGGTGGCAAGTTCGCTCCTTTAAGGTGCATGCATCCCATACCTAAAGGAGCTAACCCCTTGATGCGAGGAGCTTATCCCTTTGAAGGAGGACTCTATCCATTCATAGGTGGACCTGTAACCTCCTTTCTTTGCACTATGAAATGAGGCATTGGGCTGGTTATTGAAGAGGTTGAAAGATGAATATTTTTTAGGGTAAATGCTGTTGGAATTTAGACTTCCTAATTGAGCTTGAGAGGAGAGATTACATGCCTTTTTTTATCTCATTGGGAAGAGTGTGAGGCTTGTCAAAGTAGAGGATATTCTTTCTTGGACCCTGGGAGGAGCTTGTACAACATCAAGGCACCAAAGGTTGTAAAGTTCTTCTTTGTTCAAAGTTAATACAATCAAGTTTATTTTTCTTAATAAGTTGTCTTTTATGGTTTATTTCATGGATTCCTTGATCACCATGATGAATATGATTTATTATATTAGCTATGCAGGTGTTATTTGATGTGTGGTTGTTTTTGTTTTCGTGTTCTTAAAAGGAAGCTCATTCGGACGGTCGAAGCGTGGCTCCCACAAACTAGCGTTGGACTTAAGGTAGGGTCTAAAACACCTCTTGGTTTTTATTTATAAACCACAATATTCAGAGAAAGGTAGATTTCCTTGTTCTGCTTGTCACTAGATATCAGTTGATACTAGGGAGATTGGTCTTGTCTGTAAGAACGATTTATCCAGCCGACAAATTGGCGACTCCACCGGGGACTTGAATTTTGGTGTTTTTGCCTTTAATTTTAGTTTGACTTGAGAAACTTTTTCTCTGTTTCTGGCTTTTTGCTTGATATGTGTGGGTTGGGTAGGTTTTAGATTCTAATTTTTTTTTTGTTTTTTTACGTTTTTGAAAGAGGACTGCATGTTCTATTTGTAACATAGTGCGGACATCCCCGCACTATTACTTTACTACACAGAGCGGTACCGCATCTGATTATATCAGAAGCCTGCGGACCCTGTCAAATTTTTGAAAAACCTAAAATCTTTTCATCCAGTTAAGCTAAGGATTTGTTTACGTTTTTTAGCCTCTGCCCAGATCTCCATGTGTCTTGTCGGAAAATTCTTGTAAGTGAATTCATTGGCATTTTGGTTTTAGGTGATTTTCTAGAAGTTTTGTGTGCCTGGTTTGATTTTCGCTTGGTCCTTGTAGTAACTCAGAGATTAGAAGCATAAGAAACCTCAGATTACCCTGCTCTTTTTGGTATTCTTGATGAGTCTAACTGATTTGTGAAATCTGCCCTTGGTGAGAATAGATCTCGTTTTCTCTTAGCAAAGCTTTGAACGAACTTGTTGGAAAGTTTTGAATTTCATTTTTTTTTAAAGAAAACATAGCTGGGTGTTTTTGATTAATTTGTTATTCTGAATGAATTTGTCCTTAGTTTGCTGAATAACTAAGTAAAACGTCCTCAAAAATAATTTTTTTAAGCTTTTGCTTCATTTAGGTTTTTAGAAATTTTTAGATCTCAAGCATAGTTTTTCATAGTTTTGAGTGTTTTCTAGAAATTTTAGAATCTCTTTTGAAAGAAATTGTTTTCTGTAGTTTTTGAGAGTTGAAAAAGAAAGGGATTTTTCATGAGCATAATTAGTAGTCTTGTTTCTGAGTTTATTGAAAAAGACAAAAAAAAAAATTCTTTTCATTTATGTGTTGAAGAAAAGATTTGATTTTCAAATAATTGCATTCTCAACTTTTTCTTTAGCTAGAAATTCATTGAAGAAAAAGAATTGTTTATCATCTTAGGTGCATTTTTAGTGTTTTGGAGTCGAGTCTTCACACCATAAAGTTTCATCTCCATATCTTTTGACTTAATAAATAACCTATAGAAATAACGCTTAAAGTATTATTGATCTAGCAATCTTTTATTTCTAGGGCTCTTATCACCAACATAGCTTAGGCTAGTATCTTGGAGTAGGGAGTAATTAACTCTCCAAGATAGTTAAAAAAAAACAAGTAGCTATATCTTGCGGTAGGAAATAAATTCCAATTGTTACATCTATGCTCTAGGAAGCTCCTCTTAAAGGAGTCAAGCACGAGATCATATCTGAATCAGTGGGGTAATCAATCCTTCCTCATTGGGAACGATAGCAGATATACACATATTAAAAATAGTAAACCTCAGATTGACCATTGTCGAGGAGCCTGGGGTTACCTGTTGGTAAACCTTGGATTATGTCAAGGAGCCTTCAAGGGGATTGAGCTTTGTTACTCTGCCCTTGCGTGTGTATCGAATTGTAGACTGTTCCCCTAGGTATATTTGTTTCTTTTGGTAACCATAGTGACCATAATCTATAGGATTCCTTCCTAAGGTGACGGTGGAGGGAAGATCCCACTGTACCTGGAGCAAACGTTGACTAGACTCACTTGTACTCTCTGGGGGGTTCTCTCCACCAGAGATGGTTTTGTGAAGAAACTTGTGCCAATTTGTTTCATTAAGCAGGTTGTTGGGGTAACTGTTCCAACTGCCCTTTCTGTATTGAATTCTGCGACGTTGGATTTCATCACCAACTAGTGTTTTTGGTAGAGAAAGTTACTGTTTGTGTGTGGTTTGAACTCTTTATATTTTTTAGGTGTGTGATTCAATTGTTTGTTTCTTTAGAGACTTTAGGTGGTTTTATTGAGATATTCTTTGTTTGCCTATGAAGTAATTAAAATATTTAATTGTGGTTGAATTACCGAGACAATCCATAGACTTCGGGGGCAACCTCCCGAGTATTCACCAAGCTAGCTTGAAGGGCTATGAGCTCTTGTAACTCCTAGTGATAGTAGAGTTTGGTCACTGGAAGATAGAGAATCTTCTTTAGTTGTTCATCCTGATTATCAAGTTCAAGCAAAAAAGTATATTTCTGAACCAATTTCATTTTCTGAAGTTACTGGTAGTATATCTTCTACTAGTGAATTAGCCAAAGAACCTGAAATTTCTGAACCTGAAACTGAACCTGCTACTACTCCATCGTCAGGATTTGCTTCTCCAACTTCTAGTGGTCCTGGTTCACCCAGGGTAAGAAGGATCATTACCCAAAATCTTCCTTCAAGACTCATTTCTATTGAAGAACTTGTTAGTCCAGAAGAAGATATAAGTCTCCCTGAAAATCAACCAACTTTATAACTTAGGGAGCGTGAATCAATTTTCTACAGTCCACCTAGGTGGGATGCTTGGTACCTCTCATTGACCAACTTTTTAGAAAATCCGGGTCTTAGTTTTTCACCACCTAGAATTCCTTTTCATCCAACACCTAGATGTTATTATCCTCCTTTGAATATGTCAAGATAGTCATCCATGTTTTCCCAATCACCGGAAACATTTTTATATGGTGGTCCTTCTATTCCTTCTGGGTATCAGTCACTCACTGGTACTTTTTCAGGAGAATCTCCTCAACCCATTGAACATGGGATATCAACTGGTAATAATGGAACTAAACCATTGAGTGTAGAAGAAATTCTTATGATGTTTGGTACTATTCCAAATCCACAACCTCAAGGTAGCTAGTTATCGCCTGGGGGGCAACCTCAAGGTACTCAATTATCGCCTGGGGGGCAACCTCAAGGTAGTCAGTTACCACCTGGGGGGAAACCTCAAGGACAATACATTCCTTCGGGATAGTACATTCATCAAGGTCAACCACTGACTCAATATATACCTCAAGGTCAACCCCAGTAGCAATATATGCCTCAAGGTCAACCCCAGTTTCAGTATGTGCCTCAAGGTTATCAACCTCAAGGTCAGTACCCAACACAAGGTTTCCAACCACATTCAGCTCAATCATTTGTTCAAGTAGCTGGAAATGTACCTTTGAATTATCAGCCATATGCTCAACCTGTTTATGGTCCTCAATATGCTTAACCTTCTATGGGTCCATACCCCAAAATGAACATGGTGTGGGATCCATCTCAATCTCAAAAGTTTTTTCAACCTAATGTGCAGTTGCCATCTCAATCTAGACAACCTTTGGTTTCTGGTTCAACCCAGCAACCTGTCTAGCCTACTATTCAAACTTCTGCACCTGGTGTAGCTCATCAGTATAGGCCTAGTTTGCCTCGAACGCTGCGTCAAATGACGCCTGCAACTATTGCAGCTTCTATTCAATCTACCCCAGCTACTTTTGGAGTATCGACAGCTCCAGTTTCTACTGTTCCTGCATCAACTCCTCAAGCATCTTTACCTCAGTCCAGACCCACAATTCAGACTTCGGTTTAGATGCCTGTAGGACAACTTGGTCCAAGTACCGTTGTCACAATTCAACCACAATTCACTTATCAACTGTAGCAGGGACAGTACCAATTCGGTCCTGTTGTGCAAATCCCAGTTTACCAGTATCAACCATACCCTTGATATACTTATAAGCAACCTCAACAACCCCAGTACAGTCCGGTTAATCCTGGTTTTCTAGGAGGATATAATATCCCAAATGAAATTCAAATTCCAAGTTATCCTAGATGTCCTCCTCCTGGGGCTGGTCTTATGACCCAAGGTTTTCGTGACCCTAATCATCAGTTACCATTTATAGCAACTTTGGACTTGCCTGATTTGTCGCACCTTATGAACGATCCAATTAATTATCTTCCGTTTTGGCCACCAATGCCAAATAAGTTGCCTAGTGATATCCCAAAGTTTGAAGGTAAATCAGGAGAGGACCCGTCAAACCATGTGATGACTTATCACCTTTGGTGTGCTTCTAATTCCATTATAGATGATTCAATTTGCTTACGTCTTTTTCAACACACTTTGATTGGTCTTGCGGCCAAATGGTACATTGAGTTACTGCGAGCCTCTTTTTATGATTTTAGTTAGTTAGCCACTTCGTTCTTAACTCATTTTCAGTTGCCTATCAGACATGACAATGGCACATAATTATTAACTTCATTAAAATAGTCAACGTCCACATATATTGCAGATCATACATACGAATGGCGACGTCGACGATGTTTAGTGAAAGTTTTTATTCTGGATCAAATTTTAGCAGAATGGTTTGTTAAATCATTGTTACCTAAAATCACTGAGGATGTAGCTAAGGCAGGAGTTGTTACTAAAGAGCAAGTAATTTCTCAAGCTCAGTACCTTGACCTCGTTTATACGCAGTCGGGTACTTTACACGAAAAAATCCCCGACCTTCCAAAACAAAATCAAATAACTGTAGCTCCTTCAGGGTCTCATGTCGCTGATGGTATGATTGGTTCAGTTAACACCAAAAGCAAGAAGAAATCTTGCAGGAATTCTTCTCCTATTATAAATTTACCAGATTCCCCAACAGGAGACTCTTCCACTGAAATTCCTGCCGATATTCATGTCGTAGAATCATCTACAGCCAAATCAAAATTCAGCGGTAAAAAGAAGGGGAAGAAGAAAAATAAACAAAATTCGAAAGAGAAATCAGATAAAACTGAATCTACTGACGAGAAACGTAAACCTCGCTATCCTTGTATCATTTGTGACGAAGATCATTTTACAAGAGACTGCCCACATCATGCAGAGTTTGCGAAAATCGTCAAAGGTTCTCAAACGCCTGCTGTCTTAAAGGATCCTTTTCCTAGTCAAGATAGTAAGATGATCGTTTCTTCCTCAAATGCCTTAGAAGAACCCATGATGATGATGTCCCATGTTAGGATTCCAATGCAATCGCAAGATTATGGTAGTAAAATTCCTATTGGTGGTAAGGAAGCAGAATCTTCTAATTCAAACCCATCAACTTCAACTCCTTCTAGTTCCAACCCGCTACAGATCGAGAAACCTAATCTAGACTTAGTAATCAAACCACCTGCTAAAGGTATACTTCGAAAGTCAGCTTTCAATCCGCATGCGAGAGCTACTCAGAATTATAACATTGTTGAAGACTTAGCTATTTCCCCTTCAACAATGTCGGCTTTGGAGGTGTTGCAATCATGCCCAACACAGCATAAATTGCTATTGCCAGCTATAGGAGCTGTTGATATTCAGGACTCGAACCTTATAATCTTCGATTTAGAGAATAGTACACCTCGCTTACCTCATCAAATGGCTTTCCAGATTCCAGTGTTAGTCAAAAACAGACCTTGCTTTAGGACTGTAATTGATGAGGGAGCTTCTACGTGTATTATGTCAATCCAGTGTTGGAGATCACTTGGTTCTCCTACACTCAATCAATCCCCGATGATTCTAAAGGCTTTTGGTGGCCATGGGTTCCATCCTTTTGGCATTCTACAGGATTTACCTATAGGGGTTGAAGGAAAAACTGTTAATCTAGATGTGGAAGTGGTTGATGCCCCTCTAGATTACAACCTTCTTTTGGGTCGTAGCTGGTCTTACGCTATGACTGCTGTTGTTTCATCGGTCTTTCAGCTTATAAAGTTTCCTCATAATGGAAAGATCATAAGTATATACCAGTTGACTTATTTTTCATCCGACCCAGTCTCTTCTGAAAGTATCTAGCATGTCAGTAAAACAACTATCCCTTACAAGGATGTTGGGGTAGGATTAGTTAAAGATTCTGGTTCACTAAGAACGTTTCCTTTCCTCCTCCTAACGTATCGCCTTCTATTGCAACCATTCATATGATTTCATCAAACACTATTGTTTTGAATGATCCTTGGATCGTACCTTCTGAATCTGAGGTGCATTCATTTGGTGATGCGATGCCTTTGAGTCCCTATGAAATTACATATCAAGTTGTACAGTCGTTTTCTGACCCTTATTCAACCAAAATTGATCTAATGAATGTGGTCCATGGATAATCACTTTCAATATCAACCTCAGATTCAACAACTTTTTCTGAGCTTGTTCATACGGATGAGTAGATTCATGAAATTTTGTCTGTTGATGATTTACCATGGGAAGATCTTCATCATAGATCTTCATTTTTACCTGAGCTTGATCATTTTGAAAATGATTTTTCATCTATTTTTACTACTGATTATGTCAAAGAACCACAGAATCCATTGCAACATCCTGATTCTGAATTGAATTTGGGAAATATTTCTCGAACGGTTCCTATTGACATTTCAGTTAAACCAGGAATTGTTGAAAACATTCATATAGGTGCTTCTTGTATGGAAAATGAACTCCAAACTTATAAAGCCCTATTTCAATAATTTCGTGATGTGTTTGCTTGGTCATACGAAGAGATGCCAGGAATTGATCCAGCAATTGTTGTTCATGAAATCAAAACTTACCTGGATGCTAAACCTATCCGGCAACATTTGCGTCAGATACATCCGCGGAAAGCTGCTGCTATTAAAGCTGAAATTGAGAAACTACTTCGAGTAGGTTTCATTTATCCAATTCCTTTAATGGATTGGGTATCGAATATTGTTCCTGTTAACAAAAAGCAAGGAATGATAGGAATATGTATCGATTATAGGGATATTAATCGAGCTTGTCCTAAAGACAATTATCCAACTCCCTATATCGATCAAACCATTAATGATTGTGCCGGCAGTGAAATATTCTCCTTTATGGATGGTTTTTCTGGTTACAATCAAATTAACATACTCCCTGTTGATCAACCAAAAATGGCTTTCATTTGTCCATGGGGGACGTTTTCTTACTGCAAATTGCCTTTTGGATTGAAGAACGTCGGAGCAACTTTTCAAAGAGCTATGTCTTATGTGTTTCATGACATCGAGCACATTGTGCAACCTTATCTCGATGATTTACTTGCCCATTCATTACGTAGAGCTGATCATCTCATTCATTTACGAGCAATCTTTATGAGATGTAGGCAATATCAAATTAGGTTGAATCCACACAAATGTGTTTTCTGTATAGAAACAAGTTGTTTACTGGGATTCATTGTTTCAAAATCCGGAATTCGTGTCGATCCATCGAAGGTTGAAGCTATTGTCAAATTGCCTCCTCCTTCGAATCTTCGCCAACTCCAAAGTTTGCAAGGGAAAGCAAACTTTTTACGTCATTTCATGCCTAACTACACCGAGATAACACAGGTTTTTACCAGGTTGTTGAAACAAAATACTCCATTCTTTTGGGATGAGATAGTTGACAAATCTTTTGATGCACTTAAACACGTGTTGACCCATGCACCGTTATTGCATCCTCCCAACTACAACCAGGATTACTTCTTGTACCTCGCCGCTTCTCATTCCACCATCAGGATGGTTTTAGTTCATGAAGATGAATTCAATAGTGAACATGTGATTTACTATCTTAGTCGAACTTTGAATCCAACTGAGCTTAAATATTTGCATGTGGAGAAATTGGCCTTGGTAGCTGTTCAAGCTATCCAAAGACTTTGTCATTACATCTTACTACACAAAACTACAGTAATTTCTGACTGTAACCCTATGATCTATATTTTGAGCAAAAAATTGCTAGGGGGCAAGTATTCCAAATGGATTGTTATCCTGCAGGAATTTGACTTGGAATTTGAAAAATCCAAGTCAAATAAATTTTTTGTATTTGCGGAATTGATGTCTGACTTCCTGCATGCTGATACTGAAACTGTGGCGGAAGAGCCCATTGCAGACGAATCCTTGTTTCTTATCAATTTTCTTGATCCATGGTATGGAGATATCATTGTTTATCTTCAAACCAAATCTTTTTAGCCTGAAATGTCACGATCTCAGCGACGGAAAATGCGTTCCCAATCTCAACAATACAAAATTATTGGAGATACACTCTATCGTCGTGGGGCAAATTCTGTTTTCCGACGTTGTTTAACTCATGAGGAAGCTGAAAAGGTTCTAAATGAATGTCACTCTGGAGCATGTGGCAGTCATATGTCTGGGTATGCCACAGCCCAAAAGATATTGCGCGTTGGTTATTTCTGGCCGTCTTTATTTAAATATTGTATTTACGTGGTCCAAAAATGCCACAATTGTTAAATTTTTTATCAAAAGATGCATGCTCCACCTGCTCCTCTCCACCCTATAATTGTCGTCGGCCCTTTTGCAAAGTGTGGTATCAAATTTATTACATGTAACCCTCACTCGGTCGGGGGGCATGCATATATTATCCATGTGGTAGATTATTTTACTAAGTGGGCTGAGGTGATGCCTACATTTTTGGCAGACAGTAAAACTGCTGCAATTTTCATTTTCAATCATATAATTACTAGATTCGGTGTTCCTCAAGCGATTATCACTGATCATGGGAGTAATTTTCAAAATATCATGATGACTGAACTAACAGATCAACTTGGCCTGTGTCATGATAGTTCTACTCCATATTACCCATAGGCTAATGGTCTGGTTGAAGCCATCAACAAAGTTCTAGTCATTATGATCCGACGAATCATTGGTATTCATACGTCGAATTGGAATAACATGTTATTTTCAGTGCTTTGGGCGTATCGAACCTTAGTAAAAACGTCAACTGGTTTCACTCCTTTTCAACTGGTTTATGGTTTGGAAGCTTTGTTACCCATTGAATGTGAAATTCTGTCATTGCAAATAGCCATAGAGTTACACCTAGCCACTTCCGAAGAGGAGGAACGTTTGTTGTACTTAGCTCAGCTAGATGAGAATCGACGTGATGCTTCATTAGCAATCGAAACTCATGCCAAATGAATTAAAGATCAGCACAATCGAAACATTACACCTCGTAATTTTTTGGAAGGAGACCTACTCTTACTATACGATCAAGAAAACGATAAGCTAGGGGCTGGAAAATTTGTACCTACGTGGCATGGTCCTTATGTTGTTAAATAAAAGCTAGCGAAAGGAGCCTATGAATTGGTAGATTTTGAAGGTGTCTCTTTAGGTAAGCCTAGAAATGGTCTTTATCTGAAGAGATATTATGCTTAAATCTAGGTGTGGAGATTTTAGTTAGATTAGTTTCTTTCTAGCTGGTGTGTTTTAGATTAGAAAAGTGTGCTTAGTTTAGAGAGTGTTTTTATCATTATTCCTGCTTATCTTGATTTTACTCTTGATATTGCAGATGTCGACGTCTCTTTAAACATACATTGGTTTCATTGATGGTGCTTGTCATAATGCACGGAACATTTCTTCCACAGCTTGGGTTATTTATTCACCCTCTAATGAGTTGGTATCTATGCATGGGGTAAGCCTCGATCAAACAACGAACAACATTGCAGAGTATAGTGCAGTGATCGAGTTATTATCTGAATCCATCTCATTTGGAATTCAAAGTTTGATTGTTAGGTTAGATTCTAAACTCGTTGTATTGCAGCTTAATAGAGTTTATGCCATTAGAAATCCAATGTCATTAAGATTATTTTTGAGAGTTTGTCTCTTGGAACGTGAATTTGACTACATTAAATATCAACATATTCCAAGATATTTAAATACATTAGCAGATGCAATTTCTTCTCGAATGTTAAATAGACATTTGCAATAATCAAATAGTAAAGTTCAAAACCTTTCATAACATGTTTTACAAGATAGCGTGTAATAGTGATATAGCATAGCATAGAAGTGTGTCAAATATACATCATCTTCGATCATAGGTGGAAAAACACCTTATGATTGGCAAAAATGATAGTACAAAAAGCAAAAATGTTGTATCAAGTCTACAAAAGCGATCATCCTATCACTAGTGATGATCACGATAAGAAACCACTGCTCGGGCCACCCTACAAAGGAACCTCCTAAAAGGTCCTGAGACCCCAATCACATAGCACTATAACCTAAGAGGAATATCATCTATGCTAGTCTCTGGAATATCTGCTGTCAAATGTTCTAGATGATTTTTCAATTCGATTAGGGTCTCTGTAGATTCGTCCCATGGGGCTGGTATTGCTACAGTTGGGTGTCTCCTCTCATAGGGCCGGAGAGTGGTTAGTTGCCGTGGACCCACATCTGCATTTGAAACTTTTTACTATCAGTTTTGGACGATTTAAAAAAAAAAAAAAAAAAAAAAAAAAAAACTTAGAAAATTTTGAGAATGATTTTACCTAAATCATCCCACTACTCTCCTAGTGGAAGAGTCATGTCTAGATCACCACAATAATTCATCCCAGCATAAGGAAAGTCCCGAATCGCTAAAAGTTGGTTCTCCAACCAATGGAAATACCCAGGAGGAAATCAAACATCCTTTGAACCCTCCTCAGGATGACGGGCCATAACTGTAACCCAACGCATTAGCTTAGGTTCTCGGGGAAGTCTAGCTCCAACACAAAGATGTTGTGGGACCAACATTAGGAGCCTCTCTAGACCAAAGCTCACAACTAGGAAACCATACCCAAAGTTTGTTAGTTGTCCGTTCTTTGCTCTAGTCAGTTGGCCTTTTACATTTGCCAACACAGCTTTGCACCAGTTGAAGATGGTGCCTTGATAATAGTCTACTGCCATTTGCATTTGGGATCCGGTAGCTACATGCAGTGCTACGCTTCCGCAGAGTATGGTGACAGTAAATGCAATCACTTTGAGTTGAAGACGGGAGATAGTTTTGATATCAATCCCTTTGTTCTTTGTTTGGTAATTACAAAACTCTAGCCGGAGACTATCGACAGATAGGCCACCTGGCCTAGTCTCGCATAGAGATAATTGTTCGCCTCTCTTGGGCAAACTAGTCAAGAAGTAAATGTCCTCTAGCTCCATTTCCAGCTGGTGGCCACCAATAATGAAACACTGGTCCTGTATATTCCATCTATCCACCAACCACTGCAAAAAGTCTACTTGGGCCCTCATGCCAGGTATGGCCCAGAATTTAAATAGCCTTCATGCCCTCAATGCATCTATTGAGGGTTGATGATTAATTGTGGCAAGGTCCACATCTTCCTGCTCCCGTTCCTGCCAAATGAGTATTTTGTATATCTTACATTGCAAAAACGACGGATTAGAACATTTTAGTTCAAAATTTTTGGGCGGAAATTGAAAAAGTTGAAGTTTCAAAACCTATTTTGCGGGGTCATCACCTGCTAGTTAGGGACAGCGCGTAGGTCCGCACTCTTCCCAAGCAGCAAGTGCAGGTCCCTAGCTCTTTCCTTAGTAGGAAAAAGTTGGGGACCACAGGTTTTGCGTGTTGCACCTGCGGACCCTCACGAGTGGTCTTTTAAACTAATTTTTCTCTAAAAAATAAAAATCAAATCCTAAAAGCGAAATTCAAATGGTTGAAGTGCAAGATTAAAGTGATGTGGATTACCTGAAGGTGACGGTTTTCGTTTCCAACGAACGGATTTTCCGCAATCTTCACTGGAAGTTTTTTACCCAAAAGCTCTCTTTTCTCACTCTAAAGTCAAATGGTAAAAATGAATTTACAAAAGCCCTTTTTATAAGATTTTTTGAATAAATGAATTTTTAATTTGTTTATTTTTCACTTTAAAAAGGTAACTTTTTGATGCATTTTTATTTATTTTAAACAAGTATTAGTAATGTTTGAGTTTTTGTGCAGAGTATTGGATTTTTCAGGCAAAATTGATCATTTTCAACAAAAAACATTGGAGTCCTCTTTAAGCTCTTTTCTGACTCGTAAAATATGAAAATATTACCGAGTTTTTCTTTTTAAGCTCGTTAAAATGGAATTAAAAAGACGGTCTACTTACAGCTCTTTTTCTGACCGTATAAACATGAAAAGATTGCCTGACTTTTGTCGTTTCAAGTTCGATATTGGTTATAAAACGACGTGTCTTTGATCGTTTTTTTACTTTTTCAGATTAGAGACAATAATTATGAAAATTATTCCTTGATCGTAATGGTCAAGCAGTTCTCTCAAGTATTATTTTATACTTTTTCGGGCTTGGGGGACACAAATTTACGAAAAAGGACAACCATGGAGTTTTGTTAAGTTTTTCTTCCGACTCTCTAAAATTGAAAAACGTAGAGTTTCTCCTATACTGGACTCGTTAAAATTTGACAGTAAAGGACCTATTCAATTTCAAATAGGAACGGGCCACTCCTTCTTAGGGTTCAAATTTTAAACTAAGTTGGACTCATCTGAAGGGTGAGCTTATAACCAAGAAAATGTTATCCTCCTCAAGCTTGCCAAAAATAAAGAGGTACTTGCCAGAAATGGTGGGGGAAAAGAGAGAAAAATGAACCTGTTTGTTATACTTTGTGTCTTAGAAAAACATTCAACCACTCTTGAACATGACACTTTTTGTTCACCTAGGTTGGGAAATCCTTTGCCTAACAGTTAATCAAACCATATTGAAAGTCTTCAGCCGGTTTTTGGGTATTAGCTTTGGGTCAATTGTCACCAAACCATCTACAGTGTCATTATGTGTTCAAGAGGTCAGTTCAAATAAACTATTCAGCTGCAAAATATCTGTCATCCATCTTGACCATCCCTGAGTTAGTCCTTGCCAAATATATTTCTTCAAACTTGATCTATGATTTCGTGTTGTGGGATTGCCTATGATGGATCACTTTCTATCTACTTCAGCTCATTATATAGGAAGATGATCTAGAAATCATTAGTAAATTGGAATCTGCATGCCTCAATGGCAGATTTCTCGCCTTCGACGATAGGTTGTATCATTGACCTTCGATCAAAGGATTCTATGACATGTTCGACATCAACTCATCTATTCACATTTCATGGATTGTACTGAGTACTTTGAGAGCGATTGACATTACTGGTGGTTTCTCTCACACTTGTTAACAGTTCACATCATTGACTAGTAATCAAGTGGTTTCTACCATGTTCAACTTCGACACATTCATTCACATGGATAGAATCGTACTATTTCGGGAAGTAGAAATCAAGACCCTGGATCTAGTTTCCACCATCCAGGCTGTGAGGAATTTTTTTATTCATTATACAGTGGACTATTCATAAATAGATGGTTGCGCCCATACTGTGTCTACATATTTCCATACTTGTGATGTATTACAAGATCATTCCTATATCAGATCAGTTTAGTTAGTTCTCTAGTCAGTTTTGATCTGAGTATGGGAATTCCTACCTCAGCAATGATATGATCACGTATATATATTTTGTATTGAATTTTTTTACAAGGTCCAACCAGGCCATCCACAGGATGATCCTCGAAATGATAAAGTACTTCACTCTTCTTAGATGACAAATACTATCCTCATCTATTACAGACTTCACACTTTAGGGGGCAATCTGTTGCACAAAATATTGTCACCATGACATTCTGCAATCAGTGTGAGTCTATCACCACTCATACTTTCCTCCTTTGCAAGTCTTAAACCTCAACTCTTCATGTCAAGCCTTGAAAAATGATAGAAAGCCCTTAAAAATATCTAAAACTCTGGTTCCACACTTTCTCTTAGCATTACCTACGGTCCCGCACCCATTGGTCATGTCCCCTGCGTACCTGACTGCTTTGTTTCTGTGTAATGGGTGTGGACCCCTGTAAAATTCAAAAAGGCACAAGTACATTTTTAAAAACTCACTTTGGGTTATTGTTGGAAGCTTATAGAGGGAATCTTGAGGTGGCAAGTTCGCTCCTTTAAGGTGCATGCATCCCATACCTAAAGGAGTTAACCCCTTGATGTGAGGAGCTTATCCCTTTGAAGGAGGACTCTATCCCTTCATAGGTGGACCTGTAACCTCCTTCTTTTGCACTATAAAATGAGGCATTGGGCTAGTTACTGGAGAGGTTGAAAGCTGAATATTTTTTAGGGTAAATGCTATTGGAATTTAGACTTCCTAATTGAGCTTGAGAGGAGAGATTACATACCTTTTTTTATCTCATTGGGAAGAGTGTGACGCTTGTCAAAGTAGAGGAGATTCTTGCTTGGACCCTAGGAGGAGCTTGTACAACATCAAGGCACCAAAGGTTGTAAAGTTCTTCTTTGTTCAAAGTTAATACAATCAAGTTTATTTTTCTCAATAAGCTGTCTTTTATGGTTTATTTCATGGATTCCTTGATCACCATGATGAATATGATTTATTATATTAGCTATGCAGGTGTTATTTGATGTGTGCTTGTTTGTGTTTGCAGGTTCTTAAAAGGAAACTCATTCAGACGGTCGAAGTGTGGTTGCCACAAACTAGCGTTGGACTTAAGGTAGGGTCTAAAACACCTCTTGGTTTTTATTTATAAATCACAATATTTAGTGAAAGGTAGATTTGCTTGTTCTTCTTGTCGCTAGATATCAGTTGATACTAGGGAGATCGATCTTGTCCGCAAGAACGATTTATCCAGCTGACAGGGAAGGTAATGCTCGGACAAAGAGCCAACCCAAAATCACTGAGGGTCGTTGGATTTGAATGCACATGATCGGACGGTGGTGGAGAGAAAGAGCAGAGTGGAGGGGCCCAACGATTAATTATGGTGGTATGGGCTTTATTATGGGTTAAAGACTGAGATTAGCGGGGTTTTATGGTTAAACAAAGGTTTAGGTTGGTTCTTCATTTAAATAATAAAAACAGTTTAACAAAGAAATCCTTTGCAAAACAAGGTATGGTGGACTTGAAAAAGTATGAATTCGGGTGGATAGATGATGTTGGGTCCGGTTTCATTGCATATTGCAATCGCAGTTTAGCGAAGGAAGGCCCATCTCAAAGCAATGCAATAAGGTCCGGACGCAATGCAAAAAATAAATCATAGATAATAATGCGATCGGGTTCGAGTTCCTATCGCATATCGGAGATCAGAATGGCAGAGGGTTATTGTTTCAATCAGGACTTGCGATGAGGGGCGGATGCAAAATGGAAATGATTTATGAAATAACTTGCATCGGATCTGGGTCCATCGCACATCACATATCGCAATGCGGAGGAGAGTGCATTCATGTTGAAAGGCTTGTGATTGGTCGATATGCGATGTTTTATTGAATACATTGTCTTATAATAAAACTAATGGTTTCGAGTTATTTAATAAAGGAAGTTCATAATATACGGGAAAGGGAACTTTTAGGGGTTTAATACTATAAGTTAGCATTAATATGAAACATGAGTGGGAAGGGGAAATATACTAAGTATAATGCTTTTTCATGAGTTATTTGCTTTTTCTAAATACATCAATACTTAGACTAAACATGTTTTTGTGGGTTTTTTGGGTAAAAAGAGATTTAACATGGGGTTTTCACTTTTCCTAGGCAAAAAGGATTTTAACCTTAGGCAAATGGGCTTTTTATGGAAAATGAATGAATATGAACTGTATGACGGTGGGAAAGGAAAATTAGTAAATATAGGAATGAATGAGGATGAGGGAAGTTAATTAATTGATCTTGTAGACCTTCATTTGCTTTGTGTAATTGCCTCATGGACATAGAAACATACAGTAAAACATGATAAATGTACATTTTGTCCAATGAGTTACCATACTTCTGCAACCTTTCTTCTACTTACCCTTTGCTTATCCTATCATTTTTTCTTCACTTAATGGGTGCATTTAAGCTAGAAAACCCTTTTCCTTTCTGTTTATTTTAGAAAGCAAACTATTTAATTCTAACCTTATAACATCCAAGGGCTCAGATTAAACTGATGAGCACCTTATTATTCTCTACCTAACTACTAATCTGCCAAGATTAAACAGTTTGGCTAGATCTTTATTCTCTAATTATAACATCAAATTTAAAGCATGAAGCAGTCAAGATTAAACTATCTGACTGTCATGGGTTGTGGCATTTATGACAAGCTGCACACAATGATTATTTTGTGAAAAAATAGTAGTGGCATTTAGACTTGCTCACTTTCATAGTTTATTTATTTTCTTTTCTTTGTAACCTAACATTTTCTTTTTGTCTTGATTTTTTAGGACATCTAACCTAACATTTTCTTTGATATGGACATCATCATCAAGATATTTTCAAAATCATTTTTTAAATATTGTTATGTCCATATCCTAACTTGACATTTTTTCAAATTTTTTTTTTTTTTACTGTTTTATTCTATCTTATCAAAACCAAAAAATTCTAAAACAGAGAGTTTTGCCATAAGGAATTTAAAGAATTCTGTAAGAAGTGTGGTATAGTACGAGAGAAGACTACTCCATACACACCTGAGAAAAATGGAGTTGCAGAAAGAATGAACAAGATGTTGACGGAAAGGGCAGGAAGCATGTTCAGTGGTGCCAGGTTAAGACAAGAATTCTTGGTAGAGGGAGTGGAGACAACATGTTTCCTGGTCAACAAATCACCTTCATCAGCGTTGGAGGATAAGACTCCATAAGAGGTATGGACTGGTAAGAAATCCTCTCTTTCACATCTGAGGGTATTTGGATGTGATGCATATGTACATGTTCCAAAGGAGAAAAGAACAAAGTTGGATAGTAAATCTAAAAAGTGCATCTTTATTGGGTATAAGAATGGTTTAAAGGATTATAAGCTTTGGAACCCAGTAATAATGAAGGTTGCGTACAGCTGAGGTGTGGTGTTCAGAGAGGTGAAAGATGTTATTAAACATGAAGTCTAGCCAAAGGAACCTGAGAAGATAGAGTTCGAGCTAAAGGAGGAAGAATCAGACTCTACAACGGAAGAGGAATCAGAAGATGAAGATCCACAAACTCTGGTTGTGAGAAGATCAGTTCGATAAACAAGGCAACCAGAAAGGTATAGTCCATCTTCTTTCTCTTCAAATTTTTCTTTATCTATTACTGATGATGGTCCCATAACTATGAATGAAGAAGTAGATTCAGAGGATGGAAAACTCTGGAAAGAGGCCATGGTTGATGAAATGGCATCTTTGCACAAAAATTAGGCTTGGGATCTGGTGGAGTTGCCACCTGGAAGGAAACCCATTGGCAGCAATTGGGTGTTCAAGAAGAAGAACTTTTTGCTCTCTTTGTTATAGACATTTTTGTGCCTTACAGCATGAAGCATGAAATGTCCATAATCTAAGGGATCCAAAGTCCCTAAACATGTTGTTCCTACCCCTAGAGGAACAAGGTCAGCAAACCACAGCACTGAATAACAGTTCTCCACCTGAAAACACTCAAAAACAAGGCAATTCTGGATCATGTCAACTACCCCACTGAGCATCTGCGCTGAATGTCAAGTGCTCCACTCTCTACCTACACTGAATGTCAACTGCAAAGAAGGCTACCTGCACTGGGCGAGTTTGGACATGTGGCACAGTCATTCCTCAAGGTGTCAATGCCCAGGAAGCTTCCAAAATGACACTTGGATCAAGGAATTCAACTGGTGATGAGTAAGAGGGTCTAGATCTCCAAGTGGAAGCAAGAACCTCCAAGTGGACTCAAGAACTGAAGAATAACTTAAGTGAGAGAGGACACTAGTCAGCTTCATGCCAGCCTCAAGCTGACTCATCCTTTCTCCAAAACTCCTATATATAGATCTCTCTCATGAGGTCTAGGGAGGCTGGAATCTTGTGAATGTAAGGAAGTGTTGTTGGTTTGAGTATAGAACTATTGGGTGATTTGCTTTGAAGGAGGTGAAGAGGAGATTTCTTTCTGCTAGGAAGGTGATGCTGGATTGGGCCTCTTGTGGTTGTATCACTTCCTGAACTTTACTTCTTCCATTAATAAAGCATTTGAGGTTCTTCTATATGTATGTGTTTCAATGGTGTATTGTTATACTTGTGTATTTGATTTATTCTAATCCTTGAATCAATTATGAATGTATGCTTCTTGTAGTTTCCCTCTCTTGCCATTTTGTAGGATCTTGGTGTAGCTGGGCCAGTGAAAGAGCAAGGAGCTGGGAGCAAGCAGCAAGGAGAGAAGATTGGATCAACCATTAGCGAAAGACATCGGTTAGTGGACCTCTTTCTCCCCTATTTTACTTTCATAAAGAAGAAATCTTAGATAGCTTTGCTTTGATTGTTGCTGAGGTACTATCACCCTTAGAGTGGGATAGGGTCATTCCGTATTGGATACTTTTCCCAACAACAAATTGGTGACCATACAGGGGATCGTATCTTGTTGGTTGTTTGTGTTTTTGCTATTCATTTCATAAACACAGGGAGTACCGAATCGAACTGCATTTGGATCTTTCAAATGCAAAGTAGAGGGCAGCTACTCTAGCTCAGTTTCTGGGCATGTTTATGATTTGAAGAGCTGATCCACAAGGACTCTGAACAGCTCTTAGTGATAGCTTTTCGTCCTCCTAATTACCCTTTAGTGCGTACTAGATTGATAGCTTTAATTTGGCCAAAAACTGTGGATTTTTGAGCAATCTGTAACCCGGAAACTAAGAGAAACGAGAGTTTCTCTGTTCATTACAGGCACTGTGAAGGCAGTCTGCATTTCATCGCAGGTCCCGAAGGGGCTACCTGCGCTGAATGTCAAACTGACAGTGTACTACCTGCGCTGAACCAGTTTTGCCTTGTGTAACTGGGGTTCCCTGTTGTTTGTTGCCCTGTTTTCATCCCTGTTTTTGCAGCCTATTATCAGTCAATGTACCTATCTGAAACCACTTTTCTTTGCCACTATTCCGCCTCGGTTGTATAAAGAAACTGTGTTTGTTCTTTGTGTATTTCTTATATCATTTGCAGTTTCCCATAACGAAAGTGAACTAGTCTTGCTGTGACCTCTTAGATCTAGACCTGTGATAAGTGTCGTTCTGATCTTAAGAGTTAGTTTGTTTGCTGTTCATAGCTGATTGAGCTTTTGCTTTCATTATATGGTTTGAATTTATGTATTTCTAGTGTTGAAACAAGTAAATCTTAAGGTGTCTTTTGATTTTGGACAAAAGCTTGTTTGCTTTCACTTGAAATTGAATTCAAAGTTATACAACAGCTTTCTTTTTGTAATACATCAACATTAAGCAAGAGAAAAGAAATACCTGCATTGTGCATTTTTCATTTGATAAGTTTGCATGTTGATTTAGGAAAAAGTGCATTAGTGTGTGCTCTATGATCTGTGCGAAAAGATGATGTCTTTCTTTTCCCTCAATAGTTAAGATTTTCAAAGTTGAAAGATTGAAAAGCTTGCTTATCATCTTAGACTGCATTTAGGAGTTGTACCATACATCTCGTGGTGATCCATAAAGGCAAACTGCTAAACAAGATCAACCTTAAAATAAATTGAATTTACATAACAATGCATTGAAACATAACGCAAACACATAGAGGTCTAAGCTAGAGACGTGTTCCGACGTCGTTAAACGTGATATCTTAGCGTTGAGTGGTTGGGTGATTCCTCCACAGTGAAGCGATAAGTATCAATACGGACTTGTGCTCCCATGTACCGTCACGTATATATTGGGAGACCCCTATAGGAACAAAGCCTTTATCCATAGGAAGCCGTGTCGGCCGCCCTACTGATCGCAATGTAGTGAACACAGCATTCACGAAGATCGACCACCCGTACCGTAAAACGTATTCTATGGTTTTGCGAAAAGTTTGGCACACCCTCTGCCTAGAACTCCAGAGTAGTTTCTTTTGGCCTTTTTCAAACTCTATAACTGAAAAAGTCCATCCGAGCATTTGTCACTTAGGGCTCGTTAAAACATCGAAGGAGACTAGAGTCATCTTTAGCTTTTTCTCGGCTCTTAAAAAGTGAAAAAGCAAGTTGTGTCTAAAGCGTCATTATAAAATTTATTTTAAATGGAACATAATCACCTCCTATTCCTGCGTTGATCTGTAGGTTGAGAACATGGAATGCCCCAACAAAGGAATTCCCCATGATGGAAATCCTAGTCCTTTCTCCTCTTGGGGAGAAGTTGGTGCGCCCCACATGGCCACATTGTCGCTTCCAGGACTGATAATTGGCCTGCCAATTTGGCTATTCTCAACCAATGTAGTTCAGAACACCATGGTTCCTGAACAGTCGAGTCAACAGTTAGATCAGTCTAGAGTTGCCCACCAGCCTTCTACTTCCTATAACTCTTCCTCCAATCCTTCATCTCCGCAAGGTAGAGCCGGCAAAAGCCAAGCTCCCATGGAGAAGAATGAGAAGAAGAAGAGAGAGAAGAAGAAGAAGGAGCCTAAGGCGACTGGGGGCAAGCAAAAGACATCTGACAAAAATCCACACACAGCACAGACCGGGCCTAAATCGCCATGTGTCATATGTAGAGGAGACCACTTCCATAGAGATTGTCCTTGTATTCCCCGGATACTAAGGGACTGGTCCCCTCGTTTGCACAATTCGGGAGCATCAACCTCTGATAGCCATGTTGAATGCTTACCGTCAACCAGCGAAAGTGAAGGTTCAAGACAAAGAGGGGGAGCAAGATCCCCCTGCAGACTGTGTGAAGGCGATCATGCCATCCACCGTTGTCCCTTCTTAGACGAAGCGAAGAGAGTTTTGGAAGATCGTCCGGTTTCACCGTTGAGACTTCCTCCTGGATACAAAAAACTCGTGCCAAGTCCTTCGTTGGTTGAGAATACAGCTGGCCCGCTCAAGTGGTCAGCTGAAGCGTCAGTCATTGAAAATGAACCTACTGAATCCAGACCGGACGAAAGTCCAAAGGTCGATACGGCAGTTGACCCAGTTCTCCCTTCAGAAGTTTCATCTTCAAATGACACCATCACTGAAGATTCATCTTCAAATGACACCCTCACTGAAGAGAATAAGGATGACACCATCCAGATTCTTTTCATCAACACAGACTCTGACGAGCGTCAGGGCAATGCACCCATTCCTTTATCGCAGGAAGGAACATCGTCAGGGTCATATCCGGCCGTGTATTCGGTCCCACCACCAAGCAACCTGGTTGTGTCCTTTGATTGGAACCAACTAGGCAGACCCCGGTTGCCAGCCAGTATACCATTCAGAATCATGGTCCAAATATACAGAATGGTAATGGCCGAAACTATCATTGATGAAGGGGCATCTGTGAGTATCCTTTCCTCTATTGCTTGGAAAGCACTGGGGTCCCCGACGCTTTTTCCTGAGATAAGAAATCTCTCGGGTTTCAATAAAGGAACCAGTCGACCATTAGGGATCCTCCCCAATGTGCCTGTTACATTGAAAGGGAAGATCGTTCAAATGAACGTGATGGTCGTTCAAGGACCCTTGGATTATAACCTACTCCTTGGACGAGACTATATATATTGCATGGGAGCTGTAGTCTCCTCAATCTTTAGAGTAATGTGTTTTCCACACGAAGGAAGAATGGTCAAGCTCGTAGACCAACTTTCATTTCCGGGATCACGCATCGCAAATAGTCACATACCAACCCTGAATGGCCTATTCAATCAAGAAATGTCTCCACCCCCAGTCCTCCTTCCCGATGAGTGCGAGTGATTCGGAAAGATGGGACTGGAACCCAGGGGGCATGCATCCTGGTCTGCTTCGGGCAGAAAAAACCCTGGGTATAAGGTAGAATTTCCGCGGGAGAATATGACTAATCCGTACCCCGTCCGTTGATGGAAGAGGGGTTGTTCTAGAAGAGGATTCTTTTGTCAAGGTTACGTGTTTGACAAGAGTCATCCACCCTTTAAAACAAATGTTTTGACAGATAAGTAGGGGCAGCCTTGAAATTGTATTTTATACCTGGGGGCATGCAAACCTTTTGGAGTGCAAGCTAAGAGCGGTTATTTATCTATTTTTTGGGTTAGCCGTTTCCGAACTTGCATAAAGAAAGGATATGGAGTAAAGCTTAGTGAAGATGAAACTCCTTAAAAAATAGAGATCTCACAGGGGACATTTCTTATCTTATGACTGGTATATCGAGCAGTTTTAGCATAAAGTTCATGCTCATTAAAAAATAAACGCAAGATCCGAGCAGTTTTAACGCGGTCTTCATGCTCGTTAAAAAATAAATAAAAGCAGTGAGCAATGTTTCCTCCAGAGTTTAAGCTCATTTTTATCTAAAAAATGAACCTATCCCGGTAAATAACCGTTGTGATCGTAAATTTATCAGCCATAAAAAGCCTTGGTCGTGTTTTGCACCTGCCACCTCCACCGTTATTTGGCCGATCGTTCACCCCCATATGATTGTTTACCCATTTTGAGGAACAGCTGCGAAGAGTGATTTCACCTAGCCATCCTTGTGACACTGCCGTGATTGGAAAATTCCAACCTGTACCTGGAATCAGTTGCTATCCCTATTTATCACTCGTTCCTCAAAAGACGAGTCTTCTTTGAGCTCTTTTCATCTGACTCGTAAAATATGAAAAATTTGCCGAGTTTTGGCCTTCCAGCTCGTTAAAGGACCGGAAGAGCTATCCCTCCTCTAGATTTTAATCTTTTTGGACCTGAGGGATTATTGCACAAAAAGGTCGAGCGCTTGTTTTATTCGGCTCATTAAAGTTATCGAAAATTCATCCCTTTTGTATTGTTTTATAATTTTTCGGAATTAAGGGATTAGATGACGAAAAAGGAATTGTGGAGTTAACTTTATGTACCTTTTCAGACTCTCTAAAAATGAAAAGGACCGAGTTTTCCTTGTCGTTAGACTCGTTGAAATGATTAAATAGCGACAAACTTGTCTTTAGACGAGAACGAGTTTCCCTATCGCTAGGCTCGTTAAAACATAGCGATGGGCTTGCCCGAAGGGCAGGTTATAGAACAAGCATATGTTATCCTCCTCAAGCTTGACAAAAATAAAGAGGTACTGGTCAGAAATGACTGGGGAAAAATTGGGAGAACCTCAAAGCTGTAATGGTAGCAAGTCGCTCTTGAACATGACACTTTTCCTCCGTATCACATCGGGTTGGGTTGTTTCATTCACCGGTCTCATCACCATGGTCTCACCAAACCATCCACATTTGGGGTAATGCTACCGATCCATCGCATCAGTGTCGTTATATGTTCAAGAGATGTTGTTCAGAAAGAGTCAACCGTGTCCCATCCACTGCCATACATTATCCTTCATCCATCCATGATCGCCACCCTGAATCATATGTCACAGATTGTTTTCACCTCCATTAAAAGCATTAGCTCTGTTCCGTGTCACTGATGTGGGATTCATTAAGGCCCTCCTTTGATGGATTGCTTCTTGTCGACTTCAGCTCATTATCCAAGAAGTTGATCTAGGAACAACCCCCTCAGTACTTTGAAGCTTGCATGCCTCAATGGCAAGTTTCTCACTTCCGGCGACAGGTATACATCAATGACCTTCGACCGAAATATTTTGCGTGGTGTTCGACGCCAAGTCCTTTATTCACACCACGTGAATTGTACTGCAGTACCTTGAGGGTCATTATCATTATCGGTGATTCCTCTCGCTCTTGTTAACGGTTTACATCATTGACCGGTAATCAAGCGATGTCTTTCCATGTTCGACTTCAGCGCAATTCTCACATGGATCGACTTGTACTTACAGTGAAGATCAAATGAGTTTGAAGACCCCGGATCTAGTTTCATCCATCCAGGCTGTGATAAATATTCAGGAAATATAAAGACATTTGACATGTACATCATTGCAGCAGATTATCATCCTACTCAAAGGATGATAATTTCAGCAGAGAATTATCAGTCTACCATTAGATGATCGTCTGTTCTATGTACCAAAATGAATTTATAAAGCTGAGCATGGGAATGCCCGCCTTAGCTAGATCATGAAAGCAGAATGAAAAATAATGTATTGTATTGTATTTTATTACAGGTCACCTCTCAGCGATTGAATGAACTTCGGATCCTCCTGATAAAGCATTTCACCCAATAAATGACCTCATACTTTAGGGGGCAACTGTTATAGATCGGTAGCATTACCTCAAATGTGGATGGTTTGGCGAGACCATGGTGATGAGACCGGTGAATGAAACAACCCAACCCGATGTGATACGGAGGAAAAGTGTCATGTTCAAGAGCGACTTGCTACCATTAAAGCTTTGAGGTTCTCCCAATTTTTCCGCAGTCATTTCTGACCAGTACCTCTTTATTTTTTTTTTTCAAGCTTGAGGAGGATAACATATGCTTGTTCTATAACCTACCCTTCGGGCAAGCCCATCACTATGTTTTAACGAGCCTAGCGATAGGGAAACTCGTTCTCGTCTAAAGACAAGTTTGTCACTATTTAATCATTTTAACGAGTCTAACGACAAGGAAAACTCGGTCCTTTTCATTTTTAGAGAGTCTGAAAAGGTACATAAAGTCAACTCCACAATTCCTTTTTCATCATCTAATCCCTTAAGTCTGAAAAAGTATAAAACAATACGAAAGGGATGAGTTTTCGATAACTTTAACGAGCCGAATAAAACAAGCGCTTGACCTTTTTGTGCAATAATCCCTCAGGTCCAAAAAGATTAAAATCTAGAGGAGGGATAGCTCTTCCGGTCCTTTTAACGAGCTGGAAGGCCAAAACTCGGCAAAATTTTCATATTTTACGAGTCAGTTGAAAAGAGCTCAAAGAAGACTCGTCTTTTGAGGAACGAGTGATAAACAGGGATAGCAGCAGATTCCAGGTACAGGTTGGAATTTTCCAATCACGGCAGTGTCACAAGGATGGCTAGGTGAAATCACTCTTCGCAGCTGTTCCTCGAAATGGGTAAACAATCATATGGAGGTGAACGATCGGCCAAATGACGGTGGAGGTGGAAGGTGCAAAACACGACCAAGGCTTTTTATGGCTGATAAATTTACGATCACAGTGGTTATTTACCAGGATAGGTTCATTTTTTATTTAAAAATGAGCTTAAACTCTGGAGGAAACATTGCTCACTGCTTTTATTTATTTTTTAACGAGCATGAAGACCGCGTTAAAACTGCTCGGATCTTGCGTTTATTTTTTAATGAGCATGAACTTTATGCTAAAACTGCTCGAATTACCAGTCATAAGATAAGAAATGTCCCCTGAAAGATCCCATTTTTTATAGAGCTTGCGCCTTACCAAAGCTATGCTCACTCTCCTTTCTTTATGCAAGTTCGGAAACGGCTAATCCTACGAGTTTAAAGGGTTAGACCTACAGGTTTAAAGGGAGGACCTAAAAATTTAAAAAATAAATAGTCGCCCCTTGCTTGCACTCCAAAAGGTTGCATGCCCCCAGGTATAAAACAGTGTTTCAAGGTTACCTCTACTTTTCTGCCATCGAAACTTTCGTTTCACCGGGAGAGGTACCTCTTTCAGGTTACCCAAAGATGGTCTCGTTAATCTTTCAAACAAAACACTTCCTCGGCAATGCCTACCGAAATAGACAAGGGTGAATGACTGGTGCCAAACACGTAACTTTGACAAAAGAATCCTATTCCAGAACAACCCCTCTTCCATCCACGGACGGGGTACGGACCAGTCATATTCTCCCACGGAAACCTACTCTATACCTAGAGGTTCCCTGCCGAAGCAGGCCAGGATGCATGCCTCCTGGGTTCCAGTCCCATCTTTCCGAATCACTCGCACTCATCGGGAAGAAGGACTGGGGGTGGAGACATTTCTTGATTGAATAGACCATTTAGGGTTGGTATGTGACTATTTGCGATGCGCGATCCTGGAAATGAAAGTTGGTCTACGAGCTTGACCATTCTTCCTTCGTGTGGAAAACACATTACTCTAAAGAGCGAGGATACTACAGCTCCCATGCAATATATATAGTCTCGTCCAAGGAGTAGGTTATAATCCAAGGGTCCTTGAATGACCATCACGTTCATTTGAACGGTCTTCCCTTTCAATGTAACAGGCACATTGGGGAGGATCCCTAATGGTCGACTGGTTCCTTTATCGAAACCCGAGAGATTTCTTATCTCAGGCAAAAGCGCCGGGGAACCCAGTGCTTTCCAAGCAACAGAGGAAAGGATACTCACAGACGCCCCTTCATCAATGATAGTGCCAGCCATTACCATTCTGTAAATTTGGACCATGATTCTGAATGGTATACTGGCTGGCAACCGGGGTCTGCCTAGTTGGTTCCAATCAAAGGACACAACCAGGTTGCTTGGCGGTGGGACAGAATACACGGCCGGATATGACCCTGACGATGTTCCTTCCTGCGATAAAGGAATGGGCGCATTGCCCTGACGCTCGTCAGAGTCTGTGTTGATGAAAAGAATCTGGATGGTTTCATCCTTATTCTCTTCAGTGAGGGTGTCATTTGAAGATGAATCTTCAGTGATGGTGTCATTTGAAGATGAAACTTCTGAAGGGAGAACCGGGTCAACTGCCGTATCGACCTTTGGCCTTTCGTCCGGTCTGGATTCAGTAGGTTCATTTTCAATGACTTACGCTTCAGCTGACCACTTGAGCGGGCCAGCTGTATTCTCAACCAACGAAGGACTTGGCACGAGTTTTTTGTCTGTTATCAGTCAATGTACCTATCTAAAACCACTTTTCTTTGCCACTATTCCACCTCGGTTGTATAAAGAAACTGTGTTTGTTCTTTGTGTATTTCTTATATCATTTGCAGTTTCCCATAACGAAAGTGAACTAGTCTTGTTGTGACCTCTTAGATCTAGACCTGTGATAAGTGTCGTTCTGATCTCAAGAGTTAGTTTGTTTGTTGTTCATAGCTGATTGAGCTTTTGCTTTCGTTATATGGTTTGAATTTATGTATTTCTAGTGTTGAAACAAGTAAATCTTAAGGTGTCTTTTGATTTTGGACAAAAGCTTGTTTGTTTTCACTTGAAATTGAATTCAAAGTTATACAACAGCTTTCTTTTCGTAATACATCAACATTAAGAAAGAGAAAAGAAATACCTGCATTGTGCATTTTGCATTTGATAAGTTTGCATGTTGATTTAGGAAAAAGTGCATTAGTGTGTGCTCTATGATCTGTGTGAAAAGATGATGTCTTTCTTTTCCCTCAGTAGTTAAGATTTTCAAAGTTGAAAGATTGAAAAGCTTGCTTATTATCTTAGACTGCATTTAGGAGTTGTACCATACATCTCGTGGTGATCCATAAAGGCAAACTGCTAAACAAGATCAACCTTAAAATAAATTGAATTTACATAACAACGCATTGAAACATAATGCAAACACATAGAGGTCTAAGCTAGAGACGTGTTCCGGCGTCGTTAAACGTGATATCTTAGCGTTGAGTGGTTGGGTGATTCCTCCACGGTGAAGCGATAAGTATCAATACGGACTTGTGCTCCCACGTACCGTCACGTATATATTGGGAGACCCCTATAGGAACAAAGCCTTTATCCATAGGAAGCCGTGTCGGCCGCCCTACTGATCGCAATGCAGTGAACACAGCATTCACGAAGATCGACCACCCGTACCGTAAAACGTATTCTGTGGTTTTGCGAAAAGTTTGGCACACCCTCTGCCTAGAACTCCAGAGTAGTTTCTTTTGGCCATTTTTCAAACTCTATAACTGAAAAAGTCCATCCGAGCATTTGTCACTTCGGGCTCGTTAAAACATCGAAGGAGACTAGAGTCATCTTTAGCTTTTTCTCGACTCTTAAAAAGTGAAAAAGAAAGTTGTGTCTAAAGCGTCGTTATAAAATTTATTTTAAACGGAACATAATCACCTCCTATTCCTGCGTTGATCTGTAGGTTGAGAACATGGAATGCCCCAACCAAGGAATTCCCCATGATGGAAATCCTAGTCCTTTCTCCTCTTGGGGAGAAGTTGGTGTGCCCCACATGGCCACATTGTCGCTTCCAGGACTGACAATTGGCCTGCCAATTTGGCTATTCTCAACCAATGTAGTTCAGAACACCATGGTTCTTGAACAGTCGAGTCAACAGTTAGATCAGTCTAGAGTTGCCCACCAGCCTTCTACTTCCTATAACTCTTCCCCCAATCCTTCATCTCCGCAAGGTAGAGCCGGCAAAAGCCAAGCTCCCATGGAGAAGAAGGAGAAGAAGAAGAGAGAGAAGAAGAAGAAGGAGCCTAAGGCGACTGGGGGCAAGCAAAAGACATCTGACAAAAATCCACACACAGCACAGACCGGGCCTAAATCGCCATGTGTCATATGTAGAGGAGACCACTTCCATAGAGATTGTCCCTGTATTCCCCGGATACTAAGGGACTGGTCCCCTCGTTTGCACAATTCGGGAGCATCAACCTCTGATAGCCATGTTGAATGCTTACCGTCAACCAGCGAAAGTGAAGGTTCAAGACAAAGAGGGGGAGCAAGATCCCCCTGCAGACTGTGTGAAGGCGATCACGCCATCCACCATTGTCCCTTCTTAGACGAAGCGAAGAGAGTTTTGGAAGATCGTCCGGTTTCACCGTTGAGACTTCCTCCTGGATACAAAAAACTCGTGCCAAGTCCTTCGTTGGTTGAGAATACAACTGGCCCGCTCAAGTGGTCAGCTGAAGCGTCAGTCATTGAAAATGAACCTACTGAATCGAGACCGGACGAAAGTCCAAAGGTCGATACGGCAGTTGACCCGGTTCTCCCTTCAGAAGTTTCATCTTCAAATGACACCCTCACTGAAGAGAATAAGGATGACACCATCCAGATTCTTTTCATCAACACAGACTCTGACGAGCGTCAGGGCAATGAGCCCATTCCTTTATCGCAGGAAGGAACATCGTCAGGGTCATATCCGGCCGTGTATTCGGTCCCACCACCAAGCAACCTGGTTGTGTCCTTTGATTGGAACCAACTAGGCAGACCCCGGTTGCCAGCTAGTATACCATTCAGAATCATGGTCCAAATATACAGAATGGTAATGGCCAGAACTATCATTGATGAAGGGGCATTTGTGAGTATCCTTTCCTCTATTGCTTGGAAAGCACTGGGGTCCCCGGCGCTTTTGCCTGAGATAAGAAATCTCTCGGGTTTCGATAAAGGAACCAGTCGACCGTTAGGGATCCTCCCCAATGTGCCTGTTACATTGGAAGGGAAGACCGTTCAAATGAACGTGATGGTCGTTCAAGGACCCTTGGATTATAACCTACTCCTTGGACGAGACTATATATATTGCATGGGAGCTGTAGTCTCCTCACTCTTTAGAGTAATGTGTTTTCCACACGAAGGAAGAATGGTCAAGCTCGTAGACCAACTTTCATTTCCGGGATCACGCATCGCAAATAGTCACATACCAACCCTGAATGGTCTATTCAATCAAGAAATGTCTCCACCCCCAGTCCTCCTTCCCGATGAGTGCGAGTGATTCAGAAAGATGGGACTGGAACCCAAGGGGCATGCATCTTGGTCTGCTTCGGGCAGAAAAAACCCTGGGTATAAGGTAGAATTTCCGCGGGAGAATATGACTAGTCCGTACCCCGTCCGTGGATGGAAGAGGGGTTGTTCTAGAATAGGATTCTTTTGTCAAGGTTACGTGTTTGACAAGAGTCATCCACCCTTGTCTATTTCGGTAGACAGTGCCGAGGAAATGTTTTGTTTGAAAGATTAACGAGACAATCTTTGGGTAACCAGAAAGAGGTAAGCCTCACCCTTTAAAACAAATGTTTTGACGGATAAGTAGGGGCAGCCTTGAAATTGTATTTTATACCTGGGGGCATGCAAACCTTTTGGAGTGCAAGCTAAGAGCGGTTATTTATCTATTTTTTGGGTTAGCTGTTTCCGAACTTGCATAAAGAAAGGATATGGAGTAAAGCTTAGTGAAGATGAAACTCCTTAAAAAATAGAGATCTCACAGGGGACATTTCTTATCTTATGACTGGTATATCGAGCAGTTTTAGCATAAAGTTCATGCTCGTTAAAAAATAAACGCAATATCCGAGCAGTTTTAACGCAGTCTTCATGCTCGTTAAAAAATAAATAAAAGCAGTGAGCAATGTTTCCTCCAGAGTTTAAGCTCATTTTTATCTAAAAAATGAACCTATCCCGGTAAATAACCGTTGTGATCGTAAATTTATCAGCCATAAAAAGCCTTGGTCGTGTTTTGCACCTGCCACCTCCACCGTTATTTGGCCGATCGTTCACCCCCATATGATTGTTTACCCATTTTGAGGAACAGCTGCGAAGAGTGATTTCACCTAGCCATCCTTGTGACACTGCCGTGATTGGAAAATTCCAACCTGTACCTGGAATCAGTTGCTATGCCTGTTTATCACTCGTTCCTCAAAAGACGAGTCTTCTTTGAGCTCTTTTCATCTGACTCGTAAAATATGAAAAGTTTGCCGAGTTTTGGCCTTCCAGCTCGTTAAAGGACCAGAAGAGCTATCCCTCCTCTAGATTTTAATCTTTTTGGACCTGAGGGATTATTGCACAAAAAGTTCGAGCGCTTGTTTTATTCGGCTCGTTAAAGTTATCGAAAATTCATCCCTTTTGTATTGTTTTATACTTTTTCGGACTTAAGGGATTAGATGACGAAAAAGGAATTGTGGAGTTAACTTTATGTACCTTTTCAGACTCTCTAAAAATGAAAAGGACCGAGTTTTCCTTGTCGTTAGACTCGTTAAAATGATTAAATAGCGACAAACTTGTCTTTAGACGAGAACGAGTTTCCCTATCGCTAGGCTCGTTAAAACATAGCGATGGGCTTGCCCGAAGGGCAGGTTATAGAACAAGCATATGTTATCCTCCTCAAGCTTGACAAAAATAAAGAGGTACTGGTCAGAAATGAATGGGGAAAAACTGGGAGAACCTCAAAGCTGTAATGGTAGCAAGTCGCTCTTGAACATGACACTTTTCCTCCGTATCACATCGGGTTGGGTTGTTTCATTCACTGGTCTCATCACCATGGTCTCGCCAAACCATCCACATTTGGGGTAATGCTACCGATCCATCGCATCAGTGTCGTTATATGTTCAAGAGATGTTGTTCAGAAAGAGTCAACCGTGTCCCATCCACTGCCATACATTATCCTTCATCCATCCATGATCGCCACCCTGAATCATATGTCACAGATTGTTTTCACCTCCATTAAAATCATTAGCTCCGTTCCGTGTCACTGATGTGGGATTCATTAAGGCCCTCCTTTGACGGATCGCTTCTTGTCGACTTCAGCTCATTATCCAAGAAGTTGATCTAGGAACAACCCCCTCAGTACTTTGAAGCTTGCATGCCTCAATGGCAAGTTTCTCACTTCCGGCGACAGGTATACATCAATGACCTTCGACCGAAAGATTTTGCGTGGTGTTCGACGCCAAGTCCTTTATTCACACCACGTGAATTGTATTGCAGTACCTTGAGGGTCATTATCATTATCGGTGATTCCTCTCGCGCTTGTTAACGGTTTACATCATTGACCGGTAATCAAGCGATGTCTTTCCATGTTCGACTTCAGCGCAATTCTCACATGGATCGACTTGTACTTAGAGTGAAGATCGAACGAGTTTGAAGACCCCGGATCTAGTTTCATCCATCCGGGCTGCGATAAATATTCAGGAAATATAAAGACATTTGACATGTACATCATTGCAGCAGATGATCATCCTACTCAAAGGATGATAATTTCAGCAGAGAATTATCAGTCTACCATTAGACGATCGTCTGTTCTATGTACCAAAATGAATTTATAAAGCTGAGCATGGGAATGCCCGCCTCAGCTAGATCATGAAAGCAGAATGAAAAATAATGTATTGTATTGTATTTTATTACAGGTCACCTCTCAGCGATTGAATGAACTTCGGATCCTCCTGATAAAGCATTTCACCCGATAAACGACCTCATACTTTAGGGGGCAACTGTTATAGACATTTTTGTGCCTTACAGCATGAAGCATGAAATGTCCATAATCTAAGGGATCCAATGTCCCTAAACATGTTGTTCCTACCCCTAGAGGAACAAGGTCAGCAAACCACAGCACTGAATAACAGTTCTCCACCTGAAAACACTCAAAAACAAGGCAATTCTGGATCATGTCAACTGCACCACTGAGCATCTGCGCTGAATGTCAAGTGCTCCACTCTCTACCTACACTGAATGTCAACTGTAAAGAAGGCTACCTACGTTGGGCGAGTTTGGACATGTGGCACAGTCATTCCTCAGGGTGTCAATGCCCAGGAAGCTTCCAAAATGACACTTGGATCAAGGAATTCGACTGGTGATGAGTAAGAGGGTCTAGATCTCCAAGTGGAAGCAAGAACCTCCAAGTGGACTCAAGAACTGAAGAATAACTTAAGTGAGAGAGGACACTAGTCAGCTTCATGCCAGCCTCAAGCTGACTCATCCTTTCTCCAAAACTCCTATATATAGATCTCTCTCATGAGGTCTAGGGAGGCTGGAATCTTGTGAATGTAAGGAAGTGTTGTTGGTTTGAGTATAGAACTATTGGGTGATTTGCTTTGAAGGAGGTGAAGAGGAGATTTCTTTCTGCTAGGAAGGTGATGCTGGATTGGGCCTCTTGTGGTTGTATCACTTCCTGAACTTTACTTCTTCCATTAATAAAGCATTTGAGGTTCTTCTATATGTATGTGTCTCAATGGTGTATTGTTATACTTGTGTATTTGATTTATTCTAATCCTTGAATCAATTATGAATGTATGCTTCTTGTAGTTTCCCTCTCTTGCCATTTTGCAGGATCTTGGTGTAGCTGGGCCAGTGAAAGAGCAAGGAGCTGGGAGCAAGCAGCAAGGAGAGAAGATTGGATCAACCATTAGCGAAAGACATCGGTTAGTGGACCTCTTTCTCCCCTATTTTACTTTCATAAAGAAGAAATATTAGATAGCTTTGCTTTGATTGTTGCTGAGGTACGGTCACCCTTAGAGTGGGATAGGGTCATTCCGTATTGGATACTTTTCCCAACAACACTCTTGGTAGAAAAAAGTTATTCCCAGGTGCCGGGAATTGATTTTGGTGATATTTTTTTTCCTATTGCCAAGGTAGCTTCTATTAGATTACTTTTATCTGTTTTTGTTGCTTTTGATTTTGAGGTAGAACGGATGGATGTGAAGACAACATTTCTTCACAGGGATCTGGAAGAGGAGATCTACATGAAGCAACCTGAAGGCTTTATGGTGAAGGGTAAGAAAGAACTGGTATGAAAGTTAAAGAAGTCTCTGTATGGGTTAAAACAATCACCAAGGATGTGATATCAAAAATTTGATACATTTATACAGGGACTTGACTTCACCAGAAGCAAAGAAGATCACTGTTTGTATTTTAAATTAATTGGTGAATGTGGTATTTATCTGGTCTTGTATGTGGATGATATGTTGCTGGTTTGGAAATGACGAAGAAATTATCCAAGATTTGAAGACCCAATTGTCCTCAAAATTCGACATGAAAGATCTTGGTGTTGAAAACTATATTTTGGGCATGGAAATTAAAAGAGATCGGGCAAAGAGGAAGCTCTAGTTAAACTAGAGGAAGTATGTCAAGACAATAATGCAGAGTTTTAATATGAAGGATAGTAAATTAGTGAAGGTTCTTATTCCTGTTGGTGTAAAGCTACTTGTTGAACAGTGTCCTAAGGCACAAGAAGAGGAAGAGGACATGTCCCATGTTCCATATGCAAGTGCAGTCGGTAGCCTGATGTATGCAATGGTATGTACTAGACCAAACATTGCACATGTAGTGGGAGTATTGAGCAGGTTTATGTCAAAACCAGGAAAGGAGCATTGGGCAACAGTGAAGTGGGTTTTCAGGTATTTGTGTGGCACTAGTCATTATGTTTTGTACTACCAAGGAAGACCAAGATTGGATAGAGTTTTGGATATTCGTGGCTTTGTTGATGCAGACTGTGTTGGAGATCTAGATCAGAGAAGATCTACAAGTGGGTATGTGTTTAACCTATTTGGAGGTGTAGTCAGTTGGATGAGTAAGAAACAATCTGTAGTGGCACTATCAACTATAGAGACAGAATACATGGCAGCCACTCATGCAAGCAAGGAAGTAGTTTGGTTGCAGAGATTGTGTTCAAGTATGGGGTTAGTGCAGGGAGCTATAAGGATAGACTGTGATAGCCAAAGTGCAATTTTTTTGGAAAATAACCCTGCTTATCATTCAAAGACAAAGCACATTGATTTTGAGTATCACTTTGTGAGGGATATGATAGAAGACAAAAAGGTGTTGCTGGTAAAGGTGGACACTTTGAAGAATACTACAGATGCATTGAAAAAATTTGTGAGCTCTGAGAAGTTCTCTTGGTGTAGAGAAATAATGGGCATTTGCAAGGCTTGATAAATGACTAAACTCTCTTATGGCCCCCTATGGAAAGAAAACAACAACTGGGAGAATGTTGGGTCGTGTTATATTCTTTCCACGACTAACCCCCCTAGTTAACTGGAAGGTTAGAGGGGGGACAGAGCCCCCCCTTCGTTGCAACGATTGCGCAATGGGGGGGTCACAAGGGGGGCGGCAGCTCCCCTTGTGTAGGGGGTTTGAGGGGTCGGCTAGCCCCCCTCTATGGGGTCTAGGGAAATGCCCTAGGGAATTTTTTTTTGGACACTATATTAGGTGGGGTGAACCTAACTATGGTTTTTTGCATGGTTTTCGCACATGGTTTTGGGCAAGATAGTTTTCAGTCCATGGTATTCGATGCTTCAGCATGTATATATATGTATTTTAACATTGAAAGAAACATAATGAAAAATCAAGCTGGTAGTCCCGGTTTTGGGATCCAGGGGATAATCTCTGTGTGTATGTGTTTTATTGTTATGCTCTCGCATTGTTTATTTTCTGTGTTTTAGAATTCGTATGTAGGTAATTTATGTACAGGGTTAAAACCTACATGCATATCCTATTACATCACTACAGAGGGAAGGTAAGAAATTTGAATGGATCAGGGAATATGCAACCAGTTTTGACCAGTTGAAACAGTTGTTGACAAATGATCCAGTGTTAAAAATTGTACATTTAGACAAAGAGTTTGTGGTGTGTACATATTCCTGCAAGAGAGGACATGGTGAAATCTTAATGCATGAAGGACCGATAGCGTGATACAATTCATAAAAACTGAATGAGCATGAGAAGAATTATCCGACACGTGATCTTAAGTTGGCACCAATCATTGATACGTTGAAGATGTGGATTCACTGTCTTCTTAGTAGGAGGTTTTTATTAATGAGAGATCAAATTAGATTGAGCTACTTGTTTGACCAATTGAATATAAATGCTAGGCAAGCTATATGGTTGGACACGATGAGTGAGTTTGAATTCGAGATCAAGTACATCAAAGGGAAATAGAATAGGGTTGTAGATGCTCTTAGCAAGAGATTACATGTGAATCACATAGGAGCTATGAGTTATTATGGGATAGACTTACAATATCGGATCTTATAGGTAGGACAAAAGGATGGTAGGTAAGTGGAGCTTATGCATAGGTTACATCAAGCTACAGGTGGTCAGGATGTGGACCATTGTCTTATAACAATGGTTTGGTCATATTTAGGGACATGATCTATGTGTTGAATGACAATGAGATCAAGAAGGCTATCTTGCAGAAGTTGTTTGCATTATGATGCATGTGTTGTACTTGATGGCAACCCACTCATAGAAGAACATCTCACTTAATTATAACTAGATGGATCTTCAGAAGAGATATCAGATGTGACTGAATGCATGGGATGCAGTATAGCTCAAAGGAATCAGATGATAGTTCTAAGTGTGAAAAGTTAGCTTTGCCATCAAGTCCAAAAGGGGAGATTGTTGGCATTATGAGACAAGTGTTGTCCTTGATGGCAAACCACACAGATGATAGATCATAGTGCAGTAGGCCAGCAGCAAGGATTTGATGATCAAACTACAAGAATGAAGAGAAAATATATATACGCAAGTTCAGCGTGACCGAGTCGCGTATACACGCGGGTTAGACATTATAAAGGCGCATATGTGTATACACACACTTTCATGCAAGGATAAGCGCATATATGTTGGAGAACTTACTTTTGGTCCGTGGTAGTTAGTCCTTGGTATTTGAACCTATGGTTTTGGACCATAGTATCTCGTCAGATGTGTTGATCCCAAGTATTGGATCCATGGTATTGGTTTGTTATGGTTTTGGACCATGGTATTGAGCAAGGCCTAAGACTATAAAAGGAGAAGAAGATCATTATGCAAGGGTATTGAAAAAGTCTTGAATATCTTATGAAGGATGAGATCCAGAATGTAGGTTATGGGTTTATGATGCATTGCTTGATCTGAGCTAAGGAGGGATCTCACCAGTTGATGGAGAACAAGATCTAATGATAGATCGGGATCAAATGGTTTGAAATGAACTACCTCTATATGGTTGATTATGGTTATTCTAGATCTGTATACTGACGCATGTAATAATCTGAACTGGGTATAACTTAAGTTTGAAATCGCTGCAAGTCATGATTGAATATTTACAGATATGTACACGGGTTTGGTTCATTGTAGTAGCGTATACATTTTGAGCTATGATGTTTGAAGTTACAGGTGATTCTGGTTGCTGATGAGTTCTGATGACTGTTTACTGGTGTCAGTATTCTACATATTCAGATTGGTTGATTATGTTTAGCTTCAGTATTGATGGATGAGATCTATAATGGATCAGGATCAGAATGACTTATCCTTATGTGATCTGATGAACTAGATCTGGTTGCTAACACACGTATTACATTTGTATATGTACTAAGTCAGGAAGTGTAGCGAAGTTATGAATAAGTAATTAATGACATATATGCTGGTTCGCTTTGGTGAAGTTGCGTATACACACTGGTTCGACACTTCCAAGTAGTGTATGCACTCTGATGCATGATTTTGATGATATAGTTGGTTCTGAATATGGTTGCAGAGTTCAGTGTTCTGCTCTGTGTGTTCAGGTGACTGCATTTTGTTGATAGGGTCTCAGTGATTTAGTATTGGGTGATTCATAGATTGATGATGCTAGTATTGATTGTTTTTGTGCTTCAATGATATTGATGGGTCCAATGTGAAAATTGGATGAAACGTGGCCTTCAGATTATAGTGTTGTGCTTCAGGAGTATCCAGTCTGAAAATGTATGAAATGTGGTCCCTAGAGGATGAGAGGAGATTGTAGTCTGGCGCCTACACATGAGCTAGTACAAGAGCAAAGGGGGTAGTAGCTCCCTTCCAGTAGTAGCTAGAGAGCAAGTGAATATTGGAGCATCCAGTAGGTAGGCACCTACGTACTAGTAAATGGATCAGCTAGTACAAGAGCTAAGGGGGTTGTAGCTCCCATCCAAGAGAGTCTGGAGAACGAGAGAAGGTTGTAGCCTTCTACAGGTAGAAGCTTGTGTACTGGTATAAGACTACACTAGTACATAAATATTGTAAAATGAAGTTTCTTATTAAAAGAATATAGAGATGACCTGCAGCATGTGGTTTTCACCCACATTGGGTTTCCACCTTATATCATGGTGTTCATGTATGCTACTTGTGTGATGATCTGTTCTGTTTTACTGCACCTGCTTACTGTTCATATGGTTAATGAAGTTCTGATGCACTAACTAAAGATCAACATTTAATGGATTAATTGAATCATAAGTATTTTGGATATACGCTAGTTTCATTAGACACAGTTGTGTATACATGCGGGTTCCATTAACTGAAGTAGTGTATATGTATCTAAGTATGGAAATGAAAAAGTTTTATTGATTTGATAATACAGGTTCACCCCCCCTCTCAGTATTATTTCCAACAATTGTAATCAGAGCAGGTCCTTTGGTAGAAGCTTGATCGCTTGAAGGAGATCCGTGGAGCAACGGGAAAGAAGCTTAAGAAGAAAGCACCTAAGAAGAAGAAGACATCTCAGAAAGTCTATGACAGTGGGAGCATCGATTGGGGATTATGTGGAATAAGCACTTCAGGTTCATAATCACTTTAGAATGAATATGAACAAGATCTATCAGGTACGAATTTGTTATCCTCTGGTATCCATCCATGTGAAGATGATGAAAGTGATAGCGAAGCAACTGAATTTTCTCTTATGGGTGAGCAAGAAAAATATCAAATAGTGGAAGTATTTAGAAGTCTTACAGACAAAATTAGAGAAAAACAAGATCTATTGAACAAAAGGGAATGTGCTTTCAAAGAAAAAGTTACCAAACTAAAAGCTCAACTAGAGGTAAGGAAGTTACTCAAGGACAAGGAAAATCAATATCAAAAGTTGCAGGATGAAGTGACATCATTGAGAAATGAAGTAAATGAAAGAAGCACAACAATCAAGAAACTCATAGATAGATCCAGTTACTATGAAAGGCTTGAAGCTACGATCCTCTCGCTAAAGGAAGATCTTGAAGAATCAAAGAAGCAGAATGAAGAACTACTCCAAGCTCATGAAAAATAAGAAAATGAAGTTCTTGATCTAAGACATCAATTGGAAGAAGGAAGAAATATTGAAGAAAACATGAAGAAGTAGTATATTGAAAAGGAAGAGCAACTTCAAGTTGAGGTAAATATTGTAAATGATAAATTAGAAGAAAAGGATAAGCTCTTACGATTTCAAGATAGTACTAAGATTTTGGATGATATTCTTAGTAGTCAAACGTCTCCTGCTATCAAAACTGATATTGGTTTTCATGAATCTGTTGAAGGTGAATCTAGTTCACAAAGTAAGACAAGGAACTCTAATACAAAATCTAAAATGCTCAACAAGGAGATGAGAGGTCAATCCCACCATGAGCCAAGGAAAGAAATCCTTCAAAGAAAATCTTTTACTCCTCCAATGAATAATGTTGAATGTTATGTATGTCATAATCTTGGACATGTTGCAGCTAGATGCAGAGGTAGAAGGGTTCAAGAACATCACACAGAAAGAACATCACGTTCCAGGTACTTTAAGGGATATTGTTTTTCTTGCAATATGTTTGGTCACAAAGCTGTTGATTGCTGCAGAAGGAATATGAAACATATGCAATGTTATGCATGTAACAAGCTTGGACATATAGCAAAGGAATGCAGGAGCAAAGTACGGGCACCACACCAAAAGGAGAAAACATCATCACATTTGAAGATATGGAAGAAGAAGGAAGTACACTTAGAAAGATGTGGCACAACACAATATACTGAGACACAGCACAGCACAGACATAATAGACTCAGGGGGAGCTGAAAGTGTAAAACTTCAGTGTCCTGAATCTCCTTAATCTCATATGCAAGTTTCATAAAGGGAAGTTGCATATATACGCGAGTTAGACACTGCACAGTCGCGTATATATCAGTCTGAGGAAAAGCATAAGGGACAGGCTCAGAAAAGGGTCTGATATGATTCAGTCTACTATTTGCTCTGTTTGATAATGGTTACAATCTGCTAATGATGTGTGGAAATGTATTGATACTCATAAGATGTTTAGAAGTGTTTTTTATCCTAACTTGATGATGATGATGTCGTGATACTCCTTGCTGATATATGCATGATCAGATCTGACAGTAAACAGATGGCATAGGTTCAGGGGGAGTTTATGTTTTGAATAATGCATTGTTGGCATTATGGTTAGTAGTCCTTGGTGATGATGCTTATATGGCTAAATGATATATCTTGCTATGATGTGGTTATGAGTTGTCCATGATAAAATCTCATATGATTCTTGGGGTTACATAGTTGATGTTCAGATCATATTTGTGGATTGATTCTTAGATGGTGCATATATGATGCTTACATGGTGATCTTCATAAGGATAAGGAGAAGTACAAAGCTTGAATACACAACTTCATTACTTGATGATGAGTCTCTCATATGCTACTGTCGTCATATGCATAAAGATCATATAATACAGTTATGATGCAGGATTCCTATAGTTCTTGGTGCTCATATAAAGCCTTGACAAAAGATCTTGAGCTCAAGATACATAGTGCTGGATACATGAATGATTACTCAAAGTTGCATTGTTGGAGACATGATGATGATGAGTTCTTACCTATATGTTGATAGGTTGATACTTACATATGTTGATTGATGCAGATATTCCCAAGTGATGATACATGGATGATCATGTTGATAAGATGGCTATGGTGTTTTACACATATGATATAATGTGAATGATTTTATGATGATGAGTTGATATCTATATGCAGACATATCTTTTCATAGGACACTTACAGGTTGTTGATCTGGAAATGGTTGTACGCGAGTTTAATAAGGAGTATCCACGTATATACGCTTGTTTCTGTGGATACAAATGTGTATATGTTAATTTGAAGGAAATCAGTGGGCCAAACTCAGAATGAGAAGAGTCTGATATGGGCCTGACAGAAACCATCTGGCATAGATGGAATAGGCACAAAGGGAGAACATGATTGATGGTCTAGATGTTGTTGACAGATGCTTATAGAGCAGATCATACATTGTGTATGATGACTATCATGGTCTTATCTAGATGTTTGGTCTCATGCAAAGGTCATATCAAGACTCATGATAGTGTGTCTCTATCTATTGTAGTCATTTGATGAAATCTCTTCTGGTCACATGATGTAATTTGTAACCCCTTTATGCATAAGAAGGATGATGAAACCTTTCAGTCATAGCAAGGTCATGTAACGGCCTATGTTGGTTTCCCCACTATGCCTGGGATGGATGATGTAACGTTCTTGTTTTATCATGTATCCCCACTTGGTTGGGTGGATGATTAATATTGGTATATCCCCACTAGGATGGGAGATGGATGTATGTATGAGTCTTTGGTGATAGGAAGGTCATTTATGATAGAGTCATGCTCTTTCCTGTAGAACATCTTTTTACAGACCTTGCTTACAGTCGGGGGAGCGTGAACAACACACTTCAGCAGACCAGAGACTTCAACATGTACTCAAAGGGAGCATGGACAGATTAATACACCTTGGCATATACAAAGGGGGAGCTCATTCAGAAATTTCAGCAGGTACTCAGGGGGAGTATGGTCAGCGGGATGTTTATCAAAGAAAGTGAATATCTTGGTCCACCCTTTGCCCTTGATGTCAAAGGGGGAGAGTGATTTGGTGTTGTTGCCATCAAGTCCAAAGGGGGAGATTGTTGGCATTATGATGCATGTGTTGTACTTGATGGCAACCCACTCATAGAAGAACATCTCACTTAGTTATAACTAGATGAATCTTCAGAAGAGATATTAGATGTGACTGAATGCATGGGATGCAGGACAGCTCAAAGGAATCAGATGATAGTTCTAAGTGTGACAATTTAACTTTGCCATCAAGTCCAAAAGGGGAGATTGTTGGCATTATGAGACAAGTGTTGTCCTTGATGGCAAATCACACAGATGACAGATCATAGTGCAGTAGGTCAGCAGCAAGGATTTGATGATCAGACTACAAGAATGAAGAGAAAATATATATACGCAGGTTCATCATGACCGAGCCATGTATACACGTGGGTTAGATGTTACAAAGGCGCGTATGCGTATACACGCACTTTCATGCAAGGAAAAGTGCATATATGTTGGAGAAATTACTTTGGGTCCGTGGTAGTTAGTCCTTGGTATTTGAACCTATGGTTTTGGACCATAATATCTCGTCAGATGTGTTGATCCAAAGTATTGGGTCCATGGTATTGGTTTATTATGGTTTTGGACCATGGTATTGAGCAAGGCCTAAGACTATAAAAGGAGAAGAAGGTCATTAGGCAAGGGTATCGAAAAAGTATTGAATATCTGAAGAAGGATGAGATCGAGATCGAGAATGAAGGTTATGGGTTTATGAAGCATTGCTTGATTTGAGCTAAGGAGGGATCTCACCAGTTGATGGAGAACGAGATCTAATGATAGATCGAGATCAAATGGTTTGAAATGAACTATCTCTATATGGTTGATTATGGTTATTCTAGATCTGTATACTGATGCATGTAATGATCTGAATTGGGCATAACTTAAGTTTGAAATCGCTGTAAGTCATGATTGAATATTTATAGATATGCATGCGGGTTGGCTTTGGTGAAAGCGCGTATGTACGTGGGTTTGGTTCATTGTAGTAGCGTATACATTTTGAGCTATGACGTTTGAAGTTACAGGTGATTATGGTTGCTAATGAGTTCTGATGACTGTTTACTGGTGTCAGTATTCTACATATTCAGATTGGTTGATTATGTTTAGCTTCAATATTGATGGATGAAATCTATAATGGATCAGGATCAGAATGACTTATCCTTATGTGATCTGATGAACTAGATCTGGTTGCTAACACACGTATTACCTTTGTATATGTACTAAGTCAGGAAGTGTAGCGAAGTTATGAATAAGTAATTAATGACATATATGCTGGTTCGCTTTGGTGAAGTTGTGTATACACGCTGGTTCAGCACTTCCAAGTAGCGTATACACTCTGATGCATGATTTTGATAATATAGTTGGTTCTAAATATGGTTGCAGAGTTTAGTGTTCTGCTCTGTGTGTTCTGGTGACTGTATTTTGTTGATAGGGTCTCAGTGATTCAATATTGGGTGATTCATAGATTGATGATGCTAGTATTGATTATTTTTATGCTTCAATGATATTGATGGGTCCAGTGTGAAAATTGGATGAAACGTGGCCTTCAGATTATAGTGTTGTGCTTCAGGAGTATCCAGTCTGAAAATGCATGAAATGTGGTCCCTGGAGGATGAAAGGAGATTGTAGGCCGGTGCCTACACATCAGCTAGTACAAGAGCAAAGGGGGTAGTAGCTCCCTTCTAGTAGCAGCTACAGAACAAGTGAAGATTGGAGCATCCAGTAGGCAGGCACCTACGTACTAGTAAATGGATCAGCTAGTACAAGAGCTAAGGGGGTTGTAGCTCCCATCTAGGAGAGTCTAGAGAATGAGAGAAGGTTGTAGCCTTCTACAGGTAGAAGCCTGTGTACTAGTATAAGACTGCACCAGTACAGAAATATTGTAAAATGAAGTTTCTTATTAAAAGAAGATAGAGATGAATTGCAGTAGGTGGTTTTCACCCACATTGGGTTTCCACCTTATATCATGGTGTTCATGTGTGCTACTTGTGTGATGATCTGTTCTGTTTTACTGTACCTGCTTACTGTTCATATGCTTAATGAAGTTCTGATGCGCTAACTAAAGATCAACATTTAATGGATTAATTGAATCATAAGTATTATGGATATACGCTAGTTGCATTAGACACAGTTGGATATACATGCGGGTTCCATTAACTGAAGTAGCGTATATGTATCTAAGTATGGAAATGAAAAAGTTTTATTGATTTGATAATACTGATTCACCCCCCCGGTCAGTATTATTTCCAACAGAAGTATCATGCAAAACTATATTTAAGTGACCCAAGATAACAGAATACATTGGCAATAATGAAGAAGTTTTATCATTAGATTAATTTGAAGAAGGAAGTGACATAGTTTGTGCTTATATGTTTAGACTCTCAGCAGGAGAAAGTAGAATGTAAGCATCTAGGTGGAATACTACAGTCGATTCTGATTTTAGAGTAGAAATGGGAGGTCATTTCCATGGACTTCATCATAGGTCTACCGAGGAAATCTAGAAACTTGATTCCATCATGGTTGTAGTATAAATTTTGACAAAGGTTGTGTACTTCATTCCAATAAAATATATCTATTGAGCTAGTGATTTGGCATAGGTATTCATCGAAGATGTAGTGAGGTTGCATGGTGTTCCAAGGAGTATTGTGTCAGACATGGATGCTAAGTTCACTACCAAGTTTTGGAAAGATTTGTTTGCAGGTTTTGGAACAGATTTGGCCTTCATCACAACTTATCATCCACATATAGATGGATAGATAGAGAGGGTCAATAGGATATTGAAAGACATGTTGAGGATGTGTGTGATGCATCAACAAAGGAGATGGGAGGAGTACCTTCTGTTGCTTGAGTTTGCTTACAACAATGAGTACGAGGAGTCACTAATGATGAGTCTGTTTGAGGCACTGTATGGGATGAGTTGTAATACTCCCATTAGTTGGAGCGATCTAGTGAATAGGGTGTTGATCGGACCCGGCATGTTGGCAAATATGGAATGGGAAATTCATGTACTCAAGAGAAATATGAAAGCAACACAGGACAGGAAGAAACGTTATGCAAATCATAATAAGTGGTTTAAGGAGTTCTAGGTTGGGGAATAGGTGTATCTATGCATCAACCCCCAAGAAGATCTCATTGATGAATGGATCCTGTGCGAATCTAGCACCTCGGTTTGGTGGACCTCTCAAGTTCCTTGAGAATACTGGACCAGTATATTATTGACTTGCACTACCTCTGACAGTGAAATTCCATGATGTTTTCCATGTGTCATTACTTAAGAAGTATGTTAAAGATGGAGATGATGTGATTAATACTGTGTATTGCAAGTGAAGCCAGATGGAGAATTCCATCTGGAATCTTAGTGTATATTTCAGAAGAAGCTATGCATGCTCTGGAACCGAGCAATCGAGCAGGTTAAAGTGCAGTGGAAGCACTTTGGGCCTGATAAAGCTACATGGGAAATGGCAAATCAGATGTGGGATATGTATCCTTCTGTATTTGTTGGTTGAGTGAATGTTTTTGGCATATTTTTTGGTGTTATGTTTTGGTATATGTACATATGTATATCTATGTACCACCATGAGATGTGTTATAAAGCTCCAATAAGAGGTACGGGTGTCATGTTGTTATGGTTGTTGATGGGCCAATAAATTAGACATAAATTAACACCCATATAACCTTTATTAGGAACTTTAAGGCTATATTAAACCTCTCCTTTTGCACTTAATAATTTTCTTTAGCTTTAATATATTTATTATGAAGGTTTAGAGATGATTTCATATTTGTGCGTAATATTATCTATTTGTGTAGAATATTGTGAGAATATTGGGCAGATTATGAAGATGGAGGAGGAGATAATTTAAGTCTTTCTCCCTACTATATGAGTATCAATATTGGATGATAAATCAACAAGATATTATGAAATTATTGCACAAATTCTGGAGCTCCAATGATTGAGAAAATATAGGAAAGTGTTCCTTGTCATTTAATGTTGATTTCTAGTGTTCAGAGCTAGATCCACTATTTGAGGGATTTTGGAGGGGAAAGCTTTCTCCTTTCAAGGATAACTCTTTCTCATCATTTTTTATAAGTACAAGTTCTAATTTTTCTGTCGGGGTTGGTTTTTCTTAGTCTTCTTGTGGAGAAAACTTGTATTTTTGCTGCTCCACTTTCATCTCTAGTAGGGATGTACTTAGATTGATTCAAATAATAAAATTTGGTGAAATTTTTAGCTTATATAGATTGGTCTCCTTGATAGGACTCCAATATCTTTGGTCTTGGCCATCCTAGGAGCCTCATAACCCTTTTTTATAATTTACTTTTCTTATTTTCACTTATTATTCACATGCATCTCTTGTTCAGGTTTTTCCTATTTTTGCATTTAGTATTGATGATTTCTTGTTGTAGGATTGGGTTAAATTGTTGAAGTGAGTTCTTTTTAAGGCTAAAAATAATAATTTAATCCTTTTAAAATCTTTTTAAGGTCATAATAATCATTGAGATACTTCAATTAGATTGCTTATTCACAAATCTAAATTTTTTGGAAGTCCCTTGTAACAAATAGTAGTAATTTTCTGATAATTTTTAGAACATGCTAATGAGCTTCATTTGAGTTTATTCCATTTGAATTATATTATAAAAACATTAAATTTGTCAAAAAAAATCACCCCATTGTAGTTTCACTTGATTAGATTAGTCATTTGATAGGTTAACTAGCTCACTAGTTCTCAAATTTCCATATTTTAGACTAGTAATTTTTAACTATTTTTTAGTACGTGTTAACATGGGTATTTTTGAGTGATTTCACTTGGAATGGAGACCTAATACATCCTATTAAATAAATAAAAAATTACCATCCCATTTTGATTTTATTTACTTGGTCATTCGGTGAATTATATCTTCTTGTAGCAAACCTGTAACTTCATGTAGAAAACACTATAAGTTCCTCTAGCACCCCTCTAGCATGTGTAAACTTGATGAGATTTGCTCAAAAATCTTGGTTTTTATCTCTTAGGGTTGAATAATAACCCCTAGGATCTAAATATGTGATTAAGGAATAATAAAACACTAATTAGGACATGCCTTTTAAAAATTAGAGTAGGCCTATTTATTTGAATTCATGCTCTTAGGATTTCAATTAAAAGTTGTTGTTCTTGCCTAGGATTAATTTATTTTCAAAGTAACATTTCCATTTATGAAATTAGCTTAGGATTTGATTTCATTACATTCACTCCATTACATCATGAAAGTGAAAGAAGGAGACATTGTGTGTTGCACATATAGTGTTGATATCTCTTAAGTTCGTAGAAACCTCGGGTTCATAATTAAAGTTGGTAGCCTTGAGAGTTGCAACATTATTGTTGCAATAATGAGGCTTACCAATTGTTCTGTCGTTATGTGTCATGTTGGTTTTATTCTCAGTGGGTTAATAATTGTAAAGCTAAGTTATAAAGCTCCATGGGAAGTACATTATGCTTCTTAGCAATCTTGTTGGTTGTATGTGCCATTGAACATTGAGGATGGTGCTTCCCTAATGGGGAGGGTTCTATAAGAGCCCTGTTAAAAATTACATGTAATAAAGATAATGAAATAAAACAAGGTAATGGGACATGTATTCCAAGTTGAATGTTGGGCAAAACATCCTAGTGTGGGTGTTCATTTGGTTTATTATGGCTAAGGAAATTGGCAAGGACAATGGAAAGGGCTTTGGATGACATAAGGCATTGATTAGCATTTTATTTATGAAAATAATGGAAATTAGGAGAAAAGGAAGGTGAAAGGTCACAAGTTGCATGTGAGGAGGAAAATGAAGGAAAATAATGGAAAATTGAAGAAATTAGTGGCCTCAATAATAAAAAAGCTTCTAAGGATCAGTTGGTACCTTTTTTAGTTTAGTTTTGGAGCTCTCTCTCTATTCTCTCTCTCACACTCTTCAACACTTAGAGAATTATTGGATATATCTAGCATTGGATCAAGGAATGAAAAGGAAGGACCAAGAAGGAAAAAGGAAAGAAAGGATCAAGCAAAGAAGAGCAACATCAAGTAGCTAGGGCAAGATTATTTGCACGTATCGAGTTGCATGTGTGATTTCCCTATTAGATTTGGCATGTATGGTAAATGAATTTGTGTATTTGGTTCTCTTGATGTCATTGGCATGGATTTTTCTAAGTGTGATAGTGTTCTTCATACTTGCCTTTCCATTTCCCGATAGCCATGGTGTGATGGGTTCTCTTGTATTTGGTTGAGTTGGATTTTCAGATGGTTTCTAAACCATGTGAGGTGGTCCCTGAAATAAATAACAAAAGGCTTAGAAATCCTTTGACTAGAGAGGGTGGGATTATGATAAAGGCATATTTTGTGTGCCTCGATGGAGTAGGAATCCTCAACTAGTGAATGGAGGAATATACAGTAAATACTGGAGGGTGGAGTCTCGATTAGGCCTAGAATTCCCCGACCGGTGAATGGCGGGATATATAGTAAATCTTAGAGACTAGGATGAAGGAAACTTCTTCATGTTGTAGGTGGAGAAATCTGGTCACATCCATCCTTATTTAGGGTCTAGTGACATGTTGTGGATTCCATAAATCCTGAGGAAACTTGGATTGATTCTTTTGTAAGTGCGACATTCAGGCTTGGAATATGGCACACAGGTGATTCGTTGAAAGAAATATTTGGTTCATCTAATCTATGGTCGGGTGGTTCATGGAAGTCCCATACCTGGTTGGATTTTTCATTCATTAATAATAGCTTCTTATCCTTGGTATTTCATGTGTAAATGTACTGCCTTATATGTGGATTTTATGTTTGTTATATCCTTATTATTTATGTTGGTTATATGTTGGTTATGAATATGTTTTTTGATGGACTTGATGTATGGATCTCATAATATTTTGATTTGAAAATTATTGTAAAATGAATATATGACTTAATAGATGATCATGAAATTATTATGATATGGAAACAATACTTATTTACAAATCTTAGATAAGGATGAGACCCCTATGCTCAGATATGTTGTTAGGACTTGCATATTACATATTTGTGACATGTTCTATGAAATTCCTATCATGGATAGTAATGGTTATATCAAGTACTTGTGCTAATTATTGCATTAGTAGCCTTATTCCATTGTTATTTATCATTTTTTAAAGTTTCATGAATTTTTGGGTGGTGGCCTGAGTCTTGGCCTTAAAAAAGTGGCACATAATCCAATGTCGTTGGCTCAAAACTAGCTTGAAAACTCCACAGTCATTGGAATGGTTTGTTGTGAGAGAAACTAGAAGGCCTCAGTCGCATGCATGGATTTTCATGGGAGAAGCTAAGGATTGAGATCAGTCAAATGTCAAGTTGTTTTGGGGGTTGGTTAGCTAGAAAGGTTGGTTGGATCCATAAGGTTTTGTAGCATGTGTGGAAGGTCAGAATGATTTTTTCTCATCAGTTCCACTTCCTTAAATGTACATGGTAGTTTTGTCACATCATAGTAGCCTCTCATCACATGTTTACACCAGCAGAATGGTTAACTTGGGTAAATGTGGGAGGAGGGTGTTATATGAATACCGAACATTTATCTAAATAGTGACTAGATTCACACCCTTTCAAATGGTGTATGATATATTAGCAGTTCTCCCAATCAAATATGAGATTCCATCGTTAAAACTAGTCATCACGCTTCTTCTACCAGCTTCCACCAAAGAAGAATGTTTCTTGCACCTAGCTCACCTAGATGAGACCTAACGTGATGTTACAATTACCAACAAGGTTAACAAAAATTATTTCAAAGAACAATTCGAGTAGAATGTCAAACCTGGTGCCTTTTTAGAAGGTGACCTAGTCCTTTTATAATACCAGGAAGTTGAAAAATTAGGAACTAGGAAGTTCTAACCATTATGCTTTGGTATGTATATAGTCAAGCATGTACTAGAAAAAGGGTCCTATGAACTGGTTGAATTTGATGAAATCCCACTGGGGCAACCCTAAAATGGGTTTTACTTGAAAAACTACTATGCTTAGATTTCTTCTACGTAGTCAATGTGTACATATTTTATAGGTTTGTTAGTGTTTTTACAATGTGGTTTTTTATATGTTTCTACCACCCCTGCTCATCTTGAATTTCATTTGATTTGCATATATTGATGTTCCCTCAGCTATATGTTGGTTATTCTTATGGCACTAGTTGTGGTACTCATAAACATTCTTCCACATCATGAGAAATCTATGTTCCCAATGACGAGTTAGTGAGTCTACAGGGAATTTTCATAGATTTCTCAACTAATAAAACTATTGAGTATAGTGCACTGATCGAATTTTTATCTACTGCTATTTCACGTGGTATTCACAATTTAGTTTTCAGAATCGATTTAGAACTTATGGTACAACATTTGAACAAGGTCTATTCGGTAACAAGTCCAACTTTATTATGCATCTTTTTAAGAGTTCACCTCTTAGAACAACATTTTGATTACATCCAATATCAGCATGTTCCTAGGAGTATTAATACATTAATAGATGCATTAATTAATTATGTATTGGACATACATTTGCAACACATGTAAATACACAAATCATCATCATATATTGTGTAAGCGAGTAGAATAAAAGTAGAAGGAATCCATAGATACAAAATTCTATATAATGTTTGGTTTTACAAAACTTGTGTGTGAGACACATATGTCCACATGACCTATAATATCAAAATACTTGGAGACAAAATATGGTTGAAAATCCTCCTAGGCGACTAATATGTATGATGCTCTCGAAAGCATAAAATGACCCGATCAATTTTGCATAGAAAATTATTGATACGCTCTAGGACTTCTATGGTGTATCGATACAGACGTATGGGGACCTTATTAATCCTTGTGTTTGGTATAATATGGGTAAAACCATCAATATGATACTTTATCTCAGTGAGTATCTCCATAGTGTCGAGGTCAACGATCTCCTCTTCTACCCCTGCCACTTCAGTCTGTACAAGATGTGGTTGTGCTCGTCGATGAATAGGAAAGATGACCTCTAGTTGCAAAAGCCCAACATCTTCATGTAAAATATAATAATTAATATCTGATACATAAAAAAGCATATTTTTTTTTTTGTAAAATCCAAAATACCAAAAATATTCTAAATATTTTTGTTTCACCTTCAATGTTCCTTTGCTTTCCTTCGATTAAGACAATCTCAGGTTCTTTGCGGAAATCAAGTCCAGCCTATGGGTGGTCCTCGATCATATTTAGCTAATTTCATAACCATATAAAGAAAGTATGGGTAAAAATAATCATATGTTCTCCCCCATGAAAAGACATTAGATCTACCCATTACCTCATATGAATCACTCAAGGTCCCAGAAAATCGTAAGATATCTACTAAGGATGAAGTAATGGTAACCTCTTTAAGGAAAAGGCTAGGATGATAGAACTATATCTAAAGTTCTTTAGATGTATTTTATTTTCCATATTGCATTGTTCCTTTAGATTGACTAGAACCCCTTTAGACCAATAGAATATTGTAGACTCCAAGCACTCTAATGCATACTACATATGGGTCTTGTTAGCTAAGTGTAAAGAAAAATTGTCATCCAATCAGGTAATAGTGAAAAGGATTGTCTTGAGAGGAATCCATAGGAGATCCTTTATCTCAGGTTTCTCATCCTTGGTCACTTTAGAATGAGGGCAATAATGAGCAATAATGTAATCTTTCACTGTCTCCCCACCTCTCCTAAAATGGGATCTCCTCTTTATGACCACCCTATTAGGAAGTAGATGTCCTCAACATCTATATTGACAATTTGTACTCTAATCCTAAATTATTTCCCCCATGTGTCCCATCATCTTAGCAAATACTCTAGTAACTCTAAATGGGCCCCCATTCCCAAATCCATAAAAAACTTGAGGAGCCCACAGTTTCTCAAGGCCTGAACCATTCTTGGGTCATTAGCAACAACCATGTCTTGAGCTTCATGCTTTCTTTCTCTCCAAGTTAAAGCCATTTTAATATAGTATATGTCTACAAAATAACATGGAGGAACACAATGAATCAAAATTCTAAATTTTTTTGGGGGGGAAATCACTTATAATCAAAATTTCCAAATTTTAGTTGTGCTCATCGCACTGTCTCTTCTTCGATGGAGCGACCCATTACACCTCCTAGTATAGAAGGAGCTCGATGGGCTGAGGGAAAGTTTTTCAACCTAAAAACTCGAAAATTCTTCAAAAAAATGCATGGAACAGAAAAAGGAAAACGTAGAAATTAAGAGAAAATATATATCTCTTACATGGTATTGGAAATGCCATAAATATTCTATTGGATTGGCTACAATCAATTACTAAATATTTAATGTCAAAACCCAATCATATCCCACTCAACTTGGTAAGAATAAAACTGGTAAGAAATAGAATTACATTTTCACTTTTTATGGTCAAATAGCAATTGTTTTAACATATTTTCATATTTTGACCCAGTTTTTACCATGTATCATGTATTGTTAATCATTTTGTGGTTTTATGTGTAGGTTAAAAGGTAATTCAAGGATGTAATTCAAATTATAAGTAAAATATAAGTCATTTTCATGAATGACTACACTTTTATTGCTTTTTTGGGCTCATTAAACCTACAAAAAAAGGAACCCCTTGGAGTGCTATTTTAGCTCTTCTCCAACTCCGAAAACATTAAATGATTATCAAGCACTTGCCTTTTCAAGCTCGTTAAAGTAAATTAAAATATGTCTACCCAGTATAAGTTTAACCCTTATCTGGAATGGGACGGACTATTTGTGTAAAAATGAATACTTTAATGAAACATGTATAAAAGGTTCTCTTGGGTATTATTTTATGCCTTTTCATACCTAGGGACACATTTACAAAAATAAACCTCTTGGAGTTTTGTTTTTCACCTCTTTTTAAAACTCTCTAAACATGAAAAAGGAGTCAAGTTGTGTCTTTGTTGTATTCATTAAACTATTAAACAACGACGGACTCGTTAAGCATGACGATACCAAACCATTCCTTCACAGGGTTCATTAAAAATACTTAGAAGGATTCATATGAAGGATGAACTTATAGATCAATAATATGTTATCCTCCTTGGGCTTATCAAAAATAAAGAGGTACTAGCCATGAATAGTTGGGAAATTGGGAGAACAAGAAATTTTACCTATTTATGGCATCGAGTCACTCTTGAACATGACACTCTTTCACTTCATATATGTGACTTCCTTGGGTTGGGGAATTCACTTTCCTCTCTGTTGGTTACACTTTCACTATGGGTCTATGAGTCAATGCTACCAACTCCATTTATTTTCATTGATATTCTCAAGAGAATGTCCACCCTCAGTTGAAATCTACTACAATACCCTTAAGCCTTACTTCATGTTCTCCTCTCCTTAACCAACCTTACATCATTACATTTTATCTCAAATATTGATACCTATTTCATGTCGTTGATGGGGGATACATCAAGGCCCTCCTATGATGGGTCACTTCCTGTTGACATCAGCACATTATCTAGGAAATTGACTTAGAAAATTTCTTCCATGCCTTAGAGCTTGCATACCTCCATGGAAAGTTTCCTCACTTTCGATAATAGGTTTTCATCATTGGCCTTCAACTAGAAGGTTCTATATGGCATTAAACTTCAACTCACTCATTCACATCACATAGATTGTAGTACCTTGAGAACCATTATCATTATTGGTGGTTTCTCTCATGTATGCTAACTATTTACATCATTAGACGGTAATAAGATGGTTTCTACCATGTTTGAATCCAACTCATTTATTTACATCGTTAGACTCACACTATCAAATGACAAAGTAGAATACTTTGTATGTAGTTTCATCCATCCATGATGAAATTTAAGGATTCATACCAGATCACAAAGTATGATGGCTATGGTCATTTAGGAATTCATCCAAGGATGCGTCCACCATTCTTCATCAGTGGACGAGACTTTTTTATTATTGTACATGTCATATTGGCTTATGTGCTGAGTATGGGTATGCATACCTCAACAATTCTATTATGATGATTATCTATTGTAATATATGATGATCTCAACCAACCTTTTTTTGGTTCGAACTTGTCACAAAGTAAAGCACTACAATCATTAGCCACTGCTTCTGACTTTGTACTTTAAGGAACAATATGTTACATGATATTTTGTCACATCTACTCAAATGGCCTAGAAACCAGATCAATCAACATGATTGACAACTTGCAATCATCAATTTTCAAATCCATAAGCATTATATATCCAAAAATAACAAGAATTCTAGATTTAACATCTTAAAAACGTCATTTTTGGGCCCATCACACTTTCTCTTTTAGTAGATTCCATTGTTTCATGTTGCGTAACTCACTACCTACACTACTTAGTGCATGTTTCCTTTGTTGTGGGTGCAACTGTTCTAGAATTTCATAAAAATAAAAAAAAAATTATGAATCTTCTCTTTCAAGAGGCATCTAAGGTGGTTTTAACCATTTAATATTGATTGAGATATCAAATTCCTACTCTAGAGGTATTATCTTTTATCCCTAGAGCTTATCCTCCTTCATATGTGGATCTTAGTCCTAGATTGGTAAAACAAAAACTACATTATTTACCCTATAAATTCACTACCTCCCAAGAGTTTGGGTTGGCTTTTGGAGACTCTTAGCCATGCCTTTATGTTCTTGATTTTTACCTAAGGATCCATTACCATCCTTGAGTTGTGATTGAAGGCTTTCTTTGTGGCTAAGGAAGGAAAAGTTTGGTGGGAGTGATCAAAACTTAAACAAGAACACAAAAACTTACATATATAATCAAAAACACAAAGATGTAGTATAAAATCACTTCATTTCATTAATAGAAAAATATTGAACTATGCTTAGAAACAGAATGGAAATAAGATAGCTTGGGCAATGGTAGGTTATCTCTGAGAAGAGATGTTGCAACTACATGCCTCTGAACTCTGTTACAATGAGCCTTAAGGGCCTATTTATTATTGGAAAACATGAGAAAACCCTAAACAACCAAAACCCTAACCTTAGGAGATGTAACACCAAGAGTTTGTGGGCCCCATTGGGGTTAGTTGGGAAGCCAACTTCCCAACGTCGTAACTTGGTCATATTATCTCTGTTTGGTGTGTATGATACCTTATTGGAAAGGTCTCTCTGAGTGATACAAGTTTTACTGCAATCCCTTGCCTATGGCTATAGGCCTGCTGCGGACACCAAACAAATGTCGTTTAGGGGGTCAAAACGGCTCCGGAAGTTCAGTTCCTAAAAAATTGCTACAAATAGTAAATGCTAAAATGAACAAGGAAATAGATGAAACTAACTCAGGGGTATCAGAGGAATAGGCGGGTGGCCACCAGTATCCACCTAGATCATTCCTCCCTAGTTAGGAAGCAATGGCCCCCATTGCATGTAGAGTATTCATGAGGTGAGGAATTTTTTGTTGAACCTGGTCCCTAGGGAACCACTTGCTGTGGTGAAGGAGTTGGCCTGCTTTAACAACTTGATATAGTTGTATCCTCTATTGGCAAGTGTTATTGATCTGGGTGTCCATGATATGATCAGTTGTGGCATGTTCCATGAAGTCTAGGTTTATCTTTGTTGGTGTGAGTTGTTCTACAATGTCATATGTGTCCAACAATGGTGGAAAGTATGGTCAAAGGTGATCTACATTGAAACTGGGTGAAAACCAAGGAAGGGTCATATGCTGAGCTCGAAGGAATTGTCACTGATGGCCTTGGTAATGGTGTATGGCCCATATCACTGTGGGAAAAGCTTGGGGTGGGGTCCAACAAGGCGCTCCTTCATCAAATGTAGCCAAACTTTATCGCCCACATGGAACTTGGGTGGCACTCGATGCTGATCATGGCACTGCTTGTACTCAGCATTGGCTCTATCCAATATATCATGGACCTACTGGCAGATGTGTTGAATGTGATCAAAAAAGGTTTTAGCACTTTCAACTTTGGATTGAACGTTAGTTGAACCTACCTGAGTGGCTGCAAATGGTATGGCCACATTGATGGGGTATAATGGTTGAAATCCCAGACCAAACTGAAAGGAGTTGTGGCATGTTGAGCCATGGAGAGTTCTCTTGTAGCTGTGTTTGACATAGGGGAGACTTTCATCCCATGTGCATGGATTCTTTGAGTTGTACATGCGTAGAATGTGTGAGATCATCTTGTTGATAATCTCTGTTTGGCCAACAATTTGGTGATGGAAAGTCATGGAGTTAGTAATTTTTGTATCCAACATCAACTAGAGACTTCACCAAAATACAATTAGGAATATGTTGTCCCTAGCCAAGACAATTGACTATGGGATCCCAAAGTGTATCCATGCTTTCTCAATGAAGAGCCTAGCAGTGCCATATATTGTGATACTCTTCTTGCAGGCCTCCATGATTACAATCTTAGAGAATTTGTTGGCAACCACGAAAATGCAATCATTGTCATTCTTAGTAGAAGGAAGGCCCGACATGTAATCCATGGAGATAGATTTCCAAGGCTAGCTAGGAGTAGGTAGAGGAGGATATAGGCCTTGCTTCTTCATGGTTGGTTTGGCAATGGTACACACGATGCAAGATCTAATGTACTTGTCAACATCCTGACGAATATTCGGCCAATAAAAATACTTCTGCAATACAACCAATGTTTCTCTACCTTGAAATGTCCATTGACCTGACTGTAGTGTGCCACCAAAATCATCTTGACATGGTCACTTGAAGGAACACAGATGTGTCCTAGGTGGAAAAATAGTGCATCCTAAAGGTGAAAATTTGGAACTTTCTTCCCTTCTAGAAGTGGTTGGTATATCCTATTGAATTCCAGATCTCTCATGTAAATAGGTAGCCACCTCGATGTCTCATGCCCACAGGAGGCAAGCACAGTGATTAGCGCCATGACCAATGGTCGGCTGAGGAAATCAACAAAATTAGTGGTGCTTCGCTTATTATACTTAATGTTTAAATGGAATTGCTTCTAATAGGTGGGCCATTTCTGATGGCAATCGTTCTGCAACTTGGCTTGTGTATGTATGAACTATAGACATCAGTGGTTTGTGTGGATGACCATTTCCTTCAACATAATATAATTCTTGCATTAACAACAATCCTATAAAATGGAATACATTTCTTTGTTATAAGTGGGGTACTTTCGGACTGTGTCTAGAAGTGTCTCATTGTGGTAAGCCATTGGATGCCCTTGCTGATTAACAACCGCACCAATAACATAGTTGGAGGCATATGTCTCAATCTCAATTCGTTGTTGCAGGTATGGTAATATGAGCACTAGTGCAGAACAAATGCCTCTTCAACTCAAAGAATTCTTGTTGTTGGGTTTCCGACCAAAAAATTTTCTTTCGCTCCACCCTTGCTAACTTGACTTAAAAGCTGAATGATATGAGAGAACCCCAACATGAACCTGCTGTAGAAATTGGTAAGACCAAAAAATATGAGGAGCTCTGTTACATTGATTGGGGATGGCCAATCCTGAATGACTTGTACCTTGGATGGGTCCACATGTACACCCTTTTCATCAATGATGTACCCAAGATATTGAACCTAGGTCAGGCCAAAGGTGCATTTCTCCAAGTTAGAACATAGCTTGTGTTGGTGCAAGGTTTGAAGGACATGTCGAATATGATGGAGGTGCTCTTCCCAACTCTGGCTGAAGATCAAGATGTCAAATAAAAACACCACCATGAATGCATTGATGAAGGGTCACAAGATGTCATCCATCAGTCTCATGAAGGTTGCAGGGGCATTCGTCAATCCGAATGACATGACTAACCATTTGAAAGGCCCTCCTTGTATTTGGAGACACAATTCCACACATCGTGGGGTTCAATAGGCACATGGTGATAACCTGACTTCAAGTCAATCTTGCTGAAATATTTGGCCCCGTTGAGTTGGTCCAAAAGGTCATCAACCTGCAAGATTGGGTACCTATTCCAGATAGTGATATTGTTTAGCACCTAATAGTCAATACCAAGTCTTTAGGTCCCATCCATCTTCTGTATGAATACAATCGAGCTACCACAAGGTGATGAGCTTCGCCTGATGTGCCCTTCCTACAATAGTTCTTGAATCTACCTCTTGATCTCATTGTTCTCCAGAACAGAACATTGATAGATCGGTCCATTGGGAAATGATGCATTTGGTGTCAGATCAATGGAGTGCTTGACCTAACAGTGTAGAGGTACCCATGTGGGTTAGGTGAAAATATACGCGTACTCCTCCATGACCTTGTCCATCTGCTACTGCTGTGTAGAGGAGCCATGCTTGGAAGCCATGGTCACAACCTTCTTCTTGCCCTTGGGGTGAATCATAAGGAAAAACAAATTCTTGGCCTGGGAAATGATCTTACTGCATTTGTTTGCAGTGATCAAAGAGATGGCAGTAGGTGGGGCTACCTCTGGTATCCTGTACAACTTATTAGACAAAGAAATAATCATAGAGCGAGGTCTAGAATCATATACAACATATCACTTCAACAAGTATGGTTTTCCTAACAATACATCACAAAATTGAAGGGGAGAAATGTCACACAGTACCTCATCTGTGAAGGGCTTGATGTTGTAGGGAAGGCAGTATTGTTGGCTGACATGAAGATCTCGTCCTTGGTGAAGCCACTGGATGGTGTATGGTTGTGGATGTGTTATATTATTTAGGCCTAGACTCTTCATGAAATCTCCTGAAATGGGGTTCCTTTGGCTCCTGTTGTTGACAATGAACTGTAACATAGAACCCTTCACCCACATCTGTGAGTGGAAGGGGCGTTCCCCCTCCTCTGGATCTTCAGGCTCAATGTTATGGATCTTGGTGGTGGCCACAATGGAACTGGGCTCTGCAAAAATTACCTGATTCTCTTTGGTAGTTCCCTTATCATTTTCTGATTCATAGTTGTAACCTGCGTCTGATTCAGAAGCCTTAAGCTCGGCCACCAATGATTGCTTGGCCTGACACTCACTTGTATTGTGACTGGAGCTCTTACGAAACTCACACCATTTTCCCTTGTCCTTCTTAATCTTTGTGGTGTTTTTATTTTCTTGCAGCTTCAGCAGGCTGTCTTAGGTAGCATCACCTTGGCTTGGTCCTTTTTTCTATCACTTGGGGGCACCTGTTCCTTGCTTTGGATTCAGAGATCCAAAGTCTTTCTTATTCTGTTTAAACTTTTGTTCAATATTAACAGTGTACCGATACACTGTGTCGAGTGAGGAAATGTCCAGGAACTCCATCTTGTCCTGAATGTACTTGTATAGACAACCATGGTACTTGAGCAACAAATTCCACTCAATATCATTGATACCTATCTCTGTGCAAAGGGTATAAAAAGTATTTGTGAACTCTGGCACTTCCTGGTCCCTTCCTTGCCATAGCATTGTCCACTTTATGTATTTGTCTTCATAGCTCGTGATAGAATAATATTGTTCCTTGATGGCATCTCGAAAAGAGTTCCAAGTGGTTTTAACTGAAAACAACGAAGGTTTACTCTCGTCCTTTTGTCCACAGTAGGTTTCCCACCAATCCTTGAAATGTGGGGTAGCTTTAGGAAGTACAAAACTAAGCTTTTCCCAATTGGAAAATTCATGAACTAAAAATTATCCTTCCAATATATTTAACCATTTATCTATGACATATGCATCTATCAGGCCTTCGAATATGGGAATATTGAAGTTAACTTGTACCTTAAAAGGAGTGGAGCCTTCAAAGTGGCTGCTCCATGAAGATGCATTGCCTGTGGGTAGCAGTCGAAGGATCTCAACAAAGTTATCAATCATTGCATCCCTTTGTCACTCGAGGGATTCCTTGAGGAAAATTTTGTAAGGATCTCCTACCCCCTTGTCTTTCTTTTCTTCTGCCATGGGAGGTCGTCAATTTTTGCGAGGCTGATCTTGCAATGGTACAACTGGATCAAGCCCTAACTCCTTATACATTGACCTCATTGGGGAAATGAAAAGAAAAAAAGAGAAAGAGTTAACCACTCTGATACCACTGATCTGAACTTAAACAGGAATGAAACAAATTACAAATATAATCATAAACATAGAGATGCAACAAAAAAACACTTCATGTCATTAATAGAAAAATACTAAACTATACTTACAAACAAAATGGAAGTAAGATAGCTTGGGCGATGGTAGTTTATATCTGAGAAGAGATGTGGTGGCTACACTCCTCTTAAATGTGTTACAATAAGTCTCAAGGGCCTATTTATTATTGGGAAACATGAGGAAACCCTAAACAACCAAAACCCTAACCCTAGGAGATGCAACACCAAGAGAATGTGAGCCCCATTGGGGTTAGTAGGGTAGCGAACTCCACGAGATCATAACTTGGTCATATATTTCCATTTTGCGCATACAATACCTTATTGGAAAGGTCTCTTTGATTACTATAGGATTCGCTGTATGCCCCTACCTATTGCTACGGGCCTGTCGTGGAGCCCAAAAAAACACAATTTAGGGGGTCAAAAATGCTCCAGAAGTTTAGGACCCGTAAACTGCTAAAAATAGTAGATGTTGAAATGAACAAGGAAATAGATGAAACTAACTTTGGGGTATAGGTGGAATAGGTAGATGGCCACCAATATCCACCTAGCTCATTCCCCCCCCCCTTAGGAAGCAATGGTCCCCATTTCATGCAGAGCCTCCATGAGGTGAGGAAATTTCTATTGAACCTGGTCTGTGATGAACCACTTAACATGGTGAAGGTGTTGGCATGCTTTGACCACTCGATATAATTGTATCCTCTGTTGGCGAGTGTTCTTGATTTGTGCATCCATAATTTGATTAGTTGTGGCCTATTCCATGTAGCCTCGGTTGAGCTTTATTGTGTGAGTTGTTCTGCAATGTCATATGTGGCCAACAATGGTGGAAAGTATGGCTGAAGGTCATCTCAATTGAACATTGGGCACAGAACAAGGAATGGTAGGATGTTGAGCTTGAAGGCATTGTCACCAACATCCTTGGTGATGGTGCATGGCCCATATCAGAGTGGGTGAAGCTTGTGGTGGGGTCCAACAAGGCTCTCCTTTTGCAAATGTAGCCAAACTTTATCACCCACTTGGAACTTGTGGGGCACTCGATGCTGAACATGGCACTACTTTGACTTAGCACTAGAACTGTCCAATATAACATAGACCTACTGGAGGATGTGTTGAATGCATGCAATGAAGTTGTTAGCTCTTTGAGCCTTGGATTGAACATGAGTCGAATCTAACTGAGTGGCCACAAAGGGTATGGCCACATTGATGGGACATAATGGCTAAAATCTCAGCCCTACCTAAAAAGGACTATGGCCTGTTGAGATGTGGAGAGTTGTATTGTAGTTGGGTTGGACATAGGGGAGACTTTCATCCCATGTGCGTTGATGTTTCGAGTTATACATGTGCAAAATGTGTACGGTCATCCTATTGACAACCTCTATTTTTCCATCAGTTTGGGGATGGAAATCCCTAGACTTAATAAATTTTGTGTCCATCATTGACCAGAGACTTGACCAAAATGAACTCAGGAATCTATTGTCTCGAACTTAGACAGTGGACTGTGGGATCCCATAGTGTACCCATCCTCGCTCAAAGAAGAGGTTAGCAGTGTCCTCTGTTGTGATACTCTTCTTGTAGGCTGCCATGATGGATGTGTTATAGTCTTTAGGCCTAGCCGCTTCATGACCTCTACTGAAATGAGGTTCTTTTGGCTCCCTCTGTCAATAATGAACTGTAGCGGAGAACCCTTCAAGCACATATGTGAGTGGAAGCGGTGTTCCCCATACTCTCGATCTATTGGCTCAATCTTATGGATCTTGGTGGTGGCCATAGTGGCACTGGGCTCTGCATCAGTGATCTACTTCCCTTTATCAGTTCCATTATCGGGTTCTGATTCAGAGCCAGAACCTGTATCTAATTCAGAAGCCTTCAGCTTGGCCATCAGTGATTCATTGAACCAACACTCACTTGTATTGTGAGTGGAGCACTTATGGAACTCACACAATTTTCCCATGTCCTTCTTCATCTTCGAGGTGTTTTCCATTGCTTGGAGCTTCGGCAAGCTATCCTGGGTAGCGCCAACTTAGCTTGGTCATTTGTTCTGTGGTTTGGGGCCACCTTTTCCTTGCTTTGGATTTGCAAATCCAAAGTCTCGCTTCTTTTGGTTAAACTTCTACTCAATTTTGACAATGTACCGATACGTCGTCTCGAGCAACGAAATGTCCAAGAACTCAATCTCATCCTAGATGTACTTCTGCTGATGGCCATGGTACTTGAGTACCAAATGCCGCTTAGTATCCCTGATACCTAGATTCGTGTGAAGTGTATGGAAAGTATTTGTGAACTCTGGCACATCTTTCTCCCTTCCCTATCGTAGCACGGTCCTCTTTATGTATTTGCCTTCATAGCTCTCGACAGGGTAATATTATTCCTTGATGGTGTCTCAGAAATAATTTCAAGTGTGTGTGGCTAAAATCAGCGAGGGTGTACTCTCATCCTTTTGTTCATAGTAGGTTTCCCATGAATCCTTGAGGTGTGGGGTGGATTTAAGAAGTGCAAAAGTAATATTTTCCCGATTGGAAAAGTCATGAACTGAAAAAATATCCTTCTAATAGATTTAACCATTTATCTACGGCATTTGCATCTATCAGGCCTTCGAATATGGGAATATCGATGTTAACTTGTACCTTAAAAGGAGTGTAACCTCCAGAGTGGTTTTTGGATGAAGATGCATTGCCTATGGGTAGCCGTCAAAGGATATGGGAAAATTTATCCATCATCAAACCCCTTTGACGCTCGATGGCTTCCCCAAGCAACATTTTGAAGGTGTCTCCTGCCCCCTCATATTTCTCTTCTTCTACCATGGGACATCGTCATATTTGTTAGGATGATCTTGCAATGGTTCAATGAGATCAAACCCTTACTCCTTATGCCATGACCTCGTTGGGGACATGCAAAGGAAAAAAGAGAAAAAGCAGACCCCTTTAGAAAAATACTTCATTTCATTAATAGAAAAATACTGAAATATACTTACAAACGGAATGGAAATAAGATAGCTCAGGCTATGGTATCTTATCTCTGAGAAGAGCTGTTGCATATACATGCCTCTGAATTGTGTTACGATGAGGGTCAAGGGCCTCTTTATTATTGGAAAACGTGAGAAAACCCTAAGAAACTAAAACCCTAACCCCGGGAGATGTAACACCAAGAGTTTGTTGGCCCCGTTGGGGTTAGTTGGGAAGCCAACTTACCAGGCTCCTAACTTGGTCAGATTTTCTCTGTTTGGCGTGTACGATAATTTTTTGGAAAGGTCTCTCTAAGTACTACAAGTTTTTTTGCAAGCCCCAGCCTATGGCTATGGGCCTTCCATGTGTTAGTGCTAGTCTTGTTTCCCTGTCACCAGTGATTAAATGTGCTTTTACTAAGCTTGTTAGGAGTCTCAAAATCAAATTTTACCATGTCACTACATTTACATAGTAATATTTGGTCATTGTTTAGTTGGTCTAGGAATGAGTTCAGTCTTTTTGAAAAGTCACTTATGCTGGTCACCTATGTCATTCACATGAAGGTGTGATAATAAAAGAAATTTCTCTTCATATCCGTCATCGTCATCATTCCATTCAGTTTCAAGTTTTTCATTAGGTCATTATGGTTTCCAAGGTCCATCATTATCATCTGTAAAACCAACAGTGAATAAAGCATGATAAACAACTCTTTGTCATTAACTTATTGAGTTTTCACAAGTTCATCATGATTTCAGTTTGAAAGGCTCCAGAAGAAGAAGTTCTAGTGCTCACAAAGTGAATAAACAGCCCAGGTTTTAGCCTTCTAAGGTGACTCTGTTTTCAAAAGTGAAAAATCATTTTTTCAAAGGTTTGAGGGTCCCATTTCTTTTCAGAAATGAAATTAATTTTCCTACTTAAAGTAAAAATCCCAAAACTCATCTTCTTTTCTCTCCCTTCCATTAGTGAGAAAAACTCGATTTCCTAGGAAAATTTGGCAAAACATTTCTAGTGTTGTGCTCAAAGACACTGCGCTACACTTGGGAGGCCGGCGTTGCGCTCAGGAACACTCCGCTGTGCTTTGGCTCTGCGCTCAGAAAGACTGCACCGCGCTTGGGCCAGAGTAGCTCAAATTTTCCCAAAACTCACTGAAATTAGATTTTTAAGCTTGCTCATCCTTTTTCTTGCAATCCTAAGCTCATCTACAAGTAAGTACATCACCTTACTCACCTTTTTATTTTGCAAGATGAATTCAAGCCAAAGATTTCTTCATTTAGGGTTTCTAGTGAATTTGTCATGAAATGATGATAGGGTTGATGATGGTCATTTAGTTTTCTTGATTTTAAACATGTAAAATCTCATCTGAGTCCTCTACACATGTTTAATATGCTATACGAACCACTAAACCAACCTCAAAACATTAAATTAATTCACTAAAAGTGAAATCCTAGCTCATTCCTATGGGATTTGGACACTTTTCCTAGAAACCCTATTTTTCCCCTTTCACAAATACAATGTACCTTCATTTCACGTCCTTTCATTTTCACTAGTTTTTCGTAGTCCATATCCACCTCTTTCAAATTCCCTTTTCCATATTTTCAACTCCACCTACCCATCATTTCATTTTTCACTCATCCCTCACTGTTTTTTTCTCATTTTCCTACTGCTAGGGTTTCTGTCACCATGGAAGAAGACTCTTCACCACAGAGGAAGAAACATCACAAGGGAGGAAAAATTCTTAGATATGAGCCATCTAACTACAATGAAAACAATTCATCTCCCTTTGTCAAACAATGATTTGAAGATGTGAATTGCTTGGATTTTTGCAAACGGGTGTGTGAAGTGGTTTTCCATGAGTAGTTGACAGATTGGGTTGCTACGCATTTGAAAGGTGAAAGTTCTATTTTTTTTTGGTGTTGAATTCACTTTTTTAGTGGACTCTATTTCACTTGCTATAGGGCCATCAGATCATGGTGAATATTGGTTCAAGGGGATGAACTTAGATCTTGAAAATTATCGACCTTTCTTGAAAACACCATACAGGGAAAAACATGTTCATATCATACCTTTCAGGTACCTATTGGAAAAGTATGCCCCCTTGATGAAGGTTGTAATGAAATTCTTCACATGTGAAGGAATATTCTCTAGAATATATGCCTATCACATTCGACTCCTAATGCACTTTACAACTCATAAACGACTCAATATGTGCAACTATCAGTGTAGGAGCATTACCAAGATGTTAGATAGGATACAGATGAAGAACAAAGGGCACTATCCTAGTCTATTTCATCATAGTCTGATCAATACTATATTCCTTCATCAACTTGTAGAGAGGAATATGACATGGGCATCTTTCTTGGAGACAGCACTGAAATGGCATGAATCCAATGTGGCAGCTCAGCCTTCTAGCATGCCAACACAGAAAATGGAAATTGGGTCTTCTAGCAAATCAGTGGAAATATTGAAAGTAGATAAACCTGAGGTGACTAGGATGTACAAGAGAGGAAAGTGTCTTGTGTTTGCTTCTCATGGTGATAAAGGGTTCAAGCCTTCTACATCAGCAAAATAGGGACCATCAATGCAGGATAAGGAAATGGTTGAGCATGAGTTTGAGTTGGTTGACTTAGAGGTAGAAAATGAGACTTCAAGCATGTATTAGATGACCATAGACAAACATTATCAGATCAAGGAACTGACAATCAACATGGCGAGAGCAAGATACATCATCTCATTCCTATAACAGGAGAATAGTCAATTGAAGGAAAAAAAATTGATCATGGAGAAAGAGGAAAGTACAATATTGTAGTAGGTCAAAAAGGGAAAAGCAGTCATGGAGACAAATGAGCCTGAAGGAACATAAGGAAAAGGTAGGAGAAAAATGCCAAGAACCAAAGGAATTAAGAAGGCATTACAAGAAGAAGAAAATCACATCTTACTGAATGAGGAGCTAGACCTAGAGGACATAATTGCTTTAGAGGTCAGTCAAGACAAAGAGTATTGGTTAAACAGGGTCAACTACCACTTGCAGAAGCTTCTAGACAAAGTTAACAGAGGCAATCAGCTGCTAAGGCATACCATTACCAGGCTCAAAACATGATTTGTAATGTCAAGGTCAAGCAGCTTGAAAACAAGCTCAAGGAATCCCAAAAGGACCAAAATGATGAAGGAAACTTGGAGATTCTTGCTGAAGTATCCATGAGGGCTTAACATGCCTCATTTTACAACTTTTAACAAATTTTGAGGAAATTTTGATCATTTTTGGTGTTTTACAAATTTTGGTGCCCTATTCAGAAAATCGGCAGTTCCAGGAGCGCAACACCTTGGTGCTGCGCTTCTTCCTCAGGCACCCATGTCAAGAAAATTTTTCATTTTTGGAAATCCCTTGGCATCCTGTAAAAGCACATTTGTTCAGATTTTATAGAGGAGGCCTAAAGTTTGAGAAACGTGGGAAAAAGTGGCCAAAATCAGATTTCTGGACTTTGGGAAAATGGATATTTGAAGGCCTTCCCATGGTTCATTATCAAAACTTCAAGGTGATATGGAAACTAGACTTGAAAATATATTCAATCATTCTCTCATATCTTCATTTGGACTTCATCAAGGAACCTAAAAATGGGCTCAACATCGGCATTGTGCTTTTGCAATTTTTTATGTTTTTTATTGTAAATTTCACTATGTAAATTTTCTAGCTTTCAGTTTGACTTAGTCAAAGCAAAACTCTTAATGTAATGGCTCTTGCTTCAAGTTTAGATGATGTAGACATGAATAAATGTACATGATAGGCTTTTTTATTTATGTTTAATATGCCTCATTAAAGAAGCAAACTCCTAAACAAAGTCTCCAAGAAGTGTTTGAGTTTTACCATTTCACTCTCACCTCTTGGTTGAGAGAATCTTGGAATCAGTTCCACCACCTAGGAATTTGACTCCTGAAGGTGGGGAAGTGGTCTACGTAAGTCTATTTATATCATTTCTCTTTCGAAGAGAAGGGTTGGACTTTTGTGGAGGAGTCTTGCATGTAATGATCTTTTCAGCTAATACAGAGGCAGATGCAACTATTTTTAAGGAACTCTAGTCCAGTGAGTTCATGGTGTTTGTTCTTCTTTGTATCTATTTTCTCATGTTTAAATCATATTTCTTCACATGTTTTGTCTTCTTTCTATGGATTACCTTGCAGTTAAATAGACAGGATTCTTGATTTCAAGATCTGTTTATATGGTTTTCATAGTTATGTTTATTTCTTCTAAAAGCTAATGAACTCATAGTTGCTTATGCTCATTAGTCTCTTCAAAAATTTCTATTCTATACTACATTGACAATATTTCAAGTACACCATGGCCTTCTGATACCTAGCTCCTTTCTATATTTGTCTCTGCACTCCTAAAGCCTAGACCTAATCATTGGCTCCAAACCCTAGTCCAGCAAACCCTAAAATCTAAAATTCACCAACACACAAACAAACATATATATCTAGCCTAAAAACTTGATGCTTTAAATACATTCACTGATAAAAACTTTTAGAGATCCCTCTCTGGCTCAGTAGGGCTAGCTATTGAGCTGAAAGTGGTTTCAGGTTACCCTTATCGATCTCCTCCTCAGCCTAGGAAATTGTAAGGGATAACATTTTTGGCATCGTTGCCGTGGAACAACTGGTAAATCATTCCTAGAAGATATCTTAGATCTTTCAAGAGAACTGGTTCTGTAGTTGACAATTTCCACTCTACAAACATAGGTTGATTTTACAAATTTCACCAATCTTAAGGTGAGACAAAATTCTAGCTTCTAAAATATATACAAGGCCAGATCCTGACCCAAGTCCACCTTTGATTGTTGAAGATCCTGAAAAACTACTCAGAAAACTTAAATTACCTATCACTAAAGGTGCAGTTCGAAAAATTAAAAGAACAACTTCTCTACCTAGAAATCTATTTGCTTTTGAGCAGCTTCCTTTTGATACTCAGTTATAGTTTTCCCTTTCAAGGTCAAAATCTAAGTCTTGCATTTCTGAAGTAATATTTGAACCTATTTAATTTGAATCTCAGTCACGTTCTTCAAAATCCCTATCTGCTAGAGTTGATAGCGAGTTATGGTTTAATTTTGACAAACTTCAAAGTCTTGCTGACCAGCTCCAAATTACTACTGAAAAAGCCTACATTCAGTATCAGCTTCAATACTTAATTGTTGTCTCATCCTCCACTACACCCCCAAATACATCCACTACATCTCCAAGTACCTTAGCCAGCTCATCCTTTCTCCCAGCACCTCCATTAGTATCATCATCCCTACCTACATAGCCCCTTGTAGTACCCCCATTGCCTCCAACAGTCATGGCACGATTTGTGCCCCTCATACTACCTGCTCAACTTGTTGCTTTACCTCAGAACTATGTGTTGGCATTATGATTCAGGTGTTGTCCTTGATGGCAAACCCTTTCAGGTGATAAATCAAGAAGGACGCAGGAAATATGTTCAGTAAGTGCGTCCCCGCAGGTATACCATACAGAACCCGCGTCCAGGGACGCCGGCCAGCCGTTCAGGAGGTGCGTCCGCCCAGTGCACACATTTCAAGGCAGAGAAAAGCACGTGGGGGTTTCTTGCGTGGTATCTAGCCGACGTTTTTGTGTTTCTATGGTGTCGGCTCGTGGTATTGTTCCATGTTTTGGGGAGAAGCTTGCCTATATAAAGCAAAGGAGTTCATTTGGATTAAGCATCATCTTGGTTGAATATCTTTTGGTGAGATCTAGTCCAGATCTATGAAGGCGAATCTTCTAATGGACTGTGATCTCTATGGCGCATGATCAGATCTGTGGATCTGAGTGTTTGGGTTGGTTCTGAAGTCCTCATATCTTTTATATCTGAAGGGACGCAGGTTCAGTGAAGGGAAAGTGCGCCGGGACGCAGTACAGTAAAGGCTCAGGTGCGTCTCGGAGGCAAAGGACGCGGCGTGACTGTGTTATTGGGTGCATCTCTGAAGCAAAAGACGCGGCGCGATAGTGTTTCTGGGTGCGCCGGTCACAGCAAAGCATAGAGGAACAGTGCGTCGGCACGCAGAACAGTGGAAGGTAGACTGCGTCCAGTCGCAGGTCACAGAAGGAAAATATGCGTCCCTGTCTTAAGATGATCTGTTGACTGTATATTTCTGTTCATAAGGTGTTCTGGGTTATTTCTGTAATTACTGATCTGATATCTGTAGTGGACTGTATCTGTTGTATACTTGTTGATCATTTGATTCTTCATGAAAAGAAGTAGGGGGTTGTAGCTCCCTTCCAGGAGAGACTGGAAAACGAGAGAGAGTTGTAGCTCTCTGCAGGTTGCAGCCTGCGTGCTGGTAAAGGACTGCACCAGTACAAAATCATTGTAAAAAGAATTTCTTGAAAGAAGATAGAGACATATTGTAGCAGGTGGTTTTCTCCCGCATTGGGTTTCCACCTTACATCTTGTGTTCTTTGGTGTGACTGTCTATTTTCTTTATTCATGCTCATTATTTTATGGTACTGATATGCAAGAATAATTCAAAAGATCAAATAAGGAAGATTTGGTAAATTGCTTGATAATACTGATTCACCCCCCCTCTCAGTATTATTTCCAACAATTGGTATCAGAGCAGGTCCTTCAGAAAAGCTTGATCGCTTGAAGGTAGATCGTTCATCATGAGCAACTACGAGAGAGAAGCATCAATCAGGCCACCAGTTTTTGATGGGACAAACTTCAATTATTGGAAGGTAAGAGTTACTGCATATCTTCAATCTCTTGGTACTGAAGTTTGGGACATTGTAGAAACAGGCTATGCTTTTCCTTCAGCTACTCCTACAGATCCAACTGAGAAAAAGAAGTATGAAACAAATGCAAAAGCAGTCAGTACTCTATTAGGAAGTATATCCCAAACAGAATTCATGAAGGTAATGCACTTCAAATCAGCAAAAGAAATATGGGACAAAATGATCACAAGCTATGAAGGAGATGAACAGGTAAAACAAGCCAAACTTCAAACTCTCAGAATTCAATATGAGACTCTCAAGATGTATAATGATGAAAGTGTGGCTAATTATTTTCTTCGGGTAGATGAGATTGTAAATTGTATGAAAAATTTGGGTGAAGAAGTAAAGGAGTCTCTAGTAGTTCAAAAGATTCTAAGATCATTATCCCCCAAGTTTGAATCCAAAGTATCTGCAATAGAAGAAAAAGAAAATCTCCGTGTTCTTACTATGTCTCAGCTACATGGAATTCTAACTGCTTATGAAATGAGAAAGGGAGGACCATCAGACAGAAGGGAGGCTGCTTTTAAAGCATCAGGCAAAGAAGATTACTATGAAGCAAGCCATGATCCAGAAGAAGAGGAAGAAGAATCAAATTTTGTCAGAAATCTTCAAAGAGGTTCTGGAAGGTTCAGAGGTAAGCTACCTTTCAAATGCTTTGCTTGTGGAAGAGTAGGTCATTATGCTGCAAAATGCTCTTATAAGGATAAAGGAAAGGAACCAGTTAGATGGAACAAGAAACAAAGCGCAAATAAGAAAAGCTACTACACCCATGAAGATAGTGATGGCTTATCAAACAGTGATGAAGATGAACAAGGTAATAAATATAGGTTGTTAATGGCATTTGAAGATGATGATTATGAAGATGCTGTAGATGTGGATAACCTTTATGATGAAATTACTAGACTCAAGAGATGCATAGAAGAAAAGAACATGATTATTGATACTCTACAATTCCAAATTGATGAAAAGGAAAAACATCTTGAAAAATTAGAAGGTGAAATTGTTGGTCTTAGAAAAGAAATTGAGAAAACAAAAACTATTAATCTCAAGTTTGTCAAAGGATCTGAAACTTTGGATGAGATTATCAGTGTGCAGCGGTCTCCACTAAATAAGACAGGTTTGGGCTATAATGGAGAAACTTCTCAAGCATCCACTTCAAAAAGTTATCTTGATGCAGCAAGAAGAAATGAGCAAGAGCACAAGGAAGATCATCAGGTAAAGCAGGGACAAATGTCAAGCAGAAACTATCAGGGGCAATCCAGCTTAAGGGTGAACAAAAGCCACAACCAGCCACAGGTAAAATCTTCTCAATTTGGTTCAAGAATAGATGAAAATAGAAATTACAATCAGTTGGCTGGTAGATCCAATAATCGCAGAAGCTTCTTCAATGGACAATGCTTTTCTTGCCATAACTTTGGTCACAAAGCAGCTCAATGTGTTGCGTATAAAACAATCATGACTAGGGAAGCTCAAAAACAAAGAAGTATGACAGGGATTACAAAAAGGACCTATAACAACTTTTCAGCTCTTGAAAATGAAGTTGAATGTTCTATTTGCAATAATTTTGGACATAAAGACTTTGAATGTAGAAGCAGGTTTCCGGAAAGAAAGGTACAAGAGCAGAAAAAGGAACAAGCCTCAGGCGCCAAAACATGGAGAATAAAGGAACCTCAAACAGAAAGATGTGGGATAGCATTTTATGCAGAAGGACAAGAAAATCTATGGTACATTGACAGTGGATGTTTGAAGCATATGACAGGTGATAAAGAAAAACTTGAGTCTTATTCTAATTTAGAAAAGGGAAAGAAAGTCTCTTTTGGAAATGATACTCCTGCAACTATAAAAGGAAAAGGTATTGCTCCTTTAAAAGAAGATGTTAAGGCTGGAAATGTTTTGTTTGTTGATGGATTGAAGCATAATCTACTAAGTGTCAGCCAGATGTGTGATCAAAGAACCGAGGTTATATTCAGATCAAATGGATGCCTTGTTCGTGATCTTGATACAGGTAAAACAGTTCTCAAAGGAAAGAGAACTCCAAATAATCTATACATATTTGATGAAGGACAACAACAATGCTATCTAAGCAAGAATGAAGAGCACTGGTTATGGCATCGAAGGTTGGGACATCTAAGCTTCTCACAAATAAGGAAAGCTTGCAAATATCAGGCAGTTCGCGATCTTCCAGATATCAAAATTCCTGACAACACCATATGCAGATCATGTCAGTTTGGAAAACAAACCAGAACTAACTTTCCAGAGAAAGAAGGATCAGCCAGCATGCCTCTTGAGCTAGTACATACAGATGTATGTGGACCATTCAGAAAAAGAACACCTAGAGGAGAGGAATACTTGATATTATTTATTGACGATTTCTCCAGGTTTGTTTGGTTAGGTCTTATGAAGCACAAAGATGAAGCATTCGAAAAATTCAAAACCTTCAAAGCCTTGGCTGAAAATGAATCAGGTCACAAAATTAAGTGCCTCAGATCTGACAGAGGTGGGGAATTTACTTCAAATGAATTTTTCGATTTCTGTGATGAACATGGGATAAGGAGAGAATTCTCTACAGCTAGAACGCCTCAGCAAAATGGAGTTGTTGAAAGAATGAACAGAACAATCCAACAAATGGCTCGTGCTATGCTTGATGAATCAGGAACCCCCGCAACCTTCTGGGGTGAGGCTGCACATACTGCGGTTATTATTCTCAACAAGACAAATGTCCGGGTGAACAGCACTCAAACCCCTCATGAGCTCTGGAGTGGTAAAACTCCTTCGGTAAAGCACTTCAAAATATTTGGGAGCAAATGCTATATCAAGAATACTGAGGAGCAGCTTGGCAAACTTGATCCTAGAGCAGATGAAGGCATTCTTCTTGGCTATTCTCCACATAGCAAAGCATACAAATGCTACAATAAAAGACTTGGCAGAATTGTTGACAGCATTGATGTAGTGGTTGATGAAAAGGGATATATTCCTAGGCAAATACATCGTGAAGACATCGAAGAAGATGAGAGCTACCCTCAAAAACAGAATGATGAAGAAGAAGAACCTCAAGAAGAATCTCAAGAAGAACCTCACGAAGAAGCAGAAGAACGGACAAGAATAGAAGAAAAGACTCCATCCAGATATGTTCAGAAGAACCATCCAGAATCTCAGATCATGGGACAAAAAGAAGCAGGTATACAAACTAGAAGAACAGTTGCAGAAGCTTCAAGCTATTTGGCATTACTTTCCTCCACCGAACCACAAAATGTGAAAGAGGCATGCAAAGATGAATGTTGGGTGAAAGCAATGGATGAAGAACTTGAGCAAATCGAAAAGAACAACACTTGGGAGCTGGTTCCTAGACCAAAAGATAAGAATGTTATTGGAACAAAATGGGTCTTCAAAAATAAATTGAATGAAAATGGAGAAGTAATTAGAAACAAAGCCAGACTCGTCTGTAAAGGGTATGCGCAGCAAGAAGGAATAGACTTTGAAGAAACTTTTGCTCCTGTTGCAAGACTTGAGGCCATCCGAATGTTCCTTGCTCTCTCAAGTTTTCAGAACTTCAAAGTATTTCAAATGGATGTGAAATCAGCCTTTTTGAATGGAGACTTGGAAGAAGAAGTGTACATTGAACAGCCAGATGGGTTCATTCTTGGAAATGATCCAAATCTTGTATGCCGATTGAAAAAGGCTCTCTATGGTCTCAAACAAGCTCCAAGGGCTTGGTACTACCGGTTGGACAAATATCTTCATCAACAAGGTTTCTTAAAAGGTTCAGCAGATAGCAATCTGTATATAAAAGTTGAAAATGACAAATTGCTAATACTTGTTGTGTATGTAGATGACATTATTTTTGGCAGCAATGAAGAAGCTATGAGTCAAAGCTTTGCCTCAGTCATGCAGAAAGAATTTGAAATGTCCTTGCTAGGAGAACTGACATATTTCCTTGGTTTGCAAATCCAACAGAAGGAAGGAGGAATCTTTTTATCTCAAACCAAGTATCTCAGGCAGATTTTGAAGAAATATGGCATGGAAGATGCAAAACCAGTATGTACACCCATGGTCACAGGATGTAGTCTCAGTGCAAATGATGAATCTGCAGCAGTACATCAACCAACCTACAGATCTATGATTGGAAGTTTACTATATTTGACAGGTACCCGACCAGACATCATGCATGCAGTTGGAATAGTTGGAATATTTCAGGCAAATCCAAAGGAGACTCATCTTCAAGCAGTGAAGAGAATTTTCAAATATCTTCAAGGGACTCAAAATTATGGCTTATGGTATCCTAGAGATACAGATCTTACTCTTCATGCCTATACAGATGCAGATTGGGCCGAAAGCGTGGATGACAGGAAAAGCACAAGTGGTGGTGCGTTCTTTATGGGTCCCAGACTGGTCTCTTGGTTCAGCAAGAAACAGAGTTCAATTGCCTTGTCTACAGCTGAAGCAGAATATGTTGCTGCTGCATCTTGTTGCACCCAACTCCTTTGGATGATGCAGAATTTGCAGGATTATCAAATCACTTGTACTCCTCCAATCCCTATCTTATGTGACAACACAAGTGCAATCAGCATCTCAAAGAATCCGGTTATGCATTCAAAAACCAAGCACATACCAATCAAGTACCATTTTCTCCGGGAACAAGTACTTGAACAGAAGGTCAAGTTGGAGTATGTTCCTTCTAAGGAACAAGTTGCTGATATTTTCACCAAACCATTGCCCAGGGACACTTTTGAATACCTCAGGCAAAAGCTGGGGGTTGTTGATACATCATCTTACTGTTGATCATCTTCCTATTGGTGGTATAGGCTCAGGGGGAGCACATAATGCATTGTTGGCATTATGGAAAAGGAGATCTTGGAAATAGCTGCAATATGTCTCTATCTCCTTCATGATGGATTTCTGGTTACAGATCTGGAGATGCATGAGCATAGGGGGAGCATACCCTTTGCTCTTGATGTCAAAGGGGGAGAATGAAGCTGAAGATTATGTGGTTGCCATCAAGTCCAAAGGGGGAGATTGTTGGCATTATGATTCAGGTGTTGTCCTTGATGGCAAACCCTTTCAGGTGATAAATCAAGAAGGACGCAGGAAATATGTTCAGTAAGTGCGTCCCCACAGGTATACCATACAGAACCCGCGTCCAGGGACGCCGGCCAGCCGTTCAGGAGGTGCGTCCGCCCAGTGCACACATTTCAAGGCAGAGAAAAGCACGTGGGGGTTTCTTGCGTGGTATCTAGCCGACGTTTTTGTGTTTCTATGGTGTCGGCTCGTGGTATTGTTCCATGTTTTGGGGAGAAGCTTGCCTATATAAAGCAAAGGAGTTCATTTGGATTAAGCATCATCTTGGTTGAATATCTTTTGGTGAGATCTAGTCCAGATCTATGAAGGCGAATCTTCTAATGGACTGTGATCTCTATGGCGCATGATCAGATCTGTGGATCTGAGTGTTTGGGTTGGTTCTGAAGTCCTCATATCTTTTATATCTGAAGGGACGCAGGTTCAGTGAAGGGAAAGTGCGCCGGGACGCAGTACAGTAAAGGCTCAGGTGCGTCTCAGAGGCAAAGGACGCGGCGTGACTGTGTTATTGGGTGCGTCTCTGAAGCAAAAGACGCGGCGCGATAGTGTTTCTGGGTGCGCCGGTCGCAGCAAAGCATAGAGGAACAGTGCGTCGGCACGCAGAACAGTGGAAGGTAGACTGCGTCCAGTCGCAGGTCACAGAAAGAAAATATGCGTCCCTGTCTTAAGATGATCTGTTGACTGTATATTTCTGTTCATAAGGTGTTCTGGGTTATTTCTGTAATTACTGATCTGATATCTGTAGTGGACTGTATCTGTTGTATACTTGTTGATCATTTGATTCTTCATGAAAAGAAGTAGGGGGTTGTAGCTCCCTTCCAGGAGAGACTGGAAAACGAGAGAGAGTTGTAGCTCTCTGCAGGTTGCAGCCTGCGTGCTGGTAAAGGACTGCACCAGTACAAAATCATTGTAAAAAGAATTTCTTGAAAGAAGATAGAGACATATTGCAGCAGGTGGTTTTCTCCCGCATTGGGTTTCCACCTTACATCTTGTGTTCTTTGGTGTGACTGTCTATTTTCTTTATTCATGCTCATTATTTTATGGTACTGATATGCAAGAATAATTCAAAAGATCAAATAAGGAAGATTTGGTAAATTGCTTGATAATACTGATTCACCCCCCCTCTCAGTATTATTTCCAACACTATGGTCAAAGACTTCCTCTATTTTATGTAAGTTCAGAAATCACAACTTATCATCATGTTGATAAATTGATAGGTTTTATTAACCTCGAAGAAATTGAAGATGTTCATGCTAAGATGAGAATCACAGCTCAAATCTTTTCAGGGGATGTGAAGAAGTGGTTTTGCAACCTAGTTGCTAATTCTGTCAATAACTCATAGAGGTTGATTGAGTTGTTCGTAGCTCATTGGCAAGAGAAGAAAAATCTATTGCAGATATTGGTTGAGTATAACTCAATGAAAAGAGATGCAAATGAGATAGTTCAAGAATTTACAACAAGATTTAATTTGGTACACAATTCTATTCCTGATGATATGAAGCCTCCACCTGGTCTAGCGCTTCTCCATTATCCCGATGCCTTTGACCTAGACATGGAATATCATCTCAGAGAGAGAGACCCAACTACTCTTGAAGAAGTGCAACGAAATGCAGTGAATGTTGAAGCCAATCTCCTTATCAAGAAGTCTAAATCAAAGCCTGAGAGGACTGAGAAGAAAGGTGTGTTTAAATAAGAACCTTCATCATCTTCAGATGTAAAGCTTAACACTCCGATCAAAACCATGGAGAGAATGATGGATATATTATCCATAATTGATCGACAAGTGGAGCCTTCAGTGAGGAATCTGAAATTTCATGGCCAGCAACAACAACAATTCATAAATAGACAAAAAGAGCAGAGGAATCAAGATCCTCAAGGTCAAGTATGAGCTCCATTTCAACAAAATTATACTCAAGGCTAGGATGAAGATGAAGAAGAGATTTTAGAAGCAAATCACCTCTTTGAAGAAGATGAGCTTCCTACCTTTCTAACAGAAGAAGATTAGTTTTCTGAATATTCTTTCATACCAAGTGATCGGCAACTTGTGCTTGCAAGTGACGATCTATGGGCTGTTCAAACTAAAGAATACTAAAGAGGATATCAGAATGCCCTTAGTCATCTCCAAAAGCAGTACAACTTGAGGAATAGAAATGTACCTGATACTTTGAATTAGAAGAGGGAAAATGTACCAAAAGACACACAAAGCAAGGAAGTAGCTACTACAAGTCAGAATAAAGAAAAAGAGATTGTCATACTGAACCGGGACAAAACAAATGAGGCCTCTAATAGCAATGTGAGAAAAGAAAAGGAGTTTCAAACTGAACGTCACAAGAAGGAGTCTCAAGCCAAAAGACAGACAGAAAAGAAGGATATCTCTACAAAGGAGGTATAAAATGAATCTAATCTTTTTAGTTTGGAAAATGAAATTTCTAAGTTGAAAGTTTATATTCCCCTCACTGAATTAGTGAAGAATGATAAATATAAATTTCAGATTGCAAAAATGCTCAAGGTTGACTAGATGTTAGATACAGTTAATGTGGCTGATGATGAGCCAACAATCCTTTTTGGTCTGGCCTTAGAAGAAACTCCTGAAGATAGTGAAATCCCTCCTTTTTATCTAAGTCTCAAACTTCATCACTTTATCCTCCATAACGCCATGCTAGATTCTAGTTCCTCACATAACCTTATGCCTAAAGTATTCATGGACAAACTAGGCCTTAGTATCACCCGACCTTATCTTGACCTTTATTCCTTTGATTTAGGTAGAGTGAAACGTCTTGGCCTTATTAAAGACTTGGTAGAGTCCTTGGACCAAATTCCCGCCAAGAATGTGCTTATGGATATAGTGGTTGCTGACATTCCTCCTAGGTTTGGCATGTTGCTTTCAAGGTTTTGGGGAGCAAAACTAAAGGGCACTCTATAGCTTGACTTTTCATATGCCACTATCCTTGTCTTTGGTCAGATCTGGAAATAGGGAAAAGAAGATCAAATTCATGATCAACAGTAAGGAAAAGCCAGTCAATCATCCTATACATGTTGTCCATACTGATCTTGATTCTTTCATTTTATATAGTGATATGAATTCTGTAGATGATGAAAGTCAACTTGTAGAAATTTCAGAAGTTCCCAAGGTCATAAACAGCATGAAGAAGGTTATCATAGCTGAAGGGAAAGAGATGAATGAAGAGTGTGTGCAGCCAGCAAATCCTCTTGAAGAGATAGAAAAGATAGTGCAGAAAATAGAGAGTCTTGAGACAGTTGATCATCTTCCTAAAGAGAAAACAGTCTAGCCTTCAGAGATCCTTTTTCTAAATGAATAAAATGGTCTTTGGACCATGGAGTTTATCATGCATTGGGAAGAGAAGGAGCTAGGATTGGTGTTTGGATACATGGTCCACTACATTAGTCATGTAGAATTCCTTGAAATGTAAGAATGACTTCTTACAAGTTGGCATTTGAGTGCTCAAACAATGAGGCGGAATATGAAGCATTTATTGCGGGCCTCAAAATTATGAAGAAGTTGGGAGCAAAGAAAATTTATGTTTATGGCAACTCTGAATTGGTAATCAAACAAGTTAAAGGGGAATACCATGCCAAGCATCCAAGAATGAGAGCTTATCGCAATGTTGTACTTGACATCCTCAAATCGTTTTTAGAATATACTTTGTCTCTTATTCTTAGAGCTCAAAATGTTATAGCTGACTCACTTGCTACTGCATCTAGTATGATGAAGATTCCTATTCATCCTAATCAGTAGCACTCCATCCATGTCAAACATCGCTCAACTGTCCAAGATAATATGAGATTTTTGCAAGTGTTTTGGGTTGAAAAGCAAATTAACAGTTTTCTGCAATTCGAAGGAGAATTTCAAAATTCTCACATTGAGGAAACATCCAATATGAATGATCCAGACATCCAATCAGCTGAGATTGAAATATTGCAACTGAAGGACAACAACATTCCAAGAGTCTTGGTGCCTTTGGAAGAGTTATTTGATCGGGACGATGTTGACAAAAAGCCCACCATGGTTCCCACAAAAAAAGGAGTTGAAGATGTAAACATTGGTGCAACTGACAGTCCTAAGATGGTCAAACTATCAAATTCCTTATCTCCTAAAACAAAAAGTAAGTACATAGACTTAATGAAAGAATTTTCTGATGTATTTTCTTGGGACTATTCAGATATGAAGGTTTATACCAAGAGTATCATTCAACACACCATTCCTATCAAGCCTGATCAAAATCCATTTCACCAAAAACTAAGAAGGATTAATCCTAAGTTGTTGCCATCAATTGAAAAAGAGGTAAATATGCTTTATAAGTCTAGTATCATATTTCCTATTTGATTTTCTGAATGGATGTCTAATCTAGTGCCAGTAAGAAAGAATACCAAGGAGATTCGTCTGTGCTTGATTTCAGAAATTTAAACAAAGTGTCCTTAAAAGATAATTATCCCCTACCAAAGATGGATCATATACTTTAGAGGGTAGTTGGGTCCTCTAGGATGTCATTTCTAGATGGATATTCTGGGTACAATCAAATTCTGGTGCATAAAGATGATCAGCTCAAAACATCCTTTACAGCACCATGGGGTACATTCATGTACGCCAAGATACCTTTTGGATTAAAGAATGAAGGAGCTACGTTTTAGTGGGCTATGGACATAGCTTTCACCAATGAAAAAGATGTATTTCTGGTTATCTGGTAATGTTTTAAAAATATTATGAAGATCATTTACATCATTTGAGAATTGTTTTTTCAGAAATGTAGAAAATTTGGCATGTCACTCAACCCAAAGAAGAGCTTATTTTCCATGGAAGAAGGTAAGCTGTTGGGACACATCATCTCGAAGGAAGGCATTCGCATTGACCTTGCAAGAGTGCAAGTCATTCAACAATTAGATTTCCCAAGGAACAAGAAAGAGATTTAGTCTTTTAATGGGAAAATCAATTTTCTGAGAAGATTTATCCCCAATCTAGCTAAACATTTGAAAGAAATGACAGACATGTTGAAGAATGATAGTGAGGTAAACTGGTCTTTATAGGATAAGTAATCATTTCCTGTAGTAAAGTTTTCATTATATACTACTCCTATTTTGATTAGTCCATATTACACTTCATATTTCATCATCTTTTTTTTTCCTCTGAGCATACATTAGCAGTAGTCCTAATACAGAAGAAAGATAAAAAAAATGAGTAGCCCATAGAATTTTTCAGTTGCACTAAAAAGATGCAGCACTAAGATGCAACACTAAGATACAATATCATTGAGAAGTAGGCCTTGGCTTTGGTGAAGCCTCTCAAGGATTTTCGAGTTTATATTATGCATTCTCACACCATTGCTTATGTTCCTACAACTGCAGTGAAAGAAATTCTTGTGCAGACAGATCCTAAGGGTAGAAGGGGAGAATGGATTGCAGCTATGCTGGAGTATGATTTGGAGATAAAGCCTACAAAGCTCATCAAGGGACAAGGTTTGGATAAAGTTATGGCTGAATCAAACCTACATGCACTAAATATTAATTTGATTGTTGCACTATCTAAAGAAGAAGAAGAAGAAAACGATCCATTCTTATTGGTCTCTGATATGTTCATTTACTCTCCTTGGTATTCTAACATTGTCTATGTCTTGCAACACTTAAATCCTCCAACGAAAGTTCCCAAAGGTAAAGCTATATCCTTAAAATTGAAGGCTTCAAAATATTGTATTCTGGATGGTGTTTTATATTAGAAATATCCTAATGCTGTGCTGCTAAATTGTTTGGTAGAAAATGAAGCTAAGGATGTCATGAAATATTTTCATAAAATAGATTGTGGTGGTAATCATTTTTGGAAGACTACAACAAATAATATATTGAGATTTGGCTTCCATTGGCCCACTCTTTTTTCTGATGTATACAAAATAGTGATGAGATGTCATGAATGTCATGTTTTCCAAGGAAAAAGAAATCTTTTTCCATTACCCTTGCAGCCCATCTCAATTTCATCTCCTTTTCAATAGTGAGGTCTTGATTTCATTGGCGAGATCCATCCTTCATCATCAGCACAACATAAATGGATTTTGACAGCCACAGACTATTTCACAAAGTGGATTGGGGCAATCCCAACCATGCAAGCTACTAATTATGTTATCATTTAATTTATTGAGTCTAATATCTTGTCTACTTTTGACTGCCTACATAAAATAATTACTCATTATGTTGTTGCCTTCAAGTCAACAAGAATGGTGGAGTTTTGTGCCAAATAACATATTGTATTAGGACATTCCACTGCTTATCATCCACAAGGGAATGGTCTGGCTGAATCTTCCAAAAAATCTTTGGTTAACATCATCAAGAAGGTTTTAGCAGTGAACAAGAAGAACTAGCATAAAAAGCTCATCAATGCCTTATGGGCAGATAGATTCAGCACTAAGAAATCAATAGCGATGTCTCCTTTTCATTTGGTGTATGGGATTGACACATTTTTTCCTTCGTCTCTTGTTGTCTCGGTCATAAAAATTCTATAGGAATTGGACAGTGAGACTAATTATATGAAAAGAGGGATAAATCAAATGATTCATTTATAGCAAACAAGAGAAGAGGTTCTTCAAAACACCTCTAAACATCAGGAGAAGATTAAAAAGATCTATGATTGCAAGACCAAGGAAGACAATTTCAATTTATAAGATGTAGTTCTTCAGTGCGATACTAGAAATGAAGAAAAAGGAAAACACGAAAAATTTGAGAACTTGTGGAAAGGACCTTACAGAATTTCTTCTTTCAAAGGAAAGAATGCTTTCTTATTAGAAGAAATGGATGGAGAATATTATTCAGGAGGATCGATCAATGGTAGGCTTCTCAAGCACTACTATGTTTGAAAGAGTTCTAAAATTTCATCATCATTGTATATACTGGTGTGCTTTTTATGTTCCAACAACCTAAGTGGCTATCATAGTATTTTGAAGTCTGAAGAGAAGGCCCTAAGGCCTCTCTTGTCAGCTGCTATTTTTGTTTTTGTTTTACTTTTTGAGTTATGTCATGTCAAAAAATCAGTCAATTTTAAGTCAAAGTTTGGTTTTCTGCATGTTGACTCCATTGCCCAATGAATAAGGCTACTTGGTCTATGATGTTCATGCCAACTTCAAGGAGATGCCATCCCCAGATGGATCCAATGTTAGCGTCAGTCTTGTTTTCCTGTCACCAATGATCAAATGTTCTTTTACTAAGCTTGTCAAGAGTCTCAAAATCAAATTTTACCATGTCACTAGATTTACAAAGTAAACTTTGGTCACTGTTTAGTTGGTCTAGGAATGATTTTAGTCTTTTTGAAAAGTCACTTATCTCATTCACATGAAGGTGGCATAACAAAAGCAGGTTCTCTTCCTATCAGTAATCATCATCATTCCATTCAGTTTTAGGTTTTTCATTAGTTCATTAGGGTTTCCAAGGTTCATCATTATCATCTGTAAGACTAGCAATGAATAAAGCATCATAAACAACTCTTTGACACTAACTTCTTGAGTTTTCACAAGTTCATCATGATTTCAATTTGAAAGGCTCCAGAAGAAGAAGTTCCAGTGCTCATAAAGTGAAAATACAGCCGAGGTTCAGCCTTCTAAGGTGACTCTATTTTCAAAAGTGAAAAATCATTTTTTCAATGGTTTGTGGATCCCATTTCTTTTCAAAAAGGAAATTGATTTTCCTATATAAACTAAAAGTTCGTAAAATAATATTATTTGCCTCTCATTCATCATTTTGCATCGGGCTCTCCCTTCCATTTTTGAGAAAAACATGATTTCCTAGGCAAACTTGGCAAACATTTATGGTGCTACACTCATAGACACTGCGCTCCACTTGGGAGGTCGGTGCTGCGCTCAGGATCACTTTGCTACGCTCAGGAAGATAGTGTTGCGCTTGGGCCAGAGTAGCTCAACTTTTCCAAAACTCACCCAAATTGGATCTTTAAGCTTGCTCATCCTTTTTCTTGCAATCCTAATCTCATATGCAAGTAATTACATCACCTTACTCACCTTTTTATTTTGCAATATGAATTCAAGCCAAACATTTCTTCATTTAGGTTTCTAGTGATTTTTTCATGAAATGATGATAGGATTGATGATGGTCATTTAGTTTTCTTCATTTTAAACATGTAAAATCTCATCCTACACCTCTACACATGTTTAATATGCTATATGAACCACTGACCCAACCTCAAAACATTAAATTACTTCACTATAAGTGAAACCCTAGCTCATTCCTATGGGATTTGGATAGTTTTCCTAGAAACCATATTTTCCCCTTTCACAAATACATTGTCCCTTGATTTCACTTCCTTTCATTTTAATCAGTTGTTCATAGTCCCTATCCACCTCTTTCAAATTCCCTTTGCCATTTTTCAACTCCACCTACCCATGATTTCATTTTTCGCTAATCCCTCACTGTTTTTTTTCTCATTTTCCTGCTGCTAGGGTTTCTGTCACCATGCAAGAAGACTCTTCACCAAAGAGGAATAAACATCACAAGGGAGGAAAAATTCTCAGATATGAGCCGTCTAAATGAAATGAAATCAATTCATCTCCCTTTGTCAAACAGTGCTTTGAAGATGTGAATTGCTTAGATTTTTGCAAAAGGGTGTGTGAAGTGGGTTTCCATGAGCAGTTGATAGATTGGATGGCTACTCATTTGAAAGGTGAAAGTGCTATTATTCTTGGTGTTGAATTCACTTTTTTATTGGCCTCTATTCACTTGCTACAAGGCTACCAAATCATGGTGAATATTGGTTCAAGGCAATGGACTTATATCTTGAAAATTATAGACCTTTCTTGAAAACACCATACAGGGAAAAACATGCTCATATCATACCTTTCAGGTACCTATTGGAAAAAATATGCCCCCTTGATGAAGGTTTTCATGAAATTCTTGACATGTGAAGGAAGATTCTTTGTAATATATTCCTATCACAGTCGGCTCCTAATGCACTTTACAACTCAGAAACCACTCAATATGTGCAACTATCTGTGTAGGAGCCTTGCCAAGATGTTAGATAGGATACAAATGAAGAACAAAGAACACTATCTTGGTCTATTTCATCATAGTCTGATCAACACTATAGTCCTTCATAAACTTGAAGAGAAGAATATGACATGGGAATTTTTCTTGGAGACATCTCTGAAATGGCATGAATCCAATGTGGCAGCTCAGCCTTCTAGCATGCCAACACAGCAAATGGAAATTGGGTCTTCTAGAAAATCACTAGAAATGCCCAGAGCAGCTAAAATTGAGGTGACTATGATGCATAAGAGAGGAAAGAGGCTTGTGTTTTCTTCTCATGGTGAGAAAGGGGCCAAGCCTTCTACATCAGTAAAACATGGACCATTAGTGCAGTATAAGGACTTGGTTGAGCATGAGTTTTAGTTGGTTGACTTAGAGGCAGAAAATGAGACTTCAAGCATGCAACAGATGCTTAGAGACAAATATTATTAGGTCAAGGAAATCACATTCAACATGGCAAGAGAAACATACATCATCTCACTCCTAGAATAGGAGAATAGTCAATTGAAGGAAAAACAATTGATCATGGAGAAATAGCAAACCAAATTATTGCAGCAGGTTAGCAAGGGAAAAGTATTCACGGAGACAAATGAGCCTGAAGGAACACAAGGAAAAGGTAGGAGAAAATGGCCAAGGACTAGAGGGCTTAAGAAGGCATTATAGGAAGAATAAAAACACATCTTACTGAATGAGGAGCTAGACCTAGAGGACAAAATTGCTTTAGAGGTCAGTCAAGACAAAGATTAATAGTTAAACAAGGTCAATGACCACTTGGAGAAGCTTCTAAACAAAGAAAATAGAGACAATCAACTGCTAAGGCACATGGCACACGATTACTAGGCTAGGAACATGATTTGTAATGTCAAGGTCAAGCAGCTTGAAAACAAGCTCAAAGAAGCCCAAAAGGATCAAAATGATGACAGAAACTTGGAGATGCTTGGTAAAGAATCCATCAAGGCTTAACATGCCTGATTTTATAGCTCTTGACCAATTTTGAGGAAATTTTAATCATTTTTGGTTTTTTGGAAATTTCAGTGCCTTACTCAGAAAATCAACAGTTCCAGGAGCACAACGCATTGGTGCTACGCTTCTTCCTCATGCACCCATTTCAAGAAAAGTTTTGATTTTTGGAAAGCCCTTGGCATCCTCTGAAAACCCTTTTCTTCATATTTTCCAAAGGAGGCCTAAATTTTGAGAAACATGGGAAAAGTGGCCAAAAATCAGCTTTCCAGACCTTTTTTTGACAGGCATTGCACTTCTGGAGCGACCTTGGGAGAATGGATTTTTCAAGGCCTTCCCATGGTTCATTTTCAAAAATTCAAGGTGTTCTGGAAACTATACTTGAAAATCTAGTAGACTATTCTCTCATATCTTTATTTGGACCTTATCACGACACCTGACAATGGGCTCAACTTCGGCATTACGCTTCTGCAATTTCCTATGTTTTTATCGTAAATTTCACTATGTAATTTTTCTAGCTTTCAGTTTGACTTGGTAAAAGTCAAAAATATTAATATAATTCCTCTTGTTTCGAGGGAAGATGATGTAGGCATGAATAAATGTACATGATAGCATGTTTTTGATGTCTAATAGGCCTCATTAAGGAAACAAACTCCTAAAAAAAGTCTCCAAGAAGCGTTTGAGTTTTACCTTCTCACTCTCACTCGTTGGTTGAGAGAATCTTGGAATCAGTTCCACTACCTAGGAATTAAACTCCTAAAGGTGGGGAAGTGATCTAGGTGAGCCTATATGTATCATTTCTCTTTCAGAGAGAAGGGTTGGACTTTTGTGGACGAGGCTTGCATGTAATGATCTTTTCAACTAATATAGAGGCAATTGCAGCTATTTTTAAGGAAATCTAGTCCAGTCAGTTCATGGTGTTTGTTATTCTTTCTATATGTTTTGTCATGGTTAAATCATATTACTTCACATGTTTTGTCTTCTTTCTATGGATTACCTTGCAGTTAAATAGATAGGATTCTTGATTTCAAGCTCTGTTTATATGGTTTTCATAGTTGTGTTTACTTCTTCTAAAAGCTAATGAACTCATAGTTTCTTATGCTCATTAGCCTCTTCAAAAGTTTCTATTCTATACCACATTGACAATATTTCAAGTACACCATGGCCTTCTAATACCTAGCTCCTTTCTATATTTGTCTCTGCAGTCCTAAAGCCTAGACCTAATCATTGGCTCCAAACCCTAGTCCAGCAAACCCTAAAATCTAAAATTCGCCAACACACAAACAAACATATATATCAAGCCTAAAAGCTTGATTCTTTGAAGACATTCACTGATAAAAAATTTGAGAGATACCTCTCTGGCTCAGTAGGGCTAGCTACTGAGATAAAAGTGGTTTGAAGTTACCCTTATCGATCTCCTCCACAACTTAGGAAATTGTAAGGGATAACATTTTTGGCGCCATTGCTGAGGAATGACTGAAATCCTGACCCAGATCCACCTTTTATTGTTGAAGATCCTGAAAAGCTACTCAAAAAACATAAATTACCTATCACTAAAAGTGCAGTTCGAAAATTTAAAACAACAACTTCTCTACCTAGAAATCTATTTGCTTTTGAGCAGCTTCCTTTTGATACTCAGTTAGATTTTTCCCTTTCAAGGTCAAAATCTGAGTCTTGTGTTTCTGAAGTAATACCTGAACCTATTCAATTTGAATCTCAGTCTCATTCTTTAGAATCCCTATCTGCTAGAGTTTATCACGAGTTGTCGTTTAAGTTTGACAAACTTCAAAGTCTTGCTGACTAGCTCCAAATTACTACTAAAAATCCTACATCCAGTATCATCTTGAATACTTAACTATTGTCTCATCCTCCACTACACCCCAAAATACATCCACTACATATCCAAGTGCCTCAGTCAACTCATCCTTTCTCCCACCACCTCCACCAATATCATCATCCTAACCTACACAACCCATTGTAGTACCGCCACCACCTCCAATAGTCATGGCATGATTTTCACCCCTCATACTACCTCCTAAAGTTGTTTCTTTACCTCAGAACTATGGTCAGAGACTTCCTTTATTTGATGGGAGTTCAGAAATCAAAGCTCTCCATCATGTTGACAAATTGATAGATTTCATTGACCTGGAAGAAATTGATGATGATGATGCTAAAATGAGAATCATAGCTTAGGGCTTTTCAAGGGATGTGAAGAAGTTGTATCATAGCCTAGCTCCTAATTCTATCAATAACTCACAGAGGTTAATTGAGTTGTTCCTAGCTCATTGGCAAGAGAAGAAAAATCCATTGCAGATATTGGTTGAGTATAACTCAATGAAAAGAAATGCAAGTGAGACAGTTCAAGAATTTACAACAAGATTTAATTTGGTATACAATTATATTCCTGATGATATGAAGCCTCCACCTGGTCTAGCACTTCTCCATTATCCTGATGCCTTTGACCCAGACATGGCATATCAGATCAGAGAAAGAGACCCTACTACTCTTGAAGAAATGAAGCGAAATGCAGTGAGTATTGAAGCCAACCTGCTTATCAAGAAGTCTAAATCAGAGCGTGAGAGGACTGAGAAGAAATTTGTGTTTAAAGAAGAAACTTCATCATCTTGATATGTAAATATTAACACTCTGATCAAAACCATGGAGAGAATGATGGATAGAATATCCATAACTGATTGACAAGCGGAGCCTTTAATGAGTAATCTGAACTTTCGTGGCCAACAACAACAACAGTTCTGAAATAGATAGAAAGAGCAGCGAAATCAAGATCCTCAAGGTTAAGTAAGAGCATCATTTCAGGAAAACTATATTGAAGGCCAAGATGAAGATGAAGAAGAGATTGTAGAAGAAAAACACTTCTTTGAATAAGATGAGCTTCCTACCTTTCTAACAGAAGAAGATCAATTTTCTAAAGATTCTTTCATACCAAGTGATCAGCAACTTGTGCTTGCAAGTGACGATCTATGGGTTGATCAAACTGAAGAATACCAAAGCGGATATTAGAATGCCCTTAGTAATCTCCAAAAGTAGTACATCTTGAGGAATAGAAATGTACCTATTACATTGAATTGAAAGAGGCAAAATGTACAAAAATACACACAAAGAAAGGAAGCAACTACTACAAGTCAGAATAAAGAAAATTAAATTGTCATACTGAACCGGGACAAAACAAATGAGGCCTCTACCAGCAATGTGATAAAATAAAAGGAGTTTCAAACTAAAAGTCACAAGAAGGGATCTCAAGCTAAATGACAGACTGAAAAGAAGGATATCGCTGCAAGGGAGGTATAAAATCAATCTAATATTTTTATTTTGGAAAATGAAATTTCTAAGTTGAAAGTTTCTAATCCCCTCACTGAATTAGTGAAGAATGATAAATATAAATTTCAGATTGAAAAAATGCTTAAGGTTGACCAGATGTCAGATACAGTTAATGTGGTTGATGATGAGCCAAAAATCCTTTTTGGTCCCGCCTTAGAAGAAACTCCTAAAGATAGTGAAATCCCTCCTTTTTATCTGAGCTCAAACTTCAAGACTTTATCCTCCATAACACCATGCTAGATTTTGGTGCCTCACGTAACCTTATGCCTAAAGTCATCATGGACAAACTAGGACTGAGTATCACCCAACCTTATCATGACCTTTATTCCTTTGATTTAGGTAGAGTGAAATGTCTTGGCCTTATTAAAGACTTGGTAGTTTCCTTGGAACAAATTCTAGCCAAGAATGTGCTTATGGATGTAGTGGTTGTTGATATTCCTCCTAGGTTTGGCATGTTACTTTCAAGGTTTTGGGAGAAAAGCTAAAGGGCACTCTAAAACTTGACTTTTCATATGTGACGGGTCTCTAAATTAGATATAAATTAAGGCCTATGACCATCCTTCAGCACATTAAAGCTCTCTTTTTCATTAGATAATTTATTTTTAACTTTAATATATTCATTAAGAAGGTTTATGAATAATTGAATATTTGTGCCTAATATTATTTACTTTTGTGGAATATTATGAGAATATTGGGCATATTATGAAGAGTTGTAGCAAGAGATAATTTAGGGACTTGTTCCCTACTACTGGAGGATCAATAATAAATAATAATTCAATAAGATATTATGGAATTATGGCACAAATCATGGAACTCCAATGATTGAGAAAATCTAGGAATGTGTTCCACTAATCAAGGGAGCAGATCCACTAATCAAGTGATTTCGGTGGGGAAATATTCCTCCATCCATGGGGAATGATTCTTAATCAATTTTTATAAGTACCAAATAGCATTTTCCTCTAGGGAATGATTGATAAAATCTAGGAATGTGTTCCCTTCCATTTAATGCAAATTCCTACTATTGGGGACTAGATCCACTAATCAAGGGATTTTGGTGGGGAAAGATTCCTCCATTCATGGGGAATGATTCCTAATCACTTTGTATAAGTACCAAGTCCAATTTTCCTCTAGGGGGAGATTTTGACTGGTGCTATTGTGGAGAGAGCTTGTATTCTTGCAACTCCATTGTATTTTCTTGCAAGGATGTAATTTTATTGATGAAAATAATGAAGATTGGTGTCATGTTAAGCTTTTAAATCTTGTTCTCCTCCATCTCTGAGTTTCCTTGGGCTTGGCCATTCTAGGAACCTCAGATCCCTTTTGTATCATTTCCTTTCCTTATTTTCATTGCTTATTCACATGCTTCTCTAGTTTTTATTTCTTTCTACTTCTGCATTTAGTATTAGTGATTTCTTGTTGTAGGATTGAGTTAAATGGTTGATGTAAGTTCTTTTGTAGGATCAAAATCATTATTTCATCCTTGTAAAATATTTGGAAGTTTAAAATAATCATTGAGTTGCTTGGAGTAGTCTTCTTATTCCCAAATCTAGATTGTTGGACCTCCTTTTTAGCAAAGAACGGTAAATTTCTTTTATATTTTAGAGAATCCTAACGAGCTTCAATTGAATTGAATACACTTGTATTAGAACACAAAAAACATTGTATTCCATAAAAAAAATTACCCCATTTCATTTGCACTTGATTTGGTTAGGCATTTCTTAAATTTACTAGCTCACTAATTCTTAAATTTATAGATTTTCGACTAGTAATGTTTTTTATTTTTTTTCGTGGGTTAAAATAGGTATTTTTGAGTGATTCCACTTGGAATAGGGACCTAATACATCCTAGGTAATAAAAAAAATTGTCCCATACAATTTGGATTTGATTTTATTAGTCATTAAACCCCTAACATTTTCATCATTTCACAAGTGTTTTGAGCAAATCCATCCATCTCCTGGCTTTGGTTTTGAGTTCTGAGTGATCCTAGGAATTTTCCCACTCCATTCCACCTATCACACACCTTTCCTAGGCCTCCCATCACCTCCAACACCTCACATTTTTCTCTCGGTTGTATCCTGTAGGTTTCTTGTAATTCCTATAGGATCATCCTGTAGGTTTCTAGTACATCCTATAGGTTTTCCTGAAATGGCATGTTTTGAGGCAAAATTGAGAGAAAACCTCTAGGAAGTCACTAAAAGTCTCCCAAGAGTCTCCCACACCATCCAACCATCTCCTAACCCTTCCATCCAACCTCCAACATCCCTAATTCACCCTGTTAGATTCCTATGGTGATAGGATTCATAATTTTGAATTGGCTGAGGTTAACTCTTGTAATATTGTACATACCTTTGCTTTCTACAAATGTTTTCCATATTAAAATTAAAAAATGTAAAGAGGGTATGTCCTAAAAGAAATATCAAAGGACAATAAAAATAAGAAAAGATAAAAAAAAAAAATGTGAACCCCAAACAAAAAACAGATCATGAAAGTGTGCAAGTCCAACTGCCACTACTTTTTACTATTAATGCCTTAAATAATGGTTGTGTGTAGCTTTTCATACATGCCACAACCCATGATAGTCAAACTGCTAAATCTTGACTACTTCATGCTTTGAATTTCATGTTTATAGTTAGAGAATAAAAATATGACGAAACAGTTTAACCTTGGCAGATCATTAGATAGGTAGAGAAATAAAAGGAGCTCATTAGTTTAATTTGAGCCCTTGGAAGATATAAATTTAGAAGTAGATAGTTTATTTTATGAAAGAAAATGAAAGAAAAGGGTTTGCTAGATTAAGTGCACCCACCAAAGTAAAGAAAAATGTTAGGGTAGGTAAAAGGGTAAGTAAATAAAGGTTGCGGAAATACAATTCATTTGGAGCATAAGCACAACTATCATGCTTAACTATGTGTTTCAAGTGTGCAAGAGCAATTATCAATGAAGAAACCATGCTCATAAGTTGATTTTCCTAACTCCGCCTTCATTCCATTTCACCCCCACTATGTACTCACTAATTTCCCTTTTACCCCTTCATGGCTTATGAAAACCCCTTCCCCCTCATTTTTACTCCTACCCCTTAGTTTCACACATTTCCCTAGTCAATTACTCCTAAAATCCATTCCCCTAAGTGTTAAACCCCTTTCCCCCATTTTAAAATCATGTTCTCACTTTAATAATCACCCAAAACCCCTCTAAACCCTTTATCCTAACTCTAAAAACACCTGGCCTCACTAACTCCACCAATTAACAATTTTCCCGAGCAAACTTCACTTTAACCCACCACCTTGGTGAGATAAACTAACCCCGCTACCCCCAAAACTCCACAGTTTAATTAAATCCACAATTAAGGATGGGTTAATTTCTCTAAACAGTGATTAAAACTCATGGGTCCCGCTAATCTCTGCCCCATCACCCAACCATGCAACTTTCGAACATGATGGCCATCTGATCATCCACCCCCAGATCCAATGACCATCACCCATATTGCGCTCGTGTGATGTTTGACCTTTAACAACTCAAGAGCACGTGATATGGGCGGTTTAGCTCGAGGCCCATTTGCCTACAGGTCGGTCTCTCGCATAGATTGCGTTCCCCTAGAAATATACCGCCTGACCCCCATAAGCAGTGCGATGGCTTCCAAAACCAGCATTGTTCTTAAAACATTTTTGCCCACCATTTTTCCAACCATTCGCAGTTAAAAGCCTTTCGACCCCCATTTTCACCCTTTTTGCTCAAATCAAACCGCTGAACCTCTGAAACACCTATTCCTTTCGAACTCTTGTGACCAATTGTCAACCATAAGAGCCTTCCAACGTCACCATTGCACACCATCCTAGCTGCCAAAGCCCTCTACAAACCCCAATGGAAAACCAGTTGCAGCCCTGACTGTAAATTCCAGGTATTTAAGTAAAAAACCAAAATTGCCCTCTGTTTAAAGAAATAACATTAAATTCTTAAAATAACTGAAATAATTTGATTGATTTCAATTTAATTGAGAGTCTCCCATTCCCAAAGTACCAGAACCCCAACCTACAAACTTCTCATACCCTACCCTGGTTATTCAATTACTGAAATTTCACTCCCAAAGCCATATAAAGCCCAATTTTCAACATTTTATCATAGAAATGGCTGCCCCAACCTCTCTGGATGTCATACCAGTGACAACCCCTCATTTAGACATTGACCACGTAGCCCTAGCAGATAGGTATTTTCAAATCAAAGACACAATCACCCAAGACAATCTTCTGAGAATCCATTGTTGGGCCAAGGATAGATTATTGCACAAAGCAGATGATATCCACTTTTGGGACTCAAATATACCCAACTATACATTCCCAAAAGTCCATCCATTCCCAGACATAGTACATTTTTTCCATGCCTATTACATCCCTAGCCAAAGGGCTATAATTGCACCAAATCATAACTTCTTATTTTCAATTACTATTGAGTCTATTAACCATATGCTTGAAATCCAGCCAAGCCACAATTTGAATCCTTTGTCCATTGCAAACCTATTGGCCCTGTACACCACATTGGACCTAAATAAGATCAAACAAATATTTTAGAATTTCATCATTGAGGAGCGCCATACTCCTAAAGACATTCCACCCTATGTTTTTGCTATCTTTTTAGAGACTGGCAGGAGAATAATCACCATGATCTCAAGCATCCTAGGATTCACATCAAATGAGTTTGTGGATGAGATTATCATGGCCTTCTTGTCCATTTTCACTCTAGGCCAGCCTCCTGCCATAATGTATGATTATGCCTAGTTCATTGCAAACAAAATGCATGAACAGTTCACTAGATTTCCCACTGAAAGAGTCTTCAAATACTCTTCAATGTTGTTTCATATGTTCCTGTATTATCAAACAAACAAGTTCCCAGTGAAGATTCAAAAAATAGATACCAGGGGAAAGGAAAGGTTAGTAATCTACTGGACACCCTTGGTCCAGAGGTATAACACAACATTAACATACAAAGACTTCATAGATTGTTTTGTTCACCCTATCATGAACATGCTCACTTCTAGCACCCAACATAGAATCAGTACTGAGATAAAGATAGTACTGCAACTGGCAAAGAATAGAAGAGTAGGAGACTGGTACCTCTACTAGAATCATACTAAAATTAGGATCTATGGCTGTGAGTTACCCCCCTACAAATTTCCTAAGTATCTCCTAATGAGAATATTTGCTCTAGAATACTTCAAGAAAATGATAGGTGCGGATGAGGTCAACTTCCTATCTGCTAGGAAGAAAACACAGTTTAAGATGAAAAACCAAATGGATCCTTTCATCTGCAACACCAGAGAGGTTGGGCCTGAAGCTGATAAGATACTCCAGCAATTCAAATTCAAGAATAGTTTCTACTGGCATTATGACCCTCATGGGATTATAAACTAACTTAGACAAAAGGTCAAGCTGGGACCTTACATCCACTATCCCATGCATGACATTGAACAATATGTTAATCAGTTAGAATGGGTAGAGAACACATTGATAGATAATGACATCACATAGGTGGATGTGGAGAACATCATAATTGACTTGGAGAAACAATTTGACCAAATCTATTTCTTGCAGGTCCTAGAGTTAGAAGAGCCAATGAATATACCTCCCATCATTCAGAATCCTGCCAATGAGGAAAATAATCCCAAAATAAACAGGAAGGAAGCATCAAGCTCTGCTATGGACACCACTAATCAATAGTTCCAACTAAGAAAAAGGCCCAAATTGACTCTAGTGTCTGAACAGGAAGAAAACATTGCATTAGCAGAAATGGTTGATACTGATGCAATGGGGCAAAGGAGTAGACAGATGACAGAGACAACTGCATCAGTAGAAACAAAGCAACCCTCTTCTTCAAACACCTAGATTATAGAGAGACAAAAGAGTGTGGAGGTGTCTTCCTTTGTCAATCTAGCTGAAAAGATAGCAGATATCAAGGAAAGATTCAAGGAGATTAAAATGAGGAATGAAAAGCTCAAGGCAGACACTAATGCCAAGTACATGAAGATGACACCACCAAACCAGAGCAGATTGATGTTAGCCTTTGACATCAAAGAAGGTAAAATGCAGGTGTCTTTCCTACAGCCTACTGTACAACAGCCTAAAACCATAACAGACTACAAGAAAATGAACTTTGAGGTCTTAGCCAGGGAAGTGCATCCCATACATCAAATAGAATTTCACAAGCAGGTTGGAGAGATGATCTACTCCACCCTCACAACAAAAGAAATGCAAGCATTCAAGCATAGGGACTCATTAGACAATGTGACAACCCAGTACAAACTATAAAAAGCATCTTCCAATGCCAAAGGCACAAGGATCAAATCCTTAGAAGACCTGATCATTGAGCTGGGCCATGACCCAAAGGACATCAAAGCTACTGAATAGCTAATTGAGAACAAAAATGAAGACATTGCAGCCTTTAAGAAACATCTCAAGCTACCTCAGTCACAACACCCTCAAACAAAAGAAGTCCTAGAAATACAAACAAATCATGAAGAGATGATGGACTTGGTGCTGCAACTCAATGACCAGTTGAAAGAAATGGAAAAGGAACTAGATAGCTTTATCCAACTCAAACAAGCTAATCTAGACAATGCTCCTCCAACTATCATTCCTTTAGTGACCACAGTTGTGCCTCCCACATTGGCAGAAGCATTAGCTCCCACTAGTCCAATGGCCACTACATTGCCAGCATCAACAACAACTACATCAGCAACGGAATCAACAACAACAAGTACCACAGGTGATGAAGCAAATAGGTTGGTCAAGGCAACGGAAGAAATTCAGACCAATGAAATGAACAAGTTAAAATAGAAACTTACCAGCCTGGAGACAGATTGTAGGTTAGCCTAGATCATGCATAAGGAAGAACAACGAAAGGCTACCAGAAAAATGAGAGAGTGAAAAGCCTAGAGAAAGAGTTAACACTAAGTGAGCCTTTGGGAAAGGCTAAAAAATTACTATGGGCCAATATCATTGACTCTGTCAATGATATTTGGCCATCTATCCTGGTCATTTTTGAGGAGATAGACTTAATCAAATAGGCTACAGAAGCAATCCAGAATGTCAAACAAGAGCTTGGAGAAATGCCATAGGAAGCAGTAAGAATCATTCAATTCCTCAAATCCAAGAATAAATATGAGCTACAAGAACTTGAGATACCTAACAAAAAAGGTACCATTTTGGAAGTTAAGAAGCTCCTAACCAAGAGAAATTTAATGTTAAATTTAGAAGATAAGTGTCAAACCATGCAACTAGCCATTGAAAGGTTTATCACCAAGTTTGAGATTTTGAGAGAAAAGGGACTACCTAGTCCCTTAGTCATAAACGATAAATTGATGACACAGGGACTACAAAAAGAAGATCAAAGAAGTAGCCAAAGAACAGGCAAATTCATCAATGAGTGGTATACCAACTGGCAGAGTATTATACCAGACTTTTGAAAATTTGTTTTACCTCTAGCATGAGTTGAAACAATTATCTATCAATAAGCCTACTTTTGAAAAATATACAGAGGCTGATGAGATATATAGGAAAATTCTCAACATCCAGTTACTAGATGAAGAAACATGGCAAAAACTGAATGATTTACTGTAGTAAAATCACAGTTTATAAACAGTAAAAATATAAGTGTACAATAAAAAGTAAATGAGCATGGTAAAAGGATGAAGACAAGTCAGCACAGTCAAAGTGTATCAGGTGAAAAGGTATTAGATGAAAGATGAAAGTCAAACAGACTATCCAACGTGAAAGCCAAATAGCCTGCCAGAATAAAGGGCTAAAAATCGAAGCATAACAGCCAGCAAAACCAAGATAAAAGGGACAACATGAAATAGTTCAATAGCTATCTCTATCTTCTTGTAAGAAGATATTTTCCTTTTCCTAGATTAATTCTCAAACTAGTTTGAGATATTTTGTAATAAACTTTCTGTATAAATACTTCACAATTCGACGTATTAGTGTGGATTATTTTACATTTGTAGAGTTATTGTGATCTTGAGCCTAAGGGTGATTGTACTATTTTCAAGTCAACAGACTGGAGCAAGTAATAAAAGAATTTCACTATAGGATTCATGAGATGAGCCATTTGCAGTGAAGTACTTTCTTTGTGTGATTGTGTTACCTTTCTTTTGTGTTTTCATAATCTTAAATGTGTTCTAAAATCTAAATGAATTAACTGGAAATATCATGCAGAATTTGTTTAATTACACTCTATTTTGCACAGTCATCTATTTACGTGTTTTCTTCTGATACCCGAATTTTAGAACCCTTAATTTCTCTCCCATCCCAGTTGACTTCTTTCATCTCTTCCAAATTCTGGCCTAGGGAACCCTTAATTTCTCCCTGGATCCTATTTGAATCCATTCATCATTTAGCCTTTGAGATCTGCAACAACTTAGCTATCTTGCCCTATAGACACTGTTTTAGAACTGAATACAGTCTTCTTTGTTAGACATCTGACTCCATAGCCCAATGGCATAAGCCAATAGTCTATCCATCTAATTAAAGTGATCCCACTACCAAATTTTCAAAACAAAACCCAAGTGCGAGTAATAACTAGCCTAAAATCATCTTAACTAAAACAAATTTAAATTTTAAAGAGAGAGCCCTCTCTTAGCATCATGGAAGCTATGTCCTGATCTCCAAAAGTGGTTTGTGGTTATCTTTGGTTTCTCTTTCTTCTTACTTCAAAAGAATTATCAGAGTGATAACACACCCACCAAATCACCAAAGGAAATTAGTTTCCATACTTGATTTTGCATGAAAAGGCAAAAAGACAAAAACATATTTATTTCAGTCCCTTTACTTGCACATTAGTGATGCTTGATGCTTCTTACTTCCATGCTTAGATAGTAGCATTTGGTTCATGATAATTTATCATTATTGCAAAGCATATTTTCTTCACAGTTAATTAGGAATTGGTGTGATTTAGAATTTGAATTGTTGTCTCTTTCCTAGTACTTTCCTTCTTGCAGTAGGTTAAGGTTCCATTTTGAACATTTCATTTTCTGCAATTAGTTTAGTATTTGACTTCAGTACATGCTGTTATAGACATTTTTGTGCCTTACAGCTCTAAGCATGAAATGTCCATAAACCAAGGGCTCCTAAGTCCCTAAAAGTGTTGTTCTAACTCCTAAAGGAACAAGGTCAACAAATTACAGCTTCTCCCAGAAGTTCTCCACCAGAACTACTCAAAATTGGTCAAAATTGGATCAGCGCACTTGCTCCATGGCCAGGGTGCTATGCAGCGCACCTTGTACACACGGGAAGTGCGTTTCAGTGCACCTAAATACACTTTGAGGGTGAGATGGACGGGAAAAGACAAGTGGCGGAGACAGTTTGTGAGGTGGATGATCATGGAATCTTCCAGAAACTTCTCATGGGACACTTGCCTCTCAAAATCGCCCAAGGATGAGTAAGAGATCAATGAGATCTCCAAGTGGCATCAAGAACCATCAGAGAGAAGACACTAATCAAAAACCTAGAGCTGACTCACACCTCTGCAGATATATATATATATAGATCTCTCATCCCAGAGATCCAGAGGTTGGAGGCTGGAATTTTGTACATTGTAGAGAATTGTTGTTGGTTTTGAGATAGAGATCAGAGTATTGGGTGATTTATGCTTTGTTGGAGGTGAAGAGGGGATTCCTTTGCTGGGGGGTTGATGCTGGATCAAGAATCATCGATTGTAACTCCTCCTGGACCTTCTTGTTATATCAATAAAACTATTTGAGTTTCTCCTACATGCTTGTGTATCAATGATGTTTTGTTATATTTGCATGTTTAGCTTAAATCTGATCCTAAGCTATTTATGAATATAAATCCATGTCTTTGTGTAGTTTTCTCCTTCTGTGATCTTGCAGGAACTTGGTGAAACTAGGCAAGTAAGGGAGCAGGTAGCTGGAAGCTGTCAAAGAGGAGAGAGATTGGATCAAAGGACTAGCGCAAGACACAGGTTGGTTCATCCTATTCCTCTTCGTTTATAGTTCATAAAGAAGAATACGAAAGTAGTTTTCTCTGTTTGTTTCTAAGGTACTGTCACGCTTAGTGGGATAGGGGCGTTCTGAGTAGACACTTTTCCCGTTAACACATGCACTCCATTACATCATGACAGCAAAGGAAGGACACATTATATGCTGCACATATAGCGCCGAGACCTCTTAAGTTTGTATTAACCGCGGGTTGATAATTAAAGTCAATAACCTTGGGAGTTACAACATTGTTGTTGCAATACCGAGGCTCGTCACTTTTTTGGCATCGTTGCCAGGGAGGTGTCAAAGTATGAATTGTTTCCTTCCCTAGCTGATTCATTTCTTTTTAATTTTTGCAAAGACAAAAAAAAATAGGCATATTTAATTTCAAAAGTAGAAAATTGCATTGCATTATAGTTTTCATTCAATCATAAAAACAAAAACAAAATTCCCCAACATCAACCCACCCGCCCATTTGATCACATGGTGCTGTAAAGAGCCATATCACCATTCACTTTTGTAGGTAGAAGAAGAATATGGCAAAGAATGTAGAAGAAATGGATGGAGATGATGATAATGAGGAAGATCCTCCCAGATTTACCCTTCAAGATATTCATGGTAGTGTGCACATGAAGAATATCCCTCCCTCTTTTCTTCCAAAATTTCATGGTCTAAGGGTAGAGGATCTAAAAACCTTTCTCTTTGAATTTGAGATTGTTTTTAAATCTTATGGTTACTTATTAAAAACTCAAAAATTGAGATTGTTTCCGGCAACATTGAAGGATAGAGCTCTTAAATGGTTCATGAGTTTAGGGACTAATTCAATAAGATCATGGAATGATATGCAAAAGATATTCCTAGAAAAATATAAAGATCATGATGTTAAAGAAGAAATCTTTAGAATGAATCAAAGAGAAGATGAGAGTCTTGAGGACCTAATAGAGAGGTTCATGTATAATGTTAAGAAAGCAAAACTACATCATTTAGGATCCGCCACTCTAAAAACCCTCTTACTTAGAACAATTAAGGATGAGTGGATTGATCTACTTAATCTCATGAGTAGAGGTGATGTATACCAATTATCATTTGAGGAAATTTGTGAAACATGAAAACACATATCAAGAGGAAAAGCAAGAGTAGGTAATTCAACATCAAAATCAGTAAGTCAAGATAAACTTGGAAATTTGTTTGATGACTTTAAAACAAAAATTCTTAGCAATCTAACCAAACAAGTAGAAATGTTAAGAATACAAAATGAGCAAAAATAAGATGTTTGTGTTTTCCATGCAGAATCACATGATGTTAAATGTTTCTCCTTATTACCAAGGTTGAAGGAAGTTCACCAAGAGGACAATGGAGCAAGTCAATTACCAATGCAACAATGTTATTTAGCTCCAAGAGGACCATGGCAGCCTATTCAATCTGATATGATGCAAGAGCCTAATTCATAATTTCAAGTTTATGCACATCCACTTCAAAGTAATTGGAACACACCATTTCCTTGGCAACATTGACCATCTCAACCCCAAAACCAATCTTGGCAACAAGGTTGGCAAGGAACTTATGGGAGCCATCCACAATATCCTTAGTATTTTCCTCAATATCCTCCATACCAAACTCCACGTTATCCTTACCATTCACCTCCACCTCAACCACAACCCCATCCACATCCATCTCAAATATACACTCCCACTCTACTACCTATACCACCATTCCCAAACCCACACATTGAAGTAGCTCAATCCACTTACAATGCTGAGGTACAACACTTCCAAACATCTCCTCTTGAGATCAATGGTATTCATCATAGCTCAGGAAGAGTATTGCAAAAAAGAGATCATCTCGATATCATTGAAGGACCAAATCAAAATGAAGAAGATTCAAATAATAAGACCACAGAACCATGGGCTATGATTGATGAAGAGCAAACATCAAAATCAGAGATTGAGAGAACTCCCTCATGGCTACCATCAAATCCTCCATGTATTCAAGAGAAAAATCAGCAAAAAGAGGAAGATTTGAAGGTCATGGTAGAAGAAGACATTAAGAATGATCTAAATCAGCGAGTGGACTAGGGGCATCACAACTATATTGAAATATGGTTCCAGACAGTCATTAAGTTGCAGCAATATCCTCTTCTTCAATTGTGTTTGATATCATCAAAGTCAAATCATTTGATATCTCAAATTCAGGTAAATGTCAAAGCATACATCTCAAGCCTACACATCAGTTTTTCTATCATCTTAATGTGCACATGGCTTCATTGCAAGTATTCTTATACTTGAAAGTGATTTTGTTTTTCAAGTATGGTAGGGTAGAAAAAAAATGAAAAATAAGAGAAAAAAAAATCTCAGGTGAAAACCTCCTTTTAGGTGCCTCAGATTGGCTCATTGATTGAAAACCTCCATCAGGCGGTTAATGGGTTGGGAAAAAAGAAAAAAAAAAGGAGAGAAGAAAGAAAAGATCCTAGGTGAAAACCTCCTTTGAAGTGCCTAGGCAGACCTACTTGTTGAAAACCTCATTGAGGCGGCTAGTAGGCCTAGAAGAAAAAATAATAAATAAAATAAATAAATCCTTGCTCCACGCATCTCTTTGATAAATGCATGTACTCTCCAACATCTGCAAGCAACAAGAACAAGTTGGTACCAAAAGGAAAATTGGTCAAGCCTAGTGAAAAGAAGTCAAATTTTGACTTTCTCCTCCTTTGCTCAAATTCTCCAACAAGGCCAATGCCATGCCAATCCATCACCCTCATCTAGTTTCACTGTCTACCCATCATTCTCAAGCTTCTACCATTCAGTTTTCTTGTTGTCCTAAAAAAACTACAGGATGCTCTATTTTACTACAGGGTACAAAAATACATAGAGAAGAAATTTGTTTTTGTCATAACGTGAAAAACATGCATCCATTTCCCAAGTTGGTTTAGGGGGAGATGCATATGGATGATGGTAACATGCTCAAGCAGTTTCAGCAAATTCCAGTGCACAGTTTCCAAGAAATTGGCCTCCATCACCTTCAACCATTTTTGCATTTTCTCAATATCCGTGCATCCATTTAAAAAGATGTTTCATGGGGAGATGCATATGGATGATGGTAACATTCCCAAGAAATTTTAGAAAACTTTAGTGCATGGTTTCCAAGAAATCAACCTCCATCACCTTCAACCATTTTTAGTTTTTCTCGAGATCCATGCATCCATTGACTAAAATTTTTCTATGGGGAGGTGCATAATGATGATGGCAACATGCTCAAAACGTTTCAGCTCAATCCAGTCTACCGTTTGAGAGATATGGACAAAAATTCGTTGTCCTATAAACCTACAAGATACAGAACAACACCTACAGGATTGGCAGTGAGAAATTTTAAAGGAGATCCAAAGGTCAAAGAAACTCCTCCAAAGCTTAGCATTAGCATCAGGATCATCAACATCACCATCCAACACCTTCACATCAACATCAACTCAGCAGGAACATGCATGTCTCTCCAACAACCATCAGGTAGGTACAGGTATGCAATATTCTTGACCTCTTCTCTTGAGCATATTATAGTTAGAAATTTGTTTTAAATGCATGAGAGATGAGGTTTTATAAGCTAAGGATGGGTCAGTAGTTTCATCCGCCTTCAACTAGATGATTGCATCTCACTCCTTTACTCATGCAATGTTAAAAAGCCAAATTATGAAGGGTGATGATTTCAAGGAATGAGGACAATAGTTAAAAGAAGAAATTTTTGCAAAGGCCAAGTCACCACAACACTCCAAGCCCTCCATCCACTTCATATTCACTATCTATTCATCATTCATTGATCCCATTTCATTCTTGAGAAAAAAACAAGAAGAGCATCCTCTCCATTTTCACAAACCTACACTACTCCCTTTGAGCCCTAGCATCATCATCCAATCCCTCTTCATCATTTCATTTCACTCCCATACAGTTAGAAGACTCTAAAGGAAGAAGGAATGACTACTACAGGAAGGCATAATGCTACTAAAAGAAGGAATAAAGGGAAACAAAAGTGTGCTAAAACCCAAAATGACAGTGCCTAAGGGAAACCTAATCATAATAGAGAACTCCAAGGACATTAGGCAATCATCTAGGCCACAAAAGAGAAGAAGAAGGCAACAAAAAGGAATAAGGAATTCACCATCAAAATAGAACTCAAACTGCAGTGATGAAAAAAGGTGTTCTAAGAGGTCTCCAATCTCTTTCTAGCTTTTGTCCAGGACCTAAAAATGGGAGAAATGCATGGGAGTCAAGTTGAGGGCCTGCCCTAACCTCAGTCTATCATTTATGCTCAAAACTGGTTTCCTGTAGTTTTAACAGGGTTTCCTGTAGGTTTCCTATAGTTTTGATAGGAATTACTACAGGATGTCCTAGTTCTCATCTAAAGGAAGTTTGAAGGTTTTAGAGGTGTCTAAATGGCATAACAAGGTAACATATGGTTGATAAGGGTGTGGAAGACCTTGCCAGACTAAAAAATATTCAATAACTCATCTTGAATAAGGGAAAGAAATCAAGCTAATGGTCTCAAAAAACAATGATTTTTCTTTGAACAAATATGTTTTTGGGCTTGTCCTTGCAGAGCTTACAACCAAGATTATTAATGCACAAGAAAGAGGCCACCAGGGCCATGGATGAGGCACAATGAGGTCACTAAGTTGCTCAGAGGATGAGAAACACTTTCAGTAGAGGGGTATGATGAGCCTCTAAATTAGACATAAATTAAGGCCCATGCCTCTAATTTAAAACATAAATTAAGGCCTATGACCATCCTTCAGCACATTAAACCTCTCTTTTTTCATTAGATAATTTATTTTTAACTTTAATATATTGATTAGGAAGGTTTATGAATAATTGATATTTGTGCCTAATATTATTTATTTTTGTGGAATATTATGAGAATATTGGGCAGATTATGAAGAGTTGGAGGAGATAATTTAGAACTTGTTCGCTACTATTGGAGGATCAGTAATAAATAATAAGTGAATAAGATATTATGGAATTATAACACAAATTGTGGAACTCCAATGATTGAGAAAATCTAGGAATGTGTTCCACTAATCAAGAGAGTAGATCCACCAATCAATGGAGCAGATCCACTAATCAAGGGATTTCGGCAGGGAAAGCTTCCTCCATCCATGGGGAATTATTCTTAATCATTTTGTATAAGTAACAAGTCGAATTTTCCTCTATGAAATGATTGAGAAAATCTAGGAATGTGTTCCCTGCCATTAAATGCAAATTCCTAGTATTGGGGGCTAGATCCACTAATCAATGGATTTTAGTGGGGAAAGCTTCCTCCATTCATGGGAAATGATTCCTAATCATTTTTTATAAGTACCAAGTTGAATTTTCCTCTATGGGGATATTTTGATCAATGTTATTGTGGAGAGAGCTTGTATTCTTGCAGCTCCATTGTATTTTCTTGCAGGGATGCAATTCTATTGATGAAAATAATGAAGATTGGTGTCATGTTCAGCTTCTAAATATTGTTCTCCTCAATAGGTCTTTGATTTCCTTGGGCTTAGCCATCCCACTAACCTTAGAGCCCTTTTGTATCATTTCATTTCCTTATTTTCATTGCTTATTCACATCCATCTCTAGTTTTTATTTATTTCTACTTCTGCATTTAGTATTGGTGATTTCTTGTTGTATGATTGAGTTAAATGGTTGATGTAAGCTATTTTGTAGAATCACAAGCATTAATTCATCCTTCAAAAATATTTGGAAGTTCAAAATAATCATTCAGTTTCTTGGATTAGTCTTGTTATTCCCAAATCTAGATTGCTAGACCTCCTTTTTAACAAAGAACAATAAATTTCTGCTATTGTTTAGAGCATCCTAATTAGCTTCACTCGAATTGATTCCACCTACATTAGATCAAAAATACAATCTAGTTAATAAAAAAAATTACCCCATTGCATTTGCACTGGATTTGGTTAGGCATTTCTTAGATTTACTAGCTCACTAGTTCTTACATTTCTAGATTTTTGACTAGTAATGTTTTTTTTATTTTTTTTGCATGGGTTAACACAGGTATTTTTGAGTGATTCCACTTGGAATAGGGACCTAAGACATCCTAGCTAATAAAAAATATTTTCCCATCCAATTTGGATTTGAGTTGCTTTGTCATTAAACCCTCAGCAATTGCATCATTTCACAAGCTTTTTGAGCGAATCCATCCATCTCCTGTCTTTAGTTTTGAGTTCTGAGTAATTCTAGGAATTTTCCCACTCCATTCCACCCATCACACACCTTTCCTAGGCCTCCCATCACCTCCAACACCTTACATTTTTCTCTCGGTTGTGTCCTCTAGGTTTCCTGTAATTCCTACAGGATCATCATGTAGGTTTCTAGTACATCTTGTAGGTTTTCATGAAATGGCCTATTTTGAGGCTGAATTGAGAGAAAACCTCTAGTAAGTCACAAAAATCCTCCTAAGGGTCTCCCACACCATCCAACCATCTCCTATCCCTTCCATCCAACCTCCAACATCCCTAATTCACCCACCACATCACCGAAGGAAATTAGTTGGCATACTTGATTTTGCATGAAAAGACAAAAAGACAAAGAAATGTTTATTTCAGTACCTTTATTTGCAAATTAGTGATGTTTGATGCTTCTTACCTCCATGCTTATATAGTATCATTTGGTTCATGATAATTTAGCATTATTGCAAAGCATAGTTTCTTGGCAGTTAATTAGGAAATGGTGTGATTTAGCATTTGAATTTCCATCTCCTTCCTTGTACTTTCCTTCTTGCAATAGGTTAAGGTTCCATTTCGAACATTTCATTTTCTGCAATTAGTTTAGGATTTTATTTTAGTACATGCACTCCTTTACATCATGACAACAAAGGAAGGACACATTGTATGCTGCACATATAGTGCCAACACCTCTTAAGTTTGTACGAACCCCGGGTTGATAATTAAATTCGGTAGCCTTGGGAGTTTCAACATTCTTGCTGCAATAGAGAGGCTCATCAATGTCCCACTATCCCTATCTTTGGTCAGCTTCAGAAACTTTATAGGGACAAGAAGATGAAATTTGTAATCAGCAGTAAGGGAAAGCTAGTCAATCATCCTATACATGTTGTCCATACTGATCTTGATTCTTTCATTTTATATAGAAATATGAATTTTGTTGATGATGAAAGTTAGCTTGTAGAAATTTCATAAGTTCCCAAGGTAAAAGGTAGCATGAAGAAAGTTATCATAGCTGAAGGGAAAGAGATGAATGAAGAGTGTTTGCAGCCAACAAGTCCTCTTGAAGAGATCTTTTTTCTGGATGAAGAAAATGGTAATTGGAAGAGAAGGAGCTAGGATTGGTGTTTGGATACATGGTCCACTACATTAGTCATGTAAAATTTGTCAAAATGTAAGAATGAGTTCTTGCAAGTTGGCTTTTGAGTGCTCAAACAATGAGGCAAAATATGAAGCATTGATTGCTAACCTCAAAATTCTGAAGAAGTTGGGAGCAAAGAAAATTTTTGTTTATGGCGACTCTGAATTGGTAATGAAACAAGTTAAAGGGGAATACCAAACAAAGCATCCAAGAATGAGATCTTATTGTAATGTTGTACTTGACATCCTCAAAACTTTTTCAGAATATACTTTGTCTCTTATTCCTAGAGCTGAAAATGTTATAGTTCACTCACTTGCTACTGCAGCTAGTATGATGAAGATTCCTATTCATCCTAATCATAAGTACTCCATCCATGTCAAACATCACCCAACTGTCCCAGATAGCATGAGATTTTGGCAAGTGTTTTGGGATGATAAACAAATTGACAATTTTCTGCAATTGGAAGGAGAATTTTAGAATTCTCACATTGAGGACACATCCAATATGAGTGATCCAGACATCCAATCAGCTGAGATTGAAATATTGCAGCTGAAGGACAACAACATTCCAAGAGTCTTGGTTCCTTTCGAAGAGTTGTCTGATCAGGACAATGTTGCCAAAAATCCCACCATGGTTCCCACAGAAAAAAGGAGTTGAAGATTTAAACATTGGTGCAACTGACAGTGCTAAGATGGTAAAATTATCAAAGTCCTTATCTCCTGAAACAAAAAGTACATAGCCTTAATGAAAGAATTTTCTGATGTATTTTCTTGGGAATATTCAAGTCTGAAGGTTTATGACAAGAGTATCATTCAGCATATCATTCCTATCAAGCCTGATCTAAAGCCATTTTGCCAGAAACTAAGAAGGATTAATCCTAAGTTGTTTCCATCAATTGAAAAAGAGGTAAATATGCTTTATAAGTCTCGTATCATACTTCCTATTCGATTTTCTGAATGGATGTCTAATCTAGTGCCAATAAGAAAGAAGATCGGGGAGATTCATCTTTGCATTGATTTGAGAAATTTAAACAAAGTGTCTCTAAAAGATAATTATCCCCTCCCAAAGATGGATCATATACTTCAGATGGTAGTTGGGTCCTCTAGGATGTCATTGCTAGATGGATATTCTGGTTACAATCAAATTTTGGTGCATAAAGATGATCAGCTCAAAACAAAGATAATTATCCCCTCCCAAAGATGGATCATATACTTCAGATGGTAGTTGGGTCCTCTAGGATGTCATTGCTAGATGGATATTCTAGTTACAATCAAATTCTGGTGCATAAAGATGATCAGCTCAAAACAACCTTTACAGCACCATGGGGTACATTCATGTATGCCAAGATGCCTTTTGGATTAAAGAATGCAAGAGCTACTTTTCAGCGGGCTATGGACATAGCTTTCTCCAATGAAAAAAATGTATTTATGGTTATATACTTATATGATCTTACAATGTTTTCAAAATCTGATGAAGATCATTTACATCATTTGAGAATTGTTTTTCAGAAATGTAGAAAATTTGGCATCTCACTCAACCCAAAGAAGAGCTTATTCGCCAAGGAAGAAGGTAAGCTTTTGGGACACATCATCTGTAAGGATGGCATTCACATTGATACTGCAAGAGTGCAAGCCATTTAGCAATTAGATTTCCCAAGGAACAAGAAAGGGATTCTATCTTTTAATGGGAAAATCACTTTTCTGAGAAGATTTATCCCCAATCTAGCTGAACATTTGAAGGAAATGACAAACATGCTGAAGAAGGATAGTGAGGTAAAGTGGTCTTTAGAGGCTAATAAATCATTTCATGCAGTAAATTTTTCATTATCTACTCCTATTTTGATTAGTCCATATTACACTTCATATTTCATCATCTTTTCTTTTGCCTCTGAGCACACATTAGTAGCAGTCCTAATGAAAAATAAAGATCAGAAAAATGAGCAGCCCATAACATTTTTTCAGTCGCACTATAAGAGATGCAACACTAAGATACAATATCATTGAGAAGCAAGCCTTGGATTTGGTGAAGGCTCTGAAGCATTTTCAAGTTTATATTCAGCCTTCTCACACCATTGCTTATGTTCCTACAGTAGCAATGAAATAAATTCTTGTGCAGACAGATCCTAAAGGAAGAAGGGGAAAATCGATTACAACTCTGCTGGAGTATGATTTGGAGATAAAGCCTACAAATCTCATCAATGGACAAGGTTTGGCTGAAGTTATGGCTGAATCAAACCTACGTGCACTAGATATTAATTTGATTGTTGCACTTTCTGAAGAATAATAAGAGGATGATCCATTCTTACAAGTGTCCGATATGTTCATTTCCTCTCCTTGTTATTCCGACATTGTCTATTTCTTGAAACAGTTAAATCCTCCACAAAAAGTTCCCAAAGGTAAAGCTAGATCCTTGAAATTGAAGGCTTCAAAATATTGTATTCTGGATGGTGTTTTATATTGGAAATATCTTGGTGGTGTGCTACTTAATTGTTTGGTAGAAAATGAAGCCAAGGATGTCATGAAAGATTTTCATAAAGGAGACTATGGCTGTAATTATTTTTTGAATACTACAACAAATAAGATCTTGAGAGATGGATTCTATTGGCCCACTCTTTTTTTAAGGTATACAAAACAGTGATGAGCTGTCATGAATGTTAGATTTTCCAAGGAGAAAGAAATCTTTTGCCATTACCCTCGCAGCCCATCTCAATTTCAACTTCTTTTTAGTAGTGGGGTCTTGATTTCATTGGCTAGATCCATCCTTCATCATCAGCACAACATAAATGGATTTTGACAGCCACAGAGTATTTCACAAAGTGGATTGAGGCAATCGCAACTAGGCAAGCTATTGATTCTGTTATCATTCAATTTATTGAGTCTAATACCTTATATAGATTTGGCTACCCATAGAAAATAATTACTTATAATGTTGCTGCCTTCAATTAAAAAAGAATGTTGGATTTCTGTGCCAAATACTGTTACACTAAAAAATGTCACCTTGACTACTTACAGTTAGTATGGCTCAAATCAACAGTCATGCTACCCTCTTAGGCAAGTCTTATGCCTCTGTTATCCATCTCAAACTCAAAGAAGAGAGAAAGTCTTGTAAAAAATATGTTTATCTCTGGGGTCGCAGGTTCTCTCTAGCCTTACCTGCGGGGACGCTGACCATGTTCACAAAAGGTGCGTCCTTGGACGCTCTGTATGTTAAGGGACAGGTGCGTCCTTCTGTAAAAGGCAAAATACGCGAGTTTCATCTTAAAAAGGTTACTTGTGGTTACTTCTAGAACTTTCTAGAGGTCGGTTTGATGAATTGGATGCGCCTCCAGTTGGTTCATGTATCTCTATTAAGGGGGAACTTATCCCATCAAATAAGGGAGCTATCCCACCCAAAGAGGGGGATTATCCCATTGATGGTGGACCTGAATAACCTCTTTACAGCACTATAAATAAAGACATTGAGCCAGAGGGAGGGGAGGTTAGAGCTATACATTTTCTTTGGGTAAATGCTGCAGGATTTAGGTCTTCCATTAGAGCCTTTGTGAGGAGAGATTGTCTTCACTTGATTCTACTTGGGAGAGGGTGAGCTTTGTCAAAGTAGAGGAAAACCCTTGATGGACCCTGGGAGCAACTTGCACAACACCAAGGCCAGGTTGTAAGAGTTTCTTTGTTTCGTTATTAATACAAACTGGTTTATTTTTCTCAATAGCTTGTGTTAATGAGTTATTTCATGTGTTCCTTGGTCTGCATGTTGAATATATGTTTTATTATATGAAATGCAAGTGCTTGGTAATTGTTTGATTGTTTGTGGTTGCAGGAATTGACTTGAAGGAGGAGCTCATCCGGATCGTCAAGAACGGACTTCAACAACAGCGTTTTGGAATAAGGTAAGCCTAAACACTTGTACTTTTCATGTTGTAAAAGGTGTATTTAGAGAAAGATCACTCCATTTTGTCTTGTTTGTCATTAGAATGTCTTAGACTTCTAGGAAGGTCAGTCGTGTCCGCACCCTTGACAGATTCCGTGTGACAAATTGGCGACTCCGCTGGGGAATCCATTAATGAGAGAGTCTTTTCCTTTTTGTGAGCTTTGCTCTGAGAAAATCATTTTTATTTTCTGGTTTTTGACTGTGAGAATTAGTATTTGGGTGGCTTAGCTTTAGATTTAGTTAGATTTGGTTTTTCTTAACTTTTCCCGAAGGACGCACCCTCTGAGTACTGCACAGTGCGTCTTTGGACGCGCTGTTGCCGTTTGCACAGAGCCGGCCCGCACCTGTGATAACGGGTTGCCTGCGTCTTCCTGTAAAATTTAGGAAAATTCCATTTTTTGCTTTAATTGCTTTTGGATTTTGTTTTTTCTTAGTGTTTTCTGCCCAGATCCTTTAGTACCCTGTCAAAAATTTTCACCTAAGCTTGTTCCTGCTCTTAGCTTTCATCAATTGGGTGTTTTGAGTCTCTTTTTTGAGAAATTCTTAATTTGATTTCCTTTGGTCATTACTTGGAGGTTTCTCTCAGTCTTTTCACAATTTTGCATCTTTTTGCTTTTGTTTTTGCTAAATTGTGTATGAGTGTTAATCGCCTTTGAGTGTTTTTATGTTTTGATCTTTGGAACTCTCACCCAATTTTCTCGACTTGCACTTGATTGGTTCTTAGATTACATTAGAATCATCTTGTGTTTGAGAATTCTCTTGCATAGATCACATTTGCATAATTAGAGTTCTCAGTTTCAGAATATGAATGAAAAATGTGCATAGATTACGTTTGCATACTTTTCATGTGAATTGTGCATAGATTACAATTGCATAGTTTACATTCTGAAAAATCAATCGTAGATTTAGATCAGCTTTCTCTGATTTGGATTTACACAAAAATAAAAATTGGTTTGGAATTGATTTGCATTAGTTTTTCTTGATGAAATTAGTGCATTAGAGAATTTGTTAAATTTTCTCTTAATGATCATTTTTTTGCATTGTTGGAAGTGAATGGAAACTCTCTCCTTACTTTAGTTAGGATTCATCGAATTGAAAAGATTACATTATCATATTCGATTGCATTCAGTTGAGTCGGGTCATAACACCATTGGTTTCATATCCATTTACCCATTTGAGTAATAACAACCTTAATAACACAGCGCTTAATTAAAATTCATCTAGTAATTTTTACATTTCTAGGGCTCTGAAACACCAACATAGCTTAGGCTAGGGTCTTGGAGTAGGTGAGTACTTAACTCTCCAAGACTACAAAACCAAACAGATAGTTTATCTTGAGTAGAATAAATCCAATTGTTTCAATTGCACTCTGGGAAAGCTCCTCTTAAAGGAGAAGCACGAGCTCGTGTCCGAACCAGTGAGGGGATCATTCCCCCTCGTTGGGAACGACGCCAGACAGTACGTATTACAAACGGTAAACCTCAGATTAACCATTGTCGAGGAGCCAGGGGTCACTTATCGGTAAACCTTGGATTGTTGTCAAGGAGCCGGTAAGGGGATTGAGCTTGCTACTCTGCCCTTGCGTGCTGTCGGAGTTTAGACTGTTCCCCCAGGTGTATTTGTTACTGTTGGTGACCTTAGTGACCATAATCTTTAGGGTTCTACCGAGGTGACGGTGGAGGGAAGGTCCCACTGTACCTGGAGCAGACGTCGGTTATACTCACTTGGATTTTCCGGGGGGTTCACTTCACTTCGAGACGGTTAAAGTGGAGGAACTTGTGCCGGTCTATTCATTAAGCAGGTTGCCGGGGTAACTGTTCCACCCGCCATTTCTGTACTGAATTCTGCGAGGTTGGGCTTCATCACCAACTAGTGTTTTCGGTCCGGAGAGCTTACTGTTTGTGTGTGGTATGACTCCTAGATTTGATAGCGCGTGTTAATTTGTTTGTTTTTACTTTTAGAGACCATAGGTGTGAATTGTGAATTTTAGTTGTTAAGTGTGAATTGTGAATTGTTAATTTTAGTTTTAAGATTGTTAATAAAATTCACTGAAGTTGAATATAATGGCAAATGTTCCAGAATTTATCAACCTAGGAACCCCTCCTAATGAGAATCCTAGTACTTTTCCTTACTTTGGAAATGTTGGTCCTCCTTATATGGCTACTTTGTCATTACCTGGATTTACAATAGGATTACCGATATGGTTATTTTCAACTTCGTTGGCCCAAAGTACTCCAATTGTTCCATCTCAACCGGATGCTTCACCTCAACAGAGTTCACCATCTCAACATCACCAACCTTCTGTTGACCCTTTACCTTCTTCGCCTAATTTTTCTTCCTCCATTTCTTCCTCTTCGCCTGGTAAAAGCCTTGATGCTAGTAACCAGGAGGCTAAGAAGAAAAAGAAAGGGAAGAAGAAGAAGAAGCAAGATAAGAAAGAAGTCAACCAACCAACCATGGTTGTAAGTGTTAGTTGTGTTGAGGAAAATTCCGACATGCATCGTAAACCCAAATACCCTTGCAGGCTTTGTAAGGGTGACCACTTCCTTGTCAATTGTCCTGGTATTCCAAAGGTCTTGGAAGTATGGTCAGAAAAATCTCATCAACTTTCCATTGATCCATCAACCAGTGATAGTCAGGTTCCTGGGAAAAAGGGTAAAGTTAGGTTTCCTTGTAAGTTATGCAAAGGGAGTCATCAAACTCACATTTTCCCTCACATGGATGAAGCCTCAACATTGTTGGAAAACCTTACTGTTCCACAGCAAGAATTTCCAACTGGTTACCGTAAACTTTCTCCCAACCTACCGTCAACTGACGGAGTGATTGATCTAAATTCAAGTACAGTCGATCACACTCTCCCATTGGAGAGTGAAACTCATGTCACTCAGGTTGCTGATCCATTAGTTGATCAAGTGGTCGATTCAATTTCACATTCGGTCGATCACACTCTCCTTTTCGAGAGTAAATTTCATACCGCTGATGTTCTTCTTGTTACATCGGATTCTTCTATGCCGGGGGGCATTTCACCTATTTCTACAGAACCCCCTCCAAGTACTGAGGTCTTTTCCTTTGATTGGAATAGACTGACAGAACCTCGTCTTCCTTCCTCCATCCCTTTCCAAATCATTGTCAAGGCTGGTGGTAGGGACATACATCGTACTCAGGTAGATGAAGGTGCTTCTGTTAGTATTTTATCCTCAACTGTTTGGAAAGCTTTGGGTTCCCCTCAGCTAGCGCCTATTACGCAGAATCTGAAAGCTTTTAACAGAACCATTAGTGAACCTTTAGGGATCCTTCCTAAGTTTTCTATTACCTTGGAAGGTAAAACTGTCTGTATTGATCTTATGGTAGTTCGAGGTCCCTTGGATTTCAATTTACTCCTTGGGCGAGACTATGTTTATGCAATGAAAGTTGTCGTATCGACACTCTTTCGCGTGATGTCTTTCCCTCACAATGGACATATTGTGACTGTAGACCAGCTTTCGTTCCCTAGTCTTGTCTCAACTGCCAATAATATGACAGCCCCAAATGTTCCTGATTCTCAAGTGGTATCTACCCCGCCACGGGTAAATTATGTGGCAACCGGTCCCATGTTTTCAGTTACCGAAGTAAGTGAGCCTCTTACTGTTTGCTCATCTTCCTTTGATTTAGCTCTGGTAATTGACATGGAAAACTCTATGGGATTACTTGAACACGATGTTCTTATCCCTTTTGAGTCCCTTGACATGTGTTCCTTCCAGAGAAGTATTCTTCCTTCTGATGAAGACCTCTTGGAAGCCATGATCAAGGTGTGTCCATTGACATGTCTTTCTCCCAGTTGGAAGCCATAATCAGTGAGTGCGAGGATAGTTTTGTTCCTGTGTCAACCTCGTTAAAAAATGAAACAGGGTGTACGAGGATAGTTTTTTCCTGTATCAACCTCGTTAAAAAATGAAATAGGCTAGCATGAGGACAGTTCCTTTTCCTGTGCCAACCTCGTTAAAAAATGAAATAGGGTGTTACGAGGATAGTTTTTCCTGTATCAACCTCGTTAAAAAATGAAATAGGCTGCAGTGAGGAAAGTTCCTTTTACTGTGTCAACCTCGTTAAAAAATGAATCAGTGAGTACGAGGATAGTTTTTTCCTGTAGCAACCTCGTTAAAAAATGAAATAGGCTGTAGCGAGGATAGTTTGTTCCCGTCTCAACCTCGTTAAAAAATGAAACTGGATGTTGTGAGGATAGTTTCTTCTAGTCTCAACCTCGTTAAAAAATGAAACTGGAAGTCATGAGCATAGTTCCTTGTCTTGTGTCAAGCTCATTAAAAAATGAAACAAGGAGTTCTGAGGATAGTTCCTGTTACTGAGTCAACCTCATTAAAAAATGAATCAGGTAGATTTTAGGTTATGTAGGTAGACTGTAAAAAGTAGGGTTTTGAGGATAGTTCCTGTTACTGAGTCGACCTCGTTAAAAAATGAATCAGGTTTGAGGATAGTTCCTGTTACTGAGTCGACCTCGTTAAAAAATGAATCAGGTTTGAGGATAGTTCTTTTCTTGTGTCAACCTCCTTAAAAATGAAACAACTCCCTTTTCAAGTTAAATATTGAAAGTAAACCTTCATTTCATCCAGCCGGTTGAATGCAATGAAGCCTGGGGGGCATGTACCTTGCTTTGCATCATTATGCTAGGGGCATGTGAACTTCTTGAGCATAGTTCCTTGTCTTGTGTCAAGCTCTTTAAAAAATGAAACAAGGGTAGGTTAAATAGGTAGATTGTAGAGCGTAGTTATGAGCATAGTTCCTTGTCTTGTGTCAAGCTCATTAAAAAATGAATCAAGGATTTTAGAGCACAGTTCCTTGTCTTGTGTCAAGCTCGTTAAAAAATGAATCAAGGTTTTTAGAGTAAAATTTTTGTTAGGTAGATTGTAGAGAGTAGTTATGAGCAAAGTTCCTTGTCTTGTGTCAAGCTCGTTAAAAAATGAAACAACTCCCACAAGTCTTTCCAAGATCTTGAAAGTAAAGCTTCATTCCATCCACTTCATTGAATGCAATGAAGCTTGGGGGGCATGTACCTTGATTTGCATCATTATGTTGGGGGCATGTGAACTTATAACAAGCATAGTTTTTCATTTCAAGCTTGCATAAACATGAAACTGAATCCGAGCATAGTTCTTTTCCTATGTCAAGCTCGTTAAAAAATGAAACAAATCCTCCTCTAATTGAGTCGAGAGTTTGACTAGACCTCATAGATGTTAGGTTGTACGTTTAGGTTAGTTATTTCAGTTTTTGCATAATTTTCTTACAGTTTTAGGTCGAGTCTTTCAAATGATCTCGTTCTTGAACCTTCATTTCATCCACCTTAGTTGAATGAAATGAAGCTGGGGGGCATGCGCTCTAACAGTTATGCTTAGGGGGCATCAAGCACAGTTTTATCTCTGTTTCAAGCTTGTGTAAAAATGAAACTAATTTGAAGCATAGTTTTTATCTGTTTCAAGCTTTTGTAAAAATGAAACCTATCTCGAGTCAATTTCAGTTATTTTCAAGACTCGTTAAACTCATGAAAAATCCCGAGATTATTTTGCTATTTTTCATTCTCGTAAAACAAATGAAAATGCTGAGTTCTTTCCGTCTTTTCCTGCTCGTAAATTAAATTGAAAGTCGGCCATATGAGTATATTTTTATCATTTTTTCGAACTCATTAAAACTTACGAAAAAGTGAAAACCATGAGTACATTTTTATCCCTTTTTCGAACTCGTTAAAACTTATGAAAAAGTGAAACCTTGGAGTTCTCTTTTAAGCCCTTTTCAGACTCTTAAAACATGAAAAGATTGCCGAGCGTTTCTTTTACACTCGTTAAAACGGAATTAAAAGACGGTCCCCTTTTAGCTCTTTTCTGACCGCAAAATCAGGAAAAGATTGCCGGGTTTTTGTCGTTTCAAACTCGATAAGGAAATAAAACGACGTGTCCTTGATCGCTTTTTACTTTTCAGGTCAACGACAGTATTATGAAAGTACTCCTTGGTCGCAAGATCAAGCGGTTCCCCCAGGTATTATTTTATACTTTTTCGGGCTTGAGGGACACAAATATACGAAAAAGTTCAACGTGGAGTCTCCTTTTGTTTTTTCAGACTCTCTAAAATTGAAAAACGCCGAGTTTCTCCTATACTGGGCTCGTTAAACTTTTACAGTAAAGGACCTGTTCAATTACAAACAGGAACGAACCACTCCTTCCTAGGGTTCGAATTTAAACTAGGTTGGACTCGTCCGAAGGATGAGCTTATAATCAAGCATATGTTATCCTCCTCAAGCTTGTTAAAAATAAAGAGGTACTTGCCAGAAATGGTGGGGGAAAAGAGAGAAGAATGAGCCTATTTGTTACCTTTTATCTCAAAAGAAACTTTATTACCACTCTTGAACACGACACTTTTCATTCACCTGGGTTGGGAAATCTTTTACCTCACAGTTGACCAAACCACTTTGAAAGTCTTTAACCGGGTTTCAGGGATTAACTTTGAGTTATTCGTCACCAAGCCATCTGTCGTGTCGTTATGTGTTCAAGAGGTCTGCAAGCAAAACTTTCATCTGCAAAATACTTGTCATCCATTTGACCATCCCTGAGTCAGTCCTTACAGCAACATTTCTTCAACTTGAACAATGATTTCATGTTGCGGGCTTGCCTGCAACGGGTCGCTTTCTATCGACATCGACACATTATCTAGAAAGATGACTTAGGAATTGACAGTACCTTGAAGTCTGCATGCATCAATGGCAGGTTTCTCGCCTTTGACGTCAGTTTACATCATTGACTTTCGATCAAAGGATTCCGTGAAGTGTTCGACATCAAAACATCTATTCACATTTCACGGGTTGTACTTGGTACTTTGAGAACCATTGACATTACTGGTGGTTTCTCTCACGCTTGTTAACAATTTGCATCATCGACTGGTAATCAAGTGGTTTCTAACATGATCGACATCGAATCATTTAATCACATGGCTAGAATCGTACCAATTCGGGAAGTAGAAGTGAAGACCCTGGATCTAGTTTCTACCATCCAGGCTGCGAGGAGTTTTGTATTCATTATCTATGTAGACTAATCATAAACAGATGGCTGCGTCCATACTGTGTCTACAAAAGTCTATAAAAATGATGTACTGCAAGATCATTCCTGTATCAGAATAGTTAGTCCATTAGTTAAAGTTTTGAATCTGAGTATGGGAATGCCTACCTCAGTGATGATATAATCTTATCCATGTATTTTGTGTTGAAAATTGCAGGTTCCAACCGGGTCATCCACAAGACAATCCTTGAAATGATAAAGCACTTCACCCTTCCTAGAATTACAAAACCCTAAATCTATTCCAGGCTTCGCACTTTAGGGGGCAATCTGTTACACTAAAAAATGTCACCTTGACTACTTACAGTTAGTATGGCTCAAATCAACAGTCATGCTACCCTCTTAGGCAAGTCTTATGCCTCTGTTATCCATCTCAAACTCAAAGAAGAGAGAAAGTCTTGTAAAAAATATGTTTATCTCTGGGGTCGCAGGTTCTCTCTAGCCTTACCTGCGGGGACGCTGACCATGTTCACAAAAGGTGCGTCCTTGGACGCTCTGTATGTTAAGGGACAGGTGCGTCCTTCTGTAAAAGGCAAAATACGCGAGTTTCATCTTAAAAAAGTTACTTGTGGTTACTTCTAGAACTTTCTAGAGGTCGGTTTGATGAATTGGATGCGCCTCCAGTTGGTTCATGTATCTCTATTAAGGGGGAACTTATCCCATCAAATAAGGGAGCTATCCCACCCAAAGAGGGGGATTATCCCATTGATGGTGGACCTGAATAACCTCTTTATAGCACTATAAATAAAGACATTGAGCCAGAGGGAGGGGAGGTTAGAGCTATACATTTTCTTTGGGTAAATGCTGCAGGATTTAGGTCTTCCATTAGAGCCTTTGTGAGGAGAGATTGTCTTCACTTGATTCTACTTGGGAGAGGGTGAGCTTTGTCAAAGTATAGGAAAACCCTTGATGGACCCTGGGAGGAACTTGCACAACACCAAGGCCAGGTTGTAAGAGTTTCTTTGTTTCGTTATTAATACAAACTGGTTTATTTTTCTCAATAGCTTGTGTTAATGAGTTATTTCATGTGTTCCTTGGTCTGCATGTTGAATATATGTTTTATTATATGAAATGCAAGTGCTTGGTAATTGTTTGATTGTTTGTGGTTGCAGGAATTGACTTGAAGGAGGAGCTCATCCGGATCGTCAAGAACGGACTTCAACAACAGCGTTTTGGAATAAGGTAAGCCTAAACACTTGTAGTTTTCATGTTGTAAAAGGTGTATTTAGAGAAAGATCACTCCATTTTGTCTTGTTTGTCATTAGAATGTCTTAGACTTCTAGGAAGGTCAGTCGTGTCCGCACCCTTGACAGATTCCGTGTGACAAATACCATATTGTATTAGGACATTCCATTGCTTAGCATCCACAAGGAAATTGCCTAGCTGAATATTCCAACAAATCTTTGGTCAACATCATCAAGAAGGTTTTAGAAGTGAACACGAAGAACTGGCATAAAAAGCTCATCAATGCATTATGGGCAGACAGAGTCAGCACTAATAAATCGATAGGTATGTCTCATATTCAGTTGGTGTATGTGATTGACACAATTTTTCCTTCTTCTCTTGTTGTCCCGGTCATGAAAATTCTGCAGGAATTGGACAGTGAGACTAATAATATGAAAAGAAGGGTAAATTAGATGATTCATTTATAGAAGACAAACAAAGAGGTTCTTCAAAACACCTCTAAACTTCAGGAGAAGATTAAAAAGATCTATGATCGCAAGACCAAGGAAGACAATTTCAACTTAGGAGATGTAGTTCTTTGGTGGGATGCTAGAAATGAAGAAAAAGGAAAACATGGCATATTTGAAAACTTGTGGAAAGGAACTTACAAAATTTCTGCTTTTAGTGGAAAGAATGCTTTCTTATTGGAATAAATGGATGGAGAAGATTATTCAGGAGGAGTGATCAATGGTAGGCTTCTCAGGCACTACTATGTTTGAAAGAGTTTTGAAATTTCATCATCATTGTATATATCAGTGTGTTTTTCATGTTCCAGCAATCTAAGTGGCTACCATAGGAGTTTGAAGCCCAAAGAGAAGACCCTAAGGTTTCTTTTGTCAGCTGTTGTTTTTGTTTTTATTTTACTTTTTCAATTGTCATGTCACAAAGTCAGCCAGTTTTAAGTGAAAGTTTGGTATTCTACATGTTGACTCCATTGCCCAATGAATAAGGCTACTTGGTCTACGGTGTTCTTAATACCTCCAAGGAGCTGCCATCCCCAGATGGAGCCAATGTTAGTGTCAGTCTTGTTTTCTTGTCACCAGTGATCGAATGTTCTTTTACTAAGCTTGTCAGGAGTCTCAAAATCAAATTTTACCATGTCACTAGGTTTACATAGTAAAATTTGGTCACGGTTTAGTTGTTCTAGGAATGAGTTTAGTATTTTTGAAAAGTCACTTATGCTGGTCACCTATCTCATTCACATGAAGGTGTCATAACAAAAGAAAGTTCTCTTCATATTAGTCATCATCATCATTCCATTCAGTTTCCTTTTTTTCATTAGGTCATTAGGGTTTCCAAGGTCCATCATTATCATCTGTAAGACCACCAGTGAATAAAGCATGATAAATAGCTCTTTGACATTAACTTGTTTAGTTTTCACAAGTTCATCATGATTTTAGTTTGAAAGGCTCCAGAAGAAGAAGTTCCAATTCTCAGAAAGTGAAAATACAACCCAGGTTTCAACCTTCTAAGGTGACTCTGTTTTCAAAAGTGAAAAATCTTTTTGTCAAAGGTTTATGGGTCTCATTTCTTTTCAAAAAGGAAATTGATTTTCCTAAATAAACTAAAAAGCCCCAAACTCATCTTATTTGCCTCTCATTCATCATTGTGCATTGAGCTCTCCCTTCCATTAGTGGGGAAAGCTTGATTTCCTAGGCAAATTTTGCAAAAATTTTCCGGCGCTACACTCAGAGACATTGCACTATGCTTGGGAGGTCGGTGTTGTGCTTAGGAACACTGTGTTGCACTTGGGTGCTACACTCAGGAACACTGCATTGTGCTTGGGTCAAAGTACCTCAAATTTTCCCAAAACTCACCCAAATTGGATTTTTAAGCTTGCTCATCCTTTTTCTTGCAATCCTAAGCTCATCTACAAGTAAGTACATCAACTTACTTATATTCTTATTTTGCAATATGAATTCAAGCCAAACATTTCTTCATTTAGGGTTTCTAGTGAACTTTTCATGAAATGATGACAGGGTTGATGATGGTCATTTAGTTGTCTTGATTTTAAACATGTAAAATATCATCCTACACCTCTACACATGTTTAATATTCTATATGAACCATTGAACCAACCTCAAAACATTAAATTACTTCACTAAAGGTGAAAGCGTAGCTCATTCCTATGGGATTTGAACAGTTTTCCTAGAAACCCTGTTTTTCCCTTTTCACAAATACATTGTCCCTCCATTTCACTTCCTTTCATTTTCATCAGTTGTTCATAGTCCATATCCACCTCTTTCAAATTTCATTTGCCATTTTTTCAACTCCACCTACCCATCATTTCATTTTTCACTCATCCCTCACTGTTTGCTTCTCATTTTCCTACTGCTAGGGTTTCTATCACCATGGAAGAAGACTCTTCACCAGAGAGGAAGAAACATCACAAGGGAGGAAAAATTCTCAGATATGAGCCATCTAACTGAAATGAAATCAATTCATCTCCCTTTGTCAAACAGTGCTTTGAAGATGTGAATTGCTTAGATTTTTGCAAAAGGGTGTGTGAAGTGGGTTTCCATGAGCAGTTGACAGATTGGGTTGCTACTCATTTGAAAGGTGAAAGTGCTATTATTGCTGGTGTTGAATTCACTTTTTCAGTGGCCTCTATTTCACTTGCTACAGGGCTACCAGATCATGGTGAATATTGGTTCAAGGGGATGAACTTAGATCTTGAAAATTATAGACCTTTCTTGAAAACACCATACAGGGAAAAACATGCTTATATCATACCTTTTAGGTACCTATTGGAAAATTATGCCCCATTGATGAAGGTTGTCAGTCTTCATATGTGAAGGAAGATTATCTATAATATATTCCTATCACATTCGGCTCCTAATGCACTTTACAACTCAGAAAGCACTCAATATGTGCAACTATCTATGTAGGAGCCTTGCCAAGATGTCAGAGAGGATACAAATGAAGAACAAAGAGCACTATCCTAGTCTATTTCATCATAGTCTAATCAAGAGTATTGTCGTTCATCAACTTGCAGAGAAGAATATGACATGGGAATCTTTCTTGGAGACAACTCTGAAATAGCATGAATCCAATGTGGCAACTCAACCTTCTAGAATGCAAACACAACAAATGGAAATTGGGTCTTCTAGCAAATTAGTGGAAATGCCTAAAACACCTAAACCGAAGGTGACTAGGATGTATAAGAGAGGAAAAAGGCTTGTGTTTGCTTCTCATGGTGAGAAAGGGGCCAAGCCTTCAACATCAACAAAACAGGGACCATGAGTGCAGGATAAGGACTTGGTTGAGCATGAGTTTGAGTTGGTTGACTTAGGGGCAGAAAATGAGACTTCAAGCATGTAGAAGATGATCAGAGACAAATATTATCAGATCAAGGAACTCACAGTCAACATGGCAAAAGCAGGATACATCATCTCATTCCTAGAATAGAAGAATAGTCAATTGAAGGAAAAACAATTAATCATGGAGAAAGAGAAAACCAAAATATTGCAACATATCGGTAAGGGAAAAGCACCCATGGAGACAGATGAGCCTGAAGTAACAGAAGGAAAAGGTAGGAGACAAAGGCCAAGAACTAAAGGGCTTAAGAAGGCATTACAGGAAGAAGAGAAACACATCTCACTGAATGAGGAGCTAAACCTAGAGGACATAATTGCTTTAGAGGTCAGTCAAGACAAAGATTACTGGTTAAACAGGGTCAATGACCACTTGGAGAAGCTTCTAGACAAAGCTAATAGAGACAATCAATTGCTAAGGCATATGGCACACCATTACCAGGCTTAGAACATGATTTGTAATGTCAAGGTCAAGCAACTTGAAAACAAGCTCCAAGAAGCCCGAAAGGACCAAAATGATGAAGGAAACTTGGAGATGATTGCTGAAGCTCCATGAGGGCTTAAAATGCCTCATTTTACTTCTGTTAACCAATTTTGAGGAAATTTTGAACAGTTTTGGTTTATTGCAAATTTTGGTGCCTTATTCAGGAAATCAGCAGTTCTAGGAGCGTAGCGCCTTGGCGTTGCGCTTCTTCCTCGGGCACCCATTTCAAGAACATTTTACATTTTTGGAAAGCCCTTGGCATCCTAAGAAACCCCATTTCTTCATATTTTTCTAGAGGAGGCCTAAAGTTTGAGAAACGTGGGAAAAAGTGACAAAAAATCAGCTTTTTGGACCTTTTTTTGATAGCCATTAAGCTCCTGGAGTGACCTTGGGAGAATGGATTTTTGAAGGCCTTAACATGGTTAATTTTCAAAATTTCAAGGTTTTATGGAAACTAGACTTGAGAGGCGAGTTGACCGTTCTCTCAATACTTCATTCAGACCTCCGCAAGGCACCTGAAAATGGGCTCATCGTCGGCACTGTGCTTCTACAATTTCCTATGTTTTTTATTGTAAATTTCACTATGTAAATTTTCTAGCTTTCAGTTTGACTTGGTCAAAGTCAAAAATCTTAATGTAATGGCTCTTTTTTCAAGGTTAGATGATGTATGCATGAATAAATTTACATGATAGGTTGTTTTTTATGTTTAATAGGCCTCATTAAGGAAGCAAACTCCTAAAAAAAGTCTCCAAGAAGTGTTTGAGTTTTACCTTCTCACTCTCATCTCTTGGTTGAGAGAATCTTGGAATCAGTTCCACCACCTAGGAATTTGACTCCTGAAGGTGGGGAAGTGGTCTAGGTGAGTCTATATGTATCATTTCTCTTTCAGAGAGAAGGGTTGGAATTTTGTGGAGGAGGCTTGCATGTAATGATCTTTTCAGCTAATACAGAGGCAGTTGCAGCTATTTTTAAGGAACTCTAGTCCAATGAGTTCAAGGTGTTTGTTCTTCTTTCTATCTATTTTCTCATGGCTAAATCATATTTCTTCACATGTTTTATCTTCTTTCTGTGGATTACCTTGCATTTAAATAGATAGGATTCTTGATTTCAAGCTCTATTTATATGGTTTTCGTAGTTGTGTTTATTTCTTTTAAAAGATAATGAACTCATAGTTACTTATGCTCCTTAGTCGTTTCAAAACTTTCTATTCTATACTACATTGGAAATATTTGAAGTACACCATGGCCTTCTGATAGCTAGATCCTTTCTATATTTGTCTTTTCACTCCTAAATCCTAGACCTAATCTTTGTCTCCAAACCCTAGTCCAGCGAACCCTAAAATCTAAAATTCACCAACATATAAACAAACATATATATCTAGCCTAAAAACTTGATGCTTTAAAGACATTCACTGATAAAAACTTTGAGAGATCCATCTCTTGCTTAGTAGGGCTAGCTAATGAGCTGAAAGTGGTTTTATTTTACCCTTCTCGATATCCTTCTCAGCTTAGGAATTTGTAAGGGATAACACCAGGGACCCCAAAAAATGAAGTTTATGGGGTCAAAACTGCTCCAGATGTTCAGGACCTAAAAATTGCTAAAAATAGAAAATGGTGAAATGAACAAGGAAACAGATGAAAATGATTGTGGGTTCTAGGTGGAAAAGGTAGTTGGCCACCAATATCCACCTATATCATTCCTCCCCCGTCAGGGAGAAATTGTCCCCATTGCATGAAAAGCCTCCATGAGGTGAGGAAATTTCTATTGAACCTGGTCCCTGGTGAACCACTTTCCCTGGTGAAGGAGTTGGCCTGCTTTGACAAGTCGATATAGAAATATCCTCCATTGGTGAGTGTTCTTCATGTATGTGTTCATGATCTGATCAGTTGTGGCCTATTCCATGTAGTCTGGGTTGAGCTCTGTTAGTGTGATTTGTTCGACAATGTCTTATGTGTCCAACAATGGTGGAAAGTATGGATGAAGGTGATCTACATTGAACACTAGGTGCAAACCAAGGAACAGTGGGATGCTGAACTCGAAGGAATTATCACTGATCACCTTGGTGATGGTGTATGGCTGATATTGGAGCGGTTGAATCTTGCAGTGGGGTCCAACAAGGCACTTCTTCTACAAATATAACCAAACTTTATCGCCCACCTGGAACTTGTGGTACACTTGATGTTGAACATGGCATTGTTTTTACTTAACATTGGCTCTGTCCAATATAACATGTACCTAATGGAAGATGTGTTGAATGAGGTCAATTAAGTTGTTAGGGCTTTCAACTTCAGACTGAACGTGAGCCGAATCTACCTGAGTGGCTGCAAATGGTATGGCCACATCGATGGGGCATAATGGCTGAAATCCCAGCCGTATGTGAAAGGGGTTGTGGCTTGTTGAGATGTGGAGAGATATCTTGTAGTTGGTTTGGACATAGGGGATACTTTCATCCCACATGTGTGGATGCTTCGAGTTGTACATGTGCAGAATGTGTATGATCATCTTGTTGAAAACCTCTATTTGGCCATCAGTTTGGTGATGGAAATTTGTGGACTTAGTAATTTTTTTATCTAGCATCTAGCAGAGACTTGACCAAAATGCACTTAGGAATCTGTTGTCCCGATATGATACAATGGACTGTGGGATCCCAAAGTGTATCCATACTTTCTCAAAGAATAGCTTACTGGTCGCCTCTGTTGTGATACTCTTCTTGCAGGCCGCCATGATGGCCATCTTAGAGAATCTTTCGATGACCATGAAAATGCAATCATTGTCATGCTTAGTAGAAGGATGGACTAAAATGTAATCCCATGAGATAGATTCCCAAGGCTGGATAGGAGTAGGTAGAGGAGTATACAGACCTTGCTTCTTGATGATTGGTTTGGAAATTATGCAGGCGGTGCATGACCTAATGTTCTTCCCAACATCTTGACGAAGTTTCGACCAATAAAAATACTTCTGCAATACCGCCATTGTTTTCTCTACTCTGAAATGTCCAACGACCCAAGTGTAGTGTGCCTCCCAAATCATCTTGGAATAATCACTTGAAGGAACACAAATGCGTCCCAAGTGACATAACAGTGCATCCTCAAGCTGAAATTTTGGAACTTGCTTCCCTTCTAGTAGTGTCTGGTATATGTTGCCGAATTCGGGATCTCTCTTGCAAAGATGTGTCCACCCTAGTGTCTCGTGACCATAAGAGTCGAGCACATTGATCAGCGCCATGACCAGTGGTCAACTGAGGCAACCAGCAACATTATTGGTGTTTCAATTCTTATACTTAATGTTCAAATGGAACTATTGCAAATAGGTGGGCCATTTCTGATGGCGATCATTCTGCTACTTTCCTTCTGTCCCTATGAACTATAAAGTTCGGTGGTTTGTGTTGATGACTGTTTCCTTCACGAGAATGTAATGTTTCCATTAACAGTAGTCTTGCACAATGGAATACATTTATTTGTCATAAGTGGGTTACTTTCGGACTGTGTTTGAAATTGTCTCACTATGGTAAGCCACTGCATGCCCATGTTGAGTAAGAACTACTCCGATAACATAGTCAGAGGCATCTGTCTCAATCTAGAATGGTTATTACAGATCTGGTAATGTGAGCAATGGTGTAGAAAAGAGGGAATTATTGAAATCGTAGAATGCTTTTTGTTTGGTTTTTCGACCAAAAAAAAAATTCTTTCGCTCCACCCTTGGTGACTTGACTTAAAGGCCAATTGGTATGAGAGAACCCCAACATGAACCTATGGTATAAATTGGCGAGACCCAAAAAGTTATGGAGCTCTATTAGAGTGGCCAGGGCTCGCCAATCCCAAATGACTTGTATCTTAGATGGGTCCACATGTAAACCCTTATCCTCAATGAGGTACCCCTGATATTGAACTTGGGTTAGTCCAAAGGTGCATTTATCCAAGTCAGCAGATAGCTTTTGTTATCATAGAGTTTGAAGGACCTGTTGAAAATGGTGGAGGTGCTCTTCCCAAATCTGGATGAAGATCAAGATGTCATCTAAATGCACCACCATGAATGCATTGGTGAAGGGTTGCAAGATGTCCTCCAATAGTATCATTGAGGCTGCCGGGCCATTCGTCAATCTGAATGGCATGACCAACCATTTGAAAAGTCCATCCCTAGATTTGAATGCAGTATTCCACACATATGAGGGTTTGATAGGCACTTGGTGATAACCTGACTTCAATTGATTATTTCTAAAATATTTGGCCCCCTTGAGTTGGTCTAGAAGGTCATCAATCCATGGGATTGGGTACCTATTCCGGAAAGTGATCTTGTTCAGTGCCTGACAATCAATACAGAGCCTCCATGTCCCATCCTTCTTTTATACCAATACAATCGGGTCCCACAAGGTGATGAGCTTGGTCTAATGTGCCCTTTTCGCAATAGTTCCTAAATATTCCTCTTGATCTCATCTTTCTCTAGAACAAAGACATGATAGATCACTCCATTGGGCAGCAGCACACCCAAGGTCATATCGATGGAGTGCTTGACCTGACATTGTAGAGGTACCCTTGTGGGTGAGGCGAAAATATCCCTATACTCCTCCATGACCTTGTCCATCTGCTACTGCTATGTAGAGGAGCCCTACCTGGAAGTCATGGCCACAACCTTTTTCTTGCCCTGGGGATGAATCATAAGGAAAACAAATTTCCTCATCTGGGAAATGATCTTATTGCATTCCTTGGTAGTGATCAAAGAGATGGTGGTATACAGGGCTACCAATGGTATCCTGTACAACTTATTAGCTAAATTAATAATCACAGAGAAAGGTCTAGACTCATATGCAGCATGTCTCTTCCAAAACTATGGTTTTCCTAAAAATACATCACATACTTCAAGAGGAGCAACTTAACACAACACCTCATTTGTGAAGGGCTTGATGCTATATGGAAGGCGACATTATTGGCTGACACGAAGATGCCATCCTTGTTGAAGCCACCCTGTTGCGGAGGTAAATCCCCTCTGCGGACAGAGGCGATCCCTACTAGCCCAAATAAGATCTAGCAACAATCAAACAATGCTAACACGCAGGTTCCTAATTGCAAATTAAAGACCGATGATGAGGGCCTACCTGGATTCCAACGCTAGTACTTGTAGAAGAGTCAACGCTCCTGTTCCTTTGCTCTGGCTGGTCACAATCCCCACGAGCCTCGTGAACAGACACCTGCACATGCAAAGAACGATACAAACATAAGCATAAAATCCAATAGATGCAACTATATATCAGTCAGAAAGGATATAACTCAATCACCATTATAAAGACAATAAGAGTGGAACCATAATGATAGTCATCTATTATTGATAAAAAAAGAAGAATACAACCATAGTTCTGACGTCAAATCCTTCTCAAGAGGGTCCAGCCAGCAAGTTCCTCAAGCATTCACCCTTGAAGATAGATCTCTCAAGACAAAACTCTCTCACTCACAAATTCACATAAGATCAAAACACTTCACAACCTTCCTTAAGCTCTCTAACAATCCCACACTTGTCACACCAGCTACCTATCAAGCTCACAACACTATTAGCAACACTCCAAAGACTATGAATTCCAAACTAGCAGCTCATAGCAATGGTGGAGGCTTAAATAGGAGGAGTCTCCATGAATGGTGGGAAGATGAGCTTATCTCCAAGGAAGGTGGCTCAAATGACGAAATAGACATGCCATAGAAGGGAGGACGACATATACAAGGCCAACAACCAGGTCTGGAGTCATCTGGAAGGTCGGCTGTTAGAACAAACTCTCCTAGACTGGATCATCGCGGGTACATAACTGTACTAGAGCGCTGACATCGCCACTGCATAACGGAGAAGGTCATGTCATCGCGATCAAATATAAGCAACAGTCGCGCTGTATCATGAAATCCGACCATCGTGGGAATCACGTGTACTTCCGCGATGGCAACGCGTATGGTCTGTTTTGGAGCACTCATCAGCGCATTTATTTTGACAACAGTCGCGATGATGCAGAAACTTTGGCAAAGTGGGTCATTTGGCAACATCAGAGAGCATGAGCATGAATGATTTGGACTCATGACACAGTAGGAAGACTGGGATGAAGGAAGTGACAAATTACTGTGTAACACACCTGATGGTGTATGAATGTGGATGTTCTATAGTCTTTCGGTCCATCCACTTCATGACCTCTGCTAAAATGAGGTTCTTTTGGCTCCCGCTGTCAACAATGAACTTTTTATACAGAATTTATACCTATGGATAAGTACATCTTCCCTAAGTGGGTAGTTACACTTAGAACAACAAAAGTAAAGATGTTTAACCTTTTCCTACAATAGATAGATAAGATGAAGGAACCTAATTTTGATCTTTTGCTTCCTTTGATCTCCTTTGAATTGCTCCCATCACTCCCACTCAAACTGAAACTCGCTCAATTCGTACCTGTCAACATAAATAGAAGATGACAAAAATCAAAGCATATGTTCTATCTACTATAAACAAATGGAATCGAAAACATTTGAACATACATTCATCATATATATAGACAGGAATATGGGAAAAGGAACAAACAACTTTATTGATTGATAGAACGAGGAGATACACCCAATGTGATTCGATCTCGTGTCACTCATCTAGCTTAGTCCAAACCCTCATCACACCAATGGCACATCAATCCAGTAGCATAACATTACTTGACAATGATTTCAAGTCTCAAACCAATAGTATTTCACTACAATATCCAAATTCCAGCCCCTGATCACTATGATGAGTGGTCAATTTATAGGGAAATGCAAGTGGTTTTGTCATAAATAGGGTATTGAATGGTTTTCCATAATTGGAGTTAGTTTCCATGGAGAAAGGGATGAGAGGATAGAGGGTTAATTGATCCATAACCTATCCAAAAACGAGCTCATAGGATGAGATAAGAGTTGGGCATCCTTCTAGAATGCTCTAGAATCAAGGAATATTCCCAGAATCCTATGCCAATTTCGCTCATTCTCACCCAGCACAGGTATAAGTGGGCCTAAGTGCACTGCAGTGTAGGTCTGAATGGGCCTACCTACTCTGCAGCGCAGTTGCCCCTGACCAAGATTGTGCTTGTGTCCCAAGGAGGCATTTCAGTAGGGTTTCAAGCTAGGAAACTTTCATGGATGAAAGCATTCAATTTGATGACTTGTCTAGGGCATGTAGTAACTGAATTAGGGTTTGATGAGCCCTAATTGTACTGATATGCAAGAGTGATGTGCCCAAATAGACCTGTAATAGCTGCCCCCTAAAGCATGAAGTCGAAAATGATAATTTTGAGTGATATGCTTTATGATGTGATGAGGAGGATCTGAAGCGGGCGGTGACCTGCATCAATTACAATAGATAATATCATGATATCTTTTCATTTTTCATGAATTTCTGAGGGAAGGCATGTCCATACTTAGCATATAAACTTTTCATTGCATGTACATAAATCAGATAGTCATCTATAGATATAGACCCATGATAGGATAACCATCTATGTAAAGCCATCTTATAGATGATTTAGTAATCTCCTGAATTCAGAGCCTGAATGGATGAAACTAGATTCGGGGTCTTCTATCTCATCCAATCATTCGCTCAAGTATGAGTCTAACCATGTGAAAATGTGATCTAAAGTCGAATATGGGAAGACACTGTCTGATTACTAGCCAATGATGTAAGTTGTTAACAGACATGAGAGAAATCACTGATAATGATAATGATTCTCAAGGTACTACATTACATTCTGCATGGTGTGAATAGATGTTTTGATGTCGAACACCATACAAAGTCTTTCAGTCGAAGGCCAGTGATGTCAACCTGTTACTGAAAGCGAGAAACTTGCCATTAATGTATGCAAGCCTCAAGGTACTAGAAGGGTGTTTCTCGGTCAAATTCTTGGATAATGTGCTGATGTTGACAAGAAGTGACTCATCGTAGGAGGGCCTTGATGTATCCCCCATCAACGACACAAAACGAGTGTAATTATTTTGAAGACATAATGTGACTAACGACACAATGTTCAGGAATGGTGGTCATGAAAATGAAGGTTTATGAGTATTTCAAGGGATGAAGTTTACTGAGTGACTTCTCTTGAACATGTTAGCAACATTGAATGAATTGGTGGCATTCACCCAAAACCAAAGTGATGGATGGTGTGATAGACCATAGGTATGATAACCATCAAGGAGATAACCCAACCCAAATAGTCACAAAGATGAAGTGAAAGCGTCATGTTCAAGAGCGACTTGCTACCATAAAGTGATTTATCCCTTTTCCCATTTTCCCCAGTCATTACTGACCAATACCTCTTTATTTTTTAACAAGCTTGAGGAGGATAACATATTCTTGTAGTATAATTCCACCCTTTGGGTGAATCCATCGCTATGTGATGTTTTAATGAGTCTAGCAAAGGTGAATCTCGGTCTTTTCATGATGGACAAGTTTGTCACTATTTGATGTTTTAACGAGTTTAATGAAAATGATAACTCATCCCTTTTCATGTTTAGAGAGTTTGAAAAAGGACAAAAAGAAAACTTCACAAGTTATTTTTCGTAAATTTGTCTTTCAAGTCCGAAAAAGTGTAAAATAATACAAGAGAGAACCTATTGACCATGTTCAATCAATGTATTCCTTTTTCGTAAGTAATATATCTCAGTCTGGAAAAGAGTTAAACTTATACTGAGTAGATGTCATTTCCAATCCGTTTATGAGCTGAAAAGGACAAGCACTCAGAAATCTTTTTATATTTCAAGAGTTTGAAAAGAGCTTAAAGAGGACTCCATGGGGGTTCCTTTTTTGATGTTTAAGAAAGCTTGAAAAAGAGATAAAAAGTATGGTCTGTGGTCAAAAGTAAAATTTACGATCATGCACATCAAATTCACTACGTTAGTTGTAAAGATGCTCAAAAAACCACCAAATGGATTAAACATACCTGTTTCATTGGTAAAAATAAGTAAAACTATATTCTATTCATTCAATGAACATGAAATAACCATAAAACAAGAATTTACCAAGTCATTTTTACCATTTGACATTTACCATTCATTTTTTGTGCTCTGAACCAGTTTTGACCTTGAACTTCAGCAGTATATTGCGGGAGATTATGTGGATCATTCTTCATGCCGTCAGGACCAAGTAGGAGATCTACCTCTTCTCTTTTATTTAAGGTCATTATTTTTCAATTTCAGGTGATTTTTTTAGGGTTTTTGGGTCCATAGGGAAAATATACCTCGCCCTGGGATCAACGCAACCTAACACTTCGAAAACTACATTGCAGTGCAGTCAAGCAGAAGGGTAACTACTCTACACCGCACTATCTCAAGACCAGGGCTACGCTGGGCACAGTTTAGAAATTTTATCCATCATGCTTACCAAAAATCTCTTCAGTTTTTTGCATGAAATGGATCCTAACTAAGCCTATGGTGTGATTTCAAACTTTGATTGGATTAGATGGCTATAACTTGGCATGAAAGAGAACATGAGAAACATGATATGGTTTCCTTAAATGATCCTGGTACTGTTGAGGCCCTCATAGATTGTGGGTTACTCAAATATTTCAGATTATCTGGGGTGAGGCAACAGTTAGAACTATTGCAGTTCTTTGTTCAATCATGGGATCCAACCGAATAGGCTTTTCACATAGGGGAGAAAGTTCTCCCTGTATTGATCGATGATATTTACTTCCTCACAGGATTGTTGAGACGTGGTTCCCGCATTTCTCTTTCAGGTTCTGCCCATAGGGGTTAATCAGTGAGGGACTACATTCTACAATTATGTTGGCTACGTACACAGCCTAGCAAAGATGGGAAGATAAACATCAATCATGTTTGTGATTTTCCCTTGCGAACAATCCTCTTTACTATCAAAAAGTTGGTGGGTAGTGTGACACTTCATCTGGCGAATAGATCATACATGCAGTATGCGCTCGAGTGCCTTGAGCCAACTATATTCAACTAGTGTGAGGAAGTACTTTCTTCGATGAAAGAGTAGCTGACTAAAGTAAAGAGTGGTAAGATGAAATTTTTTTGCTATGGTTCGATATTGATTGCTTTTACTTTGGAGAGAATTCCATTGATGCAACCTCAGCATGTGTCACTGAGTTTAATTGGTCCTAGATATCTACAGATGTAGAGATGGGTAGAGTTGATGGCTAGACACGCTGGTCAGTCATCAATCTCATTTTCTACTACATTCTTTAGTTGGCTCCATCGACAACATATTGTCACTGAGGATCACCCATATGCAGCGATGGATTTTCGTGGAGATCTAGATTTGAGATTACCAGTGGGTGCTCAATGGGGTGCTATAGGTAAACTGTTTTGACCATGTATTTTGATTTTTTTATTTTTTACATGTTTTTGTGTTTTTTGATGTTTCCAAGAGTAAACTAAAAATTTTCTCATGCATACAAATGTTGGCACTATTCAACCAATGGGTCATCAACAACAATCAGGTGAAACAATGAGGAGAAATGTCAAAAGAGCTGTTCTCCAGGATTTGGATCTGATGGAGACACTCACGGAGTTGCGGGATCATATAGACGGGTTAACCCTCGATATACCGGATGTCTGGATCAAGGAGTTACCGATGAGACTATAGCACCATACTATTGGTGTACCTAGCCATTGGATGAGGCTATTGTGCGTGATAGATCGAGCAATGACCTGTTATCATGAGCATCATTAGATCTACTTAGGATGAATACATTAAATATGTAATTATAAATATTTAAATGAAATAAAATGAAATTGAATAATAAGAATATAAAATTAATTATATATGAAGTAACATTAAAGATATTGTTATTTCTATGTTCAAAGAAAAATTGTGATGTGAGAAAGATTTAGCGTCTAAAAGAAAATTAAGTTATTATAAGAAGGTCATCAACCCCACCCTTGAAGATCAAAAGTATCTCTCTATTTTAACTAGCTCAAAGAAGAAAATTAATATAGCAAAGATTAGAACGAATTCTCATGAGCTCCATAGTGAAACTGGCCGTTGGGCAGTTCCTAAAACGCCATGAATGGAAAGGATCTACCATATTTGTGAGAATAGGAGCATCGAGGATGAAAACCACTTCCTCTTAGAGTGCCTTGCACACAACCACATTAGATCTCAATTTCACAACCTTTGTTACAATACTGACCTTCCTAGCCTTTTACAATGCCAAAATTATAGTGAACTTGGGAGGCTTCTCTCCAAGCTTTTTGAGCATAGGAATAAAATCTTAAATCAAAATAAATAATTTGTCTTTTTAGGTCCGATAGATCATTATTTGGTCTCAGCGGACGTTAACCACCATCATCATCATCATGTCTTGGACATAAATTTTTGTAAAAACTTTGAACATCTATCTATTTTACCTTTAGTGTTTTTATATGGTTGTGTGTAATCTTATGCAACTACTGATGTGAATTGAAAATTTACTTTTTACATATGTCGTAATTGTCTGTTTAACACGTAGTTTGCTAAAGAATCAGTCAGTGTGTTAAAGTTTCTAGAAATGTGTTGATATTGAATGTAATAAAAATGTCTTTCCAAGAGACGAATTCTTAGGAACATATGATGAATAGTTGGATTTCAGACGGTATAAACATTTGTAAGTTGTAGTACGACAAGTTGTGAGTCTAGCCTAAGAATGATTCGACGAATTCCAAGCGAAATGGCATCAGAGAGGAGCTCTATCAATGCACTATACACAACAATATCATTTGTAGAATGACTGATACAAATCCCTTGAAAACTCATTAACTCGGCAATTGGAGCAAATATGGCCCATGCTACAAAAGATAGGTTCTGCGTACTATGACTAGCAACATCGGCATAACCAACAAATGGTTCCAAAGATTCTGACATCTGCAATAAATGTAAAGCGGATTACTTAACCACCTAAAAACACTAAAAGTCACACTGTGACACACACACACAATCAAAGCATATATATAGTGTTTTTACTACGCACAATCAAGCATAGTAACATTTAAGATACAACCCATTTTGGGGCTACGAAAATGGAATTCCATCATAATCAACCAACTTGTAAGTTCCTTTTGCCAAAACATGCTTGACAATGTAGGGGCCCAACCATAGTGGTTCAAATTTTCATGCTCCTAATTTATCAGCTTCCTAATCATAAAGCAAGACCAGGTCTCCTTCTAAGAATATGCGAGGCTTGACATTGCAATCATATTGTGCCTTAATTCGTTTCTTATGTGCTTCATTGGCCAATGCAGCTTCATGACATGTTTCATCTAGATGGATGACTTCTAAGAAACCTGCTTCTTCATGAGAAGTGTCAGGTACCAAGTCAATTGCAAGTTTTAATGATGAAATTTCACATTTTATTGGCAAGATTGCCTCCAGACCATACACCAATTGAAAAGGTATGAATCCAGTTGGGTTTCTTACCGAGGTTCGGTAAGCCCATAAAGCTGAGTATAGGATCAAATGCCAGTTTTGTTTGTGAACTCTTATCATTCGTTGAAGCATTCACTTAAGGATTATATTGATGTCTTCAACTTGTCCATTAGCCTGTGGATAATAAGGAGTAGAACTATCATGTGAAATTCTTGACTTGGTAGTTAATTCAGTCATCAAGTGATTGCGAAAATGTGAACCGTGATCTATACCTATAGCTTGTGGTACAACAAATCATGCAACCACATGGTTGAAGAAAAAAAGTATAGTTGTCTCACAACTGTTGTTTAATGTAGGTATCACCTCGGCCCATTTCATAAAATAGTCAACGACGATAGTAATATACCCATGCCCCCTAACTGAGGGAGGGTTACATGTCATGAAATCAATGCCCCATTTTTCAACTAGTCCAACAGCGACAACAGGATGTAGTGGAGTAGGTGGTAATCGAGTTTTATGGTAAAAAATTTGGCATGCATGACAACTTCTGACAACAGTAATACAATCGTTAAATATGGTAGTCCAGAAGTAACCAACATGGAGAATCTTTTGTGTGGTATCATAACCCGATAAATGTCCACCACAAGCACCAGAATGGAAATCATTTACAACTTTCTCATCTTCCTCATGTGTGAGGCACCTTCATAAAATTGTATCGATACCACGACGGTAAAGGGTTTCACCAATGATAAGATAATATTTGGCTTGATACCGAATACGTCGTTGTTGCGAGTGAGAGGTGTTGGGATGAAAAATTTGGGTTTGGAGATAGATCAATATATCTCCATACTAAGGGTCAGATGACAAGATCAGAAACAGAAACTCATCTGGAATTGACGGTTCCATTGTTGAGTCGATCGCAGTAGAGGGAAGGTCACAAAGAAGCCTAACAAAAACTAGAGATTTCTTTGACTTGGATTTGATGAATTCCAAATCAAATTCCTGCAAAATGACGATCCATTTTGAATATTCTCCCCCCCCAGCAAGTGACGTGATAAGATGTATGTCATAGGGCTGCAATAAAAAATGACAGCGGTCTTTCAGAGTAGGATGTAATGGCAAAATCTATGTACAATTGAACGGTATCCAAAGATAACTTCTCAAAATTTGAATACTTAACTTCTGTATCATTGAGATTATGACTCAAATAATAGATCAGATGTTCAATCCCATCTGCTTCTTGGACTAAAACCAGAGAAATGGTTGTATCTGTAGCGGCGAGATACATGAAATAGTCGTTTTGATAATTAGGGGCATACATTAATGATGCTCAGATCAGAGTATTTGAGAGCATCAAAGGAAGCTTGCACAACCTTGTCCCAATGGAATGGAATTCCCTTTTTCAAAATACGAGTAAATCCTTTAGCCATTTCGGCGTAGTTGGGAATGAATCTCCTTAGAAAGTTAGCCTTCCCTTGGAGTCTCTATAACTGAGGTAAGTAGGAAGGTCGAGGTAGATCAAGAATCACCTTAACCTTCAATGGGTCAAGTATAATTCCTTGTTTGGACACTACAAAACCAAGAAAAGAGCCAGAACCAACACAAAAAACAAATTTATGTGGATTGAGTCGAATTTTGTAGTGTTGGGATTGTAAAAAGATGGCTCTCAAATTTTGCGCGAGATCAGTCTGTTCTGTGAATGAGCAGGTAATCCATCTAGATAAGGTTGAACAATGTGTTTGATGTCATGGAAGGCATAATTCATTGCCCTCTGAAAATTTTCCCTGATGTTCTTCAAACCAAAAGGGAGTTTCCTATATGCGAATGTGCCCTAGGGACAAATAAAGGCAGTTTTATATTCGTCTTCTGGGTGGATATTGATCTGATCATATCCAAAAAAGCCATCCATAAATGAAAATATTTCACATCTGGCACTTTCATCAATTATCTGGTCAATAAAGGGAGTAGGATAGTTTTATTTTGGACAAGCATGATTAACATCCCTATAATCAACACACACTCGTATTGTTCCTTGTTTGTTCATGACACGAACAAGATTGGAAACCCAATCGGTCAAAGGAACAAGGTATATGAAACCATCATGATTTTTTTTTTCAATTTATACTTTTATGGCAGCAACCTTCTTCTGATGAATAGGATAGAGGTGTTGTCGTACCAGTTTGACATCAGGATACATTTTAGTTTCTTGTTCAACTATACTAGAATCAATACCTGGCATTTCCTCATATGACCAAGCAAATATATCACGGAGTTCATGAAAAAGAGCATGGTAAGTTTCAAGTTCCGATGGAGAGCAAGATTTGCCAACATGGATGTTTTCTACAATTTCAGGTTTCTTCAAAATATCGATAGAAATGGTTTCTTCGATATTTGATAGGTTTCGTTTGGAATTGACTGTGTCTATAAATACAGAATTCAAAAGGAAATCAGCAATTCAAGGGTGATTTAGTTCATTTGGAATATTTTCTATGTGATCTGGAAAATGGGATAGATAATGATAATCTACCCATGGTTCTTCTTCTGTCATCATTGATTGGATGATTCCTTCATAAGTAGAAAATGTACATGAAAATGGATCAGAGGAAGTACCATATTCTAACGAATGATCAACCCATACAATTGGTGATGATGGATTTGGATTTGCTGCCAAAGCCAAAAAGGTTGATTGCTATGCGAGCTCAATTGGGCTTAGTGGCATGCTTTCATTATGCATATCAACTTCAGAATTATTGGAAATATTCTATGAGTCAGATGAGGTGGAAGATATCATGTTACAGGTCTCAACGTTTGCAAATTCCTCCATTTGTGATGATGACGGTAGTGAAAAGGTGCCCATTAGGGAAGAATATTTGAAGAGACCTACTCCAATGTTCTGAAGAGATAGCGAGGGTCCATGAACTAACAGAATGATTTCAGTTGCATGTGAACTAGAGGCGAAGAAGACGATTTGATAAATTACTGTGATTCTGCCTTTATGAGGGAAAGCGATCATACGAAAGTATGTCAAAACCACAGCAGCCATAGCATAAACCCACGGTCTTCCTAGTAAAATATTGTAGTCAAGGGGTCCATCAATGACATCAACTTCAACAGTTACATTTCCCCCCCTAGTTCTATCTGCAGGTTACTTAAAATTCCACAAGGTGTATAAGTACGATTTTCAAAATATTTTAACGTCGTAGGTGATCGTGAGAAGGGCGGTGAGCCAAGTGTTTTCTAGCAATTCATTGACATGATACAAGTAGATGCACCTTTGTCAATAATGGTTCAATGAACGCATTTATTCAAAGACTTTTCTTCGATCAAGAATTCTAACTGTGCTGGTAATTGGTGGCGTATAACTTGCATTGTTAAAAACCACTAGATTGGAATCTGTTGGATCAATTCCACCAATTGCTGATAATAAAGCCTTCTTTTGGGAGGGACAATTTTGAAGCACCTCAAGCATCGACATAGCAGAAGGTGATTGTGGCAAATCTTCTACTATGTTATAATTTTTTATTGCTCGAGCTCGAGCGTTGAATGTAGATTTATGAACAACTCCCTTAGGCAGTTTTATTGTTAATTTTGGTGCAATGGGTGGTGGAATGGAGTCAGATGAAGTTGAATTCGAAGTATTTGGTTGATCTATAGCCTGGTTATTCGACGAAAACGGTGGATTACCGTAATTGTTACTTTGAGTAGCCACCAAAACATCAATATTAGGCTTAGTGGTAGATAGCATAAGCACTTGTGAAGTGGAAGCATGATATGTAGCAACCAAATGAATCGTTGGGTTTGGAAAAGGGTCTGTCAACATAGCGTATGTACTAGAAGCCTTAAGAAGTTTTGAGACTTCCAAGCAGTGAGGAAAGTCTCACGTAAAGTACTCCTCATTACAAATTAAACATGGGTAATGAGGTTTCCTAGCTGGAAAAGAGGAATCAAATGATTTCTCTTGAGGGGAAGAATTTTATTTTGGTTTTCCCCTTTTTCTTGCTTCTAGGTTTCTTTTCATTTTTACCTTTGTAAGATGACACGGTATTTATTTCAGAAGCAAGTGTATTATCAGGTGCATTAGATGGTCTACTTGTTCTTTGAGTGCTTGAAGAACCTATCACACCGTCACCGACATGAGAGTCCTTAATGGATGGAGGTGGTGGAATAGTAAAAGTTGGTCTAGGTGCATTTGGAATCTTATCATAGAGCATACCAAACTAGGTGTAAATCAAGTCTAAGTATTGGGCACGAGCAATTACTTGCTCTTCAGTAACAACCCTTCCTTTTGCCACATCCTTGATGATAGATGGTAACAAGGATTTGATAAACCACTCAACTAAAAGCTAATCATGAAAAAAACTTTTGACCATTCGACGACGACGATGCCACTCATGAATATGATCAGAAATGTGAGTAGCACTGGTCTGTTTAAAGTTGGTCAATAGTTCTATTCTAGTTTCATATCTAATTGTTAACTGGAAGTGGGTTAAAAATGTAGTGGCTAAGGATGTGAAGTTTTCAAATGAAGCTCGTGGTAATTCAATATACCACTTTGCAGCTGGACCAGTGAATATTCACTGGAAAAGACGTAGTCTTACTGAATCATCATTTAGGGATTTGGATGAACACCATAAATGAAAAGTCATAACATGATTGGACAGATCTTCTACAGGGTTTCCATTGAACTTACGAATATTAGAAGGCAATTTGTGTGGAATCACCAGATACCAAGGTGCATAAAGAATGGGATCATTGGTAAGCTGATTTAAATTCAGTAATTCAAGTGTTACGACAAAAGGCAATTGTCGGTTTAGTTCGGGTTGACCGTAACTAGGGTAGGATGGAATTGCCTGGGCAATATTCCTCTACATACCAACATAAGGAATCTATTTCTGGTAACCTTGATAGGGGTAGGTGTGTTGAGCATATCCAGTATAAGGTGGTTTTTGGGCACCAGGATAAATTTGCTCTTGTCCAAACCCAACATAGGCTTGTTGACTAGAATGTGGGTAAGCTTGTTGTTGACCAAACCTAGCATAGGCTTGTTGACCAAGTCTAAGATAAGTTTGGTACTGTTGGAATTGTTGTTGTTGATATTGTGGCTGCCACGGTTCTTGATGTAACAGTTGTTGCCCACCAATGTAAGTTTGACTAGGTTGTGAATAAATTAGACCAGTATAAGTCTGATCCCACTCAATGGTAAACCGGTTGGAGGTTTTTGGATTCCAGACCGATATGGTTGTTGTAAAATGGCCTGAGAAGACTGAGTCTGTAGACCCAAAACTTTAGGTTAAGAGGTTGAAAGACTAGCTTGCAAAGGTTTAGATTCAATCCACTAAGCTTGTGACTATGGTAAAGTCGTAACGACAGGCATAGTAGGTATGGATGAAATAGATTGCATTGGTTGTGATGAATACACAAGCCTTGGTTGAATGGGCATTATAGGCTGCCATTGACAAACAGTCATTCCATAATAATTTGGACCTAACTATGACGGTATACTGCCATATGATGGCCCCATAGACAACGGAGGATAAGTAGATTGGTCATATTGTTCTCCATATGGAGGTAATCTAGTGTAAAGTGGATACAATGGATGGTAACCAGATGGACCAGCTTGATATTGACTTTATGGATCACACTGTTGAGTATCAGTAAGTGAAGAACCATGTAAAATTCCCATGCACGACATGGGTGAAGACCATGGACTAGAAGAAACACCAGAGTGAGTTCTAGATAATGATTGATAACCTAGTGGAATGAACGAACCACCATACAGATGTGACTCAGGTGTTGTGGTAAACATCGAAGAAGAAGCGATAGTAGATGTTGTCACAGTTGTAACAAATGATATAGTTTGGGATGTTGTTTCAGCCATAGTCAAATGACCCAATAAATGTCCTAATGAATATACGAGAGTTTGAAAGTAAACAATATAAAAAAGGAGTAGTTAACTGAGGATAAGCATGATAAAGATAAAGCCCTGGTCCAAAACGAGTTGGAGTTCTAGGTGAAGTCTCTTCTTCAGATTCCTCTTCAATAGCAATCAAACCAGGTGGAAGGATTTCATCATTAGGACTGTAATAAATTTCCGATGTTTGACTCTATAGTAAAGGAGAAGTCTCAACAGGTACAAATGATTGAGGCTAAACCAGTTGATCATCTTCTAGTATGGGAACAACTTTTGATTGTTCAACTTTGAGATCCAAGTGTTCTGGTAAAAGAACAATGGGTTCAGGATGACTTTCTTGAACAACTTTTGGTTGAACTGTGACAGGTTCAGGATCAACTTCTAGTTGAATGGATTCAAGTTCATAAGTAATTTCTTCTTGAGAAACTTTGGTTTGAGGATTGACTTCTTGTTGGAAAAATTTAGTTACTCTTTCACTAAGTTCACTTTTAGTGTCCTCGGGTAATTGTAAAGGTTCCAATTCAGTAGCAGATAAACTAGTAATAGTAGGAGTAACTAGAATCATAGTACTACCGATATAGGTGACTCTGGTAAATCAGATGAAGAACCAGAAGTTTGTGATGTACTGGACTCAGTTAAACAAGACCACTTTTGTCGACTAGGTGTAGCTTCAGGTGGTAAATGCGGTTTACTTGTTTTCCTCTGCGAACGATGGGGTAATGGTGGATACTAGTGATTACCCCATAATACTATTCTAGTGATGGGGTAATTGTTGGGTCCCCATAATACTAGTGATTACCCCATTACTATTGTAGTTATACCCCTTATTAATATTGTTGTGCCCCTATTGCCCCCATATTGTTATTACTGTGCCCCATAGAATCCCTCTATTGTTATTTTTGTGGCTTTATATTATTATTGTTAGGTCGGCTAGATTATATTGTGACTCCTTAAACTCCTATATATAGAAAGGAGGTTTTGTCATTTGAATCATCCAAGAATTGTTCATTTATTTAATATAAAGGGGGTTGCCCCCTCGAGGAGGCTGAATTCTAAGGCGTTGATCTATCCTTTCTATCTTTTCTTGAGCTGGTTTCATAACATTTGGTATCAGAGCCTTGGATTCTAGGGTTTCGCTGTTCCAAACAGGTCATCATGGAATTTTCACTATAACTCTTTTTCTGCGATGTTTCAGAAGTTACAAAAAAAACCCATTTGAAAATAGATCTCACTGAACCTCGGGTCCGAATTTCTAAGCTTTTCGCACTATATTTGCGGAGATATGATATAAGGAAGTTGGTCTTTTTGTAGACTCCTGAATTACATTCCAAACAGGTGACCTGGGTAAAATCATCATAACTTTCTTTCTGAGAATCGGATTGAAATTTCACAAGAAGGTGAAGAAATAGGATGGATTTTAGTTTTCTTGTATAAATTTTTTAGAGTCAAAGGTCGAAACAGGGACACGTGGCACTTCATACAAGTTCGCTCTACTAAACTAGTCTACAATCAGGTCACTGCGGGAGATTGTGCATAACTCTTTCTTGGAGAATCCAATTTAGATCAGACTAGTGGCATTGTAAAGAGGACATAGAAGGCTACTACAGATCACAATTTTAGAACTGGATGATTCGAAATTACAGAGATACATCAGATTCAATATCAGGCTTCTACAAAGTCAAAAAAGGTGTGTAGTTTTTTTTTTTAATTTTTGTGTAAGATTGGTTTGAAGGAATTCAAAGGGCATAGTAAAGCATTATTATCAGTAACTGATGCTCTGAGGAAAGAAAAAGAAAACACATAGTAAGTAACCTGAAAGCTCTAGCATGACTTATGAAGAAGAGGAAGAAATGCAACATGATATAGCAAAATTACAAGACCAAGTGCAACAAGTGTCACTTGCAAAAAAGGAACAGAATCTAAGATGGATGGTTTAAAGGAAGATGCAAAAGCTAAGATGGATGGTTTAAAGAAAGGCATAGAAGCTAAGATGGACGATTTGAAGATAGATTTGAAGACAGACATGGAAGAATTGAAGAAGTTGCTACAAGAAAGGGTCACTAATGGTGAAAGGGTAGTAAAGGAATCTCGTGATGAGAACAAAAGAAATGTTAATCATGATTCCATAGACTCTAATGTTGGATCGAAGACCCACCATATTCCAAAAATCGATATGAGGAAGTTTGATGGCAAGGATCCCGCAACATGGATATTACAGATGGAGCAATTCTTCGATCTCAATAATGTGCAAAACACACAAAAGGTACGTATGGCAACTTTATATTTGGAACCAAATCAGTTTGTATGGTATCAATGGCTTTGCTTTCGTAAAAAGTTTATCACTTGGGCAATTTTTATGGAAGAATTGATAGCACATTATGAGGATACAAAAAGCAACACTTTTTTTAGCCAATTGATAAGTCTCAAACAAAAGGGTTCAATAATGGAGCGCATTGAGGAGTTCCAAAAATTGAACATAAGGGTAAAAGATATTCCAGAGGAGTATAGGATTCATGTGTTCATAGGGTCTTTAAAGGATAATATCCAACATGATGTTTTCCTTTGGGAACTTGATTCATTAGAGAAGGCATTCAGGTTAGCAAGAAAAATGGAAAGCAAAATTATGGCAACCAGGAAGCATACCACTCACAACTATAAAGACGGAAGTGTTGTTGCCCCTAGTCTTCCACAACCTATAAGGTTGACACCACAACAATTGGAAGAAAAAAGAGCAAAAGGGCTTTGTTACAGTTGTGATAGCAAATACACTAAAGGTCATAAGTGTGCTGAGAAGAAATTATTCTACATAGATTTTGAAGAGGAAGAAGAAACGGAGCAAGAAAGGTCAAAAGAAGAGGATATACTCCAGGAACAAAGCCTAGATGAAGAACAAATAAATCTGACTATATCTTGTAATGCATTGGCGGGAATTACCATTCATCAAACCATCAAGATAGAAGGACAAATCAAGAAGAAAAAGGTTATAGTGTTGATTGATTCAGGAAGCACCCACAATTTTATTCATTGTAAGGTAGCAAAAGAATTGAATTGCTTCCTATATCCAGCACCAGAGTGTCAAGTGATGATTGCAAATGGAGGAACAATAAATTGCTCTGGAAAGTGCCATAATATCAAGCTATCCATGGGAGAATATGTATTGACTAGCCCAATGCTTTCCATTCCAATGGGAGGTGTTGATGTTGTACTAGGAGTCCAATGGCTACAATCCTTGGGTACAATAGCTTTTAATTTTCAAGAACTTTTCATCAAATTTTCTACGGAAGGAAAGGAAGTTGAATTAAGGGGTATCGCAGGGAAACAAGGAATTATAATCAGCTCTAATGGTATGACAAAGCTTCTAAAAAAGGAGCAAAGAGGTGTAATTGCACAATTATGTTTGCTAGATGTTTCCACATTGGAATCATCTATTTCTCCAGATCTCCAAAAAGTCATGGACAATAATTCCAAGGTATTTGAGACTCCCAAAGGTCTCCCACCTATGCATGATCATGATCATGCTATTCATCTGATTCCAGGAAGTGTTCCTCCAAACATCAGGCTATACAGATATCCCTATGTCCAAAAGAGTGAAATTGAACGTATGGTTGCAGGAATGCTAGAGGCTGGTATAATTCAACCGAATCAAAGTTCTTTCTCTACTCCAGTAGTATTGGTGCACAAGAAGGATGGATCATGGCGCATGTGTCCGGATTATAGGGAGCTCAACAAGCTCACTATTAAAGATAAGTTCCCCATTCCTGTCATTGATGAATTACTAGATGAATTGCATGGATCAATTTACTTCACCAAGTTGGATCTTCATTCAAGATATCATCAAATCAGAATGAAGATTGAAGACATTTCAAAAACAACATTTAGAACTCATGAGGGTCATTACGAATTTTTGGTCATGCCTTTTGGCCTTACCAATGCACCTTCAACATTTCAAGATTTGATGAATTCAATTTTCAAACCATTCCTTAGAAAATTTGTGTTAGTATTTTTTGATGATATACTAATCTACAACAAGTCTTGGAAGGATCACGTTGAACATGTTGATAGGGTGCTACAACTATTGGAGGAGAAACAATTATATGCAAAAAGATCCAAATGTTTCTTTGGAGTCCAGGAAGTGGAATATCTGGGTCATATTGTATCTCATGAAGGAGTTAAGGTAGACCCTAGCAAAATTAAAGCCATTAAGGAATGGAAAATCCCCACATCCATAAAGCATCTGCGAGGATTTCTCGGGTTGACAGGGTATTATCGCAAGTTTGTTAAGAATTATGGGAGAATAGCAGCACCTCTAACAACATTATTGAAGAAAGATGCATTTTCGTGGACTCTGGAAGCAACAAAGGCCTTTGAACATCTTAAAGAGGCAATGTGCCAAGCACCGGTCTTAGCTACACCGGACTTCACAAAAACCTTTATTGTGGAATGTGATGCTTCAGGAAATGGAATTGGTGCTATTCTAATGCAAGATGAAAGACCCATTGCTTTTGAAAGTCGTCCAATCAAGGGAAAGTTTTTAAGCAAAGCTATTTATGAGAAGGAAATGTTGGCAATACTCCATGCACTTAAGAAATGGCGACCCTACCTAATGGGAAGACACTTCAAGGTAAAAATGGTTCATGATAGCCTTAAATACTTTTTAGAACAAATATTATCCTCTGAAGAGCAACAAAAGTGGGTCACAAAGATGTTGGGTTATGACTTTGAAATCATCTACAAAAAAGGGAAGAAAAATGTGGTGGCAGATGCACTCTCAAGAAAGGATGAGGATGTGGAAGCATTGTTGTGCGCCATTTCTATTATCCAACCAGATTGGATAAATGAAGCAAGGGAGGAGTGGAAGAATGACGAAGAAGTGTGGGCACTTATTTGAAAGTTACAACAAGATTCCAGTACGTCTGATACATTTAGCTAGCAAAATGATTCGTTATGGTACAAAGATCGCTTATACCTTTGTAAGAATTCCCAGCTAAAACAAAAGATTCGTATGGAATTTCACACTTATCCCTTAAGAGGGCACTCAGGATTTTTAAAAACTTACCACAGGGTTAAGAAGGAAATTTTTTGGGATGGACTTAAATCAGATATTCAAAAGTTTGTGGTGGAATGTTTGGTTTGCCAACAAAATAAAGTTGAAACAATTAAGACACCAGGTCTATTACAACCTTTATCCATTCCAAGCCAACGTTGGGAGGAGGTTTCAATGGATTTTATCACAGGTTTACCCAAGTCTGAGGGAAAGAGTGTCATCATGGTGGTAGTTGACAGACTTACCAAGTATGCACACTTTTGTGCATTATCACATCCATTTAAAGCCAGTACAGTTTCTATTGCATTTATGGAAACAATTCAAAAGCTACATGGAAACCCAAAGATTATTGTAAGTGACAGAGATCCCATTTTCACTGGAAATTTTTGGATAGAATTATTTTCTTCTCTTGGTACTCAGTTAGCTCATAGCTCATCTTATCATCCTCAATCTGATGGGCAAACTGAGATAGTAAACAAATGTTTGGAAGGATATCTTCGTTGCTTTGTATCTGATAAACAGACACAATGGGTCAAATGGTTGCCTCTGGCTGAATGGTGGTATAACACTTCCTTACATACAACAACAAAAATGACCCCATTTATGGCACTTTATGGGTATCAACCACCATCCATCACATCATATTTAAGAGAAAATTCTAAGGTTCAGGCAGTGGAACGTCACATTGAACATCAACAACAAGTCCTCCAACTCTTAAAGGATAACCTCGTGTTGGCATAGAATAGAATGAAACAACAGGGGGATCAACATCGCATTGAAAGAAGTTTTGATGTAGGTGATTGGGTATTCCTACGGCTACAACCATAGAAGCAAATGTCCCTCAAGCAAGCTAAGAAGGATAATAAATTATCACCAAAGTATTATGGTCCGTACAAGGTGTTGCAAAAGATTGGTACTATGGCATACAAATTGGAGCTTCTTGCGGCTTCTCGATTGCACTCAGTTTTCCATGTTTCATGTTTAAAGAAGGTTATAGGCAACAAGCTCCCAGTTCAAACAATATTGCCAGAACTTGACGAGGAAGGAAAAATTATATTGGAACCGGAAGCAGTCACAGAAACAAGAACTTGACAGCTACAAAATCGATCAATTTCAGAGTATCTTATCAGGTGGAAGAACTTATCCGTTTAAGATTCCACATGGAAGGATGAGAATTTTATGCAGAAGTATCCAGAACTACTCAAGCGTTGAGGACAACACTTTTTTGAAGGAAAGCGGCATGTTGGGTCCCCATAATACTAGTGATTACCCCATTACTATTGTAGTTATACCCCTTATTAATATTGTTGTGCCCCTATTGCCCCCATATTGTTATTACTGTGCCCCATAGAATCCCTCTATTTTTATTTTTGTGGCTTTATATTATTATTGTTAGGTTGGCTAGATTATATTGTGACTCCTTAAACTCCTATATATAGAAAGGAGGTTTTTTCATTTGAATCATCCAAGAATTGTTCATTTATGTAATGTAAAGGAGGTTCCCCCCTCGAAGAGGCTGAATTCTAAGGCGTTGATCTATCTTTTCTATCTTTTCATGAGCTGGTTTCATAACAGTTCAGGATGACTTTCTTGAACAACTTCTAGTTGAACTGTGATAGGTTCAAGATCAACTTCTAGTTGAATAGATTCAAGTTCAGAAGTAGTTTCTTGTTGAGCAACTTTGGGTTGAGGATCGACTTCTTGTTGGACAACTTTAGTTACCATTTCACTAAGTTCACTTTTAGTGTCCTCGGGTAATTGTAAAAGGTTCCAATTTAGTAGCAGACAAACCAGTAATAGTAGGAGTAACTAGAATCGTAGTACTACCGATATAGGTGACTCTAGTAAATCAGATGAAGAACCAGAAGTTTGTGATGTACTGGATTCAGTTAAACGAGACCGCTTTTGTCGACTAGGTGTAGCTTCAGGCAGTAAAGGCGGTTTACTTTTTGTCCTTTGCGAACGATGGGGTAATGGTTGATTTTCCTCCACGATTACTGATTGATTTTATTACAAAAAGAATAAACAAAAAGAGGGCAATCTAGGAAAAAGGATTACCACGTAACTGTGAATTGCAATATACTGCCCCAGTAAACCAAGGACTTAACATACGTGCAGGAAATCTCCCCAAATGCTATTTTCGGTGTATCACAGTATAAAAGGTGGTCGACTCGGTTACCTAGGATGGATAGAAACCTAATGTAGTCCTCCCATATATACCCAAAAATACGTGGAGGCCCAATCCGTGTTAGCATTGTGTAATGCGAAACTACACAGTGAGAGCATTCCTTTATACTTTTCGTACTATAACACCGCCCTGTATACTCGAAAGTATGTGTATGAGCTACGATATACTTACGTATGTGGAATGAGGTATCACACTCGGAATGTATCACAGACCATTAGCGACAACTGTGTTGGGAATTGGATCCCCCAAGGACAGTTTTGGGGCTAAAATCCCATGTTTTGGGTAAATTTTGTAATAAACTTCTAAAGTCTCCGTATTTTGTGGTCACAGAGTGCGAAGGTGTCATGAGTCATTAAGGGTTGTCCACCCTTATTTTGTAAAGTATAAAGTTAGCTGTAAAGATCGACCCATGGTCTACGGACCATGGGATTGTATAAAAAGGAGCTATGTAAGTAAGCTCTAAGAAGTCTTAAGTCTATGAAGTGAAGAGTCTTGCTAGAGAAGTCTATGTGTTTTGGGTCTTAGCATAAGTAGAGGCTATACAGCTGAGTGCACAAAGGCCTAGGGTTGAAGTCCATAGCTGAGTGCACAGACCCCATTAGCTGTGTGCATAGGGCGGATAGAGTCTATATCAACTGAAGATTTCAATAAAGAGAAGTATTCTACAAATTTTGTGTATTTATTTCTTGTTGGGCATGGAATCCCCCAAGGCATGTTTTGGGGCTTAAAGCCCAAGTTTTGACTAAATCCTTTGTAAAAGCTCCACGAATTGTGGGCACGGAGCGCGAAGTCATAATAGAGTCATAGGGTTGTCCACCCTCATCTTTGTAATGTAATGTCGGCTTGATAGACCTACCCATGGTTCGCGAACCATGGGATTGTATAAATAGAGTGAATCTCTAAGTTTAGAATATAGTTAACCCATGAGAAGAATAGATGCATGATGAGTCTAAAGGATTGAGCCGAAGTGTAAAGTGTGTCTTTGGGTCGTAGAGTAGGAGAAGGCTCTGCAACTGAGTGCGGAGAGGCCTAGTAGTCCGTAACTGAGTGCGCAGACCCCTGCAGCTGAGTGCGTAGGGCAGGTCAAGTCTGTAGCCATTGGAAGAATTAATAAGGAGAAGTTTACCATATTTCTGTGTATCTTTTCCTATTTAATGTACTATTGGGTATAGCTTGCAAGTGTACTGTTTAATTGCTATGCGAACTTATATGTGTGCTGTATAAATAAATATAACACAAGGCTTCTATTTACATGAAGATAACTAAATGGTGAAGGAAGATAGGTAATATCTGAGGTGCAACTTAGGGAAATAGTGTAGAGCGTTGCTCCAACAGCATGGAAGCCCCTCATCCCCTGGTTAGGGCTACGTGAAGGCAAGCATATCAGGGCACGAAGGTCATGGAAGGCCATGAAGTAACCTGCACGAAGGGACTAAACAATTGGACTGAATGAAAATCCTCAAACATCTCAAGGGTGTGAAAACATGGTTCCAGCACCCCCCCCCCATACTACTTCAGTTGAGACCTTAGTCTACACTCTGTGGACTATTTCTGAAAGGGCCAGTAGTACAGGGATTTTTTTGGATAATTAACTCTGAACCTAGGTCAAGCCCCAACAAGCCAACAAATGGTTCTGTTGCCGAGACTGAGATCTGCATAGAGATGTCTGATGTCGTATCACTGGAATCTGAAAAAGAAAGGAATTGAAGATTAGTTGGATAGGAAGATTTATGAGTTCGCAACACAGGGGAATAGGAACCTATGACTATCAAAAGAAGAGTGGTTAGACTGCTACTTATACACAGAGATCCAAAAAAATTTCTTTGCATATTTCCCTACTGAGCTATACGAGTGGATCCTGAAGCTAGCAGATAGCCAAGGAAGGTGTAAGCTTGACAAACCTATTCTGTGGACTCCAGAATTGGTGCGCAAATTGGAAGCATTGGAGGATAAGATCACACGCGTTGTTAATCACTGGCTCGATCAAATTATAGGAGGATTCATCACCGAGTTTACGGTAGATACTTCAATCAGCTATAGCGATGTAAAACGACGCTTCCTCAAAGGGCCGCGAGGCAAGTATTTTAAATCTTTGAACACTTGGATTAAAATTCCACTGTGTGAAAAATGGGTTATGAGAATAAATTGATGTTTGGTGCTACTAAAGTGGGGGAATCTACATAAATGAAGGTAGTTCAAAACTAGAAACAAGCCCCTTGATTTCACCTCTGTAAGGGGGCAAGGAAGAGCTCGTGAAGGTCTCACCAAGAAGTGCGATCAATTTGATAAGGCAAAGGATTATGCGCATACCACCTCGACCCACACTGCCACCAGTTTCACTGTCTTCACCCCCATCTTCTCCCATACCACCTACGCCACCACCATGAATCAATATGGCGAGTGCGATAAAGTTGCCAATGTTCAAGGGAGTAGGGGATGAAGATCTGGACCAATTTTGGTTCATGATAAAAGCGGTATGGGAAGCACAGGGAGTCACAGATGACAATATAAAGAAAGCGACATTGGCCAGCACTCTGCAAGATCGCGTGCAGACCTGGGAAATTAAGCATTCCAATGACAATCCAAATGCAGGGATCATAGATATTCAAACTGCACTAAACAAAGAATTTATCAGGCCGAAGTCAGAGGCAAAGTCAATCATTGGGTTCAAGGAAATCACAATGCTACTAGGCAAGACCCCTTGGGAGTTGGATCAAAGATTGAAGTGCACAATTTGCGAAGCTAACATGACATTGACAGATGGACAACACCGCGAATGGTTTGTAGCATCATTAATGCCACATCTAAGGAACATGTTGTCGCAACAAAGGCTAACAACTTAGGCCGAGGCCTTGGAGATCGCGATGAGATTGCATGAGACCTTGATACAAGATCCCAACCTGGGAGTTCAGCAGATTCACTCGCAGTTGAAAAACTTGTGCCTGGAGATGCAAAGTTTGGAACAAGACAAGACAACTCACCTCGAAGTGTGCGATGAGGTATGGTGCGTAAAGTGCAAGGGTCAGGGACATGAAAAAGACCACTACCCAGTGTTTGCGAATTACCTTGTGGGAGGAGGACCAATGCCATTAAGACCAGTGGCACAAGTAGGACTGAGCGCGACACCTGCATTATGGTGTGTGATTTGTCAAATAGGATGAAATAATGCTATAGACAACTACACTTATTATAGAAGTACACACAAAATTCACAACAATTGTTCTACAATTTTTGTAGATCAGTAGGCCATGATGAGTGCACCTGTAGAAGTTACAAATTGATGATGGATCAAATTCCTACCTACAAAGTTCAGGTCGAAACATGGCCCCTTCATCAAAAAGCAGGAATGGCATGAACTGGATTTCAAGGGCACGGACGAGGCTGAGGTGGAGGAGGACCAGGAAGAGGTCGCGGATAGCTAATATGTTACAATTACAGACGACCATGACATTATGCCTGTGATTGTACAAATCCAATGCGGCCATCATGCTTGTATTGTACATTATGTGATCATGAGACAGAGGATTGTCCCACACTGATAGAGAGGTTACGTGATAAAGGAGTACTCCAACCTCCCCCGACTCAGAACCTGCAAATGATGAGGTCTGAGTCACATGAGGAAGACCCTAATGTGAATATTGTACTCCAAAGTGGAATTACAATAGGGGATGAGAAAGGCAAATAGCGTGAAGAAAGTACTTGGGTTTGCAAGGCTCCAACAAAGGAACCAGAGTTTGATTTGGTGCGTGCTAAGGAAACCTTCATGGAAGCTAAGAAAAGCTTTGTTGATGCCTCCACTTCAAGAAGTAAAGGGAGACCGGAGCCAGAAATGGACGCATCGATGCTCACCACATTCCTGGAAACATGCATGAAGTTGTTGTACGATAGCAAGGTTGTAAAGTGGCTATAGGAACTCATAAATAGATGTGCTGGGACTGTGCTAGGAGAATTGTGCATAGTCTGGAAGCTCGAAAAGCACACGACGCGCATGGGAAGGGAGATGAGATTGACCACGCATATTGGAGAATATGAGATGGACCAAGTGATTCTGGATCTAGGGTCAGACGCGAACGTACTACCAAAGTAGACCTGGGAGCACAGGGGAAGGCCTCCACTGCAATGGTCTCCTATCCAACTGCGAATGGCGAACTAGCAAAAGATCCTACCTATGGGGAGATTGTAGGGAATCATAGTAGATATCGAAGGAGCAAGTGCACTAGCGGATTTCAAAGTAATAGAGATTGTCGATGAAACCATTCCCTACCCCGCACTATTAGGAAGAAATTGGGCCACTGACATGAATGGGGTGATCAATCTGAAGAAGCACAAGATGATTTTTGAGAAAACGTCTCTACGTGTAGCTGTACCTTTGGACCCTGCAAAAGGATTGTGCTACTTGGAGCCAGTGTGTGACTACGACAGCAATGACAACTTCGACTACATCTACCAGATATTTGCATGAGAACAAAACTAGGTGAATCCAACCACGGATAGATGAATCTCATGGGCGCGTGAAAGCTCTTGCATATCGGATTCGGATGAGGAAATAGAACAATGGCAGAACTAGTTACACGAGGTAACCACACTGAGATGTAACACGATGATGAGATCGCTACATTGCATATCAAAGGAGGTAAGGGATCTACCTATGTATGATGGGTTAAGTCAGGTGGATGACTTCCTGAACAGATTTGAAAGTGAAGTGCTAGAACAACAATGTTTTGAAGCTTTGAAATGGGTACTGCGAGCTATGCTTGCGAGGTGGCGGGGTACACACCAAAGAAGTTTTGAGGACTAGCGCGAATGCAGGAGGATGATGCGCATGTAGTTTGGGAAGCCTCAGATGTGATTAATAGATAAGATTTCCAAATGAAATGGTCTGCGCGCCCACCTGTCCAGATTGATACAGGAATATAGGACGAAACCTGTGCAGATGCACACAGTCTTCGCATTAGGAGACACGGCCAGTAAGCAGGTGTGGGCGAGGAAATGGTGTGAATGACACCTCCGATTGGAACCATAGAGTGTGGAAAGACCAAGTGCGTAGAAGGCTATCCATCCAGAAGCCTTTAACAAAGTATGCGAAGCACTGAACAAGGTCCACGATGCATAGCGGACCGACTGGGACCTCCGGATACTAGCGGTTCTATGGGATTATAGGACCGCATGTAAGAAACTGACGGTGCAGGCACCCACGAGGCTAGAGTATGGTGTCAACACTATAATCCCCATGGAGCATGAAATGCCTAGTCCGCGAATGACAGCACTAGAAGATACGACTGTTCGTGGAACCTTGGAAGAACGGATCACATAAGCGAATGAAGCAGAACACTTGGGACTTAAGGAAGAAATCCAACAAGGAAATTTTAGGCTCCAAGAACTTGAGAAAGAAAGGGTGCGATTAAGGAGGAAAAGTAGTATGGTGGAATCGGAAGTCAAGAAGTTGGAGGACAAAATAAAGGAAGATTTTCTCGATAAGAAGACCACGGTGATAAAATAGGGTGCGCACAATCATGCTAACAAGTTTGGGGATTATCAGTGCAAATTGATCCATCTGATGCCTTGGCTTGGACCACATATTACTACACGAATCAACCATGATGGCACACTATAGATGATAAATTGCGCGACTTCGCTACTAATGATAAAAGGTCAGTATTTCCAGGAAGAGTGATGGATGACCGGACGAAATCATATATAGGTGGTGTGGCCACTTGACTAGCCGAGGGAAGCACAGTCTTAGCACTCCTGGTAATTGAAAGGAGGCGCGGGACTATAAAGTACTCTGCCCTGGAGCTGTGCGATGTTGGAGCTGCCCGTAGAAGCAAAGAGTCACAAGGTCTACGACTATGCAAGGGGGGTTGCGCTGCCACGTGGGTGGACTAGGAAGTGACCATTGGAGTCACTATTCATGATGTGATGGTTGACTTGATACCAAATGGAGCGGGCAGAAGGCATTTAAGACACGTTTTATGGGAAATATTTGGGAAAATCTGCCACCAAGGAAGCATTAATGAACTGGATTTGGGGTGAACGATCAAATTCAAATTCAAAAGGTGCTCTAAATTATAAAGGGTCACCCAGAAACCAACACATGGTCATTTGTGAATTGAGCAGTTGTATACCCCGTGTAGCCTGAGTAGAGCTCTATTTGACCTGTGCAGATTTCTGGTCGGACATAATGGCAGCATTTGAGGAAGTTATTGAAATTGCAGAAATGACCGCCGAAGAGGCCGTGCAGGCCTTGACTGTAGGGGATGCCCCTGAAGGCACCGATATTTTGGCACAAATCCCTAAATCACCATGCATGCCAAGACCAAAGAAAGACAAACAGGCAATGATTCCCATATGTATGTCCCCACGAAACCCGCTATGCACCAAGCTGACGATGGAGGAGAAGGGGAAAGTTGTTAACATTGAAACCAATGAGGAGGAAGACCTAGAGGACCTTATCATCAAAGAATACGAGAACGAAGGAATGGAGGAGGGAACTAAGCCTGCACACCCTCCAACAAAGCTGCCCACCTATATCCCCCCACGGAAAGGGAAGGCTAAAGTGCCAAAATACAATAGTGCTGCCGGAAGGGGCACTGGTGATAACTAATGAGGCAAACAAGCATACGATTAGTGTGCTGAAGGGTATCAGGATCAACATGGTTGCACTCCCATGAGGGACATTATACATTCTGTAGGATGGGATTATTATAGAACTGTGGGCTAGGGAGAGCCGTGTGCTGCAAGATCTAAGCGAGAAAAATATCAACATCGAGTAGTTGAGCTTACAGTGTGACGAAGTGGTGTCACAGAATCGACAGCTAGTACAAGTACTAGAAGGAGCCTGTCAAAATGTTTCTGAGCTGTCCATCCCAGTAGACACACCAGTAGAGGTGCACATCCACAGGCTAGCAGTAGGGGTGCGTGAGGTGCGAGAAGAAATGACAAAGGTTCAGCTAGAGCTGAACCTTCAGATCGCAGAGCTGTGATTGAAGGTCTAGCTATCCACCACTCCGGAAGTAAGGGAACAACGCACTAGCGCTATTACAGTAGGACTAGATGAGATCGAAAGTGTAGTGAGGGGCTGCACCAAAATGTTGGAGGAGTCATTTGAGGTCCTCACAAATCTGCAGGAGGACCACAAAATACAGTGCTTAGAAACAGAGGCACGTGAACTCTAGCAGCAGTATGACAACATCAAAGGGACCACGCAGATGGTGGCTGTCACTAAGAGGCTCGTGTGAATGCAATATTCCAAAGCGTTTAAAGAATAGGTGGATGCAGCACAGCACAAAAAAGTAGTCCTGAAGGTGTGCATTCTGCCTTGGATCGACGAGGCCTTCACCATCAAAACAACAATTGAAGACAAGCTTGCACAAATGCAGGGGACACAGGTAGAGCTCCAGGGAAGAATTTCCGACACCGCAGTGTCAGAACGAGGCATACAGGAGATCCAGCAGGCATCTACTCAATGCGCTACCAACCTTGCAGCAGTTCGAGCAGAATTGGAGGGACTGCGTGTGAAGATCTCTGTGCCGATAAAGTGACTCGAGGTCAAGTCAGGATGTTTGTGTTGGGGGCCTATTGGGCATCAAATCCCCCCAAGGCATGTTTTGGGGCTTAAATCCCAAGTTTTGACTAAATCCTTTGTAAAAGCTCGGTGAATTTTGGGCACGGAGTGCGAAGTCATAATAGAGTCACAGGGTTGTCTACCCTCGTCTTTGTAATGTAATGTTGGCTTCATAGACCTACCCATGGTCCATGGTGTTACAGGGAAAAGTGTTTATGCAAAACTGCTAATCCCACTAAGGTGTGGTAGCTACCTTAGAAACAAACAAAGTAAAACTACTTTCGTTTTCCTTTATGAAAGATGGATGAGAGAAGAATAGAGGAGACCAACCTCTGTCTTGTGCTTGGTTCCTTGCTCGATTCCTCTCTCTTCTGATAGTCCTTTGCTACTTGCTTCCTTGTATACCCAGATTTACAGAGTACCTATAGAATCAAAGCAGCATAACAATATACGAGAACATGGATCTATTATCATAAAAAATCTAGGATCAGATGTAAATTGACCATACAAATGCACGAAACATAGATTACACAAGAGTATGGAGGAAAACTTTAATAGCTTTATTGATAATCAAGAAAGAGCCAAGAGAGTTACAACCAGTTGTTCTGACCCAGCATCATCCTCTCAGCAAGTAAACCCTTCTTCACCTCATGCAAAGCTTAGATCACCCAACACTATGATGTTGCCTCAAGAAACCAACAACAATTCCTTACAAGATGCAAAATTCCAGCCTCTGGATCTCTGGGATGAGGGATCCATATATAGATATCTGTAACGGAGATGAGTCAGCTTGTAATTTGATTAGTTTCTTCCCTCTGATAGTTCTTGCTTCCACTTGGAGCTTGACGATCTCTTACTCATCCTTGGTCAAATTCAGAAAGGCAAGTGTCACAGGAGAAATTTCTAGAAGATTCCATGCTTCTCCACCTTGCAGATTGACACTACCATTTGTCTCTTCTCGCCCATCGCACCCCATAGAATGGCTTTTTGAAATGCAACGCACCCACTGAGTGTACTTAGGTGAGATGTAACGCACTTTGCCTATGGAGCAGGTGAAATGATCCTGTTTTGACCAGTTTTGAGTAGTTTTTCATAGAGAACTTTTGGGAGAAGCTATAATAAGTTGACCTTGTTCCTTTAGGGGTTGGAACAACACTTTTAGGGACTTAGGAGCCCTTGGTTTATGGACATTTTATGCTTGGGGTTGTAGTGCCTAAAAATGTCTATAACAGTTGTCCCCTAAAGCATGAGGTCGTTAATCTTTTTTGATGTCGGTTGAAATGCTTTATCATGAGGATCCGAAGTTCTTTCAAGTTGGAAGGAGACCTGTAATAAGATACAATACAATACATTATCTTCATAATATTTTCATGATCTAGCTGGTAGATCCATCATCCCTTTGATTGGATGATTATCTGTGCAGCAATGATGTACATTTGATGTCTTTATTTTCCTGAATATATATCGCAGCCCGGATGGATGAAACTAGATCTGGGGTCTTCAATCTCGTTCAATCTTCACTCAAAGTACAAGTCGATCCATGTGAGACATGTTTTGGAGTCGAACATGGAAAGACATCGCTTGATTACCAGCCAATGATGTAAACTGTTAACACGCGCGAGAGGAATCACCGATAATGATAATGACCCTCAAGGTACTGCAGTACAATTCACGTGGTGTGAATAAAGGATTTGGCGTTGAACACCACGCAAAATCTTTTGGTCGAAGGCCATTGATGTAAACCTGTTGCCAAAAGTGAGAAACTTGCCATTGAGGCATGCAAGCTTCAAAGTACTGAAAGGGGTGTCCCTAGATTGGCTTCTTGGATAATGAGCTGATGTCGACAAGAAGCGATCCGTCATAGGAGGGCCTTAATGAATCCCACATCAATGACATGGAATGGAGCAAATGATTTTAATTGAGGTGAAAATGGTTTGGTGATATAAGGTTCAGGGTGGCGGTCATGAAAGAATGGAGCGTAAATGTATTGCAGCGGGTGAGACACAGGTGAATTCTCTAAGTGACTTCTCTTGAACATATCGGCGACACTGACATGATGGATTGGTAGCATTAACCCCAAATGTGGATGGTGTGATGTGACCATGGTGATGTGACCGGTGGATGAAACAACCCAACCCGACATGGATGTGGAGTGAAAGTGTCATGTTCAAGAGCGACTTGCTACCAACAAAGTTTCTTCAAGTTTTCTTCCCAATTTTTCCCAGTCATTGCTAACCAATACCTCTTTATTTTTGTCAAGCTTGAGGAGGATAACATATGCTTGTTCTATAATTTTCCCTTCGGGCAAACCCATCGCTATGTTTTAATGAGCCTAGCGATAGTGAAACTCGTTCTTGTTTGCTATGGACAAGTTTGTCGCTATTAGTTTTTAACGAGTTTAACGACAATGATAACTCAGTCCTTTTCAATTTTAGAGAGTCTGAAAAGGGACGTAAAGGAAACTCCAAAAATCCTTTTTCGTCGTCTAATCCCTTAAGTCTGAAAAAGTATAAAACAATACAAAAGGGATTAATTTTCGATACTTTTAACGAGCCGAACAAAACAAGCTCTTGATCTTTTTGTGTAATAATCCCTCAGGTCCAAAAAGATGAAAATCTAAAGGAGGGATAGCACTTCCGGTCCCTTTAACGAGCTGGAGAGGCTAATGGCTCAGCAATCTTTTCATATTTTAGGAGTCAGTTGAAAAGAGCTTAAAGGAGACTCGTCTTTGAGGAACGAGTGATAAAATTGCGTAGCAGCTGATTCCAGGTAAGGTTTGGAATTTTCCAATCACGGTAGTGTTACAAGGATGGCTAATAGGATCACTCTTCGCAGCTGTTCCTCGAAAGTGTTGAACAACCAAATGGAGGTGAATGATCGGCCAATACAGAGTGGAGGTGATGATGGGAACATGACCAAGGCTTTAAAGGCTGAAGTACTACATTCACGATGATTATTTACTGGGAATTGGTTCATTTTTTATTGAGCTTAAATGCTGGGGGAAACATTTGCTCATTGCTTATGTTTATTTTTTAAGGAGCATGAAGTCCGCGTTAAAACTGCTCGATTAATCCAGTCGTATAATAAGAATGTTTCATATATGAAAATGGCAATTTTTAAATTTTTTCCCCACATCCTTTCTATATGCAAGTTAGGAAATGACCAATCCTACGAGTTTAAAGGGTTAGAGGATCTACAAATTTAAAAAAATAAATGGTCGCTCTTCGCTTTCACGCCAAAAGGTTTGCATGCCCCCAGGTATAAAATAGAGTTTCAAGGTCACCTCTTATTCTACTGACAAAACATTTGTTTTATCGGGAAAGGTTTACCTCTTTCAGGTTACCAAAGATCTTTTTATTTGCAGCGCAAACAAAACACTTCTTTAGCGATGCCTACCGAAATAGACAAAGGCGGGTGGCGCAGATGCCTCCACCCACATAACTTTGACAAGGGAATCTTATTCCAGTCCAACCCCCTTTTCCAATCACGGACGGGAGTGTCGGACTAGTCATATATCTCTCGCGGAAACCTATCCTATATCTGAAGTTTTCCTGCCGAAGCAGACCAGGGCGCATGCTCCCTGGGTTTCAGTCATGTCCCCCAAATCACTCGCGCTCTTCAGGTGGACGGACTGGGATTGATGAGACATTCCTTGTGTGAAAATACCATTCAGGGATGGTATATGACTATTTGCTATGCGTGAACCGGGGAATGAAAGCTGGTCTATGAGCTTGACCACTCTTCCTTCATGCGGAAAACACATTACTCTAAAGAGTGATGAGACAATGACTCCCATGCAATAAATATAGTCTCATCCAAGGAGTAGATTATAATCCAGGGGTCCTTGGACTACCATTACGTTCATGTGAATAGTTTTCCCTCTCAATGCTATGGGCACATTGGGAAGGATCCCTAACGATCGACTGGTTCCTTTGTCAAAGCCTGTTAGATTTCTCATCTCAGACAAAAGTGATGGTGAACCAAGCACTTTCCAAGCAGTTGAGGAAAGGATACTCATAGAAGCCCCTTCATCTATGATGGTACCAGCCATAACCATTCTATATACTTGAGTAATGATTTGGAATGGTACACTAGCCGGTAAACGGGGTCTGCCTAGCTGATTCTAGTCGAAGGAAACAACTAGGTTGCTTGGAGGTGGGACCGAATAGACGGCCAGGTACGACTCTGATGAACTTCCTTCCTACAGTAAAGGAATGGGTAAATTGCCCCCATGTTCATCAAAATCTGTGTTTACGAAAAGAATTTGGATGGTGTCATCCTTTTTCTCTGCGGTGACTATATCATCTGAAGATAAGACCTCTGAAGGCAAGACTGGGTCAACTGCCACCTCGACCTTTTGACTTTCATCGGGTATGGGTTCATATGGTTTATCTTCAATGGTAGATGCTTCGGCCGACCATCTGGGTGGGTCAGCCAGATTTTCAACTAGTGACAGACTCGGCAAGAGTTCCTTATATCTAGGAGGAAGTCGTAACGGTGAAACCAAATGATCGTCCAAAACTCTTTTAGCCTCATCTAAGAAGGGACAACGGTGGACGGTGTGATCACCTTCACGCAGTTTACAAGGAAATTTGCACTTTCCTTTTTTTCCAGGGACTTCTCTTTCACTAGTCGACGGTGTGTTTTCAACATGATCATTAGAAGTTGATGACACCAGGTTGTGCAAATGAGGAGACCAGTCCCTTAAGATCCGAGGGATGCAGGGACAATCTCTATGATAGTGGTCTCCTTTGAAAATGACACATGGCGATTTAGGCCTGGTCGGTGCAGTGTGTGGATTTTTGCTAGACGACGCTTGGTTGCCCCCTTTCGCCTTTGGCTCCTTCTTCTTCTTCTCTTTCTTCTTCTTTTATTTCTTCTTCTCAGATACTTGATTTTTGGCTTTACCAGCCCCATCAAGCGAAGAGGAATGAGGAGAGGAAGAATTGGACGAAGTAGAGGGTTGGGGGGTAACTCTGGAATTATCTAGTTGCTGACTCGATTGTTCAGGAATCACGGTGTTCTGAATGACGAAGGTTGAGAAAAGCCATACGGGTAAGCCAATCGTCAATCCTGGAAGTGACAATGTGGCCATGTGGGGTGCACCAATATCTCCCCAAGAGGAGAAGGGACTAGGATTTCCTCCAAGGAGAACTCCTTGGTTGGTAGACTCCATTTCTCAACCTAAGACGAACGTGGGAAAGGTGACGATTATTCCGTTTAAAATAAATTTTAGATGCTTTGACACAACTTGTTTTTTCAATTTTAAAGAGTCGAGAAAAAACAAAATATGACTCTAGTCGCCTTCGATTTTTAATGAGCCTGAAGTGACAAGTGCTCAGATGGACCTTTTCCATTAAGGAGTCTAAAAAGGAATAAAAGGGACTTCTCTGGAAATCTAGGCAGAGGGATTACCAAACCAATCGCAAAACTACTGAATACTTTTTACGGTACGGCAGTCAATCTTCCTAAATGCTGTGTTCAGTGCATTGCAATCGATAGGGTGGCAGACACGGCTTCCTATGGATAAAGGATTAAGCCTATTGTCGTCTCCCAAAATATACTCGACGGTACATGGGAGCACAAGTCCGTACTGGCACTTATCGTCTCAAAGTGGAGGAATCACCCAACCAACAGTGAGAACAACAGTTACCAGGCTTTACGACGCCGGAATACATCTCTAGCCTAGACTTCTAGATGTTGTGTGTTAGGTTCCAAAGCGTTGTTAGATTCATTAAATTTATTCTATAGTTGATCTTGCTTAAGAAATTTTCCTTTTAGGTTCACCGCTTGATGTAGGTGTACAATTCCTAAAATGCAATCTAAGATGATGAACAGTCTTTTATCTTCTTTGTGCAATGAAAATCTTAGCTACTAAGGAAAGAAAGACATAATTCTTTCAACAAAGAGCAAAGAGCACACACTATATGCATTGTCCTAAATCAAACCAATCAAACTGTCTAAATGCAAATGCACATGCATGTATTTGTCTTCAGCCTTCTTAATATGTGAATGATAAAAAGAAAGCTAATGTGCAAATCTGAATTACTTTTCAAAGCGACAATTACTAACAAGTTTCCTTTCAAAATCAAAATGAAGACAATGACAACACTTTGCGATTTGGAAATGAAGACTTGCTTTCGACACTAGAGAAACTACTAATTCAGATCAAATACAATAGTAACAGGGTAATCGACTATCAAGAGCAATCAAACTCTCTTCTATGACTGAAAACGACACTTGCGACACTTTCAAATCAAGAAACGATAGTACAATTACGTTACTTTTTTGCAAAGGGGAATTGAAAATGACTCAACAAATACACAAAAACATTTATAGTTCTTTGCACAATGGAGGTGGAATATCAGCAAGGAAAGTGGTTTCAAACAGAGGTGTACTGACTACAGGCAGCAAAATTCTTGAATAGATCTGAAAAGAGTGAACAGAAACCAAAATTCAGGAACAATCCCTAGTCTAATCAGCGCACCTGTAACACAGTGAATTTGAAATGCAACGCACCTACTACACTCGGGAAGTGTGCTGAATTTCAGATTCATAGAACAGAGAGTGCGCTGGGCCAGGGACGAGACTTTGCTTGGATTCTGGGTCACAGTTTGCAGTTCAATTCAGGGATTTTGGCCGAGCAAGTGGTAATCAATAAATCAACAACAGGGGTAGATCTAAGGAGGTTACTAGAGCCACCACAAGGGCAATTAGAGAGTTTGTAAATCAGTTGCTTAATTCATAAAAAAAACCCGGAGATTGACTGAAGCGGCATTTACTAGTTTGCATTTGCATAGCAAATGCAGTTCGAAAGCTACCTGGCTCAACTTCAGGCTCCGTCTGTAAGTTTATAAAGTAAACAAATGTAGATAAACAAACAACCTAGTCGCTCCCTAGTGGAGTCGCCATTTTGTTACAGGGAAAAGTGTCTATGCAGAACTGCTAATCCCACTAAGGTGTGGTAACTACCTTAGAAACAAACAAAGTAAAACTACTTTCGTTTTCCTTTATGGAAGATAGATGAGAGAAGAATAGAGGATACCAACCTCTGTCTTGCACTTGGTTCCTTTCTCGATTCCTCTCTCTTCTAATAGTCCTTTGCTACTTGCTTCCTTGTATACCTAGCTTTACAGAGTACCTGTAGAATCAAAGCAGCATAACTCTATACGAGAACATGGATCTATTATCATAAACAATCTAGGATCAAATGTAAATTGACCATACAAATGCACGAAACATAGATTACACAAGAGTATGGAGGAAAACTTGAATAGCTTTATTGATAATCAAGAAAGAGCCAAGAGAGTTACAACCAGTTGTTCTGACCCAGCATCATCCTCGCAGAAAGTAAGGCCTTCTTCACCTCATGCAAAGCTTAGATCACCCAACACTATGATGTTGCCTCAAGAAACCAACAGCAATTCCTTACAAGATGCAAAATTCCAGCCTCTGGATCTCTGGGATGAGGGATCCATATATAGATATCTGTAAGGGAGATGAGTCAGCTTGTGATTTGATTAGTGTCTTCCCTCTAATAGTTCTTGCTTCCACTTGGAAATTGATGATCTCTTACTCATCCTTGGTCGAATTCAGAAAGGCAAGTGTCACAGGAGAAGTTTCTGGAAGATTCCATGCTTCTCCACCTCACGGATTGACACTACCATTTGTCTCTTCTCACCCATCACACCCCAGAGAAGGTCTTTCTGAAATGCAACACACCCACTGAGTGTACTTAGGTGAGATTCAACGCACTTTGCCTATGGAGCAGGTGAAATGGTCATGTTTTGACCAGTTCTGAGTAGTTTTTCATGGAGAACTTCTGCGAGAAGCTGTAATCAGTTGACCTTGTTCCTTTAGGGGTTGGAACAACACTTTTAGGGACTTAGGAGCCCTTGGTTTATGGACATTTTATGCTTAGGGTTGTAGTGCCCAAAAATGTCTATAACACATGGACCATGGGATTGTATAAATAGAACGAGGCTCTAATTTTAGAATGTAGTTAATCATTGAGAATAATAGAAGCACGATGAGTCTAAAGGATTGAGTCAAAGTGTAAAGTGTGTCTTTGGGTCGTAGAGTAGGAGAAGGCTCTGCAGCTGAGTGCGCAGAGGCCTAGCAGTCCGCAGTTCAGTGCGCGGACCTCTATAGCTTACTGCGCAGGGTAGGTTGAGTCTATAACTATTGGAAGAATTAATAAAGAGAAGTTTACCATATTTCTGTGTATCTTTTCATGTTTAATGTATTATTTGGTATAGCTTGCAAGTGTACTATTTAATTGCTGCGCGTACTTATATGTGTGTTGTATAAATAAATATAACACAAGGCTTCTATTTACATGAAGATAACTAACTGGTGAAGGAAGATAAGTAAGATCTCAAGTGCAACTTAGGGAAATAGTGCAAAGCGTTGCCCCAACAGTGTGGAAGCCCCTTAGCCCCTGGTTAGGGTTGCGCGAAGGCAAGTATATCAGGGCGCGAGGGTCAGGGAAGGCCGCGAAGTAACCTACACGAAGGGACTAAACATTTGGACTGAATCAAAATCCTCAGACATCTCAAGGGTGTGGAAATCTGGTTATAACACCCCCCCCATACTACTTCAGGTGATACCTTATTCCGCGCTCCACGGACTATTGCCAAAAGGGCTACTAGTACAAGGATTTGTTTGGATAATTAGCTCTAAACCTGGGTCAGGCCCCAGCAAGCCAACATTTCATGTTAATGCATCTAGTTCTATTGAGTCTTGGGTTTAATTTATAATGCTTATGTGATGTGTGAATATATGTGATTGTATTGGTTAATTGAACACAAGTAAGAATATTAGTTTATGTGGTGCTAACTGTGATTGATTTCTAAGATAAGTAAAACACTTAAGATAATTTGGGAACCTATACAATACACTGTCATAGCAGTGCGAAAGTACCTAGACCATGGGTTAAGGCTACACAAAGGGAAATCATAGACCTTGACGAATTTACTAAAGGGCAGAATAAAGGGCTAGACTAACAGAGCCCTAAAGCTTAGTGACCTGCGCAAAAGTTGGAACTAAGGGTATAAACCGACATCATGACCATCTCAGTGTGCGGAAACTTGGTTCCAGCATCCCCCCAACTGCTCCGGGTGAGACTTTGTTCCATGCTCCACGAGGTGATGCCAAAAGGGCCAGTAGTGTAGGGTTTTGTTTGGCTAACTAACGTTGAACCTAGGTCAGGCCCCACACAACCAACAAATGGTTCCATTGTCAGGACCAGAATCTGCATAAGAGATGTGTGATGTCATATCACTAGAATCCAATTAAGAAATAGGTCAAAGACTGGTTGGACATAAAGATCCATGAATTCGGGGCACAAGAGAACAAAAATCCACGACTAACAAAGGAACAGTGGTTGGATAGGTACTTACATATAGAAATCCACTAGATCTTTTTCTGTTCCTTTCCGGTTGAGTTATACGAGTGGATCATGAAGCTAACAGATAGCCAAGGAAGGTGGAGACTTCACAGTTCTATTGTCTGGGCCCTGGAGTTAGTACAGAGACTGGAAGCCTCTGAGGATAATATTGCTCGTGTTGTCAATCATTGACTCGATCGCATCATATGAGGATTTGTGATTGAATTCATGGTCGATACCTCAGTTAACTATAGTGAGGTGGAGTAATGCTTTTTGAAATGTCCGTGAAGTAAGTATTTGAAGTCTTTGAATACTTGGATTAATATGTTATTGTGCAAAAAACAGTTTATGCAGCTACCTTGATTCTTGGAGCTACGCGAAGTGGAAAGACTTACCGAAACGAAGGAAAAAAGGGTCCTGAATATAACCCACTGATCTCACTGTTGTTGGGTGATGAAGAGGGAGTAGCACAAGCTTCTCCATGAAGTGTAGTTCAATTAATAAGACAGGGATTCCCATGACTACCACCTCCACCTACACCACCTCCAAATTCACCACCATCACTTGCAACTTTCCCACACCACCTCTACCTCCACCGCAGTTCAACATGGCGAATTCAGTGAAGATGCCTTTGTTTAAAGGCTTGGGAAATGAGGACCCAGACCAATTTTGGTTCATCATGAAGGCTGTATGGGAAGCTCAGGGTGTCACAGATGATCACATGAATAAGGAAACATTGGTTAGTGCTTTGCAGGATTGTGTGCTAACCTGGTACAACAAGTACTCTAATGATAACCCAAAGCCTGGGTTGGAAGACATCCAGATCACATTGAATATAGAGTTTAGTAGGCATAAATCCAAGGCACAGTTGATTGTGGGGTTGAAGGAAATCACAATGAAACCAGGTGAGATACCTTGGTAATTGGATCAGAGGTTGAAGTGTAAAATCCATGAAGCTAATATGAACTTAACAGATGGACATCACCGCGAGTGGTTCGTGGCTTCACTCCTACCACACGTAAGGGTTGCACTATCACAACAGAATATTACAACTTAGGCAGAGGCCTTGGAGACTGAAATGAGACTGCATGAAACACTGATGCAAGATTTGAATCTGGCAGTTCACCAGATCCATGCCCAGTTGCAAAATTATTTCCTTGAAATGAAAATTTTGAAGCAGGACAGAAGAGTTCGACTGGAGGTGCACAAAGAGATATGGTGCCTGAAATGTAAAGGTCAGGGGCATGAAAAAGACCACTGCCCGGTCTTTGTGAACTATATTGCAGGAGGAGGACTGATGCCTTTGAGGCCAAAGGCCCAAGTAGGGCCGAGCGCAGGGCCTGTGTTGTGGTGTGCTATATGTCAGGTAGCAGGAAAACATGCGATGGATAACTATCATTTGCTGCAGAAGTTTGTACAAACACTGCAACAACTATTTTGCAACTTTTGCAGGTCAATAGGGCATGATGAGTGCAAATGCAGAAGCTATGAATTGACGATGCATATAACTCCTGCCCATAGGGTTCAGGTAGAAATGTGGCCCCCTGACTAGAGCGCTGGGATGGTGCAAACAGGATTTCAGGGGTGCGGATGAGGCTAAGGCGGAGGAGGATCTGGCAGAGGTTGGGGGCAATTAATCTGCTACAACTATGGAGGAGCAGGACACTATTCCCTTAAATTCACTAACCCAATGTGACCATAGTGCAAATATTGCACTCAGTTTGATCATGAGACAGAAGATTGTCCTATGCTGATAGCAAGGATATGTGACAAAGGGGTGATACCACCTCAGCTAACTTAGAACTTGGAGATGATGAGGTCTGAGCCTCGCGAAGAGGATCTGAATGTGAATATAGTGCTCTAAACTAGAATTGCAATGGGTGATGATAAGGGGAAACAACCTGAAGATAGTGCATGGGTTCACAAAGCTCCAGCGAAGGAGGCTGAGTTTGATTTGGAGCGCGCACGTGAAACGTTCATGGAAGCAAAGAAGAGCTTCGTTGAGGCCTCTACCTCAGGGAGGAGGGATAAGCCTAATTAGGAAATGGATCCTTCTATGCTGATTACCTTTTTAGAGACCTGCATGAACCTACTACGTGATAGCAAGGTTGTGAAGGGATTACAAAAACTTATATATAGATGCGTTGAAAACACTCCGGGTGAACCGCACATTGTACAGAAGATTAGTAAGCATAAAAAAGGGATAGGACGAGAGATGAGACTGACCACACAGACTGGAGAATATGACATGGATCAGGTTATTTTGGATCTGGGGTAAGACGCAAATGTTCTACCAAAGTAGACTTGGGAGCGGATGGGAAGACCCGTGCTGCGGTGGTCTCTGATTCAGTTAAGCATGAAAAATTAGCATAAGATCATCCCCATGGGATGGCTGCAAGGAGTGACTATAGATATTGAAGGCATGAGCACATTGGTTGACTTCAAAGTAATAGAAATTATAGATGAAAACAACCCCTACCCTACGCTCCTTGGCATTGATTGGGCTACTGACATGAAAAGGGTAATCAACCTAAAGAAGTGAAAGATCATATTTGAGAAGAAATCGCTCCACATAATAGTACCCCTAAATCCTGCTGAAGGATCACGCTATAATGAACCATTCCACGATTATGAAAGTGATGATGATTTGGAATGCATATATAAGATAACAGTGTAAGACCAAGATTGGGTGAACCCAACAGCGGATGGATGAATTAGATGGGATCTCGAGAGTTCCTAAACCTCAGACTCTAATGAAGAATTACAGCACTGACAGAATCATCTACATGAAGTAACTACGTTGAGCTATAACATGATGACCTAGTCGCTACGCTGTGTATCGTCAGAGGTATAAAATATGCCCACTTACGATGGCATGAATGATGTAGATGTATTTTTGGATGCGTTTGAGAGGGAGGTACAGGAAAAGCAGCACTTCCAGGATTTGGACTCGGCACTGCGTGCTATGCCTGTGAGATGGTGGGGTATGCACAAGGGTAGTTTTGACGATTTGCGTGAGTGTAGGAGGATGATGAGAATAGGCTTTGGGAAGCCAAAGGTACAAATGACAGAAAAATATGATGGGAAGGATGATCTGCATGCACACTTGGCCAAATGGGCTAAGGCTTATGGAGTGGAGCCCTAACATGAATGGGTGCACTTGTTTTGTCACACCTTGGATGTCATCCCAATGAACTGGTACTTGGAAACAGAGTTCCACCATGGTACAGGTGAATGGGATATTCTGCGTGAAGGATTCATAATGACGTTCAGCTCTGAAGACAAGTTTGACTACATTGACGAAGCGCTACAAGAAGTTAAAGCAACAATCTTTAGGATATCACAGGATCCTTTGGATCTAATTCAACCCGATTGGACTACTCAGCTGAGCCACATGCTGGAATGCTATAACGTGAATGCTAAAGAATAAGATGTGGATCCATGAAAAATTAATATCCCTGAAATAGAGGGTGACCACGAGGTCGAGGGACTGCGAATGAGAATCCTGATATAACTGCACCACTGAAAACAAAACAGGTAAATATTGGTACGGAGGTGGAGCCCAAATCACAAAGATTGGAGATTACTGGGATGACGTAGTGGTAGATAAGGTTGCTGAATTGCTCCACAACTACCAAGATTTGTTCCCTACCAAGTTTACGGAACTAAAAGGGATAATAGGAGAGATGGGAACTACGAAGATCACATTAAAACCCGACGTGAAGCCGGTTCAGCAAAGACCTTACTGTCTCAATCCAAAGTATAAGGAGAAGGTATGCTTAGAGCTAGATAAGATGCTCATAGCATGCATCATTGAGCCCGTAGAAAAATCTGATTGGATGAGCCCAATGGTGGTATAGGAAAATAAGCAGAAGGATGAAATAAGGATATGTGTAGATCTCAAAAAGTTGAATGACGCTTGTGTACATGATCCTTTCCTGAATCTGTTCACTGATGAGGTATTGGATAATGTAGGTGGCTAGGAAGCGTATTCCTTCACTGATGGGTTCTCTAGGTACCATTAGATCAAAATCGTGCCTAAAGATATAAGCAAGGCAACCTTCGTGACTGAGTGGGGATATTTTCAGTACACTGTAATGCCTTTTGGATTAAATAATGCGCCTATGATTTTTTTGAACGTAGTCATTGATGCATTCAAAGAATTCATTTGTAAGTTTCTGGAGGTGTACTTTGATGATTGGACTGTGCTTGGGTTGGTAAAATGCCATGTATCAAGTTTGCACCTAATGCTAGATACTTGTCGAAGGTACCAGATAGCATTCAATTGGAAGAAATGGTTGTTTTGTGTTCCTTTTGGGACTCTACTGGGTCATGTGGTTTGTATATAGGGACTGATGGTAGATCCTACGAAGATCACATTGATACTTAATTTGGAGGTGCCGAGGAGTGTGAAACAGTTGTGTGCATCCTTAGGACATACTGGGCATTACAAGAAGTTTATCAAGGGCTATGCCCAGATCACTGTGCCTATGGAGAAGTTGTTGAAAAAGGATGTCACATTCTATTGGAATGAGGACTATAAGAAAAGATTAGATGTATTGAAAGAGAAAATGGTCACCGCGCCAATTTTAGTCTTCCTAGATTGGAAGAAGGAGTTTCACGTACATGTAGATGCGTCATGTATAGTACTGGGACCAGTACTAACACAGGCTGGCAGAGGAGAGTTGGACTATACTATATAATTCATGAGCAGGAGGTTATACAAGGCTGAGAAGAACTATTCCACCACCTAGCGTGAAGGAGTAGCCATGGTATACGTGCTCAAGAAGTTTAGACACTATTTGCTGGGTGGACATTTTAAGATGTATACAGATCATTCTGCGTTGAAATACCTGGTCAATAAACCTGTGTTGGGGGAGAGAATTTGTAGCTGGTTGTTATTGTTCCAGGAGTATGATTTTGAGGTTATTGTGAAGCCTGGATGACTGAATGTAGGACCAGACCATCTGTCACACATTGAAATAGGGAAAGAGCCTACTAATTTAGAGGAGGGATTGCCTGATGCGTGGCTATTTGCAGTGTGTGTCACGGATGGTCATTTTGAAGACATCATACACTTCCTAACAACAGGAACTACCCCGAAAGGTTACACCGTCCAACATAAAAAGTAGTCAGTGGTATGTGTGATAGACTTTTCTGTCATTTCCAGGCATCTGTACAACATGGGGCCTGATGAAGTATTACGATGATATGTGCTAGAGTTTGAAAGGAGCAGTATCCTTGTGGACACTCATGGGGGCGTTGCGGGAGGCCATTATGTAGGGAGAGCGACTGCACAAAAGATTCTATGTGCGGAGTTGTGGTGGCCAACCCTCCATCAGGATTCATAAGCTTACTGCAAAGCGTATGATGTGTCTCAAAGGAATAGCAGGCCATCACAGAGGGATGAGTTGCCTCTAAAGCCACAGATGATGTTACAACCTTTTGAGAAATGGGTAATAGATTTTGTGGGACCCATTCAGCCCCAAGGAAAAAATATCGAAGCGCGGTACATTATCACCGTGACTGAGTATTTGACTCGATGGGTGGAGGCATAGCCTATGAAGGATTTAACAGGCATGACTGCTGCGAATTTCCTCTTCGAGTATGTACTGACATGATTTGGGTGTCCAAAGATGCTGATGAGCGATCACGGTACACACTTTCTAAATGAAACAATCAACGCACTCATGGAGGAATTTTAGGTATATCACCAGAAAAGCACGCCTTATCACCCATAGGCTGATGGGATAGTGGAAGCATTTAATAAGGTGTTTGAGAACACGTTGAACAAGGTTTGCAACACTCAGTGAAGTGATTGGGACCTACGCATACCTGCAGTACTATGGGCCTATCGGATGACATGCATACTTTTGACGGGATAGACTCCCTTTAGGCTTGTATATGGTATTGAAGCAGTGATGCCCATGGAATCCATTGTGCCTAGTCTACACATAGCAACACTCACAGGTATGACGGATTCCAGAGCCCTGGAAGAGAGGCTCGTGCAGCTAGCTGAGCTTGAGGAAGAGAGATTTCTAGATGGATTTCACCAACAGGTCCAAAAGCAGTGTGAAAAAGCATGGCATGATCAGCACATTAAGTTGTGCACCTTTAAGGTAAATGATCTGGTTTTGTTATATGACAGTAAGTTTGATAAATTTCAAGGGAAGTTCAGAATGCACTGGTTAGGGCCCTATGTCATTAAGGAGATTACCGATGGTGGAGCAATTCAGTTGGTTAAATTAAATGGAGATCCCTTCCCAGGAAAGGTGAATGGCAGCTGATTGAAGCCATACACTGGTGATCTGGCCAGGTGACTATATGAGGGTAACATAGTCTTAGCATTCCAGGAAGCTGAAAGCAGGTGTGGGACTATAAACTACACTGGCCGGGTCGGGGAACTACACGATTGGAGGATTGTAAGGAGCAAGGAAATGTCACAGGGTTGGCAACAACGCGAAGGGAGATACGCTACCCAGGGAGAAATCATGCAGGTAAACTGGAAAGTGACCGTTAAAGTCCCTTATCATGATTTGGCAGAAGAAATGTGGCGAAATGGAGCGGGCGGTCAGCATTTAAGATGAACTTTATGGGTAAGATCCCTGGAAATATGTCACCAATCCAACATTAATGAATCGAATGTGGGCATAATGGTCAAATTTGAATTCAAAATGCCCTATAAATTACAGGTGGCTCGCAACGAAAAACACTTGGCATTTTGAGAATTGAGTTGTTGAGCTCTTAGGTGCACATGAACTACGAGAACTTCAAAGATTTTCTAGCCAATTCAGTATTTAAGATGTTGCCAAAGGAGACACAGGAGTTATTTCATAACATCATGTCAACACCTGTAGAAGCTATGGACACTGAAGCAGTGAGAGTCGAGGGGGTTGTGCCAGAATTTGTTAGGGAGGTAGAGGAAGATTATCCAGAGGTTGCTAAGGTATTAGTTGGAGTTTCCAAATCACCATAGACGCCTAGACCGAAGCCGGCCCCAACCAAGGAGAGTGTGAAGGAGAAAAATGGTAAGTAGGTGGCGATACTGGTGCACATGTTGCCGAGAAGAAACCCACTGAAGGATAAGCCCACCACATAGGAAAAGGGTAAAGCCATTAACCTGGAGCTAGAGGAGGAAGAAATTGAAGACATCCTGATGGATGATGAGGACTTGGGGGTAGATGTGGAGGAAGTTTAAGTCCAGGGTGCTGACACTATCACTAAGTTTCCCAAGTGCATCCCTTTGCAAAGGTGCTAAAGGACATTGATGAGTGCAAGGACCCCTTGCAAATGCCTCTGCTGTCGGATGAGATTTTCTCTGAAGGACCATGCTTAGGGTGGGTTACTCTGTTAAAACTGGAATATTGGGACATAGTTGAACATGGAAAGTCTAACACTTAGCTACAGAGTAGCTAATGCACTGCAATATTGACACAACCATCGAGATGATTGCACTGGAACTGCAAAAGTGGCTCAGAGAAGTAGACAAGGCAGGTCTGCTTAACTGGCTATGGGTGCCACACTACAACTGCACCCCCATTATAGTATTGGTCATCAAGTAGCTATTATGCTTGGTGCATGATGGGTTTCTATGGCTGGAGGAGCCAATACCCATCACTGACAGATCGATCCATAGGATCACATGGCTGCTCTACACAGGAGAGAAACTGGCCATGATATTTTGCATAAAAGGTGGTGAGTAGGCCCTCATGGAGGCCATGAAGGAGAAATTTAAGCTTGTGAAGAAGCTGCAAGGGTATGCCATATCAAGTATCAGTGACCCTGCAGTTAAGGTGGCCATGCAGATTTTGGTAGGAAAGGTCATGAGGAAGTGTCACACAGATGAAGTGTCGACACCAGTCGGTGTTCTTGCAGTCCAATGTGCCGAAGGAGTCTAGTTCAAATGGGCCACTATCTCTGTAGGGAGTTCCTTGTGAACTACCATGAAGCACAGCAACTCAGCAAGACCTTATGTTATGCATGGCTCTTGCTGTCTATTATGTTGATAGCCTGGGAGCTATCGGAGGATAGTCAATTCCCCTCGGTCATGCCAGACCTACCAGAAGTAGCCAAGTACATTTTGCTGTGGGTGACCAATGATTCTCAACGCATCAAGGATATCAAGATCTTCTGGACCTTAATGGAAATAAACATCTGGATGGCTATAAATCGTAAACTGTGGATGTCACTTACTGTGTTTGCCAACTTACAAGGGTACGCAGAGTTGAAGGTAGACTTTCACCATGTGTCAATCAAGGCGGGGAAGGACCTTGCGTAGACCTGGTATGACTTGCCTTACTTGGCAACAAATGATGCAATTTATGCAGTACTTGATCGTTGGCTGGCAGAGTGGTGCACTACCTCAGACTTGGTGGTTGGGGTGAGCAAGTCTGTCGCGTAGCACAAAAAGGAGGAGGCCAAGATCGAGATGGCATAGCTGAACGAGAAGAGGAAGGAAGTGGCTATTGACAAGGCCCAAGCGGAGTGCAATGCTACCCAGCAAACAGAAAAACAGACAGGTGAAACAGAGCATGGCTCTGACAAAGGCACGAGGTCACCTTCGCCTGACACCAAGGAAGAAACATATGAGAAAATAGAGCACCATGGCGTGGACCTATAGGCAATGTTGGCCCACATCAAGCATCCAAGGGAACAAGAGAAAGGAGGGTCGAGGAATAAATCCAAGGCCACTAAGACGTTACTAGACCCAATCACCCTCACAAAGGGTCATTTGGATGACATCGGAGACACGGTGTAGGAGTCACTATGGAGGAACTACAACAGTTTGAACAGTAGTAGCAACTACTATTGGTGGCCCTCTAGATAGGTCTGCAAGAGTTATAGACCCGTGCATCACAAGCTGACATGTTGTCCACCAGCCTCACTATCGGCATTTTAGAATCTACCAAGATGTTGCTTGCGAACGTATCCAGCACGATAGTGCTGCCAGATGGAGCACTGACCACAAAGAATGAAGCTAATGGGCCCAATGTCAGTGCCCTCAAGGGAGTGGGGTTGAACTTGGCAACGCTCCCTGGCGAGGAGCTCCACCTATTTTAGGATGGAGTGATCGCAGAGATGAGGGCATGCAAACACTGTGCTTTATAGGTGATCAGTGAGCAGAGGATTAATAATTAATAGATGGCCCTACAGAGAGACTCTACCATCACCATCGTGGCTGAGGTAACCAACCGAAACAAGCATATAGTTTAGGTCGTGGAGGAAGCATTCTGAATGGTCCTGGAGTTGGCCATTCCTGAGGAAGAACCCTTTGAGGTGTGCACTCACAAGATTGCTACAGTGGTGTGCAACGCTCAGACAAAGATGGCAAGGGTTTAGTTGGAGCTGAACCTACAAATTGCAGATCTATAGTTGAAGGCCCAGCCTTCAACTCTGCTAGAAGTAAAGGAGAAACAAGCAACCGTTGTTAGAGAGGCGATAGCAGTGGTAGACAGTGTAGTAGCAGACTACACAGAACTTTTTGAACAGTCGTTCGAGGTCCCGACGAGCTTATAGGAGGACCCTAATGTAGAGTGGCTGGAGATAGAAGCACGCGAACTGTAGCAGTGCTATGACAAATTAAAAGGTACAGCGCAAACCGTCGCTCTAACGCAGAGACTAGCGAAGCTGTAGGAGGAAAAACAACTAAAAGAATAGGTAGATGCAACGCAGCACAAAGAGGCAGTGCTGAAGGCATGCTTGAAGCCCTGGTTGGATGAGGCTTATTCGGTTATGACCTCTATTGAAGGAAAGCTTGCGAATCTGCAAGAGACTTAGCAGAATCTTTAGGCCAATAGTTTAGGACTGGCGACCGAGTAGTTGGTTGAAGAAGCAAAGCAAGCAGCCGCACAGTGCACTGCCAATTTTTCGGTCATACAAGTTGAGCTAGGAGGTCTTCGCGCCAAGATCTCCGTGCCCACAGAGTGACTCAAGGCCGAGTCACCATGTTTGTGTCAGGGGCCTGTTGGGAATGGGATCCCCCAAGGATAGTTTTGGGGCTAAAATCCCACGTTTTGGGTCAATTTTGTAATAAAGTTGTAAAATATCCACACTTTGTGGTCATGGATCACGAAGGTGTCATGAGTCATAAAGGATTGTCCACCCTTATTTCGGAAAGTATAAAGTTGGCTGTAAAGATCCACCCATGGTCCGTGGACCATGGGATTGTATAAAAAGGATCTATGTAAGTAAGCTCTAAGAAGTCTTAAGTCTAACAAGTGAAGAGTCTTGGTAGAGAAGTCTAAGTGTTTCGGGTCATAGTGTAGGTAGAGGCTTTGCAACTGAGTGCGCAGAGGCCTAAATGGAAGTCCACAGCTGAGTGCGTGGACCCCTGCAGCTGTGTGTGAAAGGTGGATAGAGTTGGTATCAACTAAAGATATCAATAAAGAGATGTATTCTACAAATTGTGTGTATTTATTTCCTGTTAATGCATCTGGTTATATTGCATCTTGGGTTTAATTTACAATGTTTATGTGATGCGTGAATATATGTGATTGTATCGGTTAATTGACCACAAGTAAGAATATCATTTTATGTGGCACTAATTTTGATTGATTAGTAAGATAAGTAAAAAACTTAAGATAACTTGTGAACCTATACAATTGATCTAAAATGATCATATGTTAAAACTGAAGTAGAATTGATTATGCCAATAGTAAAATGAATGTTAACTTAAAGTGTTGAAACTGTGAGAACTGCTTGAGAAGAAAGACTTTACGACACATGATAATCATAAGAAAGATGCAAAACATAAGTGACAACAACAAATACACAGCGATACGATATAGAAATATTGATTACGAAGTTCATCCCTGATAGACTACGTCTCTAGGTCTGCTTTCAAGATGGGCGATTGCTTTATTAGGATTGAATCCGAGAAGGTCGACTACACAGAAAATTGACCAAACTGAATGTGCATTTAGGCACCTTTGGTCATTGTCATAAGAAATCTCTTTAAACTAACTTTCCAACACCTATCACGGTTCCCAATTCTGAGTCTGGATGCTCCTATTAAACTAAAAACAAAATAGCCTATATCCTCCAGAACCTGCACATAAAACTCAAAACCACTCTAATGTCCTCTTCATTAACAAAACTTCCTTTACAACCCACCATATCATTCAAACTCCCTCTTGCAGATTTTAGTGATGAACTAGCTGAAATTACGGTTTTTGGAGTTAAGGTCTTGTCACATTGTGACACTTAAAGATTAGTTACATGGTGGTTTGCATTAAAATAGCCCAAAACGTAATTAAAAAACCCAAAATAAACAATATAAAAAATATATCCACTGGTGGTTTAACTGACTGCGTAGAGTTGGTTGACTGCCCATGTGAATAGGCTGCGTTCAACCATAGGTGAACACCTCTCCGGCGGTTTCGGTGTAACACCTCGTGGACAACTGTCTGCGGTTTTCCCTGTTCACATGCTAACTGAAACTCCTATAGCTCTGATGGTTAGTCTAAGCTATAACTCCCGACTGTTAACACTACATCTGGTCAGATGTGTTATAACCCCGATAGTTATATAATCTCCACTGCGGTTAAGCTCTGACATCTCCATTGCGGTCTATCCATAGCCTTGTTCATATGCCTTCTCCGCACAGTTTAGTACCACGGTTAATTCCTCATGGTTTAGGACTGTTTTATGACTTTTACAATGCTTTTTAATGTGTAATGTTTTGTATTTCTTTTTACAAAGGCCGAGGGTTGTTTGTATGCTAGGGTTAATTTATTGTAATGTTTATCCAATAGGTTTTCAATAAATTTTGTAATGGTTTTATAATATGGTTTGTTTTGTAATAGTCTGAGAAGGTTAGGTCTTTAGGGTTATGTTTTTTAGACATAGGTTTGATGTTTTCCACCATAGCTTTTGGGGCTAGGTTGTAGTCATAGGATTTAGCCTTTTCATAAAAAAAAACCATTTACAACCAATTGTCACAAAGTGACATTCAAACCCACATGACGACAAACCCTTATTGACAACTAAACTCTGCAAGGCGAATGACCAACCCATGTCGACAATGATATCCTAGTGGACTGATGATAGTTAGGTACAAAACCATATCAACTATTGACATCACCGAGGAACTGAAACCAACATCAGACAACCTCAACCACAAACATCACTATCAAAGCTGACGATACCAGACACTAAATGCTGACGAAGAAACTGAACCTGTGCAACTGATATGATGAGACCCACTTGGATCAATCCTCTCCACTTGAAAGCTTTTGGACAACAAAATTTTGACTTAAATAGATAGTCGATGAGGGTAGAGCTCCCTCACTCTCCACATGGCCTTGATGATGTACCAATATATTCGATCAACCACCTGAAAGTGATGACCCTGATGATGCCGACCATGGCACATTTTTATTCGGTGACCTGTTCCATCCGTCTGCAGTATGAACAACTTGTGAAGATGGTTAAACAACCTGTTATGAACATGGCAATTGACTTCTTCCCACGAAATACCATGAGTTAGTGATTCATAATCATCTTTGAAAACAGTCTCTATAGGATATTGTTCAATACCATCGACATGTATTAACAATCTTTATCGCGGAAAGATAGGGACAATCAAAGACATTTTTGACATCAAACTAGCTACTTGACTTTATATACTTTCTTGATTCCTGGTTATAAGTGAACTTGATGCAATAAACCCATCAAACTATAATATAAAAACTACTGCAACTTAGTTTTATTTTGAAATTATTGAAGTGGTTGTTGATTTGTTTGAATCATTGTTTCCTTATTCATTAAATGACGTTTCCATTGATTAGCGCTTTCCCCTGATGCATTAGTTTCCCTTAGATGTATTGGATACTTTTACACTGCTTTAGAAAAGGCTTTGATATGAAAACAAAAGGGCTTCCTCTCCACTTGAAAAGAGGCTTCCAAACTATTTGAAACATGAAATTATGACACAACACAAGAGAAATTTAACATCAAATTTCCCCAATAATGACCTGCATCCCTGTAATTGATAATTTCCAAACTTGGACTGAATTGATTCATTCTGACATTAGGAAGAGGAGCTTTAGGCATCAACTATAATTCATGTTTTATTCCCTGCTTATGAGTAAGATGTTTGGTTTCTTTACATAGAACTAGAAAATTTTCTACCTCTTTGATCAAACTATCTTTATGCTGAGACTCATAACCTGAACAAACATCATGTTGATTCTTATGTTGTTCCTTTACACACATGATTATAAATCTCTTATTTGAACTTATTAATCACTTCATCTGATTAGAAACAACTAAATTCAAGTGATTTTTACTTTGATGTGTCCTGACAATAAATTCAACCACATCTTTCTTAAGGCGATATTTATTCTCTCTCCTGTAAAATATTGCATCACGATCATAAAGATAATCACTTCCTAAGACAACTCCACATATGTCTGCTAGAACCACATCTAATTCCACTTTATCAATTAATTAGCTATAATGGAAAATATTAATCGAAATTGTTTTGTGACATTTATTTGAGTTGATTTATTTATCCATCCTAACGGGTAAGGTATTGGATGATTCCATGTCTCTAAAACCAAATTCCTAACTAAATATTCAGATATTAAATTGGCCTGTGATCCACTGTGAAACATTGTATCTATCTTTGCATGCCTATAAGTTATCCTTATGTTAAATAATTCAACTCTTTTATCCTCTTTTGAAGGATTTATGTCTGATGAAGATGCAATAACATTCGAACTTCAACCAGTGTCAGAAGTTTTACCTGTTAAAACTATGGAAGTTATCCTCCTTTCATCACCTGAATTGGAACCTAGATCTTGCTAGACTACTGCAATTTCCTTCTTTTCATCATTCTCTTTAAGGAAGTTTTTGGGATTAAATTCTGGATGAAGTTTCCAACACTTAGATTTATCATGACTGATTCTCTGAAAATGAAAACAATTAGGTCTTTCATTCTAAGCTATCGCTGATTTCTTTCTCTTCGAATTGTTCTTCCCTTTATTGTCATTGGAACCTTTTATTTCCAACTCTTTGGATGGTTGTGGTGAAAACTTGAATGGTCTGCCACCTGATTCAATATGTATGGCTTGACCACACACTTCATCAAAATCATCGAGATTAAACATCAATAATGTATGTTGTAAATATGAATGTAAACTGCCGATGTATTTTAATAAAGTTTCACATGTATCCAGTGAAATACCAAGTGCCAATGCTTTCATTCTAAACTCCTGAGTAAACTCTTCAACACTCTTCCCTTTACCTTGCCTAAAATGCTACCAATCAATAACAACTTGCTGCATGTATCCTAAAGGATAGAATTGTTTCCTAAGAGATTTTAAAAACTTAGACCATGAAGAGATGACTTTACCTTTTCACTTTACCTCTATCTGAGTTTTACTTTCCCACCAGATTAAATTTGTTCCCCCATTCTAAGCGTAGCTAACTGAATTTTTGTATTATTGTCAGAAATGTTATGAATACGGCAATACAATTCTAACGTCTTAATCCAGTTATCTAGCTTTTCAAGATTCATTTCACCATCATAAATAGGTAACTCAAATTTTACATCAAGTTTTAAAAGAGATGTTTTCATAGGTTTCTCTTTTGTTTCAGATTCTACACTGGAAGAAGAAGAAGAAGAAGAAGAACTTGATGATGGAGATGATGGAGGTGAAGGTGGTTTATCAGCCTTGCATTTACCTTTGTCCTTCTTCGATGTCGTTGAAGAAGAAGTTGCATCTCTCGCCTTCTTATCTTTATATAGTTCTCCCAACATCTAATGCATACTGAAGAATTCTTGCTGAAACTATTCATCGCTCATCTTAGTTTCTAGCGTTTCACCTGCATCAGATCCTTTCATGGTTGGTTTATCAGCGACTCTTCGCTTTCCAATTTTTGGATTAATCTCCTCAAGGATTCCTCCTCCACGTTGTGACTTTGACCTGGTTAACATTCACTGACAAATTCTACAAACGCAACCTGCTCCAATACCAAATTATATGATCTGAAATGATCATATATTAAAACTGAAGTAGAATTGATAATGCCAATAGTGAAATGAATGTTAACTTAAAGTGTTGAAACCATGAGAACATCTTGAAAATAAATAGTTTATGACAGATGATAATCATAAGAAATATAAAAAACATAAGTGAAAGTAGGAAATACACAACTATACCAGACAACAATATTGATTATGGAGTTCATCCCTGATGGACTACGTCTCCGGGTCCACTTTCAAGATGGGCGACCGCCTTATTAGGACTGAATCCGAGAAGGTAGATTACACATCACATTGACCAAACTGAATGTGCATGCACAAAATTATGGTCATTGTCATAAGAAATCTCTCTAAACGAGCTTTCCAACACCTATCACGGTTCCCAATGATGACTCTGGATGCTCCTGTTACACTAAAAACAAAACAGCTTATATCCTCCAAAACCTACACATACAAATGAAAACCACTCTAATGTCCTCTTCATGAACAAAACTTCCTTTATACTCCTCCAGATGCATTTGAACTCCCTCTTACAGATTTTAGGGATGAACTAGCTGAAATTAGGGTTTTTGGAGTTAATGCCTTGTCACATTCTGACACTTAAAGATTAGTTACATGGTGGTTTGCATTAAAATAGCCTAAAACTTAATTAAAAAACCCAAAATAAACCATATAAAAATTGTTTCCACTGGAAATTTAACTAACTGCGTGGAGTTATTTGACTGCACATGTGAATATGCTGTGATCTAACCACAGGCAGACACCTCTTTGGCAGTTTTGACATAACACCTAGCAGGCAACTGTCTGCGGTTTTCCCTATTCACATGCTAACTAAAACTCCTATAGCTCTGATGGTTATTCTAAGCTGTAACTCCCAATCGTTAACACTACATCTGGTCACATGTGTTTTAACCCTGACGGATATACAATCTCCACTGCGGTTAAGCTCTGACATCTTTCTTGCGGTCTATCTATAGCCCTGTTGAAATGCCTTCTCCCCACAATTTAGTTCCACGATTAAGTCCTCACGGTTTAAGACTATTTTATGATTTTTACAATGTTTTTTAGTGTGTGATGTTTTTTATTTCGTTTTACAAAGGATGAGGGTTGTTTGTATGCCAGGGTTAATGTATTGTAATGTTTATCCAATAGGTTTTCAATATATTTTGTAATGGTTTTATAATATGGTTTGTTTTGTAATAGTCTGAGAAGGTTAGGGCTTTATGGTTATGTATTTTTAGACTTAGGCTTGATGTTTTCCACCATAGCACTTATGGCTAGGTTTTAGTCATAGGTTTTAACCTTTACATAATAAAAAAAAAAACCATTTACAACCAATTGTCACAAAGTGACATTCAAACACACACGATGACAAACCCTTGTCGACAACGAAACTCTTCAAGTCGGATGACTAACCCACGTCGACAAGCATATCATGGCGGATTGACAAAAACCATTTGTTGACAACCATGTACAAAACCATATCAACTATCGACATCACCAAGGAATTGAAACCAACACCGGACAACTTGAACCACAAACATCACTGTCAAAGTTGACGATACCAAACATTGAATGTTAATGACAAAAATGAACCTATGCAACTGATCTGATGAGATCCTCCTAGATCAGTAATACGTTGTCATAGCAGTGTGAGAGTACCTAGACCGTAGGTTAAGGTTGTTCGAAGGTCAATTGTACACCTTCACAGAGGTACTGAAGGGTGGAATAAAGGGCTAGACTAACAGAGACATAAAACTTAGTGACTTGAGCGAAATTAGGAACACAGGGTATAAACTAACATCACGACCATCTCATGGTGCGGAAACTTGGTTCCAGCATCCCCCCATACTACTTCTGGTGAGACTTTGGTCTACACTCCATGGGCTGATGCCGAAAGGGCTAGTAGTGTAGGGATTTGTTTGGCTAACTAATGTTGAACCTGGGTCAGGCCCCACACAGCCAACAAGCTACTATGTTTAACGATGTCGGAACATGTCTCTAGCCTAGACCTCTAAATGTTATGCATTAAGTTACAATGCTCCATTAGGTTAATTGAGATAAATTTTAGTTGATCTTGTTTAGAAGTTTTCCTTTCAGGTTCACCCCGTGATGTTTCTGAAACTCCTAGAATGAAACTATGACAAGAAACATTATTTTCATTTGATTTAAACAATGAAAATGATAATTAGAAAGGGATAGAGCAATCAGAATCTCTAAACAAAGATCATAGAGCACATCTAATGCAACTTTCCCTATACCATTCCTACAATCACACACAAACTTCTAAACGTGTTATGCATTTTTTTTTCATGCCTTTAATGTTTAGATGAACACAAAGAAACTAAATGCACAAATGAACAATCAACGATTTTCTCAAGAAACAAAGACTTTACAACAGTTTCCTTTTCAAAGAAATGAAGACTTTACGACAATTATTTTTCAGAAAAGTAAAGACTAATCGATGTAAGGTAAATTTGACAATGAATTGATAATGATAAATAAAACTCTTAAGAAACACTAAACAATCAAGGTCAAAGTAGGGCTAGGAGAAAAAATGCAAACTGATTTCAAAGCAATAGTAAACATTGATCAGAAGAAAATTTGGAAAAAAATCAAGGAAAATATGGGTTTTTTGGCTTAACAGGGATTAGTGTAGCCCTAAGTGGGAGAAAATGCATTTCAGAGCACTGTCTCTAAGCTAAGGCTACTCTGCAGCGCACTATGTCAATACCAACACTGCGTTGGTGCCAAAGAGCCCAATCAGGAGACATTTAAGCACACTTTTTGACCAAAAAACACTTCAAGATGACTGAAAAGAGATCAATGAAGTCACGTAAAGTCTATTAGGATGTAATATGACAAGGGTAAAATACTAGGAATGTTGGTTGTTCCACAGTGGATTTGACAATTTGTTATACGAAATTTATACCTACGGATAAGTACATCTTCCCTAAGTGGGTAGTTACAGTTAGAACAATAGAAGTAAAGATGTTTAACTTTTTACTACAATAGATAGAGAAGAGGAAAGAACCTACTTGTGATCTTTCTCTTCCTTTGATCTCCTATGAATTGCTCCTATCACTCCCACTCAAACTGAATTCGCTCAATTGGTACCTATCAACAAAAATAGAAGATAACAACAATCAAATAATATGATCTATCTACTATAAACAAATGGAATCGAAAAAATTTGAACATGCATTCATCATAGATATAGACAAGAATATGGGAAAAGGAAAAAACAACTTTATTGATTGATAGAAGGAAGAGTTACACCCAATGTGGTTCAATCCTGTGTCACTCATCCAACTTAGTCGAAACCCTCATCACACCAGTAGCACATCAATCTAGTAGCTTAACATTACTTGACAATGATTTCAAGTCTCAAACCAATAGTATTTCACTACAATATCCAAATTCCAGCCCTTGATCAATATGATTAGTGGTCAATTTATAGGGAAATGCAAATATTTTTGTCGGAAATAGGGTATTGAATGGTTTTCCATAATTGGAGTTAGTTTCCATAGAGAAAGGGATGAGAGGATAGAGGGTTAATTGATCCATAGACTATCCAAAAAAAAACTCATAGGATGAGATAAGAGCTAGGCATCCTTCTAGAATGCTCTAGAATCAAAGAAATTTCCCAAAATCCTATGCCAATTTCGCTCATTCTCACCTAGAGCAGGTATAAGTGAGCTTAAGTGAACTGCGACGCAGGTCTGAATGGGCCTACCTACTCTGTAGTGTAGTTTCCCCTAACCAAGGTTGCGCTGGTGTCCCAAGGGGCATTTCAACAGGGTTTCAAGCTAGGAAACTTTCATGGATGAAATAATTCAATTTGATGACTTGTCTAGGGCATGTAGAAACTGAATTAGGGTTTGATGAGCTCTAGTTGTACTGATCTATGGGAGTGATTTGCATTAATAGACATGTAACGGAACTACAATAGAGAACCCTTTACCAACATCTATGAGTAGAAGAGGCATTCCCCCTCATCTAGATCTTCAGGCTCAATATTTTGGACCATGGTGGTGGCCACGGTGGCCCTGGGCTCTACATCAATGATCTACTTCCCTTAGTCAGTTCCTTATCAAGTTTTTATTCAGAGTCAGAACCTACATCTAATTCGGAAGCCTTCAGCTCGGACACCAGTGATTTCTTAACCCAACACTCACTTTTATTGTGAGTGGAGCTCTTATGGAACTCACACCATTTTCCTATGTCCTTCTTTGTCTTTAGGGTGTTGTTCTTTGCTTGAAGCTTTGTCAAGTTGTCCTGGATAGCATCGCCTTGGCTTGGTCCTCTGTTCTATGGTTTGTGGGCACCTTTTCCACGCTTTTCATTTTTAGATCTAAAGTCCCGCTTCTTCTGTTTAAACTTCTGCTCAAGCTTGACAACATACCGATACACCATGCCAAGAGAGGGAATGTCTAGGAACTCCATCTCATCTTGGATGTACTTGTTTAGAAAACTGCGGTACTTGAGCACCAAATGTTATTCAGTATCCTTGATACTTAGCTTCATGCAAAGGGTATGGAAAGTATTTGTGAACTCTGGCACATCTTGGTCCCTGCCCTGTCGTAGCATTGTCCACTATATGTATTTGTCTTCATAGCTCCCGAAAGGGTAATATTGTTCCTTGATGGCTTCTTGAAAAGAATTCCCAGTGGCTCGGCTGAAAACAATGATGGTTCACTCTCATCCTTTTGTTTACAGTAGGTTTATGAGCAATCCTTGATGTGTGGGGCAACTTTAAAAGGTGAAAAAGTAATCTTTTCCCAATCGGAAAAGCCATCAACTAAAAAATATCCTTCCAATAGATATAACCATTTATCTATGGTGTTTTCATCTATGATTCCTTCGAATACGGGAATATTGAAGTTAAGTTGTACCTTAAAAGGAGTGGCACCTCTAGAGTGGTTGCTGGATGGAGATGCACTATCTATGGGTTGTCGTCGAAGGATCTAGGCAAAGTTATCCATCATTGCGCCCCTCTGTCACTCGAGGGCTTCCTAGAGAAACATTATGAAAGTTTGTCTTACCCCCTCCTCTTTATTTTATTCTGCCATGATAGCTCATTGGGTTTTAAGAGGCTAATCTTGCAATGGTTCAACCAGATCAAGCCCTTACTCCTTATACCCTAACATCATTAGGGACATGCAAATAAAAACAGAGAAAGAGCATGCCACTCTGATACCATTGATCTAAAGTTAAATAGGAATTCAACAAATTGCAAATATAATCATAAACAGAGAGATGCAGTAGAAAAACACTTCATTTCATTCATAGAAATACTGAATTATGCTTACAAACATAATGGAAATAAGATAGCTCGGGTGATGGTAGCTTATCTATCAGAAGAAGTGTGGCAGATACATGCCTATGAACTGTGGTACAATGAGGCTCAAGGGCCTGTTTATTATTGGAAAACAAGAGAAAAACCTAAAAAACCAAAAACCTAACCCCGGGAGATGTAACACCGAGAGTTTATTGGCCAACTTGGGGTTAGTTGGGCATCCAACTTCTCAGGGTCATAAATTTTTCATATTATCTATGTTTGGTGCATATGATACTTTGTTGGAAATGTCTCTCTTAGTACTATATGTTTCGTTTTTGTCCCCTACTCATAGCTAAGGGCCTACTACAAACGCCAAAAAACGCAGTTTAGGGGTTCAAAACTGCTTCGGAAGTTCAGGACCCAAAAAAGTGCTAAAAATAGTAAATGCTGAAATGAAAAGCAAACAGATGAAAATAACTAGGGTGTCTAGGTGGAATAGGTAGGTGGCCACCAATATTGACCTATCTCATCCTTCCTCCTTTAGGAAGAAATGGACCACATTTCGTGTAGAGCCTCCATGAGGTGAGGAAATTTTTGTTGAACCTAGTCCATGGTGAACCACTTGCACTAGTGAAGGAGTTGGCCTTCTTTGACAACTTGATATAGTTGTATCCTCTATTGGTGAGTATTATTGATCTGTGTATCCATGATCTGATCAGTTGTGGCCTCTTCAATGCAGTCTGGGTTGAGCTTTGTTGGTGTGAAATGTTCTGCAATGTCAGATGTGTCTAACAATGGTGGAAAGTATGGCTGAAGGTGATCTACATTCAACACTATGTATAGAACAAGGAATAGTGGGATGCTAAGCTCGAAGGAATTGTCAATGATGGCCTTGGTGATGGTGTATGGCCCATATTAAAGTGGGTGAAGCTTGTGGTGGGGTTTAGCAAGGCGCTCCTTCTGCAAATGTAGCTAAACTTTGTCACCCACATGGAACTTATGGGGCGCTCGATGTTGAACATGGAGCTACTTGTACTTAGCATTGGCTCACTCAAATATAATGTGGACCTACTAGTGGATGTGTTGAATACACTTAACGAAGATGTTTTCACTTTCAACTCTAGACTGAACATGAGTCGAATCTACCTGAGTGGTTGCAAATGGTATGGCCACATTGATGGGGAATAATGGCTAAAATCCCATCCCTAACTGAAAGGGGTTGTGGCCTGTTGAGCTATGGAGAGATATGTTGTAGTTGGTTCGAAAACAAGGGAGACTTTCATACCACATGTGTGTATGTTTTGAGTTGTACATGAACAGAATGTGTAGGATCATCATATTGACAACCTCTGTTTGGCCATCAGTTTGGGCATGTAAAGTCATGTACTTAGTAAATTTTGTATCGAGCATAGAACAGAGACTTGAAAAAAATGAACTCAATAATCTTCTATCTCGATCTAAGATAATGGACTATGGGATCTGAAAGTGTATCCATACTCGCTCATGGAAGAGCTTAGCAGTGCCCTCTTCTGTGATAGTCTTCTTGCAGGGCCCCATGATGGCCATCTTAGAGATCTGTCGAGGACCACGAAAATGAAATTGTTTCCATTCTTAGTAGAAGGAAGGCTCAACATGTAATCCATGTAGGCAGATTCCCGAGGCTAGCTAGAAGTAGGTATAGGAGTATATAGGCCTTGCTTCTTGATGGTTGGTTTAGCAATGGTGCAGGTGATGCGGGATCTAATGTAATTCCCAACATCCTGACGAAGTTTCAGCCAATAAAAATACTTCTACAATACCACCATTGTCTTCTCTACTCTGAAATGTCGAACGACTTGACTGTAGTGTGCCTCCCAAATCATCTTGGTAGGTTCACTTAAAGGAACATGGATGTGTCCCAAGTGGCATAACAGTGCATCCTGAAGATGAAAATTTGGAACTTGTTTCCCTTATAGGAGTGTTGGTATATGCTGCCAAATCCTGGATCCCTCTTGTAAAGATGCCGCCACCCCGATCTCTCATGCCCACAGAAGCGAGCATAGTGATCAACGCCATGATTGGTGGTCAGCTGAGGTAATCAACAACATTATTGGTGTTTCACTTCTTATACTTAATATTCAAATGGAACTGTTGCAAATAGGTGGACCATTTCTGATGGTTATCGTTCTGTAACTTGCCTTGTGTTTGTATGAACTATAGTGATCGATGGTCTGTGTGGATGAACATTTCCTTCCCCAGAATGTAATGTTTCCATTGATGGTAGGCCTGCACAATGGAATACATTTCTTTTTCATAAGTGGGGTAATTTTGGACTGTGTCTGAAAGTGTCTCATTGTGGTAAGCCACTAGATGCCCATGTTGAGTAACAACTGTAGCAATAGCATAGTCAGAGGAATTTGTCTCAATCGAAAATGGTTATTGTAGGTCTAGTAATGTGATCACTAGTGCATAATAGAGACAATTCTAAAATGCAGTTTAGGGTTTCAAAACTGCTCCGGAAGTTCAGGACCCAAAAAAGTTTAAAAATAGTAAATGCTGAAATGAAAAAGGAAAGAGATGAAAATAATTGGTGGGCCTAGGTGGAATAGGTTGGTGGCCACCAATATCAACCTATCTCATTCTTACCCCTTTACGAAGCAATGGACCACATTACATGTAGAGCCTCCATGAGGTGAGGAAATTTCTGTTGAACCTAGTGGTGAACCACTTGCAGTGGTCAAGGAGTTGGCCTGCTTTGACAACGCGATATAGATCTATCCTCTATTGGTGAGTATTATTGATATATGCATCCATAACCTAATAATTTGTGGCCTCTTCAATGCAGTTTGGGTTGACCTCTATTGGTGTGAAATGTTCTGCAATGTCAGTTGTGTCCAACAATGGTGGAAAGTATGGCTGAAGGTGATCTCCATTCAACACTATGTGCACACCAAAAAACAGTGGGATGTTGATCTCGAAGGAATTATCATGGATGGCCTTGGTGATGGTGTATGGCCCATATCGAAGTGGGAAAATCTTGCGGTGGGGTTCAGCAAGGCGCTCCTTCTGCAAGTGTAGCAAAACATTGTCACCCACATGGAACTTGTGGGGTGCTCAATGCTGAATACGATGCTACTTATTCTTAGCATTCTCCAATATAACGTGGACCTACTGGTGGATGTGTTGAATACACTCAATGAAGATGTTTATTCTTTCAACTTCAGACTGAGCATTAGCCGAATCTACTTGAGTGGTTGTAAATGGTATGGCCACATCGATGGAGAATATTGGCTGAAATCCCATCCCTACCTGAAAGGGGTTGTGGCTTGTTGAGTTGTGGAGAGCTCTATTGTAGTTGGGTTGAAAACAAGGGAGAATTTCATACCATGTTTGTGTATGTTTCGAGTTGTACATGCGTAGAATGTGTACGATCATAATATTGACATCCTCTGTTTGGCCATCAGTTTGGGCATGGAAAGTCATGGACTTAGTAAGTTTTGTATCCAGCATTGACTAGAGACTTGAACAAAATTAAATCAGTAATCTGCTATCTTGATTTGAGACAATGGACTATGGGATACCAAAGTGTATCCATACTCACACAAAGAAGAGCCTAGCAGTGGCCTCTTCTATGATAGTCTTCTTGCAGGGCCCCATGATGGCCATCTTAGAGAATCTGTCGACAATGACGAAAACGCAATCATTTCCATTCTTAGTAGAAGGAAGGCTGAACATGTAATCCATGGAGACATATTCCCAAGGCTAGCTAGGAGTAGGTATAGGAGTATACATGCCTTGCTTCTTGATGGTTGGTTTAGCAATGGCACAGGTGGTGCAGTATCTAATGTAATTCCCAACATCTTGACAAAGTTTCGGCCAATAAAAATAGTTCAACAATACCACCATTGTCTTCTCTACTCTGAAATGTTGAATGACCCAATTGTAGTGTGCCTCCCAAATAATCTTGGCACGTTCACTTGAAGGAATATAGATGTGTCCCAAGTGGCATAATAATGCATCTTGAAGATGAAAATTTGGAACTTGTTTCCCTTGTAGGAGTGTCTGGTATATGTTGCCAAATTCTGGATCGCTCTTGTAAAGATGTGGCCACCACGATCTCTCATGGGCATAGGAGCGAGCACAGTGATCACCTCCATGACTGATGGTCAGATGAGGTAATGAACAACATTATTGGTGTTTCCCTTCTTATACTTAATATTCAAATGGAACTGTTGCAAATAGGCTGACCATTTCTGATGGCAATCATTTTGAAACTTGCCTTGTGTCTGTATGAACTGTAGAGGTTGGTGGTTTGTGTGGATGAACATTTCCTTCCCAAGAATGTAATGTTTCCATTGATGGTAGGCCTACACAATGGAATACATTTCTTTTCTATTAGGGGTACTTTTGGACTGTGTTTGAAAGTGTCTCATTGTGGTAAGCAATTGGATACCCATGTTGAGTAAAAACCACACCAATAGCATATTCAGAGGCATCTGTCTCAATCGCAAATGGTTATTACATGTCTGGTAATGTGATCACTGGTGCATAATAGAGCTAATTATTCAACTCAGAGAATTCTTGTTTTTAGGTTTTTGACCAAAAAAAATTATTTCGCTCCACCCTTGGTGACTTGACTTAAAGGCCAAGTGATATGAGAGAACCCCAACACAAACCTATTGTAGAAATTGGCAAGACCCAAAATGCTGTAGAGCTCTGTTAGAGTAGTTGGGGCTAGCCAATCCCAAATAATTTGTATCTTGGATGGGTCCCCATTTACACCCTGATCATCAATGATGTACCCCATATATTGAACGTAGGTCAGGCCAAAGGTTCATTTGTCCAAGTTAGCACACATCTTGTTTTGGCACAGGGTTTGAAGGACCATTCGAATATCATGGAGGTGATCTTCACAACTTTGGTTGAAGATCAAGATGTCATATAAATACACCACCATAGATTAATTAGTGAAGGGTCGCAATATGTCATCCATCAGTCTCATGGAGGTTGCAGGGGCATTCGTTAATCAGAACGGTATGGCCAACCATTTGAAAAGGCCCTCCTTGGATTTGAAGGCAGTCTTCCACACATCAGAGGGTTCAATAGGAACCTCGTGATAACATGACTTCAAGTCAATTGTGGTGAAATATTTGGCTCCCTTGATCTATTATAGAAGGTCATGAATGCACGGGATTGGGTACCTATTATGGATAGTGATCTTGTTCAGTGCCTGATAGCCAATACAGAGCCTCCAGGTCCCATCCTTCTTCTGTACTAATACAATCGGGCTCCCACAAGGTCATGAGCTTGTCCTGATGTGCCCTTTCTATAATAGTTCTGAAATATTGCTCCTGATATCATCATTCTCCATAACAAAGCATCGATAGATTAGTCCATTGGGCGGCGACGCGCCCGAGGTCAGATCCATGGATTGCTTGACCTGACAGTGTAGAGGTATCCCTGTGGGTGACGCGAAAATATCATTTTACTCCTCTATGACCTTATCCATCTACTGTTGTTGTGCATAGCAGCCCTGCTGGGAAGCCGTGTCCACAACCTTCTTCTTGTCCTTAGGGTGAATCATATGGAAAAAGAAAATCCTGGTATGGGAAATGATCTTACTACATTACTTTGCAGTGATCAAAGAGATAGCGATAAGAGGGGCTACCTCTAATATCATGTACAACTTATTTGCCAAATTAATAGTCACAGAGTGAGGTCAAGACTCATATAAAACATGTCACTTCCAGAAGTATGGTTTTACTTACAATACATCACAAACTTCAAGAGGATCAACGTCACACAATACCTCATCCGTGAAGGGATTGATGTTGTAGGAGACAGGGCACTACTAGATGACACGAAGATCTCGTCCTTGGGGAAGCCACCCAATGCTATGGATGTGGATGTGCTATAATATTTAGGCTTCACCCACATCTGTGAGTGGAAGAGGTGTTTCCGCTCCTCTGCATCTTCAGGCTCAATATTCTGGATCTCAGTGGTGGTCACTGTGGCACTAGGCTCTGCATCAATGATATGCTTCCCTTTGTCAGTTCCCTTTTTGGGTTGTGATCCTGAGACAGAACCTGCATCTAATTTGGAAGCCTTTAGCTCAAGCAACAATAATTTCTTGGTCCGACACTCACTTGTACTGTGAGTGGAGCTCTTATAGAACTCACACCATTTTCCAATGTCCTTCTTCATCTTCGGGGTGTTGTTCTTTGCTTGTGGCTTTGGCAGAATGTCCTTGATAGCACCGCCTTAGCTTGGTCCTTTGTTCTATGGTTTGGGGGTACCTTTTCCTTGCTTTGGATTCACAGATCGAAAGTCCCGCTTCTTTTGTTTAAACTTCTTCTCAATCTTGACAGCATACCGATACACCGTGTCGAGCGAGGTAATATCTAGGAACTCCATCTCCTCTTGGATTTTCTTGTGTAGACAGCCACGGTAATCGAGCACCAAATCTTTCTCAGTATCATTGATACCCAACTTCATGCGAAAGGTATGGAAAGTATTTTTGAACTCTAGCACATCTTGGTCCCTTTCCTGCTGTAGTGTGGTCCACTTTATGTATTTGTCTTCATAGCTCCTGACAGGGTAATATTACTCCTTAATGGCATCTTGGAAAGAATTCCAAGTGGGTGCGGCTGAAAACAACGGGGGTTGACTCTCGTCCTTTTTCTCACAGTAGGTTTCCCACCAATCCTTGACATGTGGGGCTGCTTTAAGAAGTGTAAAAATAATTTTTTCCCAATTGGAAAAGTCATGAACTGAAAAATTTCCTTCCAATAGATTTAACCATTTATCTACAACATCTACATCTATCAAGCCTTTTAATATGGGAATATTGAAATTGACTTGTACCTTAAAAGGAGTGGCATCCCCAGAGTGGCTATTGGATGAAGATGCATCACCTGTGCATAGCTGTCGAAGGATCTATGAAAAATTATCCATCATCTCGTCCCTCTGTCGATCGATGGCTTCCTTGAGAAACATTTTGAAAGGACCCCCTACCCCCTCATCTTTACTTTCTTCCACCATGGGAGTTCGTCAGGTTTTGCGAGGCTGATCTTGCAATGGCTAAACCAAATCAAGCCATAACTCCTTATACCTTGACCTCGTTGGGGACATGCAAAGAAAAACAAAGAAAGAGAAGACCGCTTTGATATCATTGATCCAAACTTAAACAAGAATACAACAAATTATAGATATAATAATAAACACAAAGATGCAGCAGAAAAACACTTCATTTCATTAATAGAAAAATATTGAACAATCTTACAAATAGAATGGAAATAAGATAGCTCAGGTGATGGTAACTTATCTATGAGAAGAGATGTGGTGTCTACATGCATCTGAACTATGTTAAAATGAGGCTCCATGGCCTATTTATTATTGGAAAATATGAGAAAACCTTAAACAACCAAAACCCTAACCCCAAGAGATGTAACACCAAGAGTTTGTTGGCCCCATTGTGGTTAATTGGGCAGCTAAATTCCCGGGGTCATAACTTGGTCATATTATCTATGTTTGGCACGTACGATACCTTGTTGGAAAGGTCTCTCTGAGTACTACAAGTTTTTCCATAGGGCCATGCCAATGGCTATGGCCCTACTGCAAACCCTAAAATAACGTCATTTAGGGGGTGAAAACTACTCTGGAATTTTAGGACCTGAGAAATTGCTAAAAATACTAAATGCTAAAATGAACAAGGAAACAGATGAAACTGACTGGGGGGTCTAGGTGGAATAGGAGGGTGGCCACCAATATCCACCTAGATCAGGGAGATATCTATATAATGGTTGTAATCTTCTCCTACATTTCACTAATACAAGAAGCGTTGTTTTCCTTTACTTGTGTCTATTTAATGCATATGTATTTCAATGCCCTCTTGAATCATTGATTAGAGATATTAGTTTATGCTATGTGTATCTTGTAGTAATATTTCTTGGTGCAGTTGTTTTGCGAGTCCCATTTATATAAATTGGAGCTAGAGCTAATGTTTACAAGCCAAGAGAAGAGGAGGACTTGCATTAGATTCCAGGTAGGCCTTCTCCCCCATTTTCTAATTTCTTTAAGGAAACTAGAAGTCTTTTGTCTCTGTTGTTTCTATATCAAGCCACGAAATCTAGGGAGTTCACTTCTTTCCGTAGGAGAGAATTTTCGATCAAATAGGAAGACATTGGCCAACTTGTATAGGTATGAGTATTGGCCCAAGATGCAAGAGAATATAGAGAGGTTCATAAGAGGATACATGATTTGTTGTACTAGTACGCCTAATAATAGGAAACAATTTCTATATCGTCCCTTACCTATAACCACTCATCCTTAGGAAGGAATTTCCATGCAATTTGTGGGAGGTTTACTAAAAGCCAAAAAGGGACATGACTACCTATTCATTGTAGTTGACAGGTTCAACAAGATTTTCATTTCGATGGCCATTAACAAATCTATAAACGGAAATGAAGAAGAAAACGTGTACTTTGGAAAACCCTAGATATAATTTAGGATATCTAGGAGCATTGTTTTAGATTGCAGTGTAATTGGTGTTTTGGTGAGCATGAATCCCAAAACACCTTTCTTTCCAGTTCGGTTATACTTGCAAAGGGTATACAAATAGTTGGATGTTGTTCGTGAAAAAAAGAGTAAACAAAGCATTGAAAGAAATGGAAATAGTGCATAAACATACACAAACTAAAACTACATAACATAAAACATAAAATTTCTTAATCAAACATAAACATATAATATATATATATATATATATATATATATATATATATATATATATATATATATATATATATATATATATATATATATATATATACATATATAGGAACAAAATTCCCTTTATTGATTGCTGGTAGAAGAGCTACAATATGAGATATCAAACAATTGAAGAGAAACCTTTGAGCAATGGTGCTCAAGAATCCTCAACAACAAACTTCTTTCTTCAATCTCCTATGCAAAAATCTCTCTCTCAAAGAGGCCAAGGTAAGCTATCAATGGTGGTAGAAATTTCTCAACAATGAAAAGTAGGATTGTCTTGGGACAATTTTTCCAACATCACAAAGCTCCAATGGAATGCACGATTGCATGGGAGAAATTGTTCTTGCATGACATTGCCTCTTGTTTTTGGTATTCCAATGGTCTGCTTATATATAATTTTGAACTCTTGCTTGCCTCCCTTATCTCATTAATGAGAAAATGACTTGAGAGAAGGACAAGAGGATCCCTTGGGGGTTCAATATCTCTGAGTTGACTCGAAATTGGTTTTCCTGGGATGGTACATGTTAGGGAATCCCACTTAAAACTTGTTGGAATTTTTCCCAGATTATTGACTCGGCCTTTGATTGACCTGTGCAACTATTGAAGAATCATTCGTGCGATTTCCTCTTTTATCCCTTTGGAGTGCCCGTATGGTTTGAATTTTTTAATTGGAGCTTAGAAAAATTTTAATTTTCCATTTTCATGATGTCTATAGCTAGAAGAATTGACTTGTACATGCTATTTTCTGACTCTAAGCATTATCTAACCTGTACAAATGTGTGTGCCATTTTTCCATATTAACAGTTTCCCCCTTATGTATGAGGTTAGAAACAAGTGTATAACTGAAATACATCACATTTTTGTTGTTATAACTATGGGTATGATGTGATTTTTTAAGAGATAGTAGATCACTACAGAGATGATTCGGGAGGTGTACTTAACTAATAACTGATAGATAGCCAATACTATGAATAAATAATAATACAAAAGTGTTTATACAAGGTGGGCATGTCCCATGCTTGTTAGGATAACTGGGACTATCATGTTACAAATATATAGGAAATAATCCTATCAAGTTAGGGATGTGGTAGCTAACATGTTGATAACTGATGAAGATAATTGTTGAATTCAGGATTCTGTGACACATAACGAATTAAGAAAAGTCTTTTGGTAGAAATGACATGAGAAAAAATTTTGGCGACATGTTTCAAACCAACAAGTGTTGTTCATCATCAAGATTAGATGAGGCGGCAGACCATGGAAACGTTTTAAATAGAGAGCGATATAGAGACCATAATTTCAAGTAATGGCTATATTTCAACAATAATATTTAAATTATGATATTAATTTATTAAAAAAATATTAATAAGTAACGACTATGTTAAACGACTAGTTTTTGAAAAATAATATTTAAATTATTTTGTTAAAATAAAATATTATTAAAAAATTCTATTACTAGGAAATAATCGAAAAAAAAAAACAAGAATCAAAAGAGCAAAGTCAAACTCCGAACAAGGAGGGACATCAAAAATTATCAAAAGGATTCAAGACCCTAATTGAGACAAGGTCATTTAATAGTTAAAAATAATTAATGGAAAATAAATAAAATGAAACAAAAATGTACACACATCAAAAGAAATATATATAGATATATATAGATATAGATATTCAAAGAAAAGTAATCAATAAATAAAATAGGTTCAACAATAAAATACGGCGCTGAGGCCCATTAAACAAATAACAAAAATAGTAAAAGGAGTTAAGAACGAATAGGATGACAAAATACTTAAGAAAACACAAAGGATCAAGAATATAAACTCTAATGAAGAATAAACCAACAACAAATACTATAAAAAGGACACCAATACCCACATAGATAAATAAGAAAACAAAATAATTCACAAAAAGAAACCTAAAAAACTAGGAGGACAAGACATGGACCCAACTTCTATTAATAATCCAACCACTCTCTCTATTCAAATTATTGGATATTTTTTCAATTTCTAGGGCCTCCCTCAATTTACGATGATGGAAATGACTAACCCTAGCAATGGCTTGGGCCTCCTCAATGTAGATGTGATGCTTAGATTTATCTGCATACTCTGCCAAAGCGGAGGAGCGGTCCTGCAATGATTGATGTGAACGGCATGCTCACGAATCCTTTGATTAAACGTGAAACCAATCTCACCAATGTAGCGAGTCCCATAAGAGCATGGGATAACCTAAACACCCTTCATATTCTTGGGGTCCATTAGGTCTTTTACAGATCTAAGGGAGATATGGATGGTATTTAAAGGCCTAAAGATATCATCTATGACATTGGATATGCTATTAGAGACATACCAAATGTCACTAAAGATATCATTCATCAAGATTGTGTGGTTGTCCTTAGAAAGGAAAAGCCCCCCAAGAACAACAATCAGCAAACCTAAATTTTACACTCTCAAATTGTTGGACAATAATAAGAATATTGTTGTTCTCAAAGACGACAAAGGTGGTGTTGTGGTTATTCGTCATATAGATTATTAACGTCAGAAGATGTTGGACCACCTAAATAATAGCGGGAGCTACAGGAAACTCAAAAAGGATCCCCTGAAGAATATTTCCAAAGTGTAGCTCTTGCTATAAGGGATAGTAGCTCGATCAACTTGTTTAGTCATATCTTATAGAAAGTTTCCCTCTTACCCCCTAAATCTATGGCCTTCCAAACATTCATAATGAAGGGGATCCTCTGAGACCCACTATCAACACAATAGGAGGGCCAAATTATCTCCTTGCTAAATATTTATCCCGGAAGCTTAAGCCCCTTGTTGGACATACAATATCCTTCCTCAAGGACTCTACATTATTTGTCAATGAGTTAAGGAGTTTCAAGCATGATATGGATGACAAGCTTGTGATCTTCGATGTGGTATCCATCTACACTAATATCACTATCAATGAGGCCATCGAAGTAAGAAATCGCATTATGGATCTTGATACAGCGAATTTAGTTGGTATTTGTCTTACTTCTACTTTCTTTTCATTTGATGGGGAATTATATCAACAAACTTGCGGTGTTGCCATGGGTTCACTCCTCTCCATTGTGGTAGTGTTGGAATTATGATTCTAGTTTGGCTCTATGGTACAGGTGTTGTACTTGATGGAAACTCACTCAAGTGGCAAAACTCTGTTCAGGCTCTCAAAATGATGAAAATTACGAGGTTCACAGGTGAATGGTTCAAAAGGTGCGGATTCGCAGGTTCGTCGTTCATGAAGTGCGGTTATACTCGCAGGTTACCCATTCAGAAAGTGTGATCCCCCAGTTCACTCACTTCAAGGCAGAGAAGTGCGCTCACGTGGGGTTTCTTATGTTTGGCCTGTGGTATTTAGCCCGTCGTTCATGATCCTATGGTTTTGGCCCGTGGTATAGGATCTAATTTAGCCCCGGTTTGGATCCCTTGTATTGGTTATTGATGGTTTTGTCCCATGGTGTGAATAAGGGCTTGACTATAAATAGGGAAGGAGATCACTTGGCTGAGATATCTTTGAAAAGTTGAATATCTTAAGATCTGAATTTTGGGTTATCAGTTTTAAAAGCTAGATCTAAATCAAGGTAAAATTTAAAGGCGAATCTATTGCTAAATCGTGATCTCTCAGGCGCATGAACAGATCTGTGGATCTGACTGTCTGTGGTACATTGGAGGACTGTTAATTTGGCCCTAATCAGAGGTTCGCAGGTGATCTACAGCGTGAGTGCGGGGGTACGCAGTACAGAAGAAGGCGCAGTGCGGGGAACGCAGTACAGAGGAAGGCATAGTGTGGGTATACGCAGCGCAGCTGAAGGCACAGTGCGGGGTATGCAGTACAGAAGAAGACGAGGTGTGGGTATACGCAGCACAGCTGAAGGTGAAGTGCGGGTATCCGCAGGCTTATATTGGTGAAGTTGCGGACATGTTTTGAAATATTTGTTGGCTGCCTGTTTTCTATTTGCTGTTGTGTTCTGGGTTTAGGTTATTGGTGTTGGTTTTCTGTTTACAGCATTCTGAGAAGTTTGGGTGGCTCATTGGTTTGATTGTATAAGGAGATTGGTTGATTCACATGTACTTGATGTTTATTTGATGTTCTTGGATCCATTCTGAAAATTAATGAAAAGTGGTCCTTGAAAGAAAAGAAGTAGGGGGTTGTAGCTCCCTTCCAGGAGAGACTGGAAAACTAGAGAGAGTTGTAGCTCTCTGCAGGTTGCAGCCTCCATACCGGTAAAGGACTGCACCAGTACAAAATCATTGTAAAAGGAGTTTCTAATTGAAAGAAGATAGAGACATATTGCAGCAGGTGGTTTTCACCCACATTAGGTTTCCACCTTATATCTGTTGTTCTTTGGTGTGACTATCTTTTTTTCTTGTTCATGCTCATTATTTTATGGTACTGACATACAATATCTGAAGGATAATTCAAAGTATAAATATATTGAAAAGAATTTGATAATACTGATCCACCCCCCCTCTCAGTATTATTTCCAACAATTGGTATCAGAGCAAGTCCTTCTGAAGGAGCTTGATCGCTTGAAGGAGGATCTTTCATCATGAGCAACTACAAGAGGGAAGCATCAATCAGGCCACTGATTTTTGATGGGACAAACTTCGTGTATTGGAAGGTAAGAGTTACTGCCTATCTTCAATCTTTGGGTACAGAAGTCTAGGACATCATAGAAACAGGGTATACTTTTCCATCAGCTACTCCTACAGATCCAGCTGAGAAGAAGAAATATGAAGCAAATGCAAAGGAAGTCAATACTCTTCTAGGATGTCTATCTCAATCAAAATTTGTGAAAGTTATGCAATATAAATCCGCAAAAGAAATATGGGACAAGATTGTTCTGAGCTATGAAGGAGATGATTAGGTAAAACGTGCAAAACTTCAAACCCTCAGGATTCAATATGAAAATCTCAAGATGTATAATGATGAAAGTGTGGCTAACTATTTTCTTCGTGTGGATGAGATTGTTAATTTTATGAAAAATTTGGGTGAAGAAATAAAAGAGGCTGTTGTGGTTGAAAAAGTTCTAAGATCTTTGTTGCCTAGGTTTGAATCTAAAGTTTCTGCTATAGAAGAAAAGGAGAATCTACAACATCTTAAAATGTCACAACTGCATGGAATTCTAACTGCTTATGAAATGAGGAAAGGAGGTCCATTTGACAGGAGAGAAGTTGCCTTCAAGGCTTCAGGCAAAGGAGAGTACTATGAATCAGGACATGGGTTAGAAGAAGAAGAAGAATCAAATTTTGTCAGAAATCTTCAACGGGGTGCTGGACGGTTTAGAGGTAAGTTACCCTTCAAATGCTTTTCTTGTGGAAGAGTAGGTCACTATGCTGCCAAATGTCCTCATAAGGATAAGATCGACAAGGGAAAGGAACCTATTAGATGAAACAAGAAACAGAATGCAAATAAGAAAAGCTACTACACTGATGAAGACAGTGATGGTCTATCAAATAGTGATGAATATGAACGAGGTAATGACTATAAACTTTTAATTGCCTTTGAAGATGATGATTACATGGATGCTATAGATGTGGATAGTTTCTATGAAGAGATTTCTAGACTCAAGACATGTATAGAAGAAAAGAATGTGATCATTGATACTCTCCAATTTCAAATTGATGAAAAAGAAAAATTTCTTGAAAAGTTAGAATGTGAAATTGTTGGCCTTAGAAAAGAAATTGAGAAAACAAAGGCTATTAATCTTAAGTTTGTCAAAGGATCTGAAACTCTGGATGAGATCATCAATGTACAGTGTTCTCCGCTAAACAAGACAGGTCTGGGGTATAATGGAGAATCATCTCAAGAATCCACCTCGAAGAGTTATCCTGATGCAGCAAGAAGGAATGAGAAAAAGCACAATGGAGATCACCAGGTAAAGCAGGGACGAACTACATCAAGAACAAACAAAGACTACCAGGTAAACCAGGGGCAATCTGTCTTAACGATGAACAAAAGCTACAACCAGCCACAGGTAAAATCTTCTCAACCTGCTTCAAGAATGGATGACAATAGAAATTACAATCATTTGGCCGGTAGATTTGATAACCGCAAAGGTTTCTTCAATGGCCAATGTTTCTCTTGCCATAATTTTGGTCACAAAGCAGCTCAATGTGTTGCATATAAAACAATCATGACTAGAGAAGCTCAAAAACAAAGAAGTATGACTGGGATTACAAAAAGGACCTATAACAACTTCTCGGCTCTTGAAAATGTAATTGAATGTTCTATTTGTAATAACTTCGGTCATGAAGATTCTGAATGCAGGAGCAGGTTTCGGCAGACAAAGGAACAAGCCTCAAGCAACAGAACATGGAGAATAAAGGAACCACAATCAGAAAGATGTGGGATAGCCTTTTATGCAGAGGGACAGGAAAATCTATGGTACATCGACAGTGGATGTTCGAAGCATATGACAGGTGATAAAGAAAAACTTGAATCATATTCTGCTTTAGAAAAGGGAAAGAAAGTTTCTTTTGGAAATGATACTCCTGCAGCTATAAAAGGAAAAAGCACAGCTTAGTTGAAAGAAAAGGTCAAAGCTGGATATGTTTTGTATGTTGATGGCTTGAAGCATAACCTTCTGAGTGTCAGTCATATGTGCGATCAAGGAACCGAGGTAATATTTCGATCAAATGGATGTAGTGTTCGTGATCTTGATACAGGGAAAACAGTGATCAAAGGTAGAAGAACTCCAAATAATCTATACATATTTGAAGAAGGACAACAACAATGCTATTTTAGCAAGGATGATGAACATTGGTTATGGCACCAGAGGTTGGGGCATCTAAGCTTTTCACGAATAAGAAAGGCATGCAAATATCAGGCGGTTCGTGGTCTTCTAGATATCAAAATTCCAGACAACACCATATGCAAATCATGTCAGTTTGGTAAGCAAACCATAACCAACTTCCTGGAGAAGGAAGGATCAGCCAGCAGGCCTCTTGAACTAGTCCATACAAATGTATGTGGTCCTTTCAGGACAAGGTCACCATGAGGAGAAGAATACTTGATATTATTCATTGACGATTTCTCCAGGTTTGTTTGGTTAGGACTTTTGAAGCACAAAGACGAAGCATTCGAAAAATTCAAATCCTTCAAAGCCTTGGTTGAAAATGAATCAGGTTACAAAATTAAGTGCCTTAGGTCCGACAGAGGTGGGGAGTTTACCTCAAATGAATTTTTTGATTTCTGTGAAGAACATGGGATAAGAAGGGAATTCTACAGCTAGAACACCTCAGCAAAATGGAGTGGTGGAAAGGATGAACAGAACAGTCCAACAAATGGCTCGTGCTATGCTTGATGAGTCTGGAACTCCCGCAACTTTCTGGGGTGAAGCTGCATATGCTGCGGTTGTTATTCTCAACAAAAAAAATGTCCGAGTAAACAACACTCAAACTCCTCATGAGCTCTGGTATGGTGAGACTCCTTCGGTAAAGCATTTCAAAAATTTTGGGAGAAAATGCTATATTAATAATACTGATGAGCAACTTGGCAAACTTGAACCTAGAGCAGATGAAGGTATTCTTCTTCATTATTCTCCACACAACAAAGCATATAAGTGCTACAATAAAAGACTTGGAAGAATTGTTGACAGCATTGATGTAGTGGTTGATGAAAAAGGATACATTCCTAGGCAAGTAAATCATGAAAATATCAAAGAAAATGAAGACTACCCTCAAAGACAGAATGATGAAGAAGAAGAACCTCAAGGAGCACCAAAGGAACAGATAAGGATAGAAGAAAAGACTCCATCCAGGTACGTTCAGAAGAATCATCCAGAATCTCAGATTTTGGGGCAGAAAGAAGCAAGTGTACAAACAAGAAGAACAATTGCAGAAGCTTCAAGCTATTTGGCATTATTCTCCTCCATTGAACCACAAAATGTAAGAGAGGCATGCAAAGATGAATGTTGGGTCAAAGCAATGGATGAAGAACTTGAGCAGATCGAAAAGAATAACACTTGGGAGTTGGTTCCTAGACCAAAGGATAAGAATGTTATAGGGACAAAATGGATCTTCAAGAATAAGTTGAATGAAAATGGGGAAGTAATTAGAAACAAGGCCAGACTTGTTTGTAAAGGGTATGCCCAGCAAGAAGGAATAGATTTTGAAGAAACTTTTGCTCCTGTTGCAAGACTTGAGGCCATCCGAATGTTCCTTGCTCTCTCAAGCTTTCAAAAGTTCAAAGTATTTCAAATGGACGTGAAATCAGCCTTTCTGAATGGAGACTTAGAAGAAGAAGTATACATTGAGCAGCTAGATGGTTTCATTCTTGGAAATGATCCAAATCTTGTATGCATACTGGAAAAGGCTCTCTATGGTCTTAAACAAGCTCCAAGGGCTTGGTACTATCGTTTGGACAAATATCTTCATCAACAAGGTTTTTCAAAAGGATCAACAGATAGCAATCTTTATATAAAAATTGAAAATGACAAATTTCTAATACTTGTTGTGTATGTAGATGATATTATCTTTGGTAGCAATGAAGAAGCTATGAGTCAAAGCTTTGCCTTGGTGATGCAGAAAGAATTTGAAATGTCTTTGCTTGGAGAACTGACATATTTCCTTGGATTGCAAATCCAACAAAATGAAGGACGGATCTTCTTGTCTCAAACCAAGTATCTCAAGCAGATTTTGAAGAAATATGGTATGGAAGATGCAAAACCAGTATGTACACCCATGGTCACAGGATGTAACCTCAGTGCAAATGATGAATCAGCAGCAGTGCATCAACCAACCTACAGATCTATGATTGGACGTCTACTTCATTTGAAAAGTACCCGACCAGACATCATGCATGCAGTGGGAATAGTTGGAAGATTTCAGGCAAATCCAAAGGAAACTCATCTTCAAGGAGTGAAGAGAATTTTCAAATATCTTCAAGGGACTCAAAACTATGGCTTATGGTATCCTAGAGATACAGAACTCACACTTCATGCTTATACAGATGCAGATTGGGCCGGAAGCGTGGATGACAGGAAGAGCACAAGTGGTGGTGCATTCTTTATGGGTTCCAGATTAGTATCTTGGTTCAGCAAGAAACAGAGTTCAATTTCTTTGTCTACAGCTGAAGTGGAATATGTGGGTGCTGCATCTTGCTGCACTCAACTCCTTTCGATGATGCAGACCTTGCAGGATTTTCAAATCACTTGTACACCACCTATCTCCATCTTATGTGATAATACAAGTGCAATCAGCATTTCAAAGGACCCAGTCATGCATTCAAAGACCAAGCACATACCAATCAAGTATCACTTTCTCTGGGAACAAGTGCTTGAACAAAAGGTCAAGTTGGAGTATGTTCCTTCTAAGGAACAAGTTGCTGATATACTCACCAAACCATTGCCTAGGGAGACCTTTCCATACCTCAGGCAAAAGCTGGGGGTTGTTGATACATCATCTTGTTGTTGACTCTCTTCTGATTGTTGGTTGTACGCAAGGTTCATCTGGGGTATATGCGTACATTTACTGAGTTGTGGATTGGTCAAATATCGAATGGCACAGGTTCAGGGGGAGCATATAATGCATTGTTGGCATTATGGAGGAAGTACAGAATAGCCAATACTATGAATAAATAATAATACAAAAGTGTTTATACAAGGTGGGCATGTCCCATGCTTGTTAGGATAACTGGGACTATCATGTTACAAATATATAGGAAATAATCCTATCAAGTTAGGGATGTGGTAGCTAACATTTTGATAACTGATGAAGATAATTGTTGAATTCAGGATTCTGTGACACATAACGAATTAAGAAAAGTCTTTTGGTAGAAATGACATGAGAAAAAAAATTGGCGACACGTTTCAAACCAACAAGTGTTGTTCATCATCAAGATTAGATGAGGAGGCAGACCATGGAAACATTTTAAATAGAGAGCGATATAGAGACCATAATTTCAAGTAACGGCTATATTTCAACAATAATATTTAAATTATGATATTAATTTATTAAAAAAATATTAATAAGTAATGACTATGTTAAACGACTAGTTTTTGAAAAATAATATTTAAATTATTTTGTTAAAATAAAATATTATTAAAACATTCTATTACTAGGAAATAATCAAAAAAAAAAACAAGAATCAAAAGAGCAAAGTCAAACTCCGAACAAGGAGGGACATCAAAAATTATCAAAAGGATTCAAGACCCTAATTGAGACAAGGTCATTTAATAGTTAAAAATAATTAATGGAAAATAAATAAAATGAAACAAAAATGTACACACATCAAAAGAAATATATATAGATATATATAGATATAGATATTCAAAGAAAAGTAATCAATAAATAAAATAGGTTCAACAATAAAATATGGCGCTGAGGCCCATTAAACAAATAACAAAAATAGTAATAGGAGTTAAGAACAAATAGGATGATAAAATACTTAAGAAAACACGAAGGATCAAGAATATAAACTCTAATGAAGAATAAACCAAAAACAAATACTATAAAAAGGACACCAATACCCACATAGATAAATAAGAAAACAAAATAATTCACAAAAAGAAACCTAAAAAACTAGGAGGACAAGACATGGACCCAACTTCTACTAATAATCCAACCACTGTCTCTATTCAAATTATTGGATATTTTTTCAATTTCTAGGGCGTCCCTCAATTTATGATGATGGAAATGACTAACCCTAGCAATGGCTTGGGCCTCCTCAATGCAGATGTGATGCTTAGATTTATCTGCATACTCTGCCAAAGTAGAGGAGCGGTCCTGCAATGATTGATGTGAACGGCATGCTCACTAATCCTTTGATTAATCGTGAAACCAGTCTCACCAATGTAGCGAGTCCCATAAGAGCATGGGATAACCTAAACACCCTTCATATTCCTGGGGTCCATTAGGTCTTTTATAGATCTAAGGGAGATATGGATGGTATTTAAAGGCCTAAAGATATCATTCATCAAGATTGTGTGGTTGTCCTTAGAAAGGAAAAGCCCCCCAAGAACAATAATCAGCAAACCTAAATTTTACACTCTCAAATTGTTGGACAATAATAAGAATATTGTTGTTCTCAAAGCCGACAAAGGTGGTGTTGTGGTTATTCATCATAAATATTATTAACGTCAGAAGATGTTGGACCACCTACATAATAGCGGGAGCTACAAGAAACTCAAAAAGGATCCCCTGAAGAATATTTCCAAAGTGTAGCTCTTGCTATAAGGGATAGTAGCTCGGTCAACTTGTTCAGTCATAATCTTATAGAAATTTTCCCTCTTACCCCCTGAATCTATGGCCTGCCAAACATTCATAATGAAGGGGATCGTCTGAGACCCACTATCAACACAATAGGAGGGCCAAATTATCTCCTTGCTAAATATTTATCCCAGAAGCTTAAGCCCCTTGTTGGCCATACAATATCCTTCCTCAAGGACTCTGCATTATTTGTCAATGAGTTAAGGAGTTTCAAGCATGATCTGGATGACAAGCTTGTGATCTTCGATGTGGTATCCATCTACACTAATATCACTATCAATGAGGCCATCGAAGTAAGAAATCACATTACAGATCTTGATACAGCGAATTTAGTTGGTATTTGTCTTACTTCTACTTTCTTTTCATTTGATGGGGAATTATATCAACAAACTTGCGGTGTTGCCATGGGTTCACTCCTCTCCATTGTGGTAGTGTTGGCATTATGATTCTAGTTTGGCTCTATGGTACAGGTGTTGTACTTGATGGCAACTCATTCAAGTGGCAAAACTCTGTTCAGGCTCTCAAAATGATGAAAATTATGAGGTTTGCAGGTGAATGGTTCAAAAGGTGCGGACCCGCAGGTTCGTCGTTCATGAAGTGCGGTTATACTCGCAGGTTACCCATTCAGAAAGTGCGATCCCCCAGTTCACTCACTTCAAGGCAGAGAAGTGCGCTCACGTGGGGTTTCTTATGTCTGGCATGTGGTATTTAGCCCGTCGTCCATGATCCTATGGTTTTGGCCCGTGGTATAGGATCTAATTTAGCCCCGATTTGGATCCGTTGTATTGGTTATTGATGGTTTTTTCCCCATGGTGTGAATAAGGGCTTGACTATAAATAGGGAAGGAGATCACTTGGCCGAGATATTTTTGAAAAGTTGAATATCTTAAGATCTGAATTTTGGGTTATCAGTTTTAAAAGCTAGATCTAAATCAAGGTAAAATTTAAAGGTGAATCTATTGCTAAATCGTGATCTCTCGGGCGCATGATCAGATCTGTGGATCTGACTGTCTGTGGTACATTAGAGGACTGTTAATTTGGCCCTAATCAGAGGTTCGCAGGCGATCTACAACGTGAGTGCGGGGGTACACAGTACAGAACAAGGCGCAGTGCGGGTATACGCAGTGCAGTTGAAGGCGCAGTGCGGGGTATGCAGTACAGAGGAAGGCACAATGTGGGTATACGCAGTGCAGCTGAAGGCATAGTGTGGGGTACGCAGTACAGAAGAAGACGAGGTGCGGGTATACGCAGCACAACTGAAGGTGAAGTGCGGGTATCCGCAGGCTTATATTGGTGAAGTTGCGGACCTATTTTGAAATATTTGTTGGCTGCCTGTTTTCTATTTGCTGCTGTGTTATGGGTTTAGGTTACTGGTGTTGGTTTTCTGTTTACAGCATTCTGAGAAGTTTGGGTGGCTCATTAGTTTGATTGTATAAGGAGATTGGTTGATTCACATGTACTTGATGTTTATTTGATGTTCTTGGATCCAGTCTGAAAATTAATGAAAAGTGGTCCTTGAAAGAAAATAAGTAGGGGGTTGTAGCTCCCTTCCAGGAGAGACTGGAAAACGAGAGAGAGTTGTAGCTCTCTGCAGGTTGCAGCCTACATACTGGTAAAGGACTGCACCAGTACAAAATCATTGTAAAAGGAGTTTCTAATTGAAAGAAGATAGAGACATATTGCAGCAGGTGGTTTTCACCCACATTGGGTTTCCACCTTATATCTGGTGTTCTTTGGTGTGACTATCTGTTTTTCTTGTTCATGATCATTATTTTATGGTACTGACATACAATATCTGAAGAATAATTCAAAGTATAAATATATTGAAAATAATTTGATAATACTGATTCAACCCCCCTCTCAGTATTATTTCCAATAGGGAGCTAATATATTCACAGAGGATTTCAAATCAAAGGCCTTAGATTCTTCTCATTTTATACCTAATATGTCAAAAAGGTTTGTGGATGACAGTTGTGTCATTCGGTCCCATGCTAAGGAAGAGTTTGAACTATTTTTCCTCCATCTTAACAATCAATCTAGTTCCATAAAATTCACCTTGGAATTTGAAATTAATGGTAGTCTTCCCTTCCTTTAAATCCTCCTCTCAAGGGCTGATCATGGCTCTTTTTATCATCAGGTATTTCATAAGAAAACTCATACAAAACAATATCTTCATTCTAATTCTCATCATTTACCAGCTCAAAATCTTGGTGTTCTCAACACCTTATTGACTAGAACTTTAAAAGTTTTTTATAACAACTGTCTGAATGAAGACAAATCACATATCCTAAGTGTTTTCTTTAATAATGGGTATAGTAGACACCAATGTACTAAGCCTTTCCTTAGAGCTTAAAAAGGCCCTAGTGCTAAGATAGATACCAAGGATTGATTTTCTGGTGTTCATCTTCCTTTTATCTAAGGGACCACTGACAAGATTGCAATGATCCTAAGGAGGAATAAGGTGGCTTCAACCTTTAGGCCTTTAAATACCAACCTGAGCTCCCCTAGATATATAAAATACCTAGTGGACTCCAAGAATATGAAGGGTGTTTACGTTATCCCATGCTCTGGTGGGACTCCCCACATTGGTGAGACTAGTCGCGCAATTAATCAAAGGATTCGTGAGCATGCCATTGACATCAAGCATGGAAAGACCTATTCCTCTGCTTTGGAAAATCATGTAGATAAATCTAAGCATCACATCTTCATTGAGGAGGCCGAAGTCATTGCTAGGGTTAGTCATTTCCATCATTGTAAATTGAGGGAGGCCTTAGAAATTGAAAAAAGACCGAATAATTTGAATAGAGATGATGGTTGGATTATTAATAGAAGTTCGATCCTTTTCCTGTCCTCCTCATTTTTTAGGTTTCTTTTTGGGATTTATTTTGTTTTTTTATTTATCTATGTAGGTATTGGTGTCCTTTTTATATTATTTGTTGTTCGTTTATTCTTCACTAGAGTTTATATTCTCTATCCTTCATGCTTTCTGAAGTATTTTATCATCTTATTCGTTCTTAGCTCCTTTTAGTAATTTTTTTTATTTTTTTAATGGGCCTCAACCCCATATTTTATTGTTGACATTATTTTATTTACTGATTAGTTTTGTTTGAATGTATGTGGTTTGATTCTGTGTCACTCATCCAGCTTAGTACAAACCCTCATCACACCAATAACACATCAATCCAACAACATAACATTACTTGACAATGATTTCAAGTCTCAAACCAACAGTATTTCACTATAATATCCAAATTCCATCCCCTGATCACTATGATGAGTGGTCAATTTATAGGGAAATGCAAGTGGTTTTGTCGGAAATAGGGTATTGAATGGTTTTCCATAATTGGAGTTACCTTCCATTGAAAAAGGGATGAGAGGATAGAGGATTAAATGATCAATATCCTATCCAAAGACGAGCTCATAAAATGACATAAGAGCTGGGCATCCTTCTAGAATGCTCTAGAATCAAGGAATATTCCCAGAATTCTATGCCAATTTCACTCATTCTCACCCAGTGCAGGTATAAGTGGGCTTAAGTGAACTGCAGTGCAGGTCTGAATGGGCCTACCTACTCTGTAGCGCAGTTTCCCCTGACCAAGGCTGCGCTAGTGTCCCAAGGGGCATTTTAACAGGGTTTCAAGCTAGGAAACATTCATGGATCAAAGCATTCAATTTGATGACTTGTCTAGGGCATGTAGCAACTGAATTAGGGTTTGATGAGCCCTAATTGTACTAATTTGCGGGAGCGATGTGCCCAAATAGACCTGTAACTAAACTCCAGTAGAGAACCCTTCACTAACATCTATGAGTGGAAGAGGCATTCCCCCTCCATTAGATCTTCAGGCTCAATCTTTTGGACCATGGTAGTGGCCATAGTGGCCTTGGGTTCTACATCAATGATCTACTTCCCTTTGTTAGTTCCTTATCGAGTTTTGATTTAGAGTTAGAACCTGCATCTAATTTGGAAGTTTTCAGCTTGGTCACCAGTGATTTCTTGACCAGACACTCAGTTGTATTATGAGTGGAGCTCTTATGGAACTCACACCATTTTCCTGTGTCCTTCTTTATCTTCGGGGTGTTGTTCTTTGCCTGAAGCTTTGTCGGGTTTTCCTGGATTGCATCGCCTCGGCTTGGTCCTCTATTTTATGGTTTGGGGGCACCTTTTGCATGCTTTAGATATGTAGATTTGAAGTCCCACTTCTTCTGTTTAAACTTCTACTCAATCTGGACAGTGTACTAATATGTCGTGCCGAGAGAGTGAATGTCTAGGAACTTCATCTCATCTTGGATGTACTTGTGTAGAAAACCACGGTACTTGAGAACCAAATGCTACTCAGTATCCTTGATACCCAGCTTCATGCAAAGGGTATGGAAGTATTTGTGAACTCTAGCACATCTTGGTCCCTTCCCTGTCATAGCATGGTCCATTGTATGTATTTGTCTTCATAGCTCCTGACAGGGTAATATTGCTCCTTGATGGCTTCTCAGAAATAATTCCAAGTAGCATCGGATGAAAGCAATGAGGGTTCACTCTTGTCCTTTTATTCATAGTAGGTTTCTGAGTAATCCTTGACATGTGGGGCATCTTTAATAAGTGAAAAAGTAATATTTTCCTAATCGGAAAAGCCATGAACTAAAAAATATCCTTCCAATAGATATAACCATTTATCTATGGCATTTTCATCTATGAGGCCTTCGAATATAGGAATATCGATGTTAACTTGTACCTTAAAAGGAGTGGCGTTTCTAGAGTGGTTGTTGGATGAAGATGCATCGCCTGTGGGTAATTGTCGAAGGATCTGGGAAAACTTATCCATCATCGTGACCCTCTGTCACTCGAGGGCTTCCTCAAGAAACATTTTGAAAGTATCTCTTAACCCCTCTTTATTTTATTCTGCCCTGATAGCTTGTCGGGTTTTGTGAGGCTAATCTTGCAATGGTTCAACCAGATCAAGCCCTTACTCATACCCTGATGTCGTTAGGGACATGCAAATAAAAACAGAGAAAGACCATACCACTCTGATACCACTAATCTGAAGTTAAATAGAAATTCAACAAATTACAAATATAATCATAAACACAGAGATGCAAAAGAAAAACACTTGATTTCATTAATAGAAAAATATTGAATTATGCTTACAAACATAATGGAAATAAGATAGATCGGGTGATGGTAACTTATTTATGAGAAAAGATGTGGTAGCTTCATGCCTATGAACTGTGTGACAATGAGGCTCAAGGGCCTATTTATTATTGAAAAACATGATAAAACCCTAAACAACTAAAAACTTAACCCCGGGAGATGTAACACCAAGAGTTTGTTGGCCATGTTGGGGTTAGTTGGGCATCAAACTTCCCGAGGTCATCAATTTGTCATGTTATCTCTGTTTTGTGTGTATGATACTTTGTTGGAAATGTCTCTCTTAGTACTATAGGTTTCATTTTTGTCCCCTAGTATTAGGTACAGGCGTACTACAGACGCCAAAAAATAGACTTTAGGGGTTCAAAACTGCTCCGGAAGTTCAGGACCTGAAAAAGTGATAAAAATAGGAAATGCTAAAATGAAAAAGGAAACAGATGAAAATAACTGGGGGGCTCTAGGCAGAATAGGTAGGTGGCCACCAATATCTACCTATCTCATCCGTCCCCCTTTAGGAAGCAACGAACCACATTGCGTGTAGAGCCTCAATGAGGTGAGGAAATTTCTATTGAACCTGGTCCATGGTGAACCACTTGCACTGGTGAAGGAGTTGGCCTGCTTTGACAATTCAATATAGTTGTATCCTCTATTGGTGAGTATTATTGATCTATGTGTCCATGATCTGATTAGTTGTGGCCTCTTCAATGCAGTCTGGGTTGAGCTTTGATGGTGTGAAATGTTCTGCAATGTCAGATGTGTCCAAGAATGGTGGAAAGTATGGTTGAAGGTAATCTACATTCAACTTTATGCACAGACCAAGGAACAGTTGGATGTTGAGCTCAAAGGAATTGTCATTGATGGCCTTGGTGATGGTGTATGGCCCATATTGGAGTAGGAGAAGCTTGCGGTGGGGTCAATAAGGCGCTCCTTCTACAAATGTAGCCAAACTTTGTCACCCACATGGAACTTGTGGGGCACTTGATGTTGAACATGGAGCTGCTTATACTTAGCATTGGCTCTCTCCAATATAACATGGACCTACTGGTAGATGTGTTGAATACAATTAATGAAGATTTTTGTGCTTTCAACTTCAGAAAAAACGTGATCCAAATCTGCCTGAGTGGCTGCAAATGGTATGGCTACATCGATTGGGAATAATGGCTGAAATCCCATCCCTAATTGAAAGGGGTTCTGGCTTGTTGAGATGTGGAGATCTTTGTTGTAGTTGGGTTGAAAACAAGGGACACCTTCATACCACATGTGTGGATGTTTCAAGTTTTACATGCGCAGAATGTGTGCGATCATCATATTGAAAACCTCTATTTGGCCATTAGTTTGGGCATGGAAAGTCATGGACTTAGTAAGTTTTGATTGTAGCATCAACCAGAGACTTCAACAAAATGAACTCAGTAATCTGCTATCCCGATCTGAGATAATAGACTATGGTATCCCAAAGTGTATCCATACTCTTCCAATGAAGAGCTTACCAGTGACCTCTTTTGTGATAGTCTTCTTGCAGGGCCCCATGATGGCCATATTAGAGAATCTCTCGATGACCACGAAAATGAAATCATTTCCATTCTTAGTAGAAGGAAGGTTCAACATGTAATCCATGGAGATAGATTCGCAAGACTATCTAGGACTAGGTATAGGAGTATACAGGCCTTTCTTCTTGATGGTTGGTTTAGCAATGGCACAGGCGGTCCAGGTCTAATATAATTCCCAACATGCTGACGAAGTCTCAGTCAATAAAAATACTTCTACAATACCACCATTGCCTTCTCTACTCTGAGATGTAAAACGACCCGACTGTAGTGTGCCTCCCAAATAATATTGGCAAGTTCAATTGAAGGAACACAGATGTGTCCCAAGCGACACCACAGTGCATCCTGAAGATGAAAATATGGAACTTGTTTCCCTTCTAGGAGTGTCTGGTATATGCTGCCAAATTCTGGATCCCTCCTGTAAATATGCGGCCACCCCAATCTCTCATGCCCATATTAGCGAGCACAGTGATCAGCCCCATGCCTGGTGGTCAGCTGAGGTAATCAACAACATTATTGGTGTTTCTCATCTTATACTTAATATTAAAATGGGATTGTTGCAAATAGGTGGACCATTTTTGATGGAAATCATTCTGCAACTTGCCTTGTGTCTGTATGAGCTGTAGAGGTTGGTGGTCTGTGTGAATGAACATTTCCTTCCCCAGAATGTAATGTTTCCATTGACGGTAGGCCTGCACAATGAAATACATTTCTCTGTCGTAAGTCGACTACTTTTGGATTGTGTCTAAAAGTGTCTCATTGTGGTAAGCCACTGGATGCCCATGTTGAGTAACAACCGCACCAATAACATAGTCAGAGGCATTTGTCTCAATTGCAAATGGTTATTACAAGTTTGGTAATGTAATCACTGGTGTATAATAGAGCCAATTCTTCAACTCAGAGAATGCTTGTTTTTGTGTTTTTGACCAAAAGAAAATTATTGCGCTTCACCATTGGTGACTTGACTTAAAGGCCAAGTGATATGACAGAACCCCAACACAAACCTATGGTAGAAATTGGCAAGACCCAAAACACTACGGAGCTCTGTTAGAGTGGTTGGGGCTAGCCAATCCCAAATGACTTGTATTTTGGATGGGTCTCCATTTGCACCCTGATCATCAATGATGTACAACATATATTGAACCTAGGTCAAGCCAAAGGTTCATTTCTCCACGTTAGCACACAACTTGTTTTGGCGCAGGGTTTGAAGGACTTGTCTAATATGGTGGAGGTGATCTTCACAACTTTGGCTGAAGATCAAGATTTCATCTAAATACACCACCATAGACGCATTGGTGAAGGGTCGCAATATGTCATCCAATAGTCTCATGAAGGTTTTAGGGGCATTCGTCAATCGGAACGGTATGGCCAACCATTCAAAAAGGTCCTCCTTGGATTTGAAGGTAGTCTTCCACAGATCAAAGGGTTTGATAGGCACCTAGTGATAACATGACTTCAAGTCAATTGTGGTCAAATATTTGGCTCCCTTGAGATAGTACAGAAGGTCATCAATGCATGGGATTGGGTACCTATTCTGGACAGTGATCTTGTTCAGTGCCTGATAGTCAATATAGAGCTTCCAGGTCCCATCCTTCTTCTGTACCAATACAATTGGGCTTCCACAAGGTCATGAGCTTGTCCTGATGTGCCCTTTCTACAACAGTTCCTAAATATTCCTCTTGATTTCATCGTTCTCCATAATAGAGCGTCAATAGATAAGTCCATTGGGTAGCAGTGCACCCGAGGTTAGATCCACGGAGTGCTTGAACTGACACTGCAGAGGTATCCTTGTGGGCGAGGAAAAAATATCCTTGTACTCCTCTATGACCTTTTCCATCTATTGTTGTTGTGCAGAGGAGCCCTACCGGGAAGCTCTGGCCACAACCTTCTTCTTTCCCTTGGGGTGAATCATATGGAAAAATAAAATCCTAGTCTGGGAAATGATCTTACTACATTGCTTTGCAGTGATAAAAGAGATAGCGATAAGAAGGGCTACATCTACTATCTTGTACAACATATTAGCCAAAGTAATCATCCCAGAGCGAGGTATAGACTCATATACAACATGTCACTTCCAGAAGTATGGTTGTCCTTACAATACATCACAAAATTCACGAGGATCAATGTCATAGAGTACCTCATCCATTAAGGGATTGATGTTGTAGGAGAGAGGGCACTACCGGATGACATGAATATCTCATCCTTGGGGAAGCCACCCAATGGTGTATGGATGTGGATGTGTTATAGTGTTTAGGCCCAACTGCTTCATGAGCTCTACTGAAATGAGGTTCTTTTGGCTCCCGCTATCGATAATTAACTGCAGCGAAAAACCCTTCACCCACATCTGTGAGTGGAAGAGGCGTTTCCCCTCCTCTGGATCTTCAGGCTAATTATTATGGATCTTGGTGGTGGCCATGGTGGCACTAGGCTCTACATCAATGATCTACTTCCCTTTGTCAGTTCCCTTGTTGGGTTCTGATGTAGAGTTAGAACCTGCATCTGATTTGGAAGCCTTTAGCTCAGTGACTAGTGATTGCTTGGCCCAACACACACTTGTATTGTGAGTGGAGATATTATGGAACTCACACCATTTTCTAGTGTCCTTCTTTGTCTTCAGGGTGTTGTTCATTGCTTGCAGCTTCGGCAGACTATCCTCGGTAGTGCTACCTTAGCTTGGTCCTTTGTTCTATGGTTTGGTGGTACCTTTTCCTTCCTTTGGATTCACAGATCCAAAGTCCCACTTCTTTTGTTTAAACTTATTCTCAATCTTGAGAGCGTACCAATACGCCGTGTCGAGCGAGGTAATGTCTAGGAACTCCATCTCCTCCTGGATGTACTTGTGCAGATAGCCATGGTACTTGAGCATAAAATGTTGCTCAGTATCATTGATACCCAGCTTCATGCGAATGGTATAGAAAGTATTTGTGAACTATGGCACATCTTCGTCCCTTCCCTGCAGTAATGTGGTCCACTTTATGTATTTGTCTTCATTGTTCCTGACAGGGTAATATTACTCCTTAATGGCATGTTGGAAAGAATTCCAAGTGGGTGCGGCTGAAAACAATGAGGGTTGACTCTCATCCTTAATGGCCTATTTATTATTGTAAAACATGAGAAAACCTTAAACAACAAAAACCCTAACTGAAAGAGATGTAACACCAAGAGTTTGTCAGCCCCGTTGGGGTTAGTTGGGCAGCCAACTTCCTCGGGTCGTAACTTGGTCATATTATCTATGTTTGGTGCATATAGTACCTTGTTGGAAAGGTCTCTCTGAGTACTACAGGTTTTTCCATAGGGCCATGCCAATGGCTTTGGACCTACCCTGAACCCCAAAAAAACGTCATTTAGGGGGTAAAAATTTCTCTGGAAGTTTAGGACCCAAAAAAATGCTAAAAAGAAGTAAATGCTAAAATGAGTAAGGAAACAGATGAAATTGACTGGGGGTTCTAGGTGGAATAGGTGGGTGGCCACCAATATCCACCTAGATAAGGGAGATATCTATATAATGGTTGTAATCTTCTCCTACATTTCACTAATACAAGAAGCATTGTTTTCCTTCACTTGTGTCTATTTAATGCATATGTATTTCAATGCCCTCTTGACTCATTGATTAGAAATATTAGTTTATGTTATCTGTATCTTGTAGTTATATTTCTTGGTGCAGTTGTTTTGCAAGTCCCATTTATAGAAATTGGAGCTAGAGCTAAAGTTTACGAGCCAAGAGAAGAGGAGGACTTGCATTAGATTTTAGGTAGGCCTTCTCCCCCATTTTCTAGTTTCTTTTGGGAAAAAGGAAGTCTTTTGTCTCTGTTTTTTCTATATCAAGCCACGAAATCTAGGGAGTTCACTTCTTTCCATAGGAGAGAATTTCGATCAAACAGGAAGACATTGGCAAACTTGTAGAGGTATGAGTATTGGCCCAAGATGCAAGAGAATATAGATAGGTTCATAAGAGGATACATGCTTTGTTGTACTAGTAAGCCTAATAATAGGAAAAAATTTCTATATTGTCCCTTACCTATAACCACTCGTCCTTAGGAAGGAATTTCCATGTAATTTGTGGGAGGTTTACTAAAAGCCAAAATGGGACATGATTACCTATTCATTGTAGTTGACAGGTCCAACAAGATTTGTGTTTAGATTCCCATTAACAAATCTATTAATGGAAATGAAGAAGAAAACTTGTACTTTGGAAAACCCTAGCTATAATTTAGGATATCTAGGAGCATTGTTTTAGATAGGGGTGTAATTGGTGTTTTGGTGAGCATGAGTCCCGAAACACCTTTCTTTCCAGTTTGGTCATACCTATAAAGAGTATACAAATAGTTGGATGTTGTTAGTTAATAAAAATGAGTAAACAAAGCATTGAAAGCAATGGAAATAATGCATAAACATACATAAACTAAAACTACATAAAATAAAACATAAAATTGCTTAATGAAACATAAACATATATATATATATATATATATATATATATATATATATATATATATATATAGGAACAAAATTCCCTTTATTGATTGTTGGTAGAAGAGCTACAATATGAGATATCAAACAGTTAAAGAGAAACCTTTCAGCAATGGAGTTCAAAAATCCTCAACAAGGAACTTATTTCTTCAATCTCCTATGCAAAACTCTCTCTCTCAAAGAAGTCAAGGTAAGCTATCAATGGTTGTAGAAATTTCTCAACAATGAGACGTAGGATTGTCTTGGGACAATTTTTCCAACATCACAAAGCTCTAAAGGAATGCACGATTGCATGGGAGAAATTGTTCTTGCATGGCATTGCCTCTTGTTTTTGGTATTCCAATGGTCTGCTTATATAGAATTTTGAACTCTTGCTTCCCTCCCTTACCTCATTAATGAGAAAATGACTTGAGAGAAGGACAAGAGGATCCCTTAGGGGTTGAATATCTCTGAGTCAACTCGAAATTGGTTGTCCTAGAATGATACATGTTAGGGAATCCCACTTAAAACTCGTTGGAATTTGTCCCAGATTATTGACTTGGACTTCGATTTACCTGTGCAACTGTCAAAGAAAAATTCACGTGGTTTCTCATTTATTCCTTTGGAGTTCCCATATGGTTTTATTTTTTTAATTGGAGCTTATAAAAATTTTAATTTTTCATTTTCATGATGTCTATAGCTAGAGGAATTCACTTGTACATGTTATTTTCTGAATCTAAGCATTATCTAACTTGTACAAATGTGTGCCTGAAGTGATTTTTTGTTGTTATAACTGTGGGTCTGATGTGATTTTTTAAGAGATAGTAGATCACTATAGATATGATTCGGGAGGTGTACTTAACTGATAACTAATAGATAGCCAATACTATGAATAAATAATTATACAAAAGTGTTTATACAAGGTGGGCATGTCCCATGCTTGTTAGGATAACTAGGACTATCATGTTACAAATATACAGGAAATAATCCTACCAAGTTAGGGATGTGGTAGCTAACATGCTAATACCTGATGAAGATAATTGTTGAATTCAGGCTTCTGTGACACATAATGAATTAAGAAAAGTCTTTTGGTAGAAATCACATAAGAGAAATTTTTGGCGACGCGTTTCGAACCAACAAGTGTGGTTCATCATCAAGATTAGATGAAGAGGCAGACCATGGAAAAGGCTTAAATAGAGAGAAATGTAAAGACCATAAATGACCTTGTCTCAATTAGGGTCTTGACTCCTTTTTGTAATTTTTGATTTCCCTCCTTGTTCGGAGTTTGACTTTTCTCTTTTGATTCTTGTCTTTTTTTCGATTATTTCCCAAAAATAGATTTTTTAATAATAATTGATTTTAATAAATCAATTTAAATATTATTTTTCAAAAACTAACCGTTTAATATAGTCATTACTTATTAATATTTGTTTTTAATAAATTAATATCATAATTTAAATATTATTTTTCAAAAACTAGTCGTTTAATATAGTCGTTACTTAATAATATTTGTTTTTAATATATTAACAAATTAATATCATAATTTAAATATTATTGGTCAAATATAGTCATTACTTGAAATTATGGTCTCTACATTGCTCTCTATTTAAGCCTTTTCCATGGTCTTCCTCTTCATCCAGTCCTCATGATGAACCACACTTATTGGTTCGAAACACATCGCCAAAAAATTTTGTTATGTGATTTTTAACGAAAGACTTTTCTTAAGATAATTGCGTTCGCCCTCAGGGGTGTTTCTGACAAACAAGATTCTTTGGATGCCCCCATGCATATGAGGTAAACTATTGCTAAAATGGGGTGTGCCCCTCAATGCATTGGTTCTCGAATGAATGAAATAAAGTACAATGGTCCAACATACAATACTACCATGACATGAAAACTTATTCTAAGGTCGAATGTTAGGGATATCAATGACATAAGTGGGAAACTGATGGCTCCCACTATGCCACCTGACATTATTCCTACAATATGGGAATAATAATGATGTGATTAATCTGAAATATGTTCTTGTTTACAATAACCAAGGTACTACTTCGATTCTTGAAGAAGAGTGTTGGTGTTGACAGAATGAAGCACTAACCGTCTAGGAGATGGTTATGAGAAATATTTGGTGCATATATTTTTTATGAGAAGGGTCCAAAGGCATGATGGAAATAATTGACAGTATGCAAGGGATATAGATAATTGGCCCAAGGTTGGAGCATTGATACAAGCAACAATAATCAAAACAATAGTGCTGAAGGAGGTGCCCCTAGATCCAGTAGGGCCTTTACGGGTGGGGGTGGATAAATGATTGTTCTAACTGTCATAATATGGTGTGAGCCAATGGTGATCACGGAAGTGAGTATGAGATGATAAAAATATAGCTACAACTAAGGCCGATTGAGGACTACCGCTAGGTAATTGACACAAAAATATGGGTGGGAATTTTGTTCTTTAGAAATGTTTTATACACTTGCTCAAATAATGTAAAAGTCGTTTTGGATGTACAAACATGGAGATGGGTGCCCCAAGAAAATGGTGGCTTGTGTGATGATGCAGGTTGGTTTTCTGCTACAAGTAGGTGACCCTTTAGCTAGTCTCACTGTTGGGTTGGTGAGGTGGATGAAATGACATAGATGGTATACTACAATATGGGTGTAACATGGAATGATGCATGTAGTTTTATCCATCTGTGAACAAGAGTGGCGACTAAGGAGTGGTGTAGGTAAGAAAAATGAAAGGAATTGAAGTATGAGTTTGATCTTCGAAGCATGTGCGTAAAATGGCTCCCAGACCTAGGGAAATGGTCATGTATACCAATAGTGTAAGGTGAACTATTAAATGAGGTGATCCATGTTGGGTAGGTGTTATCGACCACTGTGGACATTTACAATTCCGGGTGAAAGGTGGCATTAAACGTGGTCGAGATGATGGAACCTATGGTTTTTTTAGTGCTTCTACAACACCCTCCAAAATTTCACTACATTCAAATTTTGGAGCATAGTATCATCGTCATACCTAGTGTCGCTTTGATCTTCAAATGTGGTCTCACATTATTCTAAGTGTTTCAAGTGTCCTTGAATGGTATCAAGTGTTGTCACATTGATTAGAACACCTTTACGTACATTTCATGATCATATCATCTTTCTTTTTGTAAAATGACACTTTTGTTCACAGTCTCACAAACTTCACTTATTGTACTTAGGGAATGTGTACAAAGTTGCATTTCGATGTATATTTATCATTTTTCAAGTTTTTCTAAGTTTATTCAATGGGTTGGTATTTGTCGCACAATGGTTTTATGTCTACACTCATCATGTTCACCCCTCGCCCTATATCTCATACTTAGACAAATCTTTGGCTTCAAATCAAAACTATTGAGTCCAAGAGTGCATGAGCGCACTTGGAAGCCTTGATGGGAAATCCTTTTTTGTTCAGAAGTGTTTCTTCTGCCCTCTAAGAGCATAAATCACACTCCTTAATCTCATTTCCCCTTCCTTTCTCTAAACTCCACCATTCAAGAGTCTAAGTATTCCTTGCATGCACTTCTTCGACTCAAATAAGTGTGCCCTCCTTGAGCACATGAGTACACTTTGAAGACCTTAAGATCAATCCTACATCCTTCAACAATGTTCCATGTTCCCTATTAGACCCTTTGAGAAAATAAGCGTGCTTTGAAGGCAAAACGCTTTATCCTTCAGTGTTCAGGAGTACATCCTACACGCTCCTGGGCCTCCTGACTGCTTGAGCGCACCCCTTTGGCATAAAGACTTCATCCTTCAGCCTTCAGCCTTCAAGAGTGTGACGTGCACCCACTATCTCTCCTTCGAGCACACAATTAACTTAGGAAGCTTGAAGCATTGCCCTTGGTCCTTCGGACTTGCACAATGCACCCTTCCTTAATTGTTTACCTCTCTTGAGCGAATTAGTGCATGTCAAAACCTCGAAAACTCCCCTTTTCAACCCTTCAACCTTTCAAAGTGCACCCACCCATGTGCCCTGAAGCTTCGTTTATGTCTTTTAATCACACTAAAACGGCACAAATAGAAAATATGTATAAAAATTGTAGAATAGGATATTTTCAGGCTAATAATTTCTTTTCTTTAGTGATTTCATCTACATGTATTCTCAAAACATCGTGCCAAGCGCACATGAGTAATATTGGGAAAATAGAACAAATAATTGAAATATTGGAAAAATGGAGAACGCACTTGAGTCTTAATGATAAAAGCACCCTAAAGTCTCCATTAGATCAAAATACCCTTTGGAGGGTGAAGACATCAATGATTGAAGCTACATGAACAACAAATATATAAGTGGAAACCATGTCACCACTAGAGAAAGTCCATGTCATCAATCACTATTAGTCTCGTTCATTAAGGATAGTGACAAGTCATGTTCTCATCACACAATGATGTGGAATTCATGATGTATTTTTGTAATCATTGTAAAGATAAATAAGTGGAAGTCTAAGAGTCATGTACAAACTAAAGAGTCATGGAAGTGCAAAAGACATGTAATACCAAAAGTCATAAGTAATTCCAAAAGTCATTTCGAATTGCAAAGGTTGTAGAAGTCTAAAGGTCACTAGAAGTTAAAAATTCAAGAATCATGAGGATGTGAAAGGTCATTAATCAAGTTATAAATAGATCCTCATTTCTCATGTAAATTACTTTTAACCTTGGCTTCTACCATAATTCATCAAAGATACAAAGATAGTACTTTTGGGAAAAAGTAGTGGCTCTAACGCTCCACTATTGGAGCTAGTGATGTTCATTATATTTATGTATCTTACGACTTTTTCTTAATATTGAAGACTTCCATGCCAACACATTTTTACACATGGATTGTTAATATTTATAAGTTTATGCTTTCAATGTTTATGGTTCATGTTTGCCTTCATCTCTACTAGGGTAATTGAGCTATTTCAGTGACTTCAGTGCTTCTTGTTGGAAATGTGTTGTAATTTTATAATGATCATCACATCGTTGTGAACTATTTTGCTTGATATTAGATGATTCTTTCTCATTTACGTGTGTTTGCATTAGGGTAGTACTATTACATCTCTCTTAGAGGCTCACTTTATTTTATCCCTCTGCAGTAAGAGAACCATGATACATCTGCAATTAAATGTTCACAAGGCACACTAGCTTAGTCATTCAAAAGTAAATTTACACTTCTTTCTCATGGTGACGGCTAAGTCCAAAGCATATCTTTAAGTAAATAGAAACTGGGCCATATTTCAGATGGGATTCCTACACAAAATTATGTGAGCTCTAATTGGGACCTTTTATCAAGGAGATCCCTTGTCTATTGGTGGTATCTAAGGCTATTAATATTCAGGTGCTACGAGGGTCGCCGGTTTTTTATGGCTAATAAATTCGTACACCCAAATAATTCTTGTTTTGGACAAGGTAGCAATATTCCAAGAACCAATCTAACTCCTATTCTTGAGGTAGGAGTATCTTCTTGTCCTGGCCCGAAGTTAACTTAAAAATATATATGGGCAGTTGAAGCCATAACCCATTTGTTCCCAAATCATATCAGATTCATTCTTGGAGCGCAAAATCTTCCACATTTTCCAAAGTAATTAAATTATTAATTATTAATTAATAAATAATTTATTATTAATAATGATTTGTTCATAACAATTATTATTTATTTATTCATAAAGAATAAATAATTAAGTATTACTAACTTAATAAATAAATAATTATTATTCATAATATTATTTATTTTAATATTTATTTATTAGTTAATAAACATTATTAATTATTTTATTTTTATAAAAATAAAATTTTCTATTTGAAATTAGCTCTTAAGCATTTTATATAATAATTCTTTATTATTATTGTTATTATTATTAGTAGATATTATTTTTAATCAATCAATAAATAAAAAATGTATAATAGAAATTTATTTAATTGATTAGGTTTTATTAATATTAGTAACCATATATTTTTAATATTCCTTATAAATGTATTATGTTTGAAGTTATGTTATTAGAAAATTAATAACCTTTGTTATTAAATAAAATAGAAGAAATTAAAATTACTACATATAAATATAATAATTTAAATATTTTAATCTATAATTAATTATTTTCATGTAGGCTTAGGTTTAGTTTTTTGAAATGAGTCAGATTTTTGTTTTTGATTTTATGCATTGGGTATTTATCTGGTTTTGATTGGTAAGCTCCTCCTTCAATCTATCACTCAAGATTTTTTTCTTGAAGATGTATCCCCATTGGGATTCAAAATGTCGACAAGATGCAAATATTACGGTGGATGATCCGAATCACAATTTTCCAAGAAAGAAACAACTCGTACTAGTATATTAGTTTCGACACCAGAAGATTTGGTCATTGCCACTCTTGATCAGTTGGTCAAATCCATAGACAATATAATACATGAGGATCATCTTCCAGCTCTTAACAAGGGGTACAAGGTTAACGTTGTTTTTTCTCACAACATCTTTGATGGATTAGATGGTGAAGGAGAAGATTCCTTAGATTCTAATAAGGAGGAGGAACATAGAGATGAGAACATTGTCGAACAAGATTTGGATTAGATGGCCCAAGTGCATCTTTCCTATAACAAACCTGGTCAAAATTCTATGTAATAAAGCTAATAAAGGAAAAATAATAATCAAGGTCATGGGACACGTATTTTGAGATGAATGTTGGGTAAAATATCCTAGTGTGGGTGTTCATTTGGTTTATTATGGCTAAGGAAATTGGAAAAGGAAATGAAAAAGGCTTTGGAAAGGAATGAGGCATTAATTGGCATTCTATTTATGAACATAATGGAAATTAAGAGAAAAGAAAGGTGAAAAGTCACAAGTTGCATGTGAGGAGGAAAATGAAGGAAAATAATGGAAAATTGAAGAAAATAGAGACCTCATTAATAAAAAGGCTTCTAAGGATTAGTTGTTACATTTTTTTTAGTTCAGTTTTGGAGCTATCTCTATATTCTCTCTCTCATAGTCTTGGACACTTCGATCGTTCTTGGAGAACTCTATTATTAGATCAAGGAAAGTAACAGAAGGACCAAGAAGGGAAAAGGAAGCAAGAATCTAGCAAAGAAGAGCAGCATCAAGAAACTGCAGTGGGATTATTTATAGGTATCGATTTGCATGTGTGATTTCCTTGTTTTATTTGGCATGCGTGGTACATGCATGTATTTATTTGGTTCTTTTGTTGTCATTGGGATGGGTTTTTAGAAGTGTGACAATGTTCTTCAACCTCTCCTTTCCATTTTTGGATAGCCATGGTGTGATGGGTTCTCTTTTATTAGGTTGGGTTGGATTACCTGATGGTTTCAAAATTGAGTGAGGTGGTATTTGAAAGAAAGAACACAAGGCCTAGGAATCCCTAGACCAAAGAAGGTGGGATTGTGGTAAAGCCATATTTTGTGTGCCTTGGTGGGCCTAGGAATCCTTAACTGGTGAATGGAAGGATATATGGTAAAACCTAGAGGTGTGTGCCCTCCATCAGCCTAGGAATCCTCGATCGGTGAATGATGGGATATATAGTAAATCTTGGAGGGTAGAGTCTTGATTAGGCAAGGAATCCTCGACTAGTGAATGGTGGGATATACGGTAAACCCTAGAGACTAGGTGGCAAGAAAGCTCCTCACAGTGTAGGTGGAGAAATCCGACGACATCCATGATTATTTATGGCATATTGATCCGGTGGGTATTGCAGCAAAGCCTAAGGAAACATGGATTGGTTTTGTTCTGAGTCCCACATTCATGCTTGGAATATGCCGTAGGAGTGATTGGTTGAAATTAATACTTGGTTAAGCCAGTCTATGGTTGGGTGGTCCATGGAAGTCCCATACTTAGCTAGCTTTTGCATTCATTAATAATAACTTCTTCTCCTTGGTATTTCATGTGTAAATGTATTGTCTTATATGTGGATTTTATGGTTGTTATTTCCTTGTTATTTCTATTGGTTATATGTTGGTAACGAGTATGTTTTATGACAGTCTTGATGTATGTATCTCATCATGTTTTGATTTCCAAATGAATGTACAATGAATATATGACCTAATATATGATAATTCAGCTATTTTTATCTCCAAATGAATGTACAATGAATATATGACCTAATATATGATAATTCAGCTATTTTTATGATAATATGATAATCAGTGATATGGAAACAATACTTCTCTATGAATCTTAAATAAGTATGAGACCCCTATGCTCAATTTTTTTTTTATGACTTGTAGATTACATGTTTCTGACATGTTTGACGAAATGTCTGTCATGGCTAGTAGGGGTCAGATTAAGTACTTGTACCAATAATTGCATTATTATCCTTATTCCATTGTTATTTATCATTTCTAAAAGTTTCATGTAGTTTTGGGCAGTGGCCTGAATCCTTGCTCTGAAATAGTGTCTCTCAATTTGGGGTTGTTGGCTCAAAAGTAGCTGGAAATGTCCACAGTTTCCAGCATGCATTGCTTTGGGAGTGACTGAGGGTCCATATCAGTCAAATGTCAAGTTGTATAAGGGGTTAGTCACCTCGAAAGTTTCATTGGCTCCTCAACATTCTGTATCATGTGTGGAAGGTCATAATGGTTTTGTCTTTTTAGTTCTGGTTCCCTAGCTTTACATAGGGAGTTGAATAACATCATAGTAGCATTTTGTCACATGTTTACCCCAAAGGACTAATAAAATTGGATAAATGTGGGAGGAGGGTGTTACAAAGTCGTATAAGAGCATGGTTCACCCCTTGGACTAGATGGGTGGTGTTTGTTGGACATGCATACATATCGATTTCATATGTTTTCTTCATGCTTTTGGTCTATGTTCTTGTTGTCTATTGGTCATGGTTGCATTTGTGTCACCATGTGAAAGTTGATGGTGTCATTCTTGGATGTGGTCATCATGAGTGTATGTCACTTATGCATTGGTCCATGTTAGTGCTTATATGTTGTTGTAGATACATTGGCATGGTGATAGTTGTTGTGCATCAAGTCATGGTATGTGGTCAGTATGGTCATGAATTGATAACTAAATAATGTTTGAAATGATGTTTACATATTGATATGATTATGATTATATATGTATTGTTCTAATCTAGTTAATCTTATAGATGAGATATCACCCCCTAAATTATACTGAGGTATGTTGATTATGTTATGTTTTGGTTTAAGCTGATACGGTATGATTATAGGAAGAAGATCAAATATCACTAGAAATAGGGTAGACTACAGTTCACGAGACTCTCCCTATGGATCAGATGAGAAGCATGGTGTTGGGCACTCTTCTAGTATATAAGACACATTTATAAGCTTGAAAGTATAAATAAGAAGATGAAAGGAATATAATGATAGAATCATGCAGGAACAGGGGAAAAAAGTAGAACTTAATATAGTCATCCTTCAAAGTTTGTCAAAATTTTAGAGATAAGGATTGTATAGGATTAGCCATGGGTAGGAGGACAAAACTAATGGGGCATATAGTAGTAGATCTCATGGTGGACACAGGTCAGATAGGGATGACAGGATCCGAGACGGAAGGCCCTTAGATACTCTGAACAGGAGAGGTGATGGACACAAATTCTATTCTAGTTATGGTTTTGACACACACTATGATTGTCATTATTATCATCCTTACAGCAGGAGTGATAGGGGATATTTTCCAGATGACTTTAAGAAAGTGAATCCATCTAAATTTGATGGAGATTTGAAGAAGCTGGAGGATGCAGAAGCATGACTACTTGAGATGAAGAAATTATTTGATTTCCATGAATACATAGAGAATATGAAGGCCATAATAGCTATTTGTAGCACCAAAGGGAAAGTAAACATCTAGTGTGAAGATGTGAAGTGGATTAGAGACATCAGGACAAAAGAGTTGAGTTGGAATGAATTCAAGAGACTTTTAAGGAATAAGTACTTGCGAGAGAGGTATTACGATAGTAAATCCAAGGAATTCTATGAGCTAAAGATGGGATTGATGATAGATGAGGATTACACGAATAAGTTCCTAGAGTTATTGAGGTATGTACCATAGCTTAAGGATGAGAAGGAAAAATTCCATATATTTGTCAGTGGATTTCCATTAGAATTTAGAGATCAGATTGAGTATCATGAGCCTCAATCACTTTAGAAAGTTATTGGGAAATTGAAGCATTGTTATGAGAAGTCAAATTACAAGACATAATATCAACAAGGTTGGAAAGTGAAACATAAAACTAAAGGTAAATGATAGTTGAAAAGAATAAGGGCTCAGGATGTAGGCGAGAAATAAAATGTTTCACCTTATAAGAAGTTTAATGGGTCATAACATGGGGGGAAGAAGAATAAATGTGATGGTGATGGTACAAGATGGTTGCAGTGTGGTACATGTGGTAAGGATCATCTTAAGAGGGATTGTCTTCAGAATAAGGGTGGTAAGCCTGAGATTTATAGTGAACGGGAAGAAAAAAAAATTGGGGATGTTGGGCAGATCATTCCACATATTTATGCAACGCTAGATAACAATCAAGCATATCACCGTGAATTTATTATGGATATGGATGGTAAGATTTGTGATCAAGGTGTTTCTATTTTTATTGACCCTGTATATAATTATAGTTATGTTAACCATAACCTGATGATTTTTTGTGGTTTGAATAAAGAATTACATGCAAAATCTTGGTTAGTGTAGTTGGCTATAGGTAAAAATAAAAGAGCTCATCATTGTGTAAGAGTTTGTGAATTTGAGTTGAATGGTATGCCTACATCAACACACTTGAATATGCTTCCATTGGGATCGTACACTATGTTTTTGGGTATGTACTCATTGTATCTTCATAGGACCAAGGTGGATTTTTTTTATAAGGCTATTGAGTGCTTGGACGACATTGGAGAACAAAGGATCTTACAAGGTAAGAAGAATACAACACCAGTTAGAATGGTTACAACTATGCAAATGAAGCATAGTTGCAGGAAAGTGTGTGTGTTATTTTCATTGCATATTTCTAGTGATAAAGGTAAACATGTTGAGGATGTAGAGGTATTGAGAAAGTACCCAATGTTACAACAGTTTCAGGATGTGTTTCCAACAATTCCAAAGTTGTCACCTCATAGAGAAATGGATGTTTACATTGTGTTGAAACCAGGGGAAGCACAAACATCAAAGGAACGATACAGATGAGCACACTAGATTTAGTAAAGATGAAGTTACAATTGAAGGAAATATTGGACAAGGGATACATTAGGCCAAGTGTATCACCTTTAGGTGCACAGATGTTATTTGTGAATAAGGAATATGGTACTCTCAGGCTATGCATGGATTTCAGGAAGTTGAATAAGATAAATATCAAGAAAATGTATCAATTGCCAAGGATTTATTTCTTGTTTGATGAGTTGAAGGTAGCAGCAGTGTTCTCAAAGATTGATCTGAGATTGGGATACCATCAGGTATTCATCAAGGAAGAGGACATATACAACACTACTTTCAGGACTAGGTATGGGCATTATGAGTTTCTTTTAGTTCCATTTGGTTTGAATAATACTCCATCTATCATTATGTGATTAATTAATAGTGTGTTGCATCCTTATCTAGGCTAGTTTGTTATTGTATTCATTGATTACATCTTGATATATTCTAAAAATGACGAATAATATGTCGAGCACCTAGCAATAGTATTGAGCTTACTGAGAGACCATCATCTATATGCCAAGCTTAGCAAATGCATTTCTTTTAGAAAGAGTTACATTACTTGGGACATGTTGTTTCCAAGGAAGGAATAACATCAGATCTAGAGAAGATAAGGACTATCATGGAGTGGGTATCTCCTAGAAATATGGATGAGGTAAGATCAATTATGGAGCTAGCAAGTTATTATAGGAGGTTCATTAGGAACGTCTCTCACATTTCATATCCTATTATGTCACTATAGAGGAAAGGTAATAAATTTGAATGGACCAAGGAATGTGCAGCCAATTTTGAGAAGTTGTAGTAGTTGTTGAGAAATGCTCCAGCGTTAAAGATTGTAGATCTAGACAAAGATTTTGTGGTGCGTATATATTCCTGCAAGAGAGAACTTGGTGGAGTCATAATGCAGTAACGATAGGTAGTATGCTAAGTCATAGAAACTGAATGAGAATGAGAAAAACTATCTGACACATGATCTTGAGTGCGCAACAATCATCCATTTACTGAATATGTGGAGGGACTATCTTCTTGGCAGGAGGTTTGTATTGATGAGTGATCATAGTGGATTGAGATACTTGTTTGACCAACCAAATCTGAATGCCAAGCAAGCTAGATGGTTCGCCACAATTAGTGAGTTTGACTTTGAGATCAGGTACATCAAAGGGAAAGAGAACATGGTTGTAGATGTTGTTAGCAGGAGAGTACATGTGAATCACATAGTAGCTATGAGTTATTATGGGATAGACTTATAGGAGTGGATCTTACAAGTAGGATAACGGGATGGCAACTACATGGAGCTTATGCATAAGTTACAATAGGGTACAGATGCTCGGGATGTGAACTATCATCTTACAGCAGATGGCTTAGTCATATTTAGGGACATGATCTATGTGGTAAATGGAAATGAGCTCAAGAAGACTATCTTGCGAGATTTTCATTGAAAAACATGTTTAGGTCACCCATGATACTAGAAGACATTGACAATGGTGAAGAAGTTTTATCATTGGCCAGATCTGAAGAAAGAAGTGGTAGAGTTTATGGCTAGATGTTTGGACTATCAATAGGTGAAAGAAGAATGTAAGCATCTAGGTGGACTACTATAGTTGATTTCGATTCTAGAGCGGAAGTGGGCAGTTATTTCCATGGAATTCATCACAGGTTTATGGAAGACATCTAGACAACATGATTCCATCATGGTTGTGGTAGACAAGTTGACAAAGGTAGCGCACTTCATTCCAGTAAAATCTACGTATTCATCTAGTTATGTGGCACATGTATTAATTAGAGATGTGGTGAGGCTGCATGGTATTCCAAGGAAGATTGTGCTAGACAAGGATACCATGTTCACTTCCATGATTTGGAAGGAGTTGTTTACAAGTTTGGGGAAAAATTTTGCTTTCAGCACAACTTATTATCCACATAAATATGGATAGACAGAGAGGGTAAATAGGATATTGGAGGACATGTTGAGGATATATGTGATGCATAAGAAGAGGACATGTGAGGAGTACCTTTTGTTGGTTTAGATTGCTTACAACAATGGGCACCAGGATTCACGAAGGATGAGCCCGTTCGAGTCACTGTATGGGTAGAGTTTTAATACTCTCATCAGTTAGAGAAATCTAGTGAACAGGGTATTGATTGGACTGAACATGTTGGCAGAGATTGAACAAGAAATGCAGGTAATTAAGAAAAATCTAAAAGCAGCATAGGAAAAGCATAAAATTTATGCAGATGAAAACATGCTATTTAAGGAGGTTGGAGAACAATTCTATTTTCTCATGAAGCCCATGAAGAGCTCCTTCAGGATTGGATCATGTGATAAGTTGGCACCTTGATTTTTTGGACCTTTCAAGATCCATGAGAGGATTCAACCAGTACCCTATCCACTTGCACTACCTCCAATAGTGAAATTCCATGTGTCATTTCTTAAGAAGTATGTTAAAGATGTTGATCATGTGATTGATTATTCCCTATCATGGGTGGATCTAGATGGAGAATTCTAGTTGAAACCTCAGTGTATATCGCAGAAAAAAGATGCTCATTCTTTGGAACCGAGAAATTGAGAAAGTTAAAGTGTAGTGGAAGCACTTTGGGCATGATGAAGCTACATTAGAGATGGCGAATCATATGTGAGCTATGTATCCTTGTCTGTTCGTTGGTTGAGAGAATGCTTTTGGCATATGTTTTGGTGTGATGCTTTTGTATATGTACATATGCATATGAGTGTAAATACCATCGTGATATGTGCTATAGAGCTCTAATAAGCAGTATGGGTGTCATGTTGTTATGATTGTTATGTTGTTATGTGTCATGTTAGTTTGCTTCTGAGCAGGTTGATCCTTGTAAATACTACATCAAGCTAAGTTATAAATCTCCATGGGAATTATATTATGCTTCTCAGCAAAATTACTCATTGTAGGTGTCTTTGAACACCGACAATGGTGTTCCACCAAGGGGGAGGGTTCTATAACAACCCTGGCCAAAATTCCATGTAATAAAGCTAATAAAGGAAAAATAATAACCAAGGTCATGGGACATGTATTCCAAGTTGCACGTTGGTCAAAACACCCTAGTGTGAGTGTTCATTTGGTTTATTATGGCTAAGGAAATAAGAAAAGGAAATGGGAAAGGCATTGGAAATGCATGAGGCATAAATTGGCATTTTATTTATGAAAAAAATGGAAATTAGAAGAAAAGGAAGGCTAAAAGTCACAGGTTGCATGTGAGGAGGAAAATGAAGGAAAATAATGAAAAATTGAAGAAAATAGAGGCCCCACTAATAAAAAGGCTTCTAAGGATTAGTTGGTACCTTTTTTTCTGTTCAGTTTTGGAATTCTCTATATATTCACTCCCTCGCACTCTTGGATAGTTACAACATTCTTTGAGCACTCTAACATTGGATCAAGGAAAGAAAAGGAAGGACTGAGAAGGAAAAAGGAAAGCAAGGATCAAGAAAAGAAGAGCAACATCAAGAAGCTACAACGTGATTATTTGCAGGTATCTATTTTCATGTGTGATTACCTTGCTAGATTTGGAATGCATCGTACCTGCATGTGTGTATTTGGTTCTCTTCCTATCATTGGCATTAGTTTTTCCACGTGTGATAGTGTTCTTCATCCTTGCCTTGTCATTTGCAGATAGCCATGGTGTGATGGGTTCTCTTGTATTTGGTTGAATTGTATTTTTGGATGGTTTCAAAACTGAGTGCGGTGGTCTCTGAAACAGAAAACACAAGCCCTAGGAATCCTTGGATTAGAGAAGGTGGGATTGCAGTAAAGTCATATTTGTGTGCCTTCGAGGGCCTAAGAATCCTTGATCTGTAAATGGCGGGATATATGTTAAATACTAGAGGTGTTTGCCCTGATCAGGCCTAGGAATCCTCAATTGGTAAATGGAGGGAAATATGATAAATCCTAAAGGGTGTAGTCTCAATTAATCCTAAGAATCCTCGACTGGTAAATGATGGGATATAGGAAAATTCCAAGAGACTAGGAGGTAGGAAAATTCCTCACCGTGTAGGTGGAGAAATACCGTGGCATCCATGCTTTTTTAGGGCCTAGTGATCTGGTTGGAGTTGTGGTAAATCTTGAGGAAACTTAGGTTTGTTTTGTTGTGAGTCCCACATTCATGCTTGGAATATGGCATGAGGGGGAATGGCTAAAAGAAATATTTGGTTTAGCCAATATATGGTTGGGTGGTTCATGGAAGTCCCATACCTGGTTGCCTTTTTCATTCATTAATAATAGATTATTCTCCTTGGTAATTCATGTGTAAATGTACTGGAAGATATGTGGATTTTATGATTGTTATATCCTTGTTATTTTTATTGGTTATATGTTCATTATGAGTATGTTTTATGACAGACTTGATGTATGGCTCTCATCATGTTTTTATTTGTAAATTAATGTACAATGAATATGACCTAATAGATAATAATGTAGATATCGTGATATGGCAAGAATACTTCTTTACAAATCCCAGATAAGTATGAGACCCCTATGCTCAAATATTTTGTTATCACATGTAGATGACATATTTCTGACATGTTTGATGGAATGCTTGTAATGGCTAGTAGGGGTTAGATCAAGTACTTGTACCAATGATTTCATTAGTAGCCTTATTCCATTGTTATTTATCATTTCTAAAAGTTTCTTGAAGTTCTAGGCAGTGCCCTAAGTCCTGGCCCTAAAAGAGTGGCACATTATCTGGGGTTGTTGGCTCATAACTAGCTGGAAACATCCATAATCACTACCATGCCTTGTTGTGGGGGTGAATGGAAGGCCTCAGTCACATGCATGTTTTTTTATGGGAGTGGCTGAGGGTCCATATTAGTCAAATGTCAAGTTGTCTCAGGGGTTGGTCACCTGGAAAGGTTAGTTGGCTCCTAAAGGTTTTGTAGCATGTGTGGAAGGTCAAAATGGTTTTTTCTTGTGGGTTCCACTTCCTTAACTATACATGGGGACTTGAATCACATCGTAGTAGCCTCTCCTCATATGTTTACCCTAGTGGACTGATTAACTAGGGTAAATGTGGGAGGAGGGTGTTACATTGCTCTTTTGGACATTCTCCATAAGATGCCTAAACATATGAAAATGTTGTTATCAAAGTATGATATTGATAAGATGATGAAGGTATAAGATCACCTTGATTAGTTTAGCATGCATCTATGAATGTCAGAGGTGGGGTATGATGATGTTCATTGCAGATTCTTCCCTTATACATTGGAAGGTAGAGCAACAATGTGGTACCATTGTCTGCCCATTAATTCAATCCACACTTGGAGGGAGTTTAAGAAGTTATTTCTTGAGATATTTTCTGATGACAAACTCCCACCACTTTACTGAAAGAAATTAGAAGCATAAAGATGGGGGGAAATGAGAAAGTGAAATATTTTAATCAAATGTTCAATCACATATTGAATAAGTTCCCCCGGGCACACAACCACACGATTCAATCACTATTGATTATTACATAGTTTCCTTTCCCACCAACATTTCCCAATTCATAAAATGAGCCACAAAGGCAAAATTTGCATTTAATTTTGCGGAAGGGATGGCTGTGGAAGAAGAATTGCATGTGATTGGAGTTATTATAGATGATGATGGGACAAAAGACTTCAATGAAACTAGTAGGAAGTAGAAACCTTCTTCTAGTAAGGCTAAAGAAAAGGAAACATCAGATATAGAAAGGTTGACCAGGATCGTAAAGACACTTACAAATGAAATCATGAAATCTCAAAACTAAATAAAAGGTCAAGAAGACTTCTACTAGAAGCAAGCCTCCCAAGTCCTTCCCTTTTCGAAGGAATAGTAATAACAATAAAAAACATCTTGTGAAGTCTACCCAGAGCTCAAATGTTTTGATGAACACAGAAAGTATCAACATGGATAATTATTTCTCTTTCCACTAGGAATATCATTCATTAATAAATTCCCTCAGTGGGACCACATAATGCATGCTCTGGCGGCACACATTGTAGATTTTCTATTAGAAAACGAATAGGCAGAAGAAATAGAAGAGCCTGCGGTGGTTGAAGTAAAAAAACGTATTGGACATGGAGTGAATGCATTTCACCGTATCTACAATGTTGACAAGATGAATCTTGAAGAGCCACCACAAAGTGAGCCCACTCCTCTGAAGCAAGATGTTTGATATAACTTAATGAGTAAAGGGTCCGTCTCTGAACAAGAGTTTATTAGACATAAATTGAAGGATAATTTTTTAAGAAGGATTTAACCACCGATCAATCTTACTCAAAATGAGCAGAGCATGTCTGGAAATGAAACTTATTCCAAGATAACTACCTCCAGTAAAAAAAGTAAGTCCACCACTTTGGAAGTGTCGAATAAATCCACTCCTCCAAACACTTCAACATTTCTTATGCAAGGTGAAATGATTAATTATAACATAGTGGAAGATATGAAGAAGATGTGAGCCAACATTTCTGTCTATGAGCTTGCAAAGGTTGCAGGCCAATGTGAACTTATTGTCCAAAACTTTTCACATCCTTAGACACATGATACAACTTTTTCCCTCATAAGGTGTGTGGTAAGCATTCTAGTCCCCTTGAATCTATAGTGAATGTTGTAACATTAGAAGCTAACCCTTTCTGCCCCCCATTATTATTAATGTTTGAATTTTCTAATTATAATGTCCATAATGTTTTAGTTGACTCTAGTTCATCTATAAATGTAATGTCATTATTTATTACAAAGAAAATTAACTCTAAATAGGACAAAACCGATGCATAAATTATTCAGTTGGATAGATTTCTTGTCCAAGCTATGTGTACTCAAGAATTTGCTTATTCAATTATCAAAAGATAATCGAATTCATTAGTGTATAAATATTTTGATTGTGGAAATTCAAGAAGCCTATGGGATACTCCTTGGCATAGATTGGTTTAACAAAATGCAAGGGTACTTTGCAACATACAGGTCACATTTATGGTTCCCTATAAGGGTAGGAATAATACGATTAGAGTGGAAAGTGAGCCATATATGAAACACACTCTTACACCACTTGAGGGCCATAATGAGCCTCTTTCCTTTTTTCATATAATATTTTGGAATTGTTTCCTTGAAATTGATCTCAGGTGTTATCCGGCACAACCATAACCCATTCCACCAGATACACAGCTGGAACTCCTTCCTTCTTCTCTAGTTGGTGCGAATGAAAGTTGTAATATAGATGTACATAAAATAGTAATAGTAGTATAGGAAGTAGCCTAGAACCTCATGATATTTGGACCCTATATTTTGATGATTCAACAATGCAGGACAGTTCTGGAGTTGGTTGTCTGCTTACAACCCCATGCAACAAAAATATAACCTTTCATGTCATCTGGATTTTGAGTGTACTAATAATACTTCCAAATATGAAGCACTCATCCTTGGATTGAAAAGGTCCATCAATATGAGGGTAGAAATTCTAAAGGTAATTGGTGACTCAGAGGTGTGTTGAAAAATGTAGTAAGAAGTTCTAAATTTGATTTTTCCTTGATTAAATTGAGAAAATTTAAATTCCCACATCAACAGATAACTTAGATGATGTTAACTTGTGTGGCATGGCTTGTCTCACCCAATTTGCTCAATAAATTTGTTAGGTCCCTATAATACTAGTGATTACCTATTACTATTGTATTTGTATCCCTTATAATATTGTTGTGCCCCTATTGTCCCCATATTGTTATTACTGTGCCGCATAGAATCCCTCTATTGTTATTTTTGTGCCTTTATATTATTATTGTTAGGTCGGCTGGGTTATATTGTGACTCCTTAGACTCCTATATAAAGAAAGGAGGTTTTGTTATTTGAATCATCAAATAATCATTCATTTGTGTAATGTAACGGAGGTTGCCCCCTCGAAGAGGATGAATTCTAAGGCATTGATCTATCTTTTCTATCTTTTTGTGAGCTGGTTTCATAACATTTGGTATCAGAGCTTTGGATTATAGGGTTTCGCTGCTCCAAATAGGTCATCGTGGAATTTTCGCTATAACTTTTTTTCTGCAATGTTTCAGAAGCAAAAAAAAACCCATTTGAGACGAAGTCGTACTAAAAATTGGATCTGAATTTCAGAGCTTTTTGTGCTATATTTGCATAGATATGATCTAAGGAAGTTGGTCTTTTTGCAGATCCTAAATTACATTCCAAACAGGTGACCTGGGGAAAATCATCATAAGTTTCTCTCTGAGAATTGGATTGAAATTTCGTTAGAAGGTATAGAAAGAGGACGGATTGTAGCTTCTTGTATATATTTGTTAGAGCCAAAGGTAGAAATAGAGACACGTGGCACGTTGTACAAGTTTTCTCTACTGAACTAGTCTATAATCAAGTCACTGTAGGAGATTTGGCATAACTCTTCCTTGGAGAATCCAATTTGGATCAGACTAGTGGCATTAGAAAGAGGAGATAGAGGCATACTAGAAGTTGTAATTTCAGAATTGGATGATCTGAAGTTATAGAGATACATCAGAGGCAATATCGAGCTCCTACAAAGTGAAAAAAGGTGTGTAGATTTTTTTAAATTTTTGCTTAAGCTTGGTTTGAAAAAATATTTTGAAGGAATTCAAAGGGCATAGTAGAGCATTATTATTGGAAACTAATGCCCCGAGGAAAGAAAATGCAAACACCTAGTAAGCAACCTAAAAGCTCTAGCATGACTCATGAAGAAGAGGAAGAAATGCTACATGATATATCAAAATTACAAGACCAAGTGCAACAAATGTCACTCTCACAAAAGCTAACAGAAGCTAAGATAAATGGCGTGGAATCTAAGATAAAGGGCTTGGAAGCTAAGATTAATTGCATGGAAGGTAAGATGGATGATTTTAAGATAGATTTGAAGACAAATTTGAAGACAAGCATGGCAGATTTGAAGACAGATTTGACAAATTTTCTACAAGAAATACTTACTAATGGTGAAAGGGTAGTAAAGGAAACTCATGATGCGAACAAAATAAATGTTAATCATGATTTCATAGACTCTAATGTTGGATTGAAGACCCACCATATTCCAAAAATCGATATGAGGAAGTTTGATGGCAAGGATCCTACAACATGTATATTATAGATGGAGCAATTTTTTGATCTCAATAATGTGCAAAACACACAAAAGGTACATATTGCAACTTTATATTTGGAACCAAATCAGTTTGTATGGTATCAATGGCTTTTCTCTCATAAAAAAATTATCACTTGGGAAAGTTTTACGGAAGAATTGATAGCACAATATGAGGATACAAAAAGAAACACTTTTTTTAGCCAATTGATAAGTCTCAAACAAAGGGGCTCAATAATGGAGCACATTGAGGAGTTCCAAAAATTGAACATAAGGGTAAAAAATATTCTAGAGAAGCATAGGATTGATGTGTTCATAGGGAATTTAAAGGATAATATCCAACATGATGTTTGCCTTTGGGAACTTGATTCATTAGAGAAGGCATTCAGGTTAGCAAGAAAAATGGAAAGCAAAATTATGGCAACCAAGAAGCATACCACTCACAACTATAAAGATGGAAGTGTTGTTGCCCCTAGTCTTCCACAACCTATAAGGTTGACATCACAACAATTGGAAGAAAAAAGAGCAAAAGGGATTTGTTACAGTTGTGATAACAAATACAGTAAAGGTCATAAGTGTGCTAAGAAAAAATTATTCAACATATATTGTGAAGAAGAAGAAGAAGAAAAGAAGCAAGAAAGGTCAAAAGAAGAGGATATACTCCAGGAACAAAAAATAGATAAAGAAGAAATGAATCCGACCATATCTTGTAATCCATTGGCTGGAATTACCACTCCTCAAACCATCAAGATAGAAGGACAAAACAAGAAGAAAAGGGTAATAGTGTTGATTGATTCAGGAAGTACCCACAATTCTATTCATTGTAAGGTGGCAAAAGAATTGAATTGCTTCCTATATCCAGCACCAGAGTGTCAAGTGATGGTTGCAAATGGAGGAACAATAAATTGCTCTGGAAAGTGCCATAATATCAAGTTATCCATGGGAGAATATGTATTGACTAGCCCAATGCTTTCCATTCCAATGGGAGGTGCTGATGTTGTACTAGGAGTCCAATGGCTACAATCCTTGGGTACAATAGCTTTTAATTTTCAAGAACTTTTCATGAAATTTTCTACAAAAGGAAAGGAAGTTGAATGAAGGGGTATTGCAGGGAAACCAGGAAAGATAATCAGCTCTAATGGTATGACAAAGCTTCTAAAAAAGGAACAAAGAGGTGTAATTGCACAATTATGTTCGCTAGATGTTTCCACAACGAAATCATCTATTTCTCCAGATCTCCAAAAAGTCTTGCACAATCATTCCAAGGTATTTGAGACTCCAAAAGGTCTCCCACCTATTCATGATCATGATCATGCTATTCATCTGATTCCAGGAAGTGTTCCTCCAAACATCGGGCCATACAAGTATCCCTATGCCCAAAAGAGTGAAATTGAACGTATGGTTGCAGAAATGCTAGAGGCTAGTATAATTCAACCTAGTCAAGGTTCTTTCTCTGCTCCAGTAGCATTGGTGCACAAGAAGGATGGATCATGGCGTATGTGTCCGGATTATAAGGAGCTAAATAAGCTCACTATTAAAGATAAGTTTCCCATTCCTGTCATTGATGAATTACTAGATGAATTGCATGGATCATTTTACTTCACCAAGTTGGATCTTCATTCAGGATATCATCAAATCAGAATGAAGACTAAAGACATTTCGAAAACAACATTTAGAACTCATGAGTGTCATTATGAATTTTTGGTCATGCCTTTTGGCCTTACCAATGCACCTTCTACATTTCAAGGTTTGATGAATTCCATTTTCAAACCCTTCCTTAGAAAATTTGTGTCAGTATTTTTTGATGATATACTAATCTACAACAAGTCTTGGAAGGATCATGTTGAACATGTTGACAGGGTGCTACAACTATTGGAGGAGAAACAATTATATGCAAAAAGATCCAAATGTTTCTTTGGAGTACAATAGGTGGAATATCTGGGTCATAATGTATCTCATGAAGGAGTTAAGATAGACCCTAGCAAAATTAAAGCCATTAAGGAATGGAAAATCCCCACATCCATAAAGCATCTATGAGGATTTCTCGGGTTGACAGGGTATTATCGCAAGTTTGTTACGAATTATGGGAGAATAGCAGCACCTCTAACAACATTATTGAAGAAAGATACATTTTCATGGACTCCAGAAGCAACAAAGGCCTTTGAACATCTTAAAGAGGCAATGTGCCAAGAATTGGTCTTAGCTGCACCGGACTTCACAAAAGCCTTTATTATGGAATGTGATGCTTCAAGAAATGGAATTGGTGTTATGCAAGATGAAAGACCCATTGCTTTTGAAAGTCGTCCAATCAAGGGAAAGTTTTTACACAAAGCTATTTATAGGAAAGAAATGTTGGCAATACTACATGCACTTAAGAAATGACGACCCTACCTAATGGGAATACACTTCAAGGTAAAAACGGATCATGATAGCCTTAAATACTTTTTAGAACAAAGATTATCCTTTGAAGAGCTACCAAAGTGGGTCACAAAGATGTTGGGTTATGACTTTGAAATCATCTAGAAAAAACGGAAGCAAAATGTGGTGGCAGATGCACTCTCAAGAAAGGATGAGGATGTGGAAGCATTGTTGTGAACCATTTCTATTATCCAACAAGATTGGATAAATGAAGCAAAGGAGGAATGGAAGAATGATGAAGAAGTGTGGGCACTTATTCAAAAGTTACAAAGATATCCTAGTACATCTGATACATTTAGCTGGAAAAATGATTTATTATGGTAAAAAGATCAGTTATACCTCTGTAAGAATTCCCAACTCAAACAAAAGATTCTTATGGAATTTCACACTTCTCCCTTAGGAGGGAACTCAGGATTTTTAAAAACTTACCACAGGGTTAAGAAGGAATTTTTTTGAGATGGCCTTAAATCGGATATTCAAAATTTTGTGGCAGAATGTTTGGTTTGCCAACAAAATAAAGTTGAAACAATTAAGACCCTAGGTCTATTAAAACCTTTATCCATTCCAAGCTAACGTTGGGAGGAGGTTTCAATGGATTTTATCACAGGTTTACCCAAGTCTAAGGGAAAGAGTGTCATCATGGTGGTAGTTGACAGACTTACCAAGTATGCACACTTTTTTGCATTATCACATCCATTTAAAGCCAGTACAGTTTCCACTGCATTTATGGAAACAATTCAAAAGCTACATGGAAACCCAAAGATTATTGTAAGTGACATAGATCCCATTTTCACTGGAAATTTTTGGACAGAATTATTTTCTTGTCTTGGTACTCAGTTAGCTCATAGCTCATCTTATCATCCTCAATCTGATGGGCAAACTGAGATAGTAAAAAAATGTTTGGAAGGATATCTTCATTGCATTGTATCTGATAAACTGACACAATGGGTCAAATGGTTTCCTTTGGCTGAATGGTGGTATAACACTTCTTTCCATACAACAACAAAAATGACCCCATTTATGGCACTTTATGGATATCAGCCACCATCCATCACATCATATTTAAGAGAAAAGTCTAAGGTTTAAGAAGTGGAACATCACATCGAGCATCAACAACAAGTCCTCCAACTCTTAAAGGATAACCTCGTGTTGGCACAGAATAGAATGAAACAACAGGTAGATCAACATCGCAGTGAAAGAAGTTTTGATGTAGGTGATTGGGTATTCCTACTGCTACAACCATATAAACAAATGTCCCTCAACTAAGCTAAGAAGGATAATAAATTATCACCAAAGTATTATGGTCCGTACAAGGTGTTGCAAAAGATTGGTACTATGGCATACAAATTGGAGCTTCCTGCAGCTTCTCGAGTGCACCTAGTTTTCCATGTTTCATGTTTAAAGAAGGTTATAGGTGACAAGCTCCCAGTTCAAACAATATTTCCAGAACTTGACGAGGAAGGAAAAATTATATTGGAACCAGAAGCAGTCATAGAAACAAGAACTCGACAGCTACGAAATCGATCAATTTCGGAGTATCTCATCAAGTGGAAGAACTTATCTGCTGAAGATTCCACATGGGAGGATGAGAATTTTATACAGAAGCATCCAGAACTACTCAAGCGTTGAGGACAACACTTTTTTGAAGGAGAGGGGCATGTTAGGTCCCTATAATACTAGTGATTACCCCATTACTATTGTAGTTGTATCCCTTATTAATATTGTTGTGCCCCTATTATCCCCATATTGTTATTATTGTGCCCCATAGAATCCCTCTATTGTTATTTTTGTGCCTTTATATTATTATTGTTAGGTCGGCTGGGTTATATTGTGACTCCTTAGACTTCTATATATAGAAAGGAGGTTTTGTCATTTAAATCATCAAAGAATCATTCATTTGTGTAATGTAAAGGAGGTTGCCCCATTGAAGAGGCTGAATTCTAAGGCATTGATTTATCTTTTCTATCTTTTTGTGAGCTGGTTCCATAACAAAATTTGAGTTGGAGGAGTTAGAGTTCAGTTCAGCATGTGTGATTGCTAATTTTTAGCAATCAAGGTCAATTATCTAAGGTTGTTTTTAGTTAAACTAGTTCCAACTTTTGGAGGAACTACGGGAAGGTCAGTTAAGTAGTGGGACTTTAGTCAAACTTAGTGGTTATCCAGTTAACTGATAAATCATACCAAAATAACTATTTCATGCAGAGAATTCAAGTAACACTATTGAGGTGAAGATTCCAAGATAGTGTAACATTAGTTATACACTAGTCTTGAGTGTATAAGTGTTGCAATAAGTTAGATGATTAGCCTAAGGATTTGCATAATTCAATTGGAAGAATTTCCTAAATAATAGAGGCATAATTCCTCAAGGAATAACGCAAGGGAATATGAACTCAAGTAGAGGAAGAATTTGGCTAAGTCTTGGTCATAGGCCTTCAATTTGGAAAGAGATAGGTTATGCAGGGTGTGCTCAATTAAGGAGGGCACACCTCCTAGTAGAGGAGGGAGATTTTGAAAGTGCCAAGAACGATGGGGAACTATTGGGTCCCCTATGGTTTCCAAATGGAGTGTGCTACTTATGGGTGAGGGGAGGATATGTATCAAATAAAATAAATTTCATATATATAACAAAGCGAAAAATAAATGGTTAATTTCCTTTAAAGTTATACTATGTGAGAAATCAATCAAAAAAGGGTATTTTTCTTGTTTGCATATGATAAGAATCCTATAAGACCTACGCTTTCTTTCCAGTCTCAAAGTAACTAGGCCTTGCAATGATATCCTTTTTGGTGGATTCTGGGGCAATGTCCCAAAAGAGATAGCAACATTTTCCAACAACCAAAAAGAGTCAACCAAGGTATTGAAGAGGATTTAGTGCTTCCCACACATCCACCTACAGGGAAATATGCCCTAAAATTTTTCACTAAGATACCTTTGTCCCATGGGGGAAACCGAATATTTATATTCTGGTTAGTCAATCATTAGTACTGAGCACTATACAGGTTGGGTAGCCTCATATAGGACGATAGACACTAGGACCGAAGCGAACCCCCTCTGAATCGAGTTTCTGACATTCCCGTGTATTTTTTTCTGTGGGATCATGAAGGATTTTAAGAACCATAAAAGTCAACTTCTATGTTTGAGAATGAAAGTAACCATGACAGCTTATGGAATGCCTACCCCTGTGGTCCTATCCTGAACTATAAATTATTTTGTGACCCCTGTGTGGAATTTAATGTGTTCAAGTGTTAGCGTTTCTTTTAAAGAGGCTTATTCACCTAGGGTGTGACAATGTAAGCTTTCAAATAAACTAAGTATCAAGATTCCAAAAGGTGGATACCCTTCGTACGAAGTTTAGATGACCATAGTGTGTGGAGTGAAAGTGTGGGAAAGTGAACATGTGAGAATCTAAGAGTGTGAGGCAATGTGGACATGTGGTGGTCCTTTACAATTCCCATAATTATGTTATGTTATGATTGTTCCTTGCAAGAAAAGAAATCATGTGTGGATTATGGTCCACTTACTTATTTCCTAATTACACTATGTAAGCATATAAGGAAATGGAAAAATGAGTTCTGTGAGAAAGGTTTCAGATGCAAGCCCAGGATTGTCACAAGGATGCAAGGGAAATCAGGGTTACTCCCTTTCTTACTAACAATCGCCCTTAGTTCCAATAAAATTTTTGAAAAAAATGAAAATCCTTGGTTAGTCAAAAGGATGTGTGGATAATGGGCCACTTACTCTAAGAGAAACAAGATAGAAAGGTTGTGTGGAATAGGGCCGCTTATTTTCCCTTAGTCAGGTTATGTGAGTCATAATTTTTTCTAAGTAGAAAAAAGAAATTGTTTTACTAATAATGGTTATCAAAGTAACTAATCATCCTATCTAAACTGTGAAAAAGCACAGGAGTGCGGGATGTTTAGTAGGTGCTGCCAAAACACTTAGGAAAGAAAAAATTACAATTTATTTGCATTATGTAACCCATGCGGATTTTTTTGTGAATAGGTGCATGATTGTGTGTCTGTCTGTGGGAATAGCCATGCGACCGACTCAAAATGTTGAATTCAAGTTCTATTAGGGATGGGAATAGGTCCAAGTGGGGCCTGCAAAATTACAGAGAAATTATAGAGGTAAAGTTAAATGAAAATTTAGAGAGAAAGGTCATACGCACAACCAATTAGATCAAAGAAAAGCAACTAGTGGAGTCACCATTTTGTAATTGGTGTTTTGTTGAGCATGCCTCCCAAAACACCTTTGTTTGTAGTTTGGTTGTACCTACAAAGAGTATACAAACAATTAGATGTTGTTATTGAAAAAACATGGGTAAACAAAGCATTTAAAGTAATGGAAATAGTACATAAACATACATAAACTAAAACTACATAACATAAAACATAAAATTTCTTAACGAAGCATAAACATATCAACAAAAAGACATAGTAATAGAATGTCCTTTATTGATTGCTGATAGAAGAGATACAATATGAGATATCAAACACTTGAAGTGAAACATTTGAGCAATGGTGCTCAAGAATCCTCAACAAGGAACTCCTTTCTTCACTCTCCTATGCAAAAATCTCTCTCTATCTCTCTCTCAAAGAAGCTAATATAAGATGGCAATGGTGATAGAACTCTCTCAACAATGCAATGTGGGATTCTCTTGGGAAATTTTTTTCTGACATCACAAAGCTCTAATGAAATGTAGAATTTCTTGGGAACAATTTTTCCAGCATAACATTGCCTCTTGTTTTTGGTCTTCCAATGCATGTTTATATAGAATTTTTAGCTCCTTCTTCCCTCACTTATCTCATTAGTTTGAAAATGACATGAGATAAGGACAAGAGGATCCCTTGGGGGCTGAATATCTCCAAGTCATCTCGAAATCAGTTGTCCTATGATGGTACATGCCAGGGAATCCCACTTTAAACTTGTGTGAAGTGGTCCCAAATTGCTGACATGAACTTTGGTTGACCAATGTGGATAATGAAGAGACAACCTCGTGGTTGCTAATTTTTGCCTTTGGAGTTCCTGTTTAGTTTTATTTTTTTAATTGTACCTTGGAATTTTTTTTATTTATTTTTTCATGATGTCTTCAGCTAGAAGAGTTCACTTGTACATGTTGTTGTCTAATTTTGAGTGACATCTGACTTCTACAAATGTGTGTACTATTTTGTTGAAAAATGTGTAGCTAGGTTCAGTATTCATTAGTATGAAATGTATTCTTGAATATATAAAATGAATAAGAAATTATTATTATTATTGGAGGATGTGTTTCATGCTCAAGTTCTTTTATTTTATAGGTCAAGCACCCATTGATTGCTTCTAGGGTTTGTCCTCAGTATAAGAGTCATTATCATATATGGAAGACCCTATGGGCACATTGTAAATTGTAAAAGAAAAATTATTTTATCTTGAAAGTGTAAAAATACCTCCAAGATCAAGTCAACCTAATGAGCTGTCAATTCAGCCTACATGAAGAGCCATAACCACACTTGAAGGAGCCTATATATAAGAGGAACTCATCCTCCATTTGGATCATTCATTCACTCATCTCTTATGCAAAGAAGGCAGAAGAATGAGGTAGAAGAAGGAAGTGTGAAGAAGATAAGGTTGAAGAAATTGAAAGTGTATGAGTCTCTCTCCATTCTTCTGGAAGTACGAAGGTAGGGTTTTTGCATTGGGCTAGATTGAGGTTTGATTTTTGAAGCAAGACAGAAGGAATGTAAGAGAAGGTATCTTAGAGCATCTTACTAACCCTAGGACTCAATTTAAAGCAATCAATGTCAAGGGAAATGAAGTTAGAGGGATATTGAAGTCTCCTTGAGGAGCAACAACAGTTGGAGCAGTTGTTGGGGAGTAAAATTTCGGATCTACTCAGAGGTCAAAGATATTTCAGTAGGAATGCTAGGAAGACTTAATATTGGAGATTATTTATCTCAGTCTAGGTTATGATATTCGTCAATTGAAAGATCTAAAAGATAATAATATATTTTTAGGCTATCCCCCAAGAGGCGGGGTTTTAGCCCTAGCTTGCAACCTATATATTGTGTCATTGTTCTTACTGTTTTGGTTATTGTTTGATATTGCCTATTGGAATAAGAAATATCAAATCTAATAAGTAAAAAGGTAACACAAATAGTTATCAAGTTAAGAGAATTAACATTTACATTTCCCTATTGAATTCTTAAAATGGTATGAGAGATTTGGTTCTCTAAGGGCATCATGGAGATCTCCACTACAATGAACAAGGTCATCAAAAGGATTGATATCCATCTCAAGAAAGGTATCAAGGAAGTATGGAGTCTCATATTCTCTTCAAATAAGGTATCACTCAAAGAAAGGGATGTTGGAATCTTCTTGGGTCTCTCTGGGACATTCCAAGATGAATGCATCTAAGTGATTGATAGCAGTGCATTAAGGCACATGACTAGTCACTACGAGCAATTGAAGACCTTGTCAAAAGGAAAATCCTCATACTCTATAGAACATGGAGACAACAAAAGGTATCCAGTGAAAGGCAATGGATCAACATCTATAAGGTTCCAAGATGGAAGCAACATCCACCTGTTGTGCCCTACAACAACCCCCCATTTCATAACATTTTTATCACAAACAATTTACATATGAAATGGGTCCCTTTTAAAATTTTTAATTGGCATTAATAAACTTGTTCCAATAAGGTATGATAATCAAATGAATTTGTGCATAAAACCCTTGTTGAACAAATAATGAGCAATTTTTGAGGTTAATCGCAAAGTTGGTTACCATCATGGTTCTTCCCGATACGATATCGCTATCGGCCATCGGCGATAGCCAATGCACACAAAGAAAAAGCACATACCTTTTCCCCGATGCGACACGATATCGGCAATCAACTATTGGCGCTATTTCTTGTGAAAAATGTTTTAAAGCTCCGACCCGATGCGATATCGCTATCGGCAGTCGGCAGAATCCTACGCAGTTTCATAAGGCGTTCATATCTTTTCCCGATGCGACATCGCTATCGGCATTCGGTAAATCAATTGATATACATTTCGGGATTATGTACGCGCGCTAATACAATGTCGCAATCGACGTTCGCTAAAGATCTTTCCCAAATGATAATGTCATTCACACTTCCGATGCGATGCGATGACGCTTAATGATGACCTCAGTTTCCAAAAGGTGATTATTTCAAAGCATTAAAGTTATATTTAAATCTGATGTGACAAAAGCTCAGATTTCAAAATGCCGTTAAGTAAAGGGATAAGGTAATGCATGCGTATTTAAAGCTTTGCCCCTTCGAATTAACGAGCAATTACGATTAGACCTTTGAAAAAATCTATTGCACGCTTTAAGGGGTCATTCAGTTTAAAAACTTAAGTAATGGTCATTTATGGAACTGCAGGCCGTAAAATCACCATCATTACGTCTACGGTGCCTTCTCAAATCATTAGATCCGCAGCCTCTTTTAGAAATAATCTCACCACGCTTCAAATAATATATCTATCCCGTTATGGATTGTCATTGTTATTTCTTTATTACGATTTATCTTGCATTTGTGTAGAATTCAACTGTCGAGAGAAGTCTGAATATGATGGGAAAGAAGTTCAAGAAGGTGGCAGGTTCTACTGCGACACCTGCCTCAGGCCAAGCTGCTACAGTTTCAAAGAAAGGCTTAATCTCAGATACTACATGCACTGGTCTTACTGGTACTACATGGCAAGGGACATACAATTTGCTAGAAGCAGAACAACCAGAAACGACAGTAACGGAGGCAAGTGTAGATGAACTAAGAAAGTCTGAGGCAACTCTTAAAGATTTGGCTGACTCCTTTCTGCACAGAATAGCAGCCAGAGAACAAGTCTTGCCTTATACTGATGTGGTACGTTGGGCAATTGAAGAAATTACTCTCACTAATAGAACCTTCCATACTAAGGATGGAAGGATTTTCGGTTCCTTCAAGCCTGACGACTTGAGACGGATGTATCATTTGCCCAATCCCGAGCAAGTCTATAACAGAGCCTTTGTGGAGAAATTCGCTAGAGAGAATGAATCACCAGCCGAACCTCTCCGAGATTGGAGGCAAAATCCAGCAAAACACAAACAGGATATGTCGGGTAAGTACTCCAATGCTTCTTTGGCTTCACCTTACTGTTATGCTGGAATTATGATGTGTAGATTGTGGGGATTTCATGATTCTGCAAATATCCATGTTGATATGGTTCCCTTAATGGAAGCGGTCGTCAATAGTATAATCATGGATTGGGCCACTATTCTGTCTGATAAGTTGGTCTTAGCTATTCGTGAGTTTAGGGCCAAAACCAGAGTCACCGAGAGAAAAATCCCACCCTTCTATTACTCTGCCTACATTATGGATACCCTTTGTTTTAATTCTAAGTTTCCTGTCCTTGGTTGGAGATCGACAACCCATGACCCAACACCTATTCATTTGTATCATCGTAAATTGTGGAAACCCTCTCACAAAGACCATTTGTATCAAATTTGCAATGGTTTTATGGTTCCTGTTCACTATTCTATTTTTGACAGACCTATCCCTAGAATTTCCTATGAAGCCTCTTTTGACCTACCAGCCGTAGCCCATTGGTTCGGCGAAGAATATTTTTCCTATGTCAGAGTTTTTGGAAGCAAGGCTAGGCCACATGTTCTTCCCTTGTACATCCCAGACAAATTGTTAGCCCGAGAAATCTCCTATCAGATCATGTCTGAGGGTGTCACACAAACTCTCAAAGAAGAGAAGAAGAGAGGATGGCCAGCTTTTCCTTTGAGAATTGGAGTTTACACGCTGCTAAATTATAAGCATGCAGAAAAGGAAGCAGCGAAACTCCAAATGGTATCTCTAGCTTCTATTCCCAACAGACTCTATGACCCGAAAAAGACTGCTTTCATTGCCTTGGAACAGGCTAAACTGACAAAGGTTGTTCATCAAGAAGACCAGTTTGACGACCTGTTCATGGGCGCCGATTCAATAAGCCAAGTCAAACAACTTGCTGCAATGAGATATGAAGATGTGGAATTAACTGAATTTAATAAACTTAGAAAGCAAAGGTTGCAAACTTTGCCTCTAAATTTATTATCCACAACCCCAGCTTCATCCTCAAGCGAGCCTGATCAGCTGGAAATAAATTCACCTCCTGTTACAACTGGAGAACAGGAGGAAAAGCAAAACAAGCTGCAGGCAGGAAAGCATAGAAGAGAACAAATAGAAAGGCAGGAAAAGGCACAAATTGAACAAGAGCAAAGAAGGCAAAAGGAGCTAGAAGAACATAGGAAAAGAGAGGAAGAAGAAAAAGCAAAGAAAGAACTGGAAGATAGGCAGAAAAAGGAATTGGAGGAACAGCAACAGCGGAAGGCATTCGAGGAGCGGCAGAGGATTGAAAAAGAGAAAGAACAGAGTAAGCAAATCTCTGCTGATACTGAATTGATTAAAGAATGGAACCAATTCGATTCCATTATAAGTGGTAAGGAAGCCTCCAAAGACTCAAATGCCTCAAAGACTCCCGATACTATGTTTTCTCCGGTTCTTGAAGGAACCAGCGGCCCACCCATGGTACAGAATGTTGAGGAAATTACTCAAGAATCATCTGATCAAATTGATCTTCAGGTAGAGGAAATTCCTCCCCTAGACATTTTCTACAGCCCTAAGCATAGAGCCGTTGTAAGGCGCTCAAGAAAGAGACGAAGGATTGATCAACTTTCTGTTTCAACTGAGCAAACAGTCACGGGCAATGTCGTCTGGAAGGGAGAGTTAGATCCCTCTGAAGATTTGACAAAGCTATCGCAATTTGCGGGAGCTTATTCAGCGGCAACCATTGACAAAGCATCCGAGGTGAGTCTTCTTTTGAAGACTAAAGAGCATGAGGCATATGCATTGCAAGCAGAAGTGATAGAAGCAAGGAATAAGGCAGCACAGGCAGAAGAACAATTGCTGGCCCAACAACAAGAGAATCATTTGTTAACCCAGCAAATTGAAAAACTGAGGATAGACCAAAGTGACATTCAAAAAGCACAAGAATTGTCAGAAGCATTATCCCAGTTGGAGGCATCGAATGAGCTGTTGATGAAATCTAAAGAGGAGCAAATAATTCAGCTGTCAGCACAGCTTGAAAGTGTCAAAGGTGCCAAGAGTATTGATGATTTCAGAACAGAGGCAACTCTCATAAACGGCGCATTGATATCTCAGACCAAACTCTTGTGCCAACAACTAGTTGAAGCTAAGATACTTTGTGACATATCTACAGCAGTATGTGAGCAAATCGAGAAAGCCAGGGGTAACTTGGATCAGGCCGAAGAAGATATAACAGAGTATATTGAATGGCAAGACACTCCAGAAGGGAAAGCGGCAAATTTTTCCCGAATCTGTGTAACATACAAAGACATACTTTTCATGGAATGGAACACACAGGTAATGAAGGCAGAAAGGGCAGCATCCAGATGCAAAACGATTGCCAGAAACATGATCGATCTAGTCAATGATACATTGTACCTGGCAAACATGATTTCACAATGTACACCTGGAAACATAACAACCGCCAACATGCTGGAGCACGGGAATTATCCTGAGCTGGAGACACAAGGGCGGTTAATTGCTGGAGTGAATACCTTGACTGCCGACGCATACTGGCTTTTCCTGATTAAACCACATTCTCAAAGGTCGGCTCTTAATTGCCTAACAGATGCTCTCCGATACCTGATTGCCGATTTCCGAGATGCCACATACGATGCACAGCTGACTTCACGCCTCAATACTCCACCAGAAGTAGAGCCAATGCTGGCGATATCTCAGCGAAGGAGTAAAGGCAAAGAGACCTCTGACTAAAACATCGCCGCCGACTGCCGAATCACCCAAATGCACAATGATATTTGTTAATGCCGATTTAGTTGTTTTTCAGTTTTAGATATTTAGATATTTTTAGATTAGCATAGTATTTATAGACCCTTTCATTGTTTTGGAAAGGGTCGTAAAATTTTGTAAAAGACTTAAAGGCTGAAGTTTGCACTATTGTGCTTCAGTCTATATTCTTTTTGAAACTCGACCACTGGTCCTTAATTTTACTTGGAATGCTGTTTTAAGTAAATTGTGCACTATTGTCGTTTGCTTGGGATGCTTTCTGGTTAGAAGGAAGGACTGCGACATAGCGATTAATATATTGGATTGATCAAACAGCTTGCATGGTACTATTATCTGTATCTATTCTCTTTTCTATTATATGAATTGCTGTGTTATTACTTTTGCTATTGTTGATTACATGTATGCAATATAACAGCAAGTCTGCATTTCATATCACTATTGAATGTTTTGTGATTTGTTATCTCTTTTAATTATGCGTGTAACAATGATATAAATGACTGAGTGCAGTAATTCGCTATTATCGCTCTGCATAACTATTTATGCAGAGCAATCTTAAATGGTTTAAACATTTATGCTTACTGTTAGTGACATCTATATGCCTGCCATTAAGCATAGGTTATCAAACGCTGCATTATTTGAATTGATAAGTCCCGGGATTAGCTTATAGTTATTATATTTCTTTTATAGTTTAGTTATTTGTTTGTTATCACTTCATATCGTAAATCATTCATTCATCCCATTTACTTATAATCTTTGGGAAACTGGTCCCATTATCCCCAGTCGGAGCCACTATTCCAAACGGAAAAGGAGCTGCACTAAGTTCCGGACTGGGTGGTTTCCCCGATGTTGTTGCAACGAATTTCGGGGCATCAACATTTTTGGCGCTAGAAGGAGGGCCATCAACTGTGAATGGCAAGTAGGTCCAGGTCCACAAACCATTCTAAGAGTAATTCCCCCTCCAAACCCTCTTCTCCTTCTCAATCACATGCTGGTTCTCCAGCACATGATCAAGAAAAAGAAGAATCAACCACCACTGCTCACACCCATCATATTTCAGAACATTTAAGTCTTGAATCCCCTGAAGTTCAGTCTCTTATCCATAAACTTCAGAGCTTCTCGATTTCGCCTCAGAAATCTGAAGTATCACAAAGCAGTGTGACTTCGCAGTTAAGCTTATCTCATCCACTTACCAGACTTCAAAGTGAAAAACTCGGTATTGAACCTACTGAGTTTCCTTTACCAAAAAGGAAAAAGGCTAAAAAGATTACTGAAGTATCTGATAGTGAAGATCTTTCTTCCATATCTTCCATTTCCACTCCTCCTCTGCGAAGCCAACCATCCACTCCTTCATTACACACTGTTGTTTGTCAGGGAATAAGTACTACAGCATCTCAAGCTACTCTCGCTCCAACAACTTCTTCTCCTCAGTCATCTGGAATCCCAATAGTAGTAACAACTATTATCGCCAGCATAATGGCAGATCCATGGACTACGCCAGGTGCAGTCAATATGCCCGGACCATTACATGATCTACCTGATGCTCCCGAAAAATGGTTGCCTAAATTTAATCCAGATAACGGAACACAAGCTGAAGAACATATTAACAATTTCATGTTAGCAGTTAACTTAAAAGGAGTGACAGAACAAGATGTTGTTGTCAGACTTTTCCCTTATACCCTGCAAGGATCGGCAGGATCCTGGTACTTCTCTTTACCTTCTGGTTCTATTACCAGCTGGACTACATGCCAAGAGCAGTTCCTTACCAAATATGGAGATGACAGGTCTCTGGCGACTTTAATAAATGACCTCTCCAATTTGAGAATAGAACATAGGGAACCAATAAAGGAGTTTAATGATCGATTCAACAAACTCCTAAATAAAATCCCCACCGCTTCGAAGCCAAGTGAACAAATCAGGAGCGAATGGTATATTACTGCCCTCCCTTCCAACATAGCCATTTTTGTTGACAGGGCTGGCAAACCTACCTTAGCCGAGAATATGAAGGAAGCACTTGCCGTTGAAAAGCGTATTAATGCTCTAGAGAAGAAAGCTGCCTTGGAGGATAGAAAATCCAAAAAAGTTTCATTTAAAGAAGATTCTAAGAAAAAGACCCCAAAGGACCCGTACGACATGGAAGGTTTACAAAAGGTCCTTAAAACATTGTCTAATGAAATGGTTGAAATTAAAAAATAGGTGGCTGAAACTTCGAACAAAAGACCATTTAGAACTTTCAAGAAAACTGAAACAAAGCCACCCAATGTTATATCTAATGCAGACTCTGAACATGAAGAAGAAGAAGAGGAATCAACCTCTCAAACGGATGATGAAGAAGAAGTAGTTGAGTGTCACGGCATGTGGGATTTCATACTCCCAAATTCTGACACCGAGAATCAAGAAGAAGCTTTTCCTGTTACTACAAGAAGTAAAATCGCTTCTGAACCTACTCAAACAACTACAAAAAAGAGGAGTGCAGGTGCTGCCATACCGAAAGAAAAAGTTCTTCCAAAGAAATCTCCGGTAGCAGCCCCTCAAAACCAGCCTCCGATTTCTAACTCTCCTTCAACATCCAAGACATTAGTGCTATCTGACTCCATGGAGTATAATATTGTTGATGATATGAAAAAGACTAAGGCAAACATAACCATGTTTGAACTAAGTAAGTTAAAACATCAGCAGAAATTGCTCCTAAGAGAATATAACGTTGTCCCCTCTTCCCCTCTTCCCAGTCAAAAGCTGCTAATGATTCAGGACATTCCCCTCCAGATATGGTCGAAGCTACCGATTCGGTTCTGATCGGAGATAGATCCAATTCTCATACCCCACCTTTCTTGCTCACCTATGAAATCTATAATCGAAATCTGCATAACTGTTTAATTGATTCAGGGGCTTCATCCAATATTATGCCAGCTTCAGTTTGTTCTAAACTGAACATAGAACCCCAGAAGTCCGCTATTCATATCGTACAGTTAGACAGAACCAAAGTGCAGGTTATAGGAGAAATTAATTCCGTGACTATCAGGTTGTCTGCTGATCCCAGAATAGTACAGAGAATAGATATTTTGATTGCTGACATACCTGAATTCTATGGTTTAATTCTGAGCAGAGATTGGTCTGAAAAACTGCATGGATACATTTCCACGGATTGGTCACATATGTGGCTCCCCTACAAGGGTAAGCCAAATCAAATAAGGATCGACCGCGAGAAACACATGACTCACACAGTAACCGATTTCGAACAAGAAAACCAGCCTGTGGCCTTCAACAACAACATTTTGGGAAATTATTCCTCAGAATCATTCTTTGGCAACTTTCTTGCCCAATCTTCCCCTTTTTCAGTTCACCATTGTACATCTCAAGTAGAAAATTTTTCACAAACCAATTTATCCAAATGCTTCAACGCAAATCAAAAAGATGTAAATATTTTTGTTGATTCTCCTTTATTTTGGTCTTTGTATTTTGATGGCTCTAAGTCCAGTGAGGGGTCAGGAGCAGGTTGCATTTTGGTTAGTCCGCAAGGCGAAAAAACAATGCTATCCTGTCGATTAGAATTTGAATGCACCAATAACACGGCCGAATACGAAGCTCTAGTGCAGGGACTATATAAGGCAATTGACCTTAAAGTCCAATATATAAAAGTATTCGGTGATAGTGAGATCATTGTTAAACAGGTAAGAAATACAATTCATTGCCTTTCAAGCCACCTTAAGCATTATCAATCGCTTGTGCAAGATCTTACTTTGCATTTCTCAGCATTCAACATTTCTTCAATTCCAAGATCACAAAACTCGACAGCTGATTTACTAGCCAACGTAGCTTCCAAACTCCTCCCTTCCGAAGACTATAGCCTTGATAGATTTTCTATAGAATTAATTTTCAGGCCTTCAGTTCCCGATAACATCACTAACTGGAGGGTTTTCAACCATGACGAGGACATCTTGCAATTCTTAACCTCTGAAAAGTCTTATGACAATCAAATCATTGAAGAGCATGACCATGATTCTCAAATGAAAGAAACATCTCAAGATAACGCGATTCCTAAGCCTGTGGTAAAGCTCGAAGACCTTTATGACATTAAAGATAGGTTCAAACCTGTAATTAATGCAAAACTCCAAAGCTCTACTCTTAGGTTTGAATCAATCAATTTGGGAACAGATCAAGCTCCTCAAAATATCAACTTAGGACTAGGACTTTCTATAGAAGAAAAGGAAGCATTCATCAAACTCTTAAGGAAAAACAAGCAAGTTTTTGCTTGGAAGTATGACGACCTCAAGGCATATGATACATCTATCATACAACATACTATTCCTATGCTTCCCGATCAAAAACCTATCCAGCAGAAGTTAAGAAAAATACACCCGAATTTGGAGAGCCAAATAATGTCGGAACTTAATAAACTCTTAAAAGCTAAGATTATCTTCCCTGTCCGACACTCAAACTGGGTCTCCAATATGGTTCCAGTTAGGAAGAAAAACGGCGACATTCGAATCTGTATTGATTTCAGAAACTTGAATAGGGCAAGCTTGAAAGATAATTTCCCACTGCCTACCATGGAACAAATCCTCCAATCGGTAGCAGGATCTGAATTAATGTCCTTTCTCGACGGTTTCTCAGGATATAATCAAGTGTTGGTCCATCCTGACGACCAACTAAAGACTACATTCAGGACAAAATGGGGGACTTATGCATACCAAAAGATGCCTTTTGGACTCATAAATGCAGGAGCAACATTCCAAAGAGCTATGGATACAGCCTTTAGAGGGTTAATTAATCGCACAGTAGTCGTCTACCTCGATGATATTACTGTGTATTCTAAAAAGAGATATAACCACTTGCATGATTTAAAACAGATTTTTCAACGATGCAAAACATATGGTATCTCTCTCAACCCGAAAAAGTCTTTCTTTGCTCTCAACCAGGGTAAGCTTCTAGGGTTTATTGTATCTAAAGATGGCATTTATGTTGATCCTGATCGAATTAAGGAAATTTCTGAAATTCCTTTTCCGCACAACAAAAAATCGATGCAGTCGTTTCTAGGGCAGATTAATTTCGTTAAACGATTCGTTCCAGATTTTTCACAGATTGTACTACCACTACAAACGATGATTAAAAAGAATTCAACCTTCAGATGGGGAATAGAGGAAAAGCAAGCTTTTAATGATATTAAGCAATCAATAATCAATGTCCCAGCTCTGAATACTCCAAATCTTTCTAATCATTTTATATTATATACCATTGCATCCGACTTATCTTACGCAGCAGTGCTCACCCAGTTGAATGATGACAATTTGGAAGCGCCTATCTCGTTCTTCAGTTCAAACTTTCAAGGCGCCGAATTAAACTATTCCGATATTGAAAAACAAGCTTTTGCTGTCTTTAAAGCAGTCAAACATTATCGACCCTTTCTTTTAAAAACCCATACTAAAGTAATAGTTCCCTTCTCAGCAGTTAGGCAACTATTAATCCAAAAGGAATTGGGAGAAAAGAGGGCAAATTGGGTCGCAGCCCTCCAAGAATATGATCTAGAAATAAAGCCAGCAAAGTTTGTTAAAGGTCAAGGTTTTTGCAGGATATTAGCAGGAGCATCAAACATTCCTGAGTCAAGTGATACAGAGCAAACCCAAGAAGTTAATCAGCTAAGTATACCGGATTCCGAATCTCAATATTCAGATCTGATCTTTTATTTAAAGAATGGTTATGCACCTACCAATTTGTCCTACAAGAACAAAAGAGCCATTAGATTGAAAGCTAAGAGTTTTTCCCTTATTAATGATGTGCTCTTCAGGAGAAACTATGATTCTGTCCTATTAAGATGCCTTGAGAAACCTGAAGCTCAAAAGGTTTTGCAGGAGCTACACGATGGACCGGCAGGAGGACATTTTGGAGCTGATACAACAGCTCATAAAGTCATTCATGCTGGATATTATTGGCCTACTTTGTTTAAGGACGCTCATGAATATGTAAGGAAATGCATCAAATGCCAAACTGCCAGTGGAAGACAACAAAAGCCAGCTTTCCCTTTGCAACCGATCAACATTGAACAACCTTTTGAACAATGGGGATTGGACATCATTGGAGAAATAAATCCTTCTTCTTCCAAGCAACACAAGTATATCCTTACAGCAACTGATTACTTTACAAAGTGGGTAGAAGCAGTTCCGTTAAAGACAACAAACTCTGAGGCGATCATTGAATTTATAGATCAGTTCATCATTACCAGGTTTGGTGTTCCAAACGCTCTCGTCTTTGATAATGCTTCTTACTTCTCAGGTAATGCAATGATTGATTTCGCTATCAAAAGGGGATTTAAATTAAAGTATTCTGCTAATTACTATCCTCAGGGTAATGGCCTAGCAGAATCAACAAATAAAAACCTAATCAAGATCATTAAGCGAACAATCGAAGAGAATCATAAGAATTGGCATAAATCCTTGGTATTTGCATTATGGGCCGATAGGATAACACAGAAAGCTTCCATAGGGACCTCTCCGTTTAATCTCGTCTATGGAAAAGAAGCAATCGTACCAACCAACCTTCTTCTTCCATCTCTAGCCTTAGTGCAATTTATCGACGAAACTCCTTCTTCTTCTATACAGTATAGATATGATCAAATTCTTAAACTTGAAGAAGAAAGGGAAAAAGCCAAGGTTACACACGCTAAACATTAGCAAGTCATTAAGGCAGCTTTTGACCTGGCCTCATCTAGTCCTAAACAATTCCAAGTCGGAGATCTAGTCCTGAAATGGGACAAAGCCCATGAAGACAAAGGTAAACATACCAAATTTCAAAAACTGTGGCTAGGACCATTTCAGATCTGTGAAAAAGTAGGCCATTCCACATTCATACTTCAAAATCTATCAGGGGTGAGGGATTCTCTCCCTGTCAATGGTCTAATCTTGAAGAAATTCTTTAATTGAGGAGGTAACCCCTTCTCTTTGTAGTTTGATAGTTTTTATATAGTTTGTAGGATTTGTAGAAATAAGAATGTGGGACATTTCCCATTGACCTTTCACTGTAATTAAAAGCTGTCTCGCCATGACAATATTAGTATTTACTTTTGGATAATAGCGTCTTAAACCAAGAGAGATCATTTCTAGGAAATTAGATATCTTTTTATTCTGAACATCACAGTCTAATCTTTGTAAACTTCACTCTGAACGAAGTTCTATGAGTTATCTTGGGTGTTCGAAATTAGTCCCCAAAGGTTATCTATATGAAAATAGGAGCTAATTCATCTTCAGTATCTTTAACTCTTAAACCTGTCATCCATTTATTCTTAAGAAGATAGTTGTTCATCCCATTCACCAAAAAAGTTTATGATTACTCAGAGTGTAATTCTAAAATATAGAAGATTAAAGATAAGAGGTCTTATTACAAGCCTGCTTACCATGTTCATAGGAAAATAATTTAACTGACATTACCAAAACTGCATATCAAACAGGGTAATGGCTTGAAATTTCAAGACAAGGGGTCTCATCACGAGCCAGCTTGTTCAGTTTAAATTACTACCCGTGAATGGCATTGTCATTTATCTGGCCACCAAACCAGGACAATGGCTTTTATCTTAAGCAAAGAAGAAAGTGAAATTCGAAAAATACGAAAATATCTTTTGAATTCATTCTGTTTAGTCACACTCTAAGGTGAATGGAACAATAGACAACAACATGGTTAAAAGGTAACCCTGCCGAGACTATGAATGTTTGCTGGCAGCAGAGGCTCTACCTGTGACAGAGGAGTTTATTTTAAAAAGCTGATATGGAAAAGTTTTCTATTTTTACCTTTATAAACCAACAAGGACTTATTTTAATACTCAAAGTGCATTTATAAAAAGAGGAAGTCAAATGAAGAAACCTGTTTTATTCAGAATCAATAGACATCTAGTTATATTAGAAAGTTCCTTTCCTTTATAAAGACTCTATTTGAAAAGGTGTAAGTATATTTATTAGTCCAGAGATAACTGGTTCTGCCAGCGAATCGCCAATTGTTGTGCCCTACAACAACCCCCCATTTCATAACATTTTTATCACAAACAATTTACATATGAAATGGGTCCCTTTTAAAATTTTTAATTGGCATTAATAAACTTGTTCCAATAAGGTATGATAATCAAATGAATTTGTGCATAAAACCCTTGTTGAACAAATAATGAGCAATTTTTGAGGTTAATCGCAAAGTTGGTTACCATCATGGTTCTTCCCGATACGATATCGCTATCGGCCATCGGCGATAGCCAATGCACACAAAGAAAAAGCACATACCCTTTCCCCGATGCGACACGATATCGGCAATCAACTATCGGCGCTATTTCTTGTGAAAAATGTTTTAAAGCTCCGACCCGATGCGATATCGCTATCGGCAGTCGGCAGAATCCTACGCAGTTTCATAAGGCGTTCATATCTTTTCCCGATGCGACATCGCTATCGGCATTCGGTAAATCAATTGATATACATTTCGGGATTATGTACGCGCGCTAATACAATGTCGCAATCGGCGTTCGCTAAAGATCTTTCCCAAATGATAATGTCATTCACACTTCCGATGCGATGCGATGACGCTTAATGATGACCTCAGTTTCCAAAAGGTGATTATTTCAAAGCATTAAAGTTATATTTAAATCCGATGTGACAAAAGCTCAGATTTCAAAATGCCGTTAAGTAAAGGGATAAGGTAATGCATGCGTATTTAAAGCTTTGCCCCTTCGAATTAACGAGCAATTACGATTAGACCTTTGAAAAAATCTATTGCACGCTTTAAGGGGTCATTCGGTTTAAAAACTTAAGTAATGGTCATTTATGGAACTGCAGGCCGTAAAATCACCATCATTACGTCTACGGTGCCTTCTCAAATCATTAGATCCGTAGCCTCTTTTAGAAATAATCTCACCACGCTTCAAATAATATATCTATCCCGTTATGGATTGTCATTGTTATTTCTTTATTACGATTTCTCTTGCATTTGTGTAGAATTCAACTGTCGAGAGAAGTCTGAATATGATGGGAAAGAAGTTCAAGAAGGTGGCAGGTTCTACTGCGACACCTGCCTCAGGCCAAGCTGCTACAGTTTCAAAGAAAGGCTTAATCTCAGATACTACATGCACTGGTCTTACTGGTACTACATGGCAAGGGACATACAATTTGCTAGAAGCAGAACAACCAGAAACGACAGTAACGGAGGCAAGTGTAGATGAACTAAGAAAGTCTGAGGCAACTCTTAAAGATTTGGCTGACTCCTTTCTGCACAGAATAGCAGCCAGAGAACAAGTCTTGCCTTATACTGATGTGGTACGTTGGGCAATTGAAGAAATTACTCTCACTAATAGAACCTTCCATACTAAGGATGGAAGGATTTTCGGTTCCTTCAAGCCTGACGACTTGAGACGGATGTATCATTTGCCCAATCCCGAGCAAGTCTATAACAGAGCCTTTGTGGAGAAATTCGCCAGAGAGAATGAATCACCAGCCGAACCTCTCCGAGATTGGAGGCAAAATCCAGCAAAACACAAGCAGGATATGTCGGGTAAGTACTCCAATGCTTCTTTGGCTTCACCTTACTGTTATGCTGGAATTATGATGTATAGATTGTGGGGATTTCATGATTCTGCAAATATCCATGTTGATATGGTTCCCTTAATGGAAGCGGCCGTCAATAGTATAATCATGGATTGGGCCACTATTCTGTCTGATAAGTTGGTCTTAGCTATTCATGAGTTTAGGGCCAAAACCAGAGTCACCGAGAGAAAAATCCCACCCTTCTATTACTCTGCCTACATTATGGATACCCTTTGTTTTAATTCTGAGTTTCCTGTCCTTGGTTGGAGATGGACAACCCATGACCCAACACCTATTCATTTGTATCATCATAAATTGTGGAAACCCTCTCACAAAGACCATTTGTATCAAATTTGCAATGGTTTTATGGTTCCCGTTCACTATTCTATTTTTGACAGACCTATCCCTAGAATTTCCTATGAAGCCTCTTTTGACCTACCAGCCATAGCCCATTGGTTCGGCGAAGAATATTTTTCCTATGTCAGAGTTTTCGGAAGCAAGGCTAGGCCACATGTTCTTCCCTTGTACATCCCAGACAAATTGTTAGCCCGAGAAATCTCCTATCAGATCATGTCTGAGGGTGTCACACAAACTCTCAAAGAAGAGAAGAAGAGAGGATGGCCAGCTTTTCCTTTGAGAATTGGAGTTTACACGCTGCTAAATTATAAGCATGCAGAAAAGGAAGCAGCGAAACTCCAAATGGTATCTCTAGCTTCTATTCCCAACAGACTCTATGACCCGAAAAAGACTGCTTTCATTGCCTTGGAACAGGCTAAACTGACAAAGGTTGTTCATCAAGAAGACCAGTTTGATGACCTGTTCATGGGCGCCGATTCAATAAGCCAAGTCAAACAACTTGCTGCAATGAGATATGAAGATGTGGAATTAACTGAATTTAATAAACTTAGAAAGCAAAGGTTGCAAACTTTGCCTCTAAATTTATTATCCACAACCCCAGCTTCATCCTCAAGCGAGCCTGATCAGCTGGAAATAAATTCACCTCCTGTTACAACTGGAGAACAGGAGGAAAAGCAAAACAAGCTGCAGGCAGAAAAGCATAGAAGAGAACAAATAGAAAGGCAGGAAAAGGCACAAATTGAACAAGAGCAAAGAAGGCAAAAGGAGCTAGAAGAACAGAGGAAAAGAGAGGAAGAAGAAAAAGCAAAGAAAGAACTGGAAGATAGGCAGAAAAAGGAATTGGAGGAACAGCAACAGCGAAAGGCATTCGAGGAGCGGCAGAGGATTGAAAAAGAGAAAGAACAGAGTAAGCAATTCTCTGCTGATACTGAATTGATTAAAGAATGGAACCAATTCGATTCCATTATAAGTGGTAAGGAAGCCTCCAAAGACTCAAATGCCTCAAAGACTCCCGATACTATGTTTTCTCCGGTTCTTGAAGGAACCAGCGGCCCACCCATGGTACAGAATGTTGAGGAAATTACTCAAGAATCATCTGATCAAATTGATCTTCAGGTAGAGGAAATTCCTCCCCTAGACATTTTCTATAGCCCTAAGCATAGAGCTGTTGTAAGGCGCTCAAGAAAGAGACGAAGGATTGATCAACTTTCTGTTTCAACTGAGCAAACAGTCACGGGCAATGTCGTCTGGAAGGGAGAGTTAGATCCCTCTGAAGATTTGACAAAGCTATCGCAATTTGCGGGAGCTTATTCAGCGGCAACCATTGACAAAGCATCCGAGGTGAGTCTTCTTTTGAAGACTAAAGAGCATGAGGCATATGCATTGCAAGCAGAAGTGATAGAAGCAAGGAATAAGGAAGCACAGGCAGAAGAACAATTGCTGGCCCAACAACAAGAGAATCATTTGTTAACCCAGCAAATTGAAAAACTGAGGATAGACCAAAGTGACATTCAAAAAGCACAAGAATTGTCAGAAGCATTATCCCAGTTGGAGGCATCGAATGAGCTGTTGATGAAATCTAAAGAGGAGCAAATAATTCAGCTGTCAGCACAGCTTGAAAGTGTCAAAGGTGCCAAGAGTATTGATGATTTCAGAACAGAGGCAACTCTCATAAACGGCGCATTGATATCTCAGACCAAACTCTTGTGCCAACAACTAGTTGAAGCTGAGATACTTTGTGACATATCTACAGCAGTATGTGAGCAAATCGAGAAAGCCAGGGGTAACTTGGATCAGGCCGAAGAAGATATAACAGAGTATATTGAATGGCAAGACACTCCAGAAGGGAAAGCGGCAAATGTTTCCCGAATCTGTGTAACATACAAAGACATACTTTTCATGGAATGGAACACACAGGTAATGAAGGCAGAAAGGGCAGCATCCAGATGCAAAACGATTGCCAGAAACATGATCGATCTAGTCAATGATACATTGTACCTGGCAAACATGATTTCACAATGTACACCTGGAAACATAACAACCGCCAACATGCTGGAGCACAGGAATTATCCTGAGCTGGAGACACAAGGGCGGTTAATTGCTGGAGTGAATACCTTGACTGCCGACGCATACTGGCTTTTCCTGATTAAACCACATTCTCAAAGGTCGGCTCTTAACTGCCTAACAGATGCTCTCCGATACCTGATTGCCGATTTCCGAGATGCCACATACGATGCACAGCTGACTTCACGCCTCAATACTCCACCAGAAGTAGAGCCAATGCTGGCGATATGTCAGCGAAGGAGTAAAGGCAAAGAGACCTCTGACTAAAACATCGCCGCCGACTGCCGAATCACCCAAATGCACAATGATATTTGTTAATTCCGATTTAGTTGTTTTTCAGTTTTAGATATTTAGATATTTTTAGATTAGCATAGTATTTATAGACCCTTTCATTGTTTTGGAAAGGGTCGTAAAATTTTGTAAAAGACTTAAAGGCTGAAGTTTGCACTATTGTGCTTCAGTCTATATTCTTTTTGAAACTCGACCACTGGTCCTTAATTTTACTTGGAATGTTGTTTTAAGTAAATTGTGCACTATTGTCGTTTGCTTGGGATGCTTTCTGGTTAGAAGGAAGGACTGCGACATAGCGATTAATATATTGGATTGATCAAACAGCTTGCATGGTACTATTATCTGTATCTGTTCTCTTTTCTATTATATGAATTGCTGTGTTATTACTTTTCCTATTGTTGATTACATGTATGCAATATAACAGCAAGTCTGCATTTCATATCACTATTGAATGTTTTGTGATTTGTTATCTCGTTTAATTATGCGTGTAACAATGATATAAATGACTGAGTGCAGTAATTCGCTATTATCGCTCTGCATAACTATTTATGCAGAGCAATCTTAAATGGTTTAAACATTTATGCTTACTGTTAGTGACATCTATATGCCTGCCATTAAGCATAGGTTATCAAACGCTGCATTATCTGAATTGATAAGTCCCGGGATTAGCTTATAGTTATTATATTTCTTTTATAGTTTAGTTATTTGTTTGTTATCACTTCATATCATAAATCATTCATTCATCCCGTTTACTTATAATCTTTGGGAAACTGGTCCCATTATCCCCAGTCGGAGCCACTATTCCAAACGGAAAAGGAGCTGCACTAAGTTCCGGACCGGGTGGTTTCCCCGATGTTGTTGCAACGAATTTCGGGGCATCAACACCACCTCAACAACATTCTATTTGTTCGAGGTTTTCAGACAAATTTACTTTCTATTTCAAGCTTAGAAGATAAAGGAGATAGAGTGGTCTTGATTGATGGTAAAGTAGTTGCATGGGCAAAGGGGTCAAGCATAGAATAAGAAAAAATAATTGGTATTCGAGAAGGAAGACTCTAGAGGTTAATCTTCCCTGTAAACCATGCCCTAGGTTACAATGAGATTAGTCCTTGTAATCTTTTCCATAGAAGGTTTGGTCATCTACATTTCAAAATACTTCCGAATTTAAATTCCATAGTAGATGGAATACCAAATCTAAAGGAGGATCATGAAGGTGTTTGCAAAGGATGTGCATTGGGCAAGAATACCAAGACACCATTTGGAAGCAGTGTTTGATGGTCAAAATAAATCTTTGATCTCATTCAGTTTGATGTGCGTGGCAGTATGAATCCAAAATCACTTGGAGGACATATTTATTATGTCACATTCATAGATGATCAATGAAAAAAGACCTAGGTTTACTTAATGAAAACCAAGGATGAAGTGTTTACTAAATTTCAAGAATTCAAAGCTCAAGTGGAGAACCTTACGGAAAGAATAATCAAGATACTAAGATATGATAACGGAGGAGAATATACATCCAAAGAGATTATAGCATTTTGTAAGGAATTTGGGATTAAAAGGGAGCTGATAGTTCCATACAATCCCAAACAAAATCCGGCTACAGAAAGAAAGAACAAATCCATTGAAGAAAGTGTAAAAGCAATGTTACACAATCAAGATCTACCTAAGTTTCTGTGGGGTGAGGAAACAAAGACAGCAGTCTACATACAAAATTGATGTCCTCACATATCTCTACACAACAAGACTCCAGAAGAAGTGTTCACTGGGAAGAATCCATCTGTCGATCATCTATGAATCTTTGGATGTCCTATGTATATTCATATACTAATGAACACAAGAAAGAAGTCGTATCCTTATGGTGTAAAAGGTATATTTGTTGGGTATACTAACTCATCGAAAGCCTATAGAATCTATATGAAAGATGGACATCACATTGAAGTTAGTCGTGATGTCATATTTGATGAAAGCATAACATTAAAGAAATCAAAATAAATTTATATACATTCTAATGATGAAGAACTTTCTATATTTGAGGAAGATGTTGACAAGGAAGGAGAAGGATTTCACCATGAGGAATAAGGACCTAGTGACCCTGTTCAACCTGTGGTCATTCAAGAAACAAGGAAATGACCTAACTAGTTAACGCTACACTACTTGATGCAGAAGGTCATGGGGCAACTCAAGGATCATTTAGAGAAAGTAAAAGACCCAAGATATATTCTGGGTATGCTGTGTACATAACTAAATTAATAGAAGAAAAGCCATCCACCTTTGAAGAGGTTGTAGAACATCAAGAATGGAAAGATGCCATGAATGATGAATATCAATCTATAATGAAGAATGGAGTCTTGGAGATCGTACCTAGGCCTGAAGACAAATATGTAGTTACCTCCAAATGGATCTATAAGATCAAGCATGCAGCCAACAAAACTATAGATAAGTGTAGAGAAATATTTGTGGAAAGAGGTTTCTCTCAACTATAAGGCATCGACTATGAAGAAACATTTTCTCCAATAATATATACAACGATTCGATCGCTAGTCTCTCTAGGATCATCGATGGGATGTAACATCCACCAAATGGATGTCAAGTCTGCATTTCTAAATGGAATTATAAATGAGGAAGTCTACATAGAACAACCCTTGGGATTCGAAATCACAGATAGAAAGGCATATGTTTTCAGATTGAAGAAATAATTATATGGCCTCAAGCATGCACCAAGGGCATGGTATGCTAGAATGGATGCATACCTACATAGATTAGGCTTCATGAAACGTTATGTTGACTCAAGCCTCTATATTAAGGTTGTAAACAATGAACATGTAATTATTCTTTTATATGTAGATGATCTTCTCTTGACAGTTGTAGAAGGTCGAATTAAAGAATGTAAGAAGCAATTGGTAGTAGATTTTGACATGAAGGATCTTGGGTTGATGCATTACTATCTGGGACTAGAAGTTTGGCATGAACCTAATGAAGTCTACTTAGGTCAAGGAAATTATGTGATCGAGATACTAAAGAAGTTTGACATGATGGACTGTAAAATTATGACCACTCCAATGATCACAAATTCGAAAAGACTAAGAAGTTTCGAATCAAGCTGTGTGGATCCCTCCAGATATAGATAATTTATTGGCTCGTTAATGTACTTGGTAAATACTCGGCTAGAATATGATTTGCAGTAAATGTACTCGCCCAATTCCAAGTGGAGCCAAAACATGATAAAATTAAATGTTTTCAATAAATTAACCTAAATCCATCATAATTTTTGATCTACCAAACTTCGAGAGGAAATCTCTCTTCACTCTAAAAGTGGTTTTCACCTCACATTTTATCATTTTCACCCTTGATAAATAATGATTAATTCTAATTCTAATCTTATTTTATTATTTTTATTTTTACTTTTATGTAATTTACCTAGTCAAAATGTTTTAATTAATAAATATAATTATTAGTTTTATTATTTTATTTATATTTATATTTTATTTGACCAAATTAAGATGTTTAAATTTTACATAACATAACAAGCCTACACATCAAAATCATGTATGAGACTCAATTATTTCTATAATAAAAGACCTCACTTTCATTTAATAGTTTTATTATAAAAAATTAAAAAGATATACACAATCTTTTTCTAGATTTTAATCCTTAATAATATTTATGTATTATTTTTTTTATTGGCAAGAACTAAAAATATATTTTTGAAAATAAAAGATATACACAATCTTTTTCTAGATTTTAATCCTTAATAATATTTATGTATTATTTTTTTTATTTGCAAGAACTAAAAATATATTTTTACATATTTACAAAATAATATTTTTAATAAATTTCCTAATGTAAACTAAGACCTAATTAAATGATACCAAAATTAATTATTAATTAATAAGAAATTATTATAAATTAAAAAAAAATTAATTATATATTTACATATTTACAAAATAATATTTTTAATAAATTTCCTAATGTAAACTAAGACCTAATTAAATGATACCAAAATTAATTATTAATTAATAAGAAATTATTATAAATTAAAAAAAAATTAATTATATATTTAATTAAGATATATAATGCAATTTTTTTATATAAAATAAAACATTAATAAATAAATTACAACAAAATTAAATAAATGAGAGCTTTAAATTTTTGTGGGATTTTAAAAAAATACTGTAATTTTTTTGGAAATCCATGTTACAACTATCAAGCTTTAGGATTTTAGGTGTTATAGGGGTTTTTAATGGTGTTCAAACACTCTTAGAATTAGATTTCTTGCAAAAATAATTCACCTCATTCTCTCGTGAATTAGGACATCCACACAAAATTGTGACCTTTGAAGACAACACCTTAATTTTATGAAGCATGCCAAGAATTAGAATGGGAAAGGTAAAGTATTTAGTTATAACACAAAGACAATGGATGTATATAGGTATAGAATGTTCAAAGTCATATATATATATATATATATATATATATATATATATATATAGTCATAGTTTAACTTATAGATGAAATATCATTTTTAATTAGAATTTCAAGATTTTTTATTGTTTAAAATACATTCTGCAATGTATGAATAGATTCAGCGCTCTTAAAATCTCATGAGGCCCTTGAATTGCAGATTAAACAATTTAAACTCAAGTTTTTAAAAATCTTTCTCAGATTTTAATTAAAATTAACCAGAAAAATGATCATAAAAAAAAACCATTTTAAATTAGACTAGGCTTATATATATATATATATGAATATTTTGAAAATTAAAAAGATATGAATTAATTTTAGGTTAGGCTTATATATATATATATGAATATTTTGAAAATTAAAAAGATATGAATTAATTTTAGCTTGAATTGGGTCATGTTCTTTAGTAATATGCAATTTAATTATAATGGAATGATAAACATAAGCAATATTTGTAATGTTCAAATTTGATGGGTAAAATGGAAGCAATTCTAGAATATGACAGGTACAATGCTCGAAATACGGTTTTGAAATGGTTTAGATGAATGGATCTCACTAAAACTGGTAAAGATGAATGGACATAGTTAAAAGGCGGAGATGCACTTACAAAGATACGTAGAACTCACTGCTGACGACGGATGAGGATAGCGGCAAAAATAATTATATATATATATATATATATATATAATTTTGTAAATGTCAAAGGTTGAGTGATAAAGCTGATTGTTGTAATGTTGATTTTATTGTTTTAAAAATAATTATATAAATAAAATTTTGTAAATGTCAAAGGTTGAGTGATAAAGCTGACTGCTGTAATGTTGATTTTATTGTTTTAATGAGGCCAGAGAAGTTGTTGGTTATCTTTATTTTGATTACAAATTCTTTATGTTGCGTATAAAGTTGTGAAATCAAATTAATTGTAAACGTTGTAAATCAAATCCATTATATATTTGATTACAAATTCTTTACATTCAACATTTCTTACAAAATCAAATCAATTGTTGACATTATTCTATATCCATCATATACTTAAATCTGCAATTCACATTATATTTTAATTCTATAATCCATAAACTCAAACTCTATGCATCCTGGTAGTTGTCATAATTGACTTATGAAGAGTTTGCCAAAGAAGAAATGCAAGCATTGACAAAAAAAATTGAATAAAAAACAGTGTCAAGCCTCACGAATTGACGATATCGATAAGTGACACCTTTTCAGTAAATCCGGTGTGGTGAGTAAAAATACCACGGCAGTGCAGTGCAGTGCAGGTGTAGGTGTGTGTTTGCAAGCTTTTTAACTAGAATAGAGTTTGCCAAAGAAGAAATGCAAGCATTGACAAAAAAAATTGAATAAAAAACAGTGTCAAGCCTCACGAATTGACGATATCGATAAGTGACACCTTTTCAGTAAATCCGGTGTGGTGAGTACAAATACCACGGCAGTGCAGTGCAGTGCAGGTGTAGGTGTGTGTTTGCAAGCTTTTTAACTAGAATAGATCGCATGGGATTTATTATGCTTGGAGTGCATTCTCAACGCTCTATATTAAGGTGGACAAATGATATTTTGAAAATTATATTTTTCCATATTAGGGTGGAAAAATGATATTTTGAAGGTTATATTTTTCTTATGTGATGGCTATTTTAATATTGATTATAAATTTTTAAAATATTTTAAAATTTAATAGATAAAAATAAATTGAAACAATTAGTTTTTTAATAAATTGATAATGTTCTCAAGTTTTTCAATCAATTAAATTTCATCTATATAGTCACTTTCACTTAATATATAATAGTGACTTGATAAATAATGACTTGAAGTGTTAAAGTCTAACCTTTGTTGCCTTACTTTTATAATCACTCGAGTTATTTCCGTGTAATAATGACGAGTTCTGGAAAAGGAGAAAATCCTAAATCCTGGGCTGAACACGTTGATAAAGAAGGAGATGGTAAGAATCATGGCATGAAGAGAACTTTGAAGATGGAAGGATACCGTGTGAAGTAAGCCCACTAATAGTTATGAAGATGGAAGGCTACATTTATGAAGGATGAGATATCTATTAGTAAAGTATTAACAATGATTTAAGAAAGAAATAAAGGTATCAGTGGATATTTTTGGGGAGATATGGTGTAGTAACGGTTAATAATAATTTAAGAAACTGATAATAATATTTATTAAGTTTTTTTTTAAACATATGTTATGAAAATTAATATTATTTTAATTGCTTTCTAATAAAAGAATATGAAATAATTTTGGATGCGTTGATGTTTGTATTTAGAGTAAGTAATTTTGTATACGTGTATGTCTCCACGCAGGTAAAATTTATTAAAGTCTTTTTTTTAATATTTATTTTAGGGTAAGAAAGTTGTTAATATAACCTATTCTAAGTCTTACATAGAAAAAATACCTATTATTATGTTGGTTGATTGCCCTAAAGTAAATTTAGAAGAATTAAATAGTTTGATTTAGGGATTATGTTTTAATATGAATCTTTGATGAAGGGAGATCTAATCTAGATCACTTCGGGGATTAGAGTTAGGGTTAGGGATTTCACCTAATGTAAAGCTATAAAAGAAAGGATAGGGAGATGGGAAAGACACATCAAATAACAACACAAGATTGAGTGTAGAAGGACTTCCATTGGAGTGTGTTGGGTTTGAGGAAAGGGGTAGCAAGGGGATTTAGATCAACCGATTAGTATTTGTTCACCTAGATTAGATTCAACATTGTATGTATTTCCTCAATTGCATCATTGTCCTAGGATGTGAGCATGGGTAAGTTTGGATTTTAATGAAATTTTTTTATTGGGAAGAATCTCTGTCTCATCTTTATGTGATTGGTTAGTTTACTTTTGCTTCCACTAAATGTTAAAAGATTAGCTATGTAAATTATTTAGTAGATCTACGATATGTTGGGTTAATGATTTACCATGTGATCGGTCTAGCAAAATTCCAACATGGTATCAAAATAAAAACTTTGAAGAATACAAATCTCAAGGTGTTAGCTTCATACAAGAATCACACGGGCCAAGTTTAGCTATCATCACATGCAGCAAGAAAAATTAATTAGTTGGGCTATATGAAGGACTATACGACATAAGGAGAATTTGCAAGATAGTTGAGATAGCTGAGTGGCCAACCACAACCTCCCCCAATCACTTCCTATAACATGTATAGGATGAAGGTATAACCTATTCGAGCAAAGACATGTATTCGAAAAGTGATAGAGAATAAGGAGCATGGGGCTTTGAATATTGAGTAGCTTAGAGTAATCTAGGTGGATATTTTAGTGACCTACCGATTCCACGATCTCACATCACAATTTTCCTGTTTTGGCAGTTTTTTGCTTTTGGCAATTTTTAGCTCTTGAACTTCCAAAGTTGTTTTGGGGCCTTAAAATGTGCTTTTTAGGAAATGGAAAATCATCGTTCATTGAACATGTTTGTAATCAAAATTTGATCTCCTTAGATAGACCTTTCTAAGAAGCTAGCATGCATGACAAACAATGATAGTATGCCAAAGTTATGACCCCAAGAAGTTGACGTTCTAACATACGCAATCACGGCCCATAAGCCTTTGGAACTTCATCTCCTAGCGTTAGGGTTTTGGATTTTTATGGTTTATCATTGTTTCTTCATGATAAAAAGGCCTTTGAGCCTCATTGTAATAGAGTTTAGGAAGGTGAGTAGTCATCACATCTCTTCTCAGAGATAAGCTACCACCGCTCGAGTTAATTTTCTTTCTTTTGCATGTAAATAATTTCAACATTTTCTATTTCTTAATTGAAGTTTAGTTTCACTATATCTCTATGTTTATTTTTTAAATCTATATTTCATTTTTTTTCCTTCCTACATATGAATCATTGGTATTAGAACAATCTTCTCCTTCTCTGTTTTTCTATGCATTTCCCTAACGAGGTCAGGGTATAAGGAATTGGGACTTGAATTGCTTGATCCCTTCCAAGAACATCCTCACCGACACTAAATATCTCCTATGGTGAAGAAAAATAGAGATGAGGGAGCACAAGATCCTACCAAATTGTTTCTCAAAGAATCCCTTGAGTCACAAAGGAATGAAATGTTGGGTAACTTTTCCGAAATCCTTCAACAGATACCAATAGGCGATGCATCTTCATCCAACAACCACTTTGGAGGCACCACCCCCTTTAAGGTACAAGTTATTGATATTCCTATATTTAGAGGCTAGATAGATGCATATGCTCTAGCTAAATGGTTAAATCTACTGCAAGTATATTTTTTGGTCCATAATTTTTTTGATAGAAAAGATATCACTTTTGCATTGCTTAAAGCTACCCCATACATCAAGGGTTGGTGGGAAACTAACTGTACAAAAAGGGCCATAGAAGAACCTACACTATTTTCAGTTGCATCCTATTGGAACTCTTGTAAGGTTGTTATTAAGCAACAATATTATCCTCTTGGAGGCTATGAAGAAAATTGTATAAAATGGAAAAAACTACAATAGGAAAGGGACCAAGAAGTGTTAGAGTTCACAAATATCTTTCATACCTTGTGCACAAAGTTGGTTATCAAGGACTCTAAGTGACATTTGGTGCTTAACTATTGTGGTTGTTTCGAGAAATACATCTACATAGAAATGGATTTCTTTGACATCTCCTTGCTTGCCATAGCATACCATTATGCTACCAAAATCGAGGACAAGTTTAAATAGAAGAAGTAAGAATTTGGATCTGCGAATTTGAAGCAAGGAAAGGGCACCCCTAAAATGCATAAGAAAGGACAGAGCCAAGGTGGAACAACCCAAAAATTCCCACCTAACGAAAAAAAAGAATAGGAATGGGAAGACAAAGAAAGACATACGAAACTAGTGTGAGTTCTGCAAGAGCCCCACTCATAACATAAATGAGTGTTCCGCAAATCAATCATTGATTGCCGAGATAAAAGGTTCATATTTAGATGAAAGTTACAAATATGAACTAGAAAATGAGAAGGGAAAACAAATCATTGATGTAGAACTCTATGCTACCATTGCTACCACCATGGTTCTACAATGTGAGCTTGAATATTTGGAGGAATATGATCATCTCTTATATTTGCAAATGCAGATTAAACGAGGCTTTGTTGTATTTCATTGTCGATAGTGGAAGGCAAAATAACCTTATCTTAGTGTAGGTTGTTAAGATGTTGGGCCTTCTCAAAACACCACACCTGAATCCATAAACCATCAGGTGGCTCCACCAAGTGCGAGATCGTTGTGTCAGCGAATAGTATTTTCTAGCCTACAACATCAAGCCTTTCATAGAAATGTGTTATGTGATGTTTCTTCCCTTGAAGTTTGTGATGTTTTGTTGGGCCAACTGTACTTGTGGAATCACCATGTTTTGCATGTGTTTGGACCTCATACTATTGTTATTACTTTGGGAAAAACATTGTATAGGATATCAGAGGTAGCCTTGTATACTGTGATTTCTCTAATCTCTAATAAGTAATGTAGTAAGATAATATCCCATATGATGATATTTATCTTCCTCCTAATTCATTTTCAAATTAATGGGAATACCATGGTAATATCCATGGCCTCCACATAGGGCACTGTTGGGTAGCAGAGGTCCCATGTAACAGTTTTGGGGCTTAAAGCCTATAAGTTAGGATAATAATATTGTAAATATCCGAAATATGCGGAGCACGAAATGTAATAGGTCGAGTCAAAGGGTTGTCTGCCCAAGAAATAGTATAGAATAATAGGAAGTAAGTCAGCCTACCCCTGGTCCGCGGACCATGGGAATGTATAAATATAGCGTAGCACTAAGGGAAAAGGGGCAATTCTTATTTTTGATAGATCTAAGTGCTATGGGTTTGTAAGGACAGTAATCTTTGTATTTGTAAGTTCGATTTGAGGGTGTTGGTGGGTAGATAGAGGCTTTGCAACTGTGTCCGCAGAGGCCTGGTAGAGTCCGCAGCTGTGTGCGCGAACCCCTACAGTTGAGTGACAGGGTAGATCTGGTTGTATTAGTGACAGAGTTGAATAAAGATAAGTTGGTGTTGAATTACTATGTTGATTCTGAAATATTGTGGATCTAGTTAATTTATGGTTGATATATCTGTTTGATCTGTGCGCTTATGCTTATATTATGAGTTTACGTAAATCTATGACTTTTCTGGGTGTGCGAACTGGTTATCTCTACTAAATGTTTGCTTAAAAACTGTAAGAAGTAGATCTAATCTCTAACAAACTCAGTAATAATAAATATTAAGGAATTTCCTTGTTCCGGATCCGTGCGGAAGCAGAGTGGCACAACGCCACAGAATGGCGTGCGAACCTTCCAGACCACATCAAGACATCCCAAGGTGCGGAAACCTGGTTCTAGCACCCTCCCCTGCTACCTCGGGTGAGACCTCAGTCCATGCTCCGCGGGCCGTTGCCAAAAGGGCCGGTGGTTGTGGGATTTGTTGGGCTAAATAACTCTTCTGAACTTGGGTCAGGCCCATATAAGCCAACAAATGGTTCTATTGCCATGACCAGGATCTGCCTGAGGGATGTTTGATGTCGAAACACTGGAATCTTATGAAGAAAGAGTTTGAGGATTGATTGAATTAGGAGCAGTACGAGTTCATAAAAGGTCCTAGTGCATCGACGCACAAACTAGAAGTTAAAGATGACGAGCGTGATTCAGTTGCCGGTATTCAAAGGAGTAGGAAGCGAAGATCCAGAAAAATTTTGTTTCATGGTGACGGTAGTATGGGAAGCACATGGAGTTATGGACGACAACATCAAAATTTTGGAAATAATACTGAGAGGGGGGGGTGAATCAGTATTATCACATCAATAAAACTTTTTCATTTCCATATTCAGATTCATATATGCTACTTCCACAACTTCTTATGATTCAGTTAGTTGATCCTTAATGAGTGCATTAGAACATTATCAACCATATTAACAGTAAACAGGTGCAGTAAAATAGAACAAATCATCACACATAAGCCACACACATGAACACCATGATATAAGGTGGAAACCCAATGTGGGAGAAAACCACCTACTGCAAGTCATATCAAACTTCTTCTTAATAAGAAAATCCTTTTACAATATTTCTGTACTAGTGCAGTCTTATACCAGTACGCAAGCTTCTACCTGCAGAGAGCTACAACCCCCATAGTTCTTGTACTAGCCGATCCATTTACTAGTACGCAGGCTGCTACCTGCTACAATGCTCCAAAGTTTTCAACTGCTCCTAGAAGGGAGCTACCACCCCCGTAGCTCTTATACTAGCTAAGATACTAGTACGTAGGCACCGGCCTACAATCTTCTCTCCTTCGGGTACCACGTTTCATACATTTTCAGACTGGATACACCATTTGATCCCGATCTATCCTTAGATCTTGTTCTCCATCAATCGGTAAGATCCCTCTTTAGCTCAGATCCAGATCTGCACCATAACCCAATCACAGTATTCCAGATCCAGATATTCAATAATTCAGATGATGCTTTGCCAAATGATATCCTTCCTCTTTTATAGCTTTAGTCCTTTCTCAATACCATGGTCCAAAACCATAGGATCAAAAAAATGTTGGACTAATACCATGAACCAACCATGAAAGTGCATGAGATCAACACTTTTGGATGCAATACCACGGACCAAAACCATATGATCAAAAACTGTCGGACTAATACCATGAACCAACCATGAAAGTGCGTGAGATCAACACTTTTGGATGCAATACCACGGGCCAAAACCATAGGATCAAAAATTGTCGGACTAATAACATGAACCAACCATGAAAGTGCGTGAGATCAACACTTTTGGATGCAATACCATGGGCCAAAACCATAGGATCAAAAACTGTCGGACTAATACCATGAACCAACCATGAAAGTGCGTGAACTTTTCTCTTGCATGAAGGGAACTTTTCTCTGCATGAAAGTGCGTAAACTTTTCTCTACATGAAATAAGATTTTCTCTGCATAAAAGTGCATGAACATTTCTCTACATGAAATAAACTCTTCTCTGCATAAAAGTGGGTGAACTTTTCTCTACATGAAATAAACTTTTCTCTGCATAAAAGTGCGTGAACTTTTCTCTACATGGAATAAACTTTTCTCTGCATAAAAGTGCGGAACTTTTCTCTACATGGAATAAACTTTTCTCTACATAAAAGTGCGTGAACTTTTCTCTACATGGAATAAACTTTTCTCTGCATAAAAGTGCGTGAACTTTTCTCTACATGAAGGAAACTTTGTTGCACTATAATTTATCAAATAAATTTGCTGCACTATAATTTATCATTTGTGTGATTTTCCATCAAGAACAACACTTATCTCATAATGCCAACAATCTCCCCCTTTGGATTTGTCATACTGATAATTGTCATTTGATATCTCTTCCGTAGATTCATCTAGATATATATAAGTGAGTTGATCTTCTATGAGTTGTTTGCCATCAAGTACAACACATGCATCATAATGCCAACAATCTCCCCCTTTGGACTTGATGGAAACAATACCAAATCACTCTCCCCCTTTGACATCAAGGGTAAAGGGCGAACCAAGATATTCTCTTTTCTAGAAAGGCATTCCGCTGTTCATCATGAGTCTTGATATGGCCTTTACATCGAATGATATACATCACATTTATAACAGAGACCATACACCTAAATAAGATCATTATAAACATCAACAACGACACTGTATGATCTGCTCCATAGCATCTGTCAACAGCAACTAGACCAGCAACTTGTATTAGTGCATGAATCATCGAGGTATGTCCGTATCAACTCATCCTTTTGAACAGAATTCTGTATATACATAATCATTCTATCATATGTGAGAAAACACCATAGCCATCCAGATCTGCATGGACTAAGTATCATCAATTGGGAATATCAATCAACATATGTACGAAACAACCTATCATCATATAGGTAAGAACTCATCATCATCAAGTCTCAAACAATGCAACTTTGAATAATCATCCATGTATCCAGCCAATAATCCTCATCCATATATGTGCCAAGAACAATAGGAATCCTGCATCATAACTGTAATATATGATCTTTATGCATATGACGACAACAACATATGAGTGACTTATCATCAAGTAAAGAAGATGTGAATTCAAGCTATGTACTTCTCCTTATCCTTATGAAGATCACCATGTAAGCACCATTAGAGGATCAACCACAAATCTGATCTAAATATCAACTATGTAACCCCAAGAATTATCTGAACAACTCATAACCATATCATAGCAAGATGAATCATTTATCCATATAAGCATCATCACCAAGGACTATTAACCATAATGCCAACAATGCATTAAGAGCATATGCTCCCCCTAAACCTGTGCCATCTGTCAGATCTGATCATGCATATTAATAAGAAGTATCAAGACATCACCAATATCAAGTTAGAACCAAAATACTTCTAACCATCATATCCACACATCATTAGCAAAATGCAACCATTAGAGCAAAACTGATCCTTTTCTTGAATCTGTCCCTATTGCCTTTCTTCAAAGAATCATATACGTGACTTTGCAGTAACAAATTCGCGTATATATGCAACTTCCCTTTATCAAGCTTGCATAGGAGATTGAAGTTTTACACTTCCGGCTCCCTCTGTTATGTCTGTATAATGTGTTGTGCCGCCACTTTCTGACTGAACTTCCTTTTTCTTCCATATCTTCAAGTGTGATGATGTTTTCTCCTTTTGGTGAGATGTCCGTGCTTTTTTCCTGCATTCCTTTGCTATATGTCCAAGCTTGTTACATGCATAACATCTTATATGTTTCATATTCCTTTTGTAGCAATCAGCAACTTTGTGACCAAACATATTGCAAGCAAAGCAATATCCATTAAAGTAGCTTGACTGAGATGATCTGTTTGTTTGGTGATCTTGAACCCTTCTTCCTCTACATCTGGCTGCAACATGTCCAAGGTTATGACATTCATAACATTCAACATTATTCATAGGAGGAGTAAAAGATTTTCTTTGAAGAATTTCTTTCCTTGCTTGATGATGAGATTGACCTTTCATTTCTCTTATCTCCTTGTTGATCATTTTAGATTTCTCTTTACAGTTCCTTGCCTCACCTTGTGAACTAGACTCAAATTCAATAGATTCATGAAAGCCAAGACCAGTTTTGATAGCAGGAGATCTTTGACTATTAAGAATATCATCCAAGACTTTAGTACTATCTTGAAAACGTAAGAGCTTATCCTTTTCTTCTAATTTACTTTTCAAGATATTTACCTCAACCTGAAGTTGTTCTTCTTTTTCTAGATATTGCTTCTTCATGTCCTCTTCAGCTTTCCTTTCTTCTTCCAACTGATGCTTTATCTTGAGAATCTCCTTTTCTTGTTCTTCATTCAGATCCTGTTGCATTTGACGAATTCTGAAGGCACATTCTAGCTGAGATTTTAAGCTGATAACTTCGTTTCCCTGTTTTTCAATATCTTGGACTAGATCTTATTTTGCTTCTTTGATTCTTCAAGATATTCCTTTAGAGAGCGGATCGTGGCTTCAAGACTTTCATAGTAACTGGATCTATCTCTGAGTTTCTTGATGGTTGTGTTCTTTTCATTGACTTCATTTCTTAGAGATGTTGCTTCAACCTGCAACTTTTGATATTTCTCCTTGAATAACTCTCGTTGAGCCTTTTGTCTAGTAACAGCTTCTTTGAGGGCACCACTCTTTATGTTCAGAAGTCTTTCTTGTTCACTAATTTTGTTTGTCAACCTGTTAAATTCTCCTTCTATTTGATATCCTTCTTCCTCACCCATAAGAGCACATTTAGTTGTTTCGTTATCACTTCCATCTTTTCCAAATGGATAGATAGCTGGAACATCAGAGGATAGCAAATTCATACCTGATAGTTCATCTTCACTCTGAAATGATTCCAAATCTGAATCTGAATCTGAAGAGATTCTTATACCTAATCCCCAATCGATTCTCCCACTGTCATAGTTCTTCTGAGATGTCTTCTTCTTCTTAGGAGCTTTCTTCATAAGCTTCTTTCCCATTGTTCCACGGATCTCCTTCAAGCAATCAAGCTTCTACCAAAGGACCTGCTCTGATACCAATTGTTGGAAATAATACTGACAGGGGGGGGTGAATCAGTATTATCACATCAATAAAACTTTTTCATTTCCATATTCAGATTCATATATGCTACTTCCACAACTTCTTATGATTCAGTTAGTTGATCCTTAATGAGTGCATTAGAACATTATCAACCATATTAACAGTAAACAGGTGCAGTAAAATAGAACAAATCATCACACATAAGCCAGACACATGAACACCATGATATAAGGTGGAAACCCAATGTGGGAGAAAACCACCTGCTGCAAGTCATCTCAAACGTCTTCTTAATAAGAAAATCCTTTTACAATATTTCTGTACTGTTGCAGTCTTATACCAGTACGCAGGCTTCTACCTGCAGAGAGCTACAACCCCCATAGTTCTTGTACTAGCCGATCCATTTACTAGTACGCAGGCTGCTACCTGCTACAATGCTCCAAAGTTTTCAACTACTACTGGAAGGGAGCTACCACCCCCGTAGCTCTTGTACTAGCTAAGATACTAGTACGTAGGTACCGGCCTACAATCTTCTCTCCTCCGGGTACCACGTTTCATACATTTTCAGACTGGATACACCATTTGATCCCGATCTATCCTTAGATCTTGTTCTCCATCAACCGGTGAGATCCCTCTTTAGCTCAGATCCAGATCTGCACCATAACCCAATCAAAGTATTCCAGATCTAGATATTCAATAATTCAGATGATGCTTTGCCAAATGATCTCCTTCCTCTTTTATAGCCTTAGTCCTTTCTCAATACCACGGTCCAGAACCATAGGATCAAAAAATTGTTGGACTAATACCATGAACCAACCATGAAAGTGCGTGAGATCAACACTTTTGGATGCAATACCACAGACCAAAACCATAGGATCAAAAACTATCGGACTAATACCATGAACCAACCATGAAAGTGCGTGAGTTCAACACTTTTGGATGCAATACCACGGGCCAAAACCATAGGATCAAAAACTGTCGGACTAATACCATGAACCAACCATGAAAGTGCGTGAGATCAACACATTTGGATGCAATACCATGGGCCAAAACCATAGGATCAAAAACTGTCGGACTAATACCATGAACCAACCATGAAAGTGCGTGAACTTTTCTCTTGCATGAAGGGAACGTTTCTCTGCATGAAAGTGCGTAAACTTTTCTCTACATGAAATAAACTTTTCTCTGCATAAAAGTGTGTGAACATTTCTCTACATGAAATAAATTGTTCTCTGGATAAAAGTGCGTGAACGTTTCTCTACATGAAATAAACTTTTCTCTGCATAAAAGTGCGTGAACTTTTCTCTACATGGAATAAACTTTTCTCTACATGGAATAAACTTTTCTCTGCATAAAAGTGCGTGAAATTTTCTCTACATGGAATAAACTTTTCTCTGCATAAAAGTGCATGAACTTTTCTCCACATGAAGGAAACTTTGTTGCACTATAATTTATCAAATAAATTTGCTGCACTATAATTTATCATTTATGTGATTTGCCATCAAGAACAACACTTATCTCATAATGCCAACAATCTCCCCGTTTGGACTTGATGGCAACAATACCAAATCACTCTCCCCCTTTGACATCAAGGGCAAAGGGCGAACCAAGATATTCTCTTTCCTAGAAAGGCATTCCGTTGTTCATACTCCCCCTGAGTACCTGTTGAAATCTCTGAATGAGCTCCCCCTCTGTATATGCCATGGTGCACCAATCTGTCCATGCTCTTTCTGAGAACATGCTGAGATCTCTGCTCTGCTGATATATGTTGTTCATGCTCCCCCTGACTGTAAGCAAGGTCTACAAAAATATGTTCTACAAGAAGAACATGACTCTATACATCATAGGTGACCTTCCTATCACCAAAGACTCATACATACATCTATCTCCCATCACAATGGTGATATACCAAAAGTTTACATATGATAACATAAGAGAATAACATCATTCATCCCAGGCATAGTGGGGAAACCAACATAGGCCATTACATGACCTTAAGAGATCTCATCAAATGACTACAATAGATAGAGACACACTATTACATCATGAGTCTTGATATGACCTTTACATCGAATGATATACATGACATTTATAACAGAGACCATACACCTAAATAAGATCATGATAAACATCAGCAACGACACTGTATGATCTGCTCCATAGCATTTGTCAACAGCAACTAGACCAGCAACTTGTATTAGTGCATGAATCATCGAGGTATGTCCGTATCAACTCATCCTTTTGAACAGAATTCTGTATATACATAATCATTCTATCATATGTGAGAAAACACCATATCCATCCAGATCTGCATGGACCAAGTATCATCAATTGGGAATATCAATCAACATATGTACGAAACAACCTATCATCATATAGGTAAGAACTCATCATCATCAAGTCTCCAACAATGCAACTTTGAATAATCATCCATGTATCCAGCCAACAATCCTCATCCATATATGCGCCAAGAACAATAGGAATCCTGCATCATAACTGTAATATATGATCTTTATGCATATGACGACAACAACATATGGGTGACTTATCATCAAGTAAAGAAGATGTGAATTCAAGCTATGTACTTCTCCTTATCCTTATGAAGATCACCATGTAAGCACCATTAGAGGATCAACCACAAATATGATCTAAATATCAACTATGTAACCCCAAGAATTATCTGAACAACTCATAACCATATCATAGCAAGATGAATCATTTATCCATATAAGCATCATCACCAAGGACTATTAACCATAATGCCAACAATGCATTAAGAGCATATGCTCCCCCTAAACCTGTGCCATCTGTCAGATCTGATCATGCATATTAATAAGAAGTATCAAGACATCACCAATATCAAGTTAGAACCAAAATAATTCTAACCATCATATCCACACATCATTAGCAAAATGCAACCATTAGAGTAAAACTGATCATTTTCTTGAATCTGTCCCTACTGCCTTTCTTCAAACAATCATATACGCGACTGTGCAGTAACAAATTCGCGTATATATGCAACTTCCCTTTATCAAGCTTGCATAGGAGATTGAAGTTTTACACTTCCGGCTCCCTCTGTTATGTCTGTATAATGTGTTGTGCCGCCACTTTCTGACTGAACTTCCTTTTTCTTCCATATCTTCAAGTGTGATGATTTTTTCTCCTTTTGGTGAGATGTCCGTGCTTTTTTCCTGCATTCCTTTGCTATATGTCCAAGCTTGTTACATGCATAACATCTTACATGTTTCATATTCCTTTTGTAGCAATCAGCAGCTTTGTGACCAAACATATTGCAAGCAAAGCAATATCCATTAAAGTACCTTGACTGAGATGATATGTTTGTTTGATGATCTTGAACCCTTCTTCTTCTACATTTGGCTGCAACATGTCCAAGGTTATGACATACATAACATTCAACATTATTCATAGGAGGAGTAAAATATTTTCTTTGAAGAATTTCTTTCCTTGGTTGAT